>OV815291.1:17827706-18455920 GCA_929108145.2 Limnephilus rhombicus
TAGGTAACTCCATTAACGGAGGATAGAACGCTAGTGGCGCCAACAAAAAAACTGTCCAAAGAAGCGAAGCCAGCTATCCATAATAGAGTGCTGGAACCGACCCCCATGTATGGCTGTGAGGCATGGAACTGGTAGAGGAAGGAAGAGGAAGGAAGCAAAGGAAGGAAAGTAGGCTGAATGCTGTAGAATTGCGATTCCTGAGGCGTGAGTATGGTAAAACCATGTACGATCTTGGGAGAAACGTTGAGATCCGCGAAGAATGCAAGGCCAATGTAAACGTAATGAGTAAAATTACGAAAGGAACGCTCGGATGGATTGTAGAGCGAATGAACGAGAAGACGTGTGTTATTTCAATTTGGGAGGCGGGTATGAGTACCGCCGCCCCGGGAACCATTTATTGGATAACCAACACCTCTGCCATAGGTCACCCCCAAGTGGTTCACTACGTTTGGTACTTAGCAGGGGTGCCCGAACTCATTGGGTGAGGTCTTGGCAGCGGATGCGCCTGCCCACCTACTGCATGGCGGAGAGAGACTGGTTGAGGGAGGCCTTTCGACCTTTTCAGCAGGACTCTCTCGACCCATCGCTTTGCACAGCTATTGGAGGGATGGACTCATACGTCCGTCACTCCTGGATATACTAAACCTCTGATTCCTACCAGGCGCGGCCGGTGCCTCAAGTTATAGGTGGTTCACCAAGCCATTCATAAAAAACGAAAGGTTGATATTATATTTAAAAAAAAATCTAGACATCATGCATAATTTTACATTACTTGCTAAGTATCTAAAAATATCATGTAACTGTAATAGTAAAAATATCGTGCGATGTAAAAACATGCTGATGTCTAGAGTTTGATATAGTCAATTGACCTGCCAGGTAAGTAGGTATGTTTTATGTATCTGTTTGTAAATTCAAATAATAAAAATACATATAGCCTAGGAACTCATAATAAATTGTACAACGCAACATAACTAAAACGGCGCTCTAGTAATTATCCAATTATTATAGAATTATTCTGGTATCAATATTTTTAGAAGCATTTTACACTCCATTACTATTGATATTACATCTATTGGAAGATTAGTGGAAAGGGTGGGTGTGATATCCATTTAAAAATACTCAACCTTCCAAAGATAATAATAATAACGCAATAATCCAATAATAATAATTAACACACAAGAAACACTCTGCGGCGTGGATCGCCAATATCGCCATTTACTGTCGTGACAACTTCGATCAATGGGTGACAAACAAATAATAATGTCAAAAAGGTACATCCCAAGGGCTCGAACAAGATAATGTCACACGAGACGCATAGCTGACCCTTTGACTAATGGTTACATTTTAGAAGAGAAATGTTATTACTTAATATTATCTTGTTCAAACCTTACTACCGCTGGAACCAAAGCTTCGGAATATTTCCGAAGAATGCCGAAGCTCTTCGGGTCGGCCATGCGGCACGCGATCAGCCGATTTTTAGTGACATGCATGTTTCTGACGTTTTGGGATTTTTTACTACGAGCATCATTCAAATTACGGGGCGCTTAGCTCTGGCGCGCGGTTTGGCATTGTACCTACCTCGGTTCCTCGCTCCTAGCGGGTACCCGCCGTAACTGGCGGGTGGGAACAATGCGTTTATTTGGCCGTAATACATTGTTAATTGTTAGATTGATAATTAATTATAATTTAATTTAAAGATTGTGCTCAATTTTATCAATTTAATAAATAAACACATTACGTAGAAATACGATGAGTTGTAAAATGATGTTGAAAGACCCTCCTCACTGCATCCCCTAAGATGACATAGGGCCTGAGGGAAATTATTTTTCTCATGGCCTTCTGAGTGGAGCTAATATAAAAAATGGCAAGACCAAGTGAATCAGATACTTGATTCGGGCTGCATCAAGAGTCAAAATAATAGAAGAGGATGTGTGAGACGATGTATGAATGTGAACGAGGCAAGGAGTGTGTGCCAAGACCGAGTTGTTTGGCGGCCCGTCCTCTCTGCCTACCCCTGCGGAGAAACGGTGTTATGGTTAGTTAGTTAGTGAAGGATGATTTTATATATATTTTTGACGTCGAATTCTGGTGCAACTTTTGCTATACATTGGGTCATCATATTAATAATTATGGTTTCTTCTTGGTGTGGTTCATTTTCATTTTGTGTGGTTTGAAGATTGAATATTAATTTTGCAAAAATTAAAACGTTTTTTATTTTATTTTATAAGACTCGAACCCACGCGGTCTGAATTGTCTGGCCACTAAATTCGTGAGGCGCTTTACGCCGCTGGACTATGGGAGCCTTGAGTGAGAGCGAGGATTTACCGTACCTATTATATTAGAACTAATTAACTATTATATTAAAATAATAATAAATTTTCGTGACGCATTTCTGTATCATTTGAATTTCAAGTCGCTAGTAAGTAAGTATCTAAAACTTAAAATAATTAACAAAATTTATTATTACACTATGAATGAAAAAATAAAAAAATGAAAAAAAGTACTTATTTACTTATCACTTCTGAGTGATAAGTATAAGAGATTAGATAGACTAATCGGTCTCCTCATTGTGCGGTGATTCGTAGCTATTCGATCTCCCCTTCGTGCGGTGCTTCGTAGCTTCTTCGCTCTTGTCTACTTTAGTTTTCTGAGGTTTCACTTCTACCGCGTGTGAACTGCACACTTGTACTTTGAAGTGTAAACTTCTAGCACCTGCAAATCGCCTAGTACCGTTGTGATTTGAAACTCGATGAAACTAAAAATAGCGACACTAAAAAGAGGCAAAAGCATACATCTACAGGACTGCGAGAGAATGAGATAATAATCGGGCTTCTCTTTGTGCGGTGCTTCGTAGCCAACCCACTCTTGCCTACTTTAGTTTTTTGAAGGTTTCATTTCTACGGCATGTGAACTACGCACTGTATTTATTTTTCGTTATTTCTATATTAAAGACGTGGTAATATCGTGATAAATTTTTATGTTTTCACCTACCGATATTTGTTTATTCATACTTTAAATCAGTAAAAACAATACAAAAAACATAAAAATCGTTTTAGAAATTTTATTCTCTACAAAACTGTACTGAAAAAGAGGTACGTACAGAAAACCAAACCAAGTCGTGCAATTTACTTGTTTTTATAAACTTATACACATTTTTACGGCTGTGTATCTCAATACTTATTAGAGGTAGAAGACATTTTTTTTAATAAAAATTGTAGATAATTTTATGTTCTACAAAACTTGTGAAGTTACCTTAGCCAAAATTTTCATTGAGAACGAAATATTTGAGAAAAACTAGATTTTGGCGCGATTTCGGCAGGTTTTTTCAAAACGGCGGCGAAAGCTCAAGTGACCGAAGGTCGAAAACTCAGATTTTTCATCAGGAGATGAGTGTATAAAACATATAAAAAAATTGGGGCTACCGAAATAATTCCGATCGCGACCCCCTTTTTTGCACTAATTGCACTGTCCTATAAGTCAGGCGAGATCAAAATGCTACAAAGAACAAATAATTATTTTGCGGATAGGCCACTTGCATCGCATTTAAAAAAAAAATCCGGTTTAGGTAAATATTCTAAGACATTCGGCATTTTTTTTAAATCGTATTTTTGAAACCCTGGCGATTTTTTGAAAATTTCAATCCGAAAAATCAGACCATTTTTTATAAACCGGAAAGACGGGACATAATTTTATGGGTGCGAAAAAACGATAATTACATAGCAGAAAATCATTTAAAAAAAAGATCATGTTCCACAAGAAAGGGCACAGGAGAATAGCGAGGCATTCCAAAAATATTATATCTCATAAATATTTTTTTTCCTTGATCCATCTTATTGATCATAAATCATTATAATGTTCAACGTCTATATTACTAAATCCAATGAAATATACTTGTACTTGTAAATTATAATAATAAGAAGAATATTATGAAATTTGATTTTGTTAAGATCAGCACCACTACCATTATACCTCTAAACACGTGCAGACATCGTAAAATGAACGGGGTTCTCTTCATAACATATGTCAAAAAGAAACCAAATGATAAGTTCGCAGAGAACAAACAATAATTCTACTGAACGTTAAATGTCAAATTCAAAAATTCGCCTGAAATCAAAGTGCTGCCATATAAAAAAAATAAATCAGTGTGGAATTTTATAAAATTAATAGGAACATTTTCGGCAATTATTATAAGCAATAATTATCAGCCTGAAACACTCATCAACATTGAAAAATCTTCCGAGAAAAGATACTTGCCGCCAACGGCGTTGGCGGCAAGTATCTTTTCTCGGAAGATTTTTCAATGTTGATGAGTGTTTAAGGCTAATAATTATTGCTTATAATAATTGTTACCCTTTGTGCTATGCATAAAAATCTTGTCTAAACGTTAGTTTATAAATTAAAAATAATAATTAACATTTTCGGCGATGGGACATTTTCATGTAGTGACGTCACGGGCCTAAATAATGGATTTATTTATTTAAAAATAAATTTAAAAAAACTGTACATTTCTAAAAATTTTTACTAACATTTTCGTAATCTTGGTAAAAATATCTATCCACACGATTTTTTCAAAGTCGTTATGAAATCCATGCAAGTGGCCTATTGCTTGGGTAGGTAGTAGGCAAATCAATAAAGAGTTTGAGGTACGCAAAAATTCCTCCGTCGATGAAACCTTTGCAGTCACGTGGAGTATCATTTAGGGATGACGAATGACAAAAGATCCAACAAAATATTTAACGGGAAGTTACCTAGTTATTTTTAGCAAAAACTGAAAAAAAAATTATAACTCCCGCTAGAAAAGTATTTCTTTCGAAAACTCTTCACATCTTGTTAGTATTAGGTAATTAATATCCACCTGATTAAATAGAAATTCAACAATATTATTCTTGGGAAAGTGTGTTTTTAAAAAGAGATTTGTTTTTTTATTTCTATTCTTGCCGGGAAAATTCCTCCCTCCAATTTTTGATCACGAAGTGTCTTTATATTGGTGTTAGCTTTATTTAATCAAAAGATCCAACATTTTTTTTTCTTTTGGTACATGCTTTTTTGATATCAGTCAAAAATATCGCTCCGGAAAAATCCTCCGTCCAATTTTTTTAAGTCAAATTGATAGGATAGCTATGTTAAAATAATTTCTGCAAAGATCCAACTAAATTTTCAACGACAACCTATTTTTTTAAATTGATTTCGATTGCACGCAGATTCCACGTGACTTTTGTATGAACAGGAGTCCGCGGGGTAAGGGAAGCGGTGGGGCTAGTCGCACGGGGGGCAAGCAAGCCGATCGGCGGCGCGGGATAACAGCTGTGTGGGTGAGGTGAAGGGAATCTTGATAGGGAATTCGGCCGGCAACAGCTAAGTTTGTGTGCGCTTATTGTTTTGAATTTCGTTAGTGTGCGTGAGCTTGGTTTCAATGCGATAAAGTAGATATAATGAAATAACGCTGATGCGCAGGTTAAGCGAAACCGGTCGGTATAAAAAAGGTTAATGGATGAATCGTGGTTACAAACTAAGTGATTGTTTTATTTCAATTAATATCTTTGTCAAACCACAAAGTGACTGCTTTCTACCAAAGTAAAAAAAGGATTTAATTATCACTTATAATGAATGTTCATCTTCTTATGTACATGAAAAGATATAAAACGTTTAAAAAGAATTAAAAAAATATAATAAAAGGTAGCTAAATAGGTATCCGAAACAATTTTAAAAAATCCGAGTACGCAATTAAAAGTGAAACCTTCAGAAAATAAATTAGAATACAGTGGGAGGAGTGGCTACGAAGCACCGCACAAAGAGGAGACCGATTATACTCTTATTCTCTCGTTGGCTAAATTCCATAGATGTACGAGCATTTTTTTATTATGTATATCATACTAATTTTAAAAATTTAAATATTTAGAGATGATGTAGGTACATAGATTAAACTCGAGTACGTGTAAACTTCTTTAGCACCGTTGTGATTTGAAATTCGATAAAACGAAAAATAGCAACATTAAAAAGAGATAAAGACATACATCCATAGGATTAAGCCTGCAAGAGAATGCGATAGACTAATCGGTCTCTTCTTTGTACGGTGCTTCGTAGCTATTCAGTCTCCTCTTCGCGCGGTGCTTCGTTGTCGTCTCCCCACCCTTGTCTAGAGTTTTCTGAGGTTTCACTTCTACTGCATGTGAACTGCACATTTGTATTTTGAAGTGAAAACTTCTTTAGCACCGTTTTGGATTTGAAACTCGATGAAACGAAAAATAGCGACAATAAAAGGAGTCAAACACATACACCTATAGAATTTAGCCTGCAAGAGAATGAGATAGTATAATCGGTCTCCTCTTTGTGCACTTCTTCGTAGCCTTCCCGCTCTTGTCTACTTTAGTTTTTCTGGAGGTTTCACTTCTACCGCGTGTGAATTGCACACTCTGAAATTTTTTACTGTAGAATGTTTACTCGCGACTGTCTGATAAGTATTTAAGAAACTTTTAAATGGTTGTGATGCATTTGATGTGGTGGGTTCTGGTTCATTTCAATATTTTCACCTACGACTTAGTCATCTAATGATTCATGGGGTGTGGTTTGTTCGGGTCTTGGTGGCGAATGCGTCTGCCAACCAGCAGCATGACAGGTCGGATCGGGTGAGAGTGGTTAAGGAAGTCCCTTTAACTTCTCCAGCCGCACTCTCTCGGAACATTGCCTTGCACCGCAGTGGGAGGGATGGATTCATACGTCCGTCACTCCTTGACAAACTGAACCCTAGATTCTTACCCACCCCTAAAATCCTTTTCCTTCCCATAGCTTCCTCCCCTTCCTTTCCTATACGCAGCGTCCACAAAGATGACATAGGCCCTGAGGTAATTATTTTCTTCAGGGCCTCCTGTGTGAAACTAAAGTAAAAAACAAAAACATTTATATTAAATTTAGTCGCATTGTTTTCGATGTTGTTTCCTCGAATACAATGTTTCTGAAAACACGCCTCGAACAATTAAAATTATAATTAACGGGTTGTTAAAAAAAATGACAGATTCTTCAAATATTTGAAGTTAATTTTCACAATCTGTGCAAGTTGTATTCAAGTTCATTGTTATAACAACAGAACTTGAATAGAACTTACACAGAACGTGAAAATTAACTTAAAATTTTTAATTTTTGATGACTCCTACAAATTTTTAAAACCACCTGTCCTAAGTCCTTTTCGAAATAAAAACAAAAATCTGGCAGTACTATTTTGAAGTAAAAACATCTTTAACACCGTTGTGATTTGACACTCGATGAAACGAAAATTAGCGACACTAAAAAGAGGCAAACACATACATCTATAGGATTTAGACTGCGAGAGAATAAGGGGGCATACATTAATAACGTGAGCAGTTAATTTTCCAATTTAACCCCCCCCCCCCCCCCTTTGGTGAGATTTGGTGCCCCCCCCCCCTCTCCCCTCACGAGACATCAGTTGTGTATCTGGGGTCCCACCCTATCCCGTCCCGCCCAATGCTATCCCGTTACGCCCCCCCCCCCCGTTGTGGTAAATATGATCGCGACAATATGCTGAAAAACTGTTCAAGATTTGGTGAGATTTTACTGGACCCCCACCCCCCATTTTGAGCTCAATTAATGTATGCCCCTAAGATAGAATAATCGGTCTCCTCTTTGTGTGGCGCTTCGTAGCCTACCCACTCTTGCCTACTTTAGTTTTCTGAAGGTTTCATTTCTACGGCATGTGATCTGCGCACTGAATTTATTTTTCGTTATTTCTATATCAATTTTCTTCTTCGATTTGGTCAACACGTTGAAGTTTTGTGGAAACAATGTTCGTGGGTCGTTTTGATTAGATGAATCATCCATGCAATATTTTTATTTTTTCGATTAAAATTAATTGGTGAGCTCGCCTTTTGTTTCACACATGGGATTTGGGTCGTATCCCACCATCACCGTCAGAGTAAGTGAACTCCTGTAAAATAAGAATCGGGAATTTTAAAGAAGTAAATTTGACCGTATAAATGACCGAAAAGAAGAATTATTAATTGAAGGCAAGTACCTCAGATTATCCGAATTCTATGTCATAGGTAGGTATGACTCCAAAGAATCATCTTGATATTGCATTTCTGTTATTCTTGCAATTATTTTGTTCCGTTTCATTGAGTCAACCGTAATCAATAATGTATTGTAATTAAGACACTAAAATGGTCGGTCGCCAAATACCTACACTCCAAATCACATGTACGTTAATGCTCGGTATACGATAATACGATTGATCACGATAAAATTTTAAAAGGCAAAACATTCGAGGCAACCGAGGCTAAATAAGCGCGGCGGCAACGTCGCAAAACACGCCACCGCCACGTGCACCTCAACTCTTGTACGGGAGTTGGAATTAACCGGCAACGTTGTTTCCCAACACATTTGCCAACGCCTCGGTGGCGGGTAAATGCTAGGAATGAAAGGCGGCATGTTATGTCACACCGGTCGCCTAAATGTCGGTAGGATGAATGGTAGTATACATGGCCGTGTATATCACCTAGCGCCTAGCTGCGTAGCGACAGATGGCGGAACTTTAATATTCGAAATCATCCACTTCACGCCCAATTTGGCTACCAGGACAATTTTTGCCAAAATGCTTGTGACGACATGTACTATGAACTGTGTAAAAATTTCGAAAAATAAAGTGGCGACCGTATATCGGTCGCCAAATGTCGGTGGTCGCCACTTTAGATGCATATTTGCCCATGCTGGTCGCCAAATAGACGGTGTTATGTATATATATATATATATATATATATTTTTTTTTTTTTTTTACATGTGCTCCACACAGGAGGCCCTGAGGAAAATAATTTCCCTCAGGGCCTATGTCATCTTTGGGGATGTTGTGTGGAGGGTTTTTTTAAGGAAAAGAAAGAGATTTCTGGGACGGAAAAGGGTTTAAGGGGTGGTAGGAATCTGGGGTTCAGTATATCCTGGTCATCCGCCTCCAAGACCTAGACAAACCTCACCCCATGAACCCGGGCACCCCTGCTAAATCACCAAACGTAGCGAACCACTTGGGGTGACCTATGGCAGAGGTGTTGGTTATCCAATAAAGGTTCCCGGGGCGGCAGTACCCATTCCCGCCTCCCAAATTGAAATATCTTGAGTTTGTGAGACAATGGCAAGTCTATTTATAAAACGTCGTCGGATTTAGCCTGCTTAAAATTGAATGAGGAATGTCGTACTCAGTGAGGATACGGACTGACTGATATACTGGGCCATAATATTTTCACTGGAGTTCCTTGTTCGTCAATAATGAATCGACTTGAAGGATAACAGGATTCGCATTGATGTGCCGTCCATACAATTTGGGTTAAATTACATGATTCATTGCACGCATCTGTACCCCCCTTAATAAGTGATGATATTATTTAATTTGTAGTGCGCCTCGTATTGGTTGACTGCGTGAAAGACCTGTACCTAAAGCCACGCCGCGAGTGGGTCCTGCTGTGGCCCGGGCAAGCTGTTATCGCCTGCTCCCAGACTGCCTGGACCGCCTCGGTGGAGGATGCCATCGCGTCGCGCCATCTTGACAAGTGCAACACTACCATGCTGAGGAATGTAAATACATTCATACTATCCATATTTTATTCAATTCCTTTGAATAGGTTCCATGACAAACAGGACAGCAAAGAAACTGACCAATCAACAAACCTATCCTAACCTATTATTTTATTGTGTTCTGTTTTATCCGGTTATCCTTTGAATATGTGTAATACAAATCAATTTCATCTTTTGAGTTATATAGTCTGTCAATAAGAGTAGAAAATATTAAAAATGGAACTACAAATTTTGTAGGCTGGCAACACCAATTTAACTGTCAAATATTCTTTCAAAGCGTAATTACAGTGAATATGTGAAACACTGTAAATCATATTTAAAAAAACATTTTTTTCACTTTTGTGCCTTTTTAATTTTTTACAAAAATGTAGGTTACACAGCTTTACTTTTCCACCATGAGTTATATGTTTAGTATTGCCATTTGAACAACAGTGGCGCCCTCCTATGTTTTCTACTCTTATTTGACAGACTGTATGTATTTGCATTTTAATATCTATGTTGAAAACGATATAGTTCCCAAACTCATATTTTTTCATTGAAATGTTTAACCCCTTAGGCCTCGGCCATATTTTGTCAGAGGGTCAAAATATTTCTGCTTTGCAATAAAATCCAAATAAATGGAATATTTCTGAATGTATTCGAAAACTAAAAATTGTCTTTAAAAGGTGATAAAATAAGCTTTCATATTTTGAAATAAACATATAATTTTATATATATAAAATGGCTCACTTTACATTTCATTAGAAATGTATTGTAAGCGTTATTATCACCTTGCTTTTTTGTCATTCCATATAAAAATAATTCATAAAAAATTCTCAAAGTTTCTTAAATTTTTTTCAACTTGGGATTTGAAACTTTGGTTTCATAAAGACTAGCTGAAGTCCCCGGCGACGCCCGGGCTTTACACAAAGTTTTAGAAATCCAATATATACAGTGACCTTCCTTTTGGTTTGAAGGTCACATGTGCAAAATTTCATAAACCTCGGCATAAAACTGTAGATTTCCATAGAAATCAAATCCACACCGCCCGCTGCCAGTCCGCCCGTCCACCACAATAAATTATATATTTCAACCAATTTACACAAAACCTTGATAAATTATATACCTAAACCTTCCTCATAAATCACTCTATCTATTGGTGAAAACCGCATGAAAATCCGTTCAGTAGTTCTTGAGTTTATCACGAACAGACAGACAGACAGACACGGCGGAGGACTTTAATTTATAATGTGTAGAGATGTACATTTTACTTCTTTTGTGGTTAACTTTTAGATTTGAATATAAAGCGTTTCTAACACCGTTTAGATCATATTACTCACCATGATAGTAAGGGAGACACAACGATTTCTATTTGACCTATATGAGTTGTTCCCAAAAGTGAAAAAATTAGCCTGAAGGGTCAAGAAATTTTTTTTTTTAAACTTTCCTCCATTATTTCACTAGCCAAAATAGGCAGTATTATTGTTGTATGTTTTCACATCTTCACCTCAAAATTCTTATATTATCCTCAAACGGCGTCATTTTTTACTCTTAACCTCAAAGATTTTTAACTACATTTTCCCACCATTAATTTAATCTCCTCTAATTTTTTTTGTTTTGTTTATTACCCTTTAAAAATAGAACACATTCAAATATTGAGGAACATCTACTAAGAAAGTACCTACCCCAAAAGTGTCACTTTTAAAAAATCTCACTGCATTATAATATGAGTTTGAGATGTGTAAATAATCTCAAACCCTCTGAGCCTAATACTCACGAATTATGATTATGAAAACTCTACTCGCGCGGACAAATATATCACAAAGGATGGCACAAAGAAAAAAAACTCCAGGGAAAATAACAGATCCACCAACCTTGTTTTGCAGTTCTTGATGCTTGGAGGCCTCCGTAATTTCATCCAATCAATAGTTAAATTCAATCAGTGCAATCCTTTTGTGACTTGAAAATTTGCACAAGAGATGAGATTTGTCAATTAATACACAACTCATAAGTTTTTCACAATGACAAGAAAAATTTTCATAAAACAGACGATGTCAGTTATTTTCTTGTTTTGATTCTATTTTTAAAAACAATCCATTTAGGTGTCTCTGTTAAATCCAAAGAGTGAGTAAGTACCATCCTTGTGATATAAATATATTTATTTAAATTTTCCAACAAACAAAACATACTGCAATGCCTAACCACTCACATTAATTTATACTAGCAGTTTGCTAGGCCCTGCGGGCGACTTTTGCTTCGGCTTCGCCCAGTTAGTGTTGGTGACCATCTTATAAATCCAATAGGAACTGGTTCCAAAAATAGCCCGTTCCTCGGATAAACTGTCATCCAGTGATAGCTTGTCACTGGGACAAAATTGTCATCTGGTGATATGTTTGTCAAAATATATGACAAAATTGTCATCATGGACAAAACTGTCATCCAGTGATAGCTTGTCACGGGACGGGCAACAACGTCATATGTAATATATAGCTGTGGACAAAAAATTGATTTATAGACTCATTTGAGTGCTCCCCTCTACAAAAATCCTTAGTAAAAGGCGAAAGATTTATTCGTTATTGAAGGGAAACCAGAGTACCGGATCCAAGCAAATTTTTTATATAAATCAGGTGGTTGGAATTATTCGTGTGCGAGACGCAGATGAAAGTGGCGCTATCTATACGCGAGTTTTGTAATTTTTCTGTACTAATGTAACGTCAGAAAAAACTCGCAGGAACATATTATATTACGCATACCTACATAGATTAGATAATGAATACTGTTTGGTGATAGATGGCAGCACTTCCGTTTGTATCTATTTGTGAATAGCGTGTGTACACAGACGCAAGGGTAATAATACTGTTTGATAAAATGATTCGAAAAACATGTTCATTTATATTATTTATGCATTTCCTTACAGTTGGACAGCCTTCGGGGCCTTGTGAGAGAGAATCTCTCCTTTTTGCACAGAGAAATTCTATCTGCTCTTATTGTAATAGAGGTCCATGCTCGTGACATAACCCAATCCCTGGTCAACGCTCAAGTCAAAAGTGTCTATGACTTTGAATGGATATGTCAGTTACGGTTAGTTTTTCTTCTCACTTTTATTTTTCTGTGGTGAAATGTCTTAGACAATAGAGAACTCCAGTTCAATTTTTTTTATGAATAATGACCATCTAACTTAATAACTGCATTTTTATTTTTAGAGTCAGTTTTAATAGTTAAAATAATTGTCAAAGTTTTAATTGTTCAAGACCCCCCGAAAACCACCGTATGTATGGTGAATCGTGTGACGTCATCACTCCTGAAAAATTAGTATAGGATCGAGCAATCAGCTGATCTACTGCCGCCATTTTGAATTCCGTTGTTCGAAGTATTCTCCCTACAAATAGCATTACTATTTTTTCGTGCAGTAGCTTTTGAATATTTTCAATAATAGAGATAAAGTAATGAGAGATAACTTTATTTAGGCCTAAATAATGTTTCAATGAACACAACAACTAAATCTCTATAAACAGTATGTAAATAAATGAATAAATTAATGTGATGGCTTATGTCATATCATACATTCCCATACAATGACTTTACGGTGACGTCACGACATGCCGAACAGTGACGTCACCTTGACGGCGTGTTTTTACGACCCGATTAAAAATGGACTTTTTAGTAATTTTTTAAAAAATCTGCGTTTAATATTATTAAATATACCTAACTTGTATATTCAGAATCAGCATTTATTGGTCTATATGAACATATTTTTTTAAAGCCAGAATATTTTTCGCTGGAGTACCTTATTGATCAAGTAGTAAGTCAAGTAGCGGAATACTTGCTACTTGACTCGCCGAAAGCCATTCACATTATTTTCAAGTAGAGAATATTAGTGCCCGCCGCCTATCGCAAGATGACGGGGGATGGCGGGCTGCTATACATCAAAGTTAACTCGCTAATTAAGCATATTGTAATGCTTAGAAGAAGCAGAAGAATGAATTAGTAAGAAGAAAACAAATAAATTATGGACACGAAAAGAAATTAATATCAGCATAATTAAATATTTTAGAGTATCAATTTCGCTCCAATGCCATGACATTTTCGCGCGTCTACAAATGAACTCTGCTAAAACGGCGGGTTTGCGCATATCAGTCCTTACTTACCCGGAAAATATAAAATAGAATTGCAATTTGGGAGGCGGGATTGGGTACCGCCTTTATTGGATAACCAACACCTTTGCCATAGGTCACCCCAAGTGGTTCGCTACGTTTGGTGATTTAGCAGGGGTGCCCGGGTTCATGGGGTGAGGTTTGTCTAGGTATTGCAGGCAGATGACCAGGACACACTGAACCGCAGATTCCTTTAAACCCTTTTCCTTCCCAGAACTCTCCTCTCCTTCCTTTCCCCCAAAAAAACCCTTCACACAGCATCCCCAAAGATGACATAGGCCCTGAGGAAAATAATTTCCCTCAGGGCCTATGTCATCTTTCTCCTGTGTGGAGCTCATGTAAAAAAAAAAAAAAAAAGAACGAAATGCATCGAATCTACTAAAGAACCGACTAACCCACTCTACTAAAATTATGGTTTTCGGACGCGTTTAGTTACTATATACTCTCCACTCAACTTGGCGTGTCCGAACGGCTCTTTAAGGTTGGTTCGAAGTAGGCGAGTAATTTAGTCGGGTGGCGTGTAATTTAGTAGATAAAAGTGTCGAAACAACATAAAATTTAGGTGAGTAGTCTAGTCGAGACCATCCATTTAGCCTTACCTTGACAAATTTCTTTAATGATTTATAGATAGCTTCACAAACTACTATAACGATTTCCGAAATAGTTGATTTTCCAAGCCAAAATTTTGTTTATGCGAGAATTGCACTATATGCGTACGTTGAATTTGTGTCTGCATTTTCATTAACCTTTCCCATACCATGCCAAAAATACCCCCGACAAACCGTCTTGTAACACAGCGTTACTCTATGGGATTTGGAAATTATTTCAGGTTTTTTTGTAAAAATATTGTGGTGAATATTTTTTTATTTGGCTTATATTGTAAGAAAAAAATTATTTTATAATTACTTTGAAGTGAAAACTTCTTTAGCACCGTTGTGATTTGAAACTGGATGAAATGAAAAAGCGACACTAAAAAGAGACAAACACATGCATCTATGGCATTTATAGAGAATGGGTTAGAATAAAATCAGCATCTCCTAAAAAAATGTAGAGATATAAAAATGGACAGAAAAATTCTCTACTGCTGGATAAAAAACGGGAAAGTTTTCATTCGTGTAAGTGATACAACACCCATAATTTTAATTGCGGATCAAGATGACGTTAACAGACTTTCAACATTGAAGACAATGCCCACACAAGACGCTTCTACATCGGCCCTCCCTTTAGGAAACTAAATTTACAGAACAATATCAAACGTATTACTATTTATATCAAATTTAACCTCTTGCAGTACCTTAACCTTTTCCCCGCGTTGAAATACTCCGTTTTTTCAATACCCGTACGCGGTACATGTATATGTCATATTTCAAATACCTATCCATCCAATTTTACGTCAAATTACAGCATATTATGGCATGATTTATCATACTATATAAACAGATAAGATTATTATCTACAATTTGAAACCAAATCGTCGTCTGTAAACAACACTCCTAGATGTTTATAAAAAACAAAAACATTAAATTCCATACAAAAACTTACCCACGTCATCTTAAAAGCGGCGCCATTTATCCACGTGCTCGTACTCAGGACACTGCGTTGATAGGCACAAGTGGTACCTCAATCACTTATTATTATTAATTCGTAAGTTAACAAGTTCTAAAACTCAACACTTAAAACACGAAACGAATAGATTTTGTCATATAATAAATATTGTTTTAATTATCTAAGCAGTTAAAAGATTTTTTTTTTTTTTTTGAGGAGTTTATGCCGGTCACAATTTTTTTGAGATATGGTATTTTTTAAAACAGGGTTCGATACATAACGACACACCGCATTCTTTACACATTTATCTCGTTAATTGCATTTTATTATTTGTAAGTCGGCATACACGACATCGTCTGCGCGGTTTATTTGATTTGTCGGTTGCTGGAATCAATCCTGCCATATGCTTAGTGGCATGTTTAGGTAGAATCCGAAATGGACTGAGGTGGGCTGATGTTGTAGGCTGTGGTATTTGTGTAACCTGTGGTTTATATTTCTCAACAAGTTGCATTATAACCGCCAATTGAAAATCTGCTAACGGCTTTTTTATACCTGTCACTTGGGTGTACAAAATAAGTGCATTCAATAAATACAGGTCAATTATGTGAAAAAATACTTTTTTGTACCATTTTATCGTCTTTCGCATACATGATAAACTGCTCAGCATCATGTCACCTTTGTCAACAGTTCCCATAGATTTATTGTAATCGATTACACAGGCGGGCTTGTGAATGGGTTGTTTAGTTCGGTGATTTATTTTCCCTGTTTCTTTAAATGTGTCATCGTGCAAGGTAGTAAGCATGTGTACATCCCTTTTATCACACCATTTTAATGATAAAAGGGAACCGCGGATTTTTGACTCAAATTCACCTTTTTTTAGTTTTTTAAATTTGGGCATTTCCTTACGGGTTTTTTTTACCGTCCCACAGGCATTCGTTTTTTCCGAATGCAAAAACTGGAATAACTTTGGGCTTGTGTACCAATTGTCACACCACAAATTGTGCTCCTTGCCAAAATAATCATTTAGAAGTGTGGTTACAACAGCGCCGGTTATTCCCAAGTTCTGCTCATCCGTTATTTCCGTGCCTTCTCCACAGTAAATTATAAAATCAAGAATGTATCCAGTTTTCACATCACACAAAACAAACATTTTGATTCCAAAGCGGTGTCGTTTCGATGGAATATACTGTTTGAAAATAAGCCTACCCTTGAAAACAATTATGCTTTCATCTATGCATAGATCTTCATAAGGTATTACAGACTGTTTGAATAATGTTCGGGTGTGATTTAAAACTAACCTTATTTTATAAAGACGATCTGTAGAAGGCGAATTTGAGTCACAGAAATGTAAATTTTGCAATAACAGTTGATATCGATCTCTACGCATGATCTGGCCAAAAATAGGCGAACTAAGAAATATATTTGTACTCCAATACTCTTCAATAGTCAAGTGTTGGTTTCTTGTCATTAGCATGGTTATTGCAATAAATAAATACATTTCTTCAATATTTGTGTCCTTCCATTTATGAATTCTTGAATTTGCACCAAATTCCTTTGTATTGAGAACAAAACTATGGTAGTCGTGTATTTCTCTTACAATTTCATTCATAATGGAGCGATTCAAAAAATGTTCAAAAAAATCACTTTCTGTTGAGTTTTCGTTAAATTGTACAGAAATGCCGGATTGAAAATCATCAAATTCATGTACTATTGGAATATGAGGTCCGGACACCCAGGAGTGTAGCACTTCTTCCCGTACAGACTCATCAGCTTGAGTTTCTGCATCTGATATTTCCGAAGGTACAAATTCATCCTCGGACATTTCATAATCAGAATCCAACATCTGCACTATATTTTCAATTTCATCATCTTCCAAAATATGGGCCATTTTTATTCAATTTCAAACACTAAAAACTTATTTTGAACGTTTCCTAATAACTTTGAAACTGAACGAAAATAAACACGCACTTTAGTAACTAATTTATAACCAAAATAGACATGTTATAAAATTCTGATGACACTTTGAATAGCTTTGCGGACGCTGTTCGAAATCGTCTTGATAAATCAGGACCTCCACCAATTACCCGCACTGGAATTCATGTAGAAAGCCCAAAACCTTCCATGTGCATATTCCCGTAATAAATATTCCGTAATTTAAAGTCAAAATCACAGTTTAACTAAACAAATGTTTAAAATACACGCGATCTCGATAATAAATATCAATCGACGCGTGTCCGGTATGGTCAACTGGAATCTCTTGCGTGCGCTTGCGCAAAGTACTAGCGCCATCTGTGGAGTAAATTTCGAACTCTGCACTCAAAGGCACGAGGATACATTCACTTGAATAGATGTTTTTTACGAAATACAATTTTACTTTCGAAATATGCCTGAAGATGTCAGCATCGTGATAGTTACACGAATGCCTAGCAAGCGGGAAAAAATAGTGTGATATAAGAACGCTGTGATATGGGCAGTCGAAGATAGCGTAACAAGGGCTGATACGGGCGCGTGTGAGGCGTGGCTTTTTGCCGTATCAACTGTTGTTACGATCGCGTGGAAAAAGTTAACATAATACCCAATTTCTACTTAGTCGTAATACACGAATCATCACTATACGTTAATTACAAATTCCCTGTAAACTCACAAATAATGTTAAAACATGTTTTTATCAATTGTTTGAATTGCAATTGTATTAGTAATCTGTCCATAGATATAACAATCAATCTGTCAAAACAAAAGCCTCTTAAAACCATAGACATTTTAATTTACCACAAACAAAAACTAAAAAAATCGTATGTTCAAAAATGCCCCCAATCACAGCATAATTATTTTTTTCCAAACTATTTTCCAAACAATTTCACGAACATAATATTTAAAAATGCTTAACGTATATTTTCAAAATGTGCGAGGTCTTCGCACAAAAACTCATAGCTTCTTAAATCAGGTCCTTTTGAACAATTACTATATTTATCTTATATGTGAAACTTGGCTAAATAAATCAATCCAGGACAGTGAATTGTTTGACAATAGGTATGAAGTATTTAGAGAGGATCGGAACTACTTTTTGTCTGGACAGCAGCAGGGAGGGGGGGTACTAATTGCAACATCCAAATCTCTGAAGGCTCAGAGATTACCCGGGTCTACTTGTACTGAGGAGATCTGGATATCAGTGCCAATACTAGGTAACAATAATAAACTCAAAAATTTATATATCTGCTGCACATATCATCCACAAAACACCAACTACATCCACAACCTAACTCATCACTTCAACACCACATCAGACCTGCACGCAAATCACCCGGAAGGATTGTTTTTATTAGCTGGAGACTACAATATATCCAAACTAAACTGGAAGTTAACTGAAGGGCAAAGCCAATTAGAACCAAATTTTCCAGAAGACACTGCTAGCTGTGCCTTGGTAGACTTCCTTTCATTCACCCAACTACATCAATTCAATTCTATAACCAATACAAACAAACGAATTCTTGATTTAATCATGACAAATATTTCAAAATGAAGTATAACCCATTGTACCGAACCTCTGACGCCTGAAGATTCACATCACAGAGCATTAGACATAGAGTTATCACCTGTTACTGTACCGTCTCTCTCCAGCTCATCTAGGACAGTTAAAATGTTTCACCGAGGTGATTACGGTCAAATCACTGATGAATTATCCAAAATAAATTGTAAACTCGAATTTCAAGGTAAGGATACCGAAAAAGCCGTATTAGATTTTTACAATATCATAAATGACATTATTCGCAAATATATCCCCGAAAAAAAAATTTACGGTAATTTAGAAAGGTTTCCCCCCTGTTACACTTTACCACTTATTAAAATTGTAAAAGAGAAATTAAAATATCACAAGAAATGGAAAAAATACAAGAACCTGGCTGACTACCAATCATTTTCAGTACTGAGAAATCGTCAAAAGAAGATCGCGTTAGAATGTTATGAAAACTTCATTATGACGGCAGAAGATTCAATAAAAAAGTGCAGCAAACAGTTCTGGTCATTTGTTAAATCAAAGAAATCCTCTTCCGATTTACCAAAGCAAATGTATCTTGGAGATATTTCCTGCAATGATGGACAATCCATATGCGACCATTTTAGTGATTATTTTAGATCAGTTTTTGTAGAAAATTCCAACCCTCGCCTCAATCTTATTAACTGTGAGAATGATGACGACAACTCTAATCTACATATACACAATATTAACTTCAATCAATCATGTGTACTTAATTATTTAAAAAAACTTGATCCAAATAAAAGTGCGGAATCTGATTTAATTCCATCCATATTTTATGTAAAATGCCGGGACCAATTGGCTTATCCTCTCTCCTTGCTATTCAAAATATCATTTGAAGAAGGCAACTTCCCCAACGTCTGGAAACAAGCACTCATTACACCAATCCACAAAAGCGGGGACAAAAATAACATTACCAACAACAGGCCCATCTCCAAACTCCCAATTGTCAGCAAAATCATGGAAAACATAGTTCTTGATCAACTTTTTCCGGCGGTACAAACAATCATATCTAAAAATCAACACGGCTTTTTCAGAAAACGGTCGGTCGAGACAAACCTTCTGGAATACACAGATTTTATTTTAAATTCTATGGGTGGTAAAAATCAAGTAGACTCTATCTATACGGATTTTTCAAAAGCCTTTGATAAAATTAACATTGACCTGCTTCTGACGAAACTGTTAAAAATCGGGATTAATGGTGACCTTCTCAGATGGATCAAATCATATGTAACAAACAGAAGTCAAGCAGTTAGAGCTAAGGGTTTCTCCTCGCGTTTTTACAGTATACCTTCAGGAATCCCGCAAGGATCACATCTCGGACCTCTCTTGTTTATTTTATATATCAATCATATAGGTAAATGCTTTAAAAATTCCAAATTTCAAATTTTTGCTGATGACACTAAGATTTACAAAAAAATCACTAGTATTAATGACAGCCTAGAATTGCAAGATGATATCAATAGGCTTGGAATATATTGTGCTAACAACCAACTGTTCCTTAATCTGGAAAAATGTAACACAATATCATTCACCAAAAGCATAAACCCCCTAATATTCCCGTACAAAATCAATGACGTAGAGATAAAAAGATGTTGTGAACTGAGGGACTTAGGAATAATAATGGACTCCGGAATGTCTTTCCGAACACATATAAATTCCATCTGTGACAGGGCGTACAAACTTCTAGGATTCATCATAAGAGTGACTAAACCATTTAGGTCACCACGCATAATCAAAATACTGTACGTCTCTTTTGTTCGCTCAATATTAGAATTCGGATCGGTCATATGGAATCCCCAATACAAAGTAAATATTGAAAGTTTAGAAAGAATTCAAAAAAAGATATTGAAACACCTAGACTTTAAATCCTTTCGAACTTCAGAAAACCTAAAAGACTCATTAACATTCCATAATTTATCAACTTTAGAAGATAGAAGAAATATATCCGACCAAAAATTTTTATTCAAAATCATTAACAACATTGTTGACAACAACTATCTTCTAGAACACATTAATTTCCACTGTCCAATAAGAAACACAAGATCAAACCAACTATTCCACATCCCACACTCAAAAACAAATCACACACAACATTCATTTCTCCGAAGGACGTGCACAAAATACAATGATATCTTTTACGACGCTGATATTTTCCATTTGTCCTCAGGCCAATTTATTAAATCCATAATAGAAAAAATTAAAACAAATTGTTAATTACGAACTCTCCACCCCTGCTGCATGTTATTTTTTTCATTCTCATTATGTTGGTTTTCCTTCTTTTTATTATAATAATAATATTTGGATGATTTATATATCCCATATGCTTTAATTTGTGTGTGTGTTTTTTTCTTTCATTTCTGTTGTATATACATATATTTTTTTCTTTTTTTTCTACCACTTTATGTTTTCTTTAATGTTTTAATCCATGTTTTTATATATATATATTATAAATTGTAGCGGAAACTTCGCTGGTTAATGCAATCATGTAATATGTTACTTTCTTATTAAAATATGAATAACTGTTTGTTTCCTAAATAAACTAAAATAAAAAATAAAAATAAAATAATCGGTCTCCTCTTTATACGGTGCTTCGTAACCTTCCGACTCTTTTCTACTTTAATTTTCTGATGGTTTCGCTTCTACCGGTGGGAACTGCCCACTAGTATTTTTTAAATACTCGTATGTTTTAACATTTTTGCAAAATTTATTTTTTATATCGATTTTTAGTGATAACCTTTAGGATAAAATTGACTTTTATGGGTGGAAATAGTTTACATAGCAAATTAAAAACATTTATTTCACAGGAACATAACGACAAAAACCATTTAGGTAAATTGTTATTTTAACATTAATCCGATGTGTTTATCATAACAAAATATAGGTTAAAATGTAGATGTAAAAGATTTCAACAAAAAAGCAAAACAAAGACTTTGTTATTATATTTACCTACATATTATGTAATGCATTCGTCTATAGTAAATCTACAATAAATCGTAAAATGGTGACCACACGTCATCTAGTACTATACGAAACTATAAGAACTTAAGCTGTGGATACTGTATTGCAGACATACAGTATTATTTTTACATTAGCTCCACGCATGAGGCCCTGAGGAAAATAATTCGCTTCAGGGCCTATGTCATCTTTGGGGAAAGGTCTTCCTACTAGAGAGGTCAAAAGGTCTCCCTCAACCAGTCTCTCCCGACCCGGCCAGTCACGCAGAGCCAGTTGGTAGGCAGACGTACCCGCCGCCAAGATCCAGAACCAAACCTACCCCATGAACCTGGGCACCCCTGCTAAGTCACCAAACGTAACAAACTACTTGAGGTCACTTATGGCAGAAGTGTTGGTTGTCCAATAAATGGTTTTCGAGGCGGCGGCATGCCGTTATTATGAAAAATATGCATTTTAGAAGATGATCGAAATAGCAAGTTAAACAAAGACAATGAGCGTTCTAAAATAGTAAAAATAATAAATAATTCAAAAAATATATATTCTAAAAA
This sequence comes from Limnephilus rhombicus, assembly GCA_929108145.2. NCBI lineage: Eukaryota > Metazoa > Arthropoda > Insecta > Trichoptera > Limnephilidae > Limnephilus > Limnephilus rhombicus. The sequence continues at coordinate 17,849,996 of OV815291.1, forward strand.
TCCTAACATTTATTGCAAATTGTACCTTCAATTCATTGAAACCTAACCATTTATATTTATTGCTACTTCCTTCCATGTAATAATCATTTGTAAAGACGTCACTTTGCTACTGTTTCAATGGAAAGAAAGTCCCCTTTTAAAATAATTATTTTATGGGGGTAGTTTTGGTAATAAAATAGGTAGGTAAGATTCTAAATATTGCACCCGACCCTCACAAAAGAGTTTTATGGTGGTACAGTAATGTTTACAATCGTATTTTGGATGAAGTATTGTCTTCGATTCCGAAACTACATCATGCAGCAGAGAGGATATACCACCAAAAGCCTCTATCTCGACAAATACTCCTTGCTTCATTCGCATTCTTAAATCGTCTAATACTCGTCCAGATAAATCTGAATATATAGATGCTTGGTTGCGTTACAGTGCACTCTATCGGAGGACTACCGCTAGGTAAGAGATACATTCAAACGTGCTCTTTTTAAAATGATTTATCTGTATATTTCTATTATTCTGTCTCTTGGCTTTGTCCGACTGAAAGTATTTGATTCACTTGACCATGCCATGACTTCCTTGGCTATTATTAACTTCGCGTCACATCTTCCTTTTTTAATGCCCTAACTAAATAAGCGTACCTTTTAATCCCATCCATCAAGTATACTTGACGTGACTTTGTCACTAAACAGCGCTATAAAAAGGTGGAAATTATTATAATTTTTATCGGCCTTGTATCCCTTCCAGATCTCCACAAATTAACATGGCTCTACCTATAATGTAACTATATGGTTTTACAACACATACGTATCAGGAATCTCATTTATAGAGCATTTCAACAATTATCCTTCCTTTGCCAGTTCAATGCCTTACTTTTCAATTTGGGAGGCGGGTATGGGTGCCGCCGCCCCGGGAACCATTTATTGGATAACCAACACTTCTGCCAAAGGTCATCCCAAGTAGTTAGCTACGTTTCGTGACTTAGTAGGGGTGCCCGGGTTCGTGGGTAGAGATTTGTCCAGGTTTTGGCGGCGGATGCATCTGCCTACCAACTGCATGGCAAGCCGGATCGGGAGAGAATGGTTGAGGGAGTCCCTTTGACTTCTCCAGCTGTACTCTCTCGGAACATGGCCATACACCGCAGTGGAAGAGATGGATTCATACGTCCGTCACTCCTGGACACAATGACACCCAGATTCCTACTTACCCCTTATATCCTTTTCCTTCTCAGAACTTCCTAACCTTCCTTTCTTAAAAAGACCCTTCACACATCATCCCCAAGGATGACATAGGCCCTGAGGGGAATTATTTTCCTCAGGGCCTTCTGTGTGGAGCTATTGTAAAAAAAGCACTGCATTGTCATTGTCTTAATCAAGTCTTCCACGAAGAGATTATTTGATAAAAATAAAATGAAATTAAATAAACATTTATTACTTCTGAACTAATGTGGCATGACCCTGCAAATAACCCAAAACCCATAAAACTAAACAAAAAACATCCCCCGTCATCTGATTGTCTACAATCGTAACATTTTGTCGTTAATTTTAAGGAAATACGCAGAAAGGGATTAAAAAATGACTCTGGTTTGAGGATCAGATGGTCGGTTTGCCGAACCTTCTGAAATGGTTCCTTATTTTTTTGTGGCTCTTTTTATAATGAAAACGGAATGTCAAACAACCCAAGTTTTTTTGCAGCAAGATAATTAATATTGTCATCTCTGTTTTCAGACATTTCAAATTAATGCACTAGAAAGCGACGACAAACGTATTATGATGTCAACTTTGAGAAGTAAAATAATCTCTACAGATAGGCAAAAGGTTTTAACGTTTTATTTTACATCTCTTTTTGTCATACATAACTAAAAGGAGATCGTAATATTGGACGTAGGTTAATGAGGTTGGAATGAATTAATGTTTTGTTTTCTCTGTTATTCCCATAGAAAGTTAAAATTTGTTGTCTCATCTGACATAGAAATGTGTCGACTTTTAGGAAAACATTTTTTATTATTTTATACAGAATCGTCACAATTTTTTTAATATTTTTTATGGATGCAAAAATATATTTTTTAGCAATACCTAAAATTTTGATTTAATGATTGAAGCATTTGAGGAGTTATTGATGTTTTAAAGAGCGTTGTAAACTATAATCGCATCATGAATCCGGAAGTCATTCTCAAAGTTGCAAAGTATTCTTTGGGATCTTCTAATTCTTTTTCCCTGAGAAGAGAATTCGTAGCTCCTAGTTTTCTTTTAATCCATTTTCTTATCCATATCCAGTTTCTTTACTTTCATCTCACTAATTTCTTCTTCCACCTTTTCTAAAATATCCGTTACATTCTGCTTAATTAGTCTATTTACTTTGTTGCGAAGAGCCGTACATCTTCCAATATGCCACCCACTAATGTACTATACTCGACTAATGTGAACACTTTTTGATCAGTTGGTAGACAAGATACTCGCCACTCGACCTAAATGCTAGCCTTTTCTGAAACAGCCTTTATGAAAAATCTCAAAGTTTTGAAATTCATGAACTCTGCAAAGCTATGAATCCACTGGAGCGATTTTTGCCATATATTAGCGCTATCTTAAATGTCTCCGGTTGCTTTTTGGGATAAAAAGGCAATTATCTCCTTGATTCAGCAAAATTTTGTTTGAAAATCATTTGTAGCTCCCAAGTTTGTTATTTTGGACTTAAAACGAAGCTATTGAAATGCTTTATCTATTATGACCATAGGTGTCGCAAATCCGAACTTCGTAGACTATTTTATAACGATGTTAAAAATAATTTGTTTTAACATTTTTTTTCACGCAGAATTACTGATCAGCTGTTAACGGTTTAAATGAAGTCCCTTTTCCCATATATATGCACCTTCATTATCAAGTATACCACAGACAGTATACAGAAATCCAAAACATTCTATGTTCATTTGAATAAGTACCTCTCACGGCAGTTTTAAAGTAACAACCACGCAAGATTCGCGTGGTTATAAACTTAACGATTTTTTAATATTTTTTTTATAAATCTTACAAATATGAGATAAACGGTAAAATACAGGTTAATTCATTGGCTATATAGCACTATAATAAGTTTTTATGTCTCCATGTTAAAATTCGAAGGTATGATTTTTTTTAATGTTGGCGAAAAATTTAAAAAATGATCTTCTGAAAATGTCGAGGAAACGGAGAAAAAAGTTTTAAAATGCACTGTCGCTCCAGTAGATAATTGCTGCGATAATCTCAGTTTAGGACTAGTTGCCGCTACCAGTTATGTTGTTAGCTTTGCAGTAATTATTTACCCATCAGAAAAGTTTATTGTTTTTTTTTTCTTTCTTGATTGCTTACTGTATTTTAAATAACTATTATAATATTACTAGCACAGACTCGTGAAAAATCACAGGATATAAAATTTTAAATAAAAATGTTTCCGTAGCCGAGAATTGAACCCCGATCAGCTGCTTGGGAGTTGCAATTTGCCACTTATGACCTTTTGGCTTGGGATAGTTGATCTTAATTTTTTTTTATCTGACCGCCACATAAGAGTCCCAACCATCTGGAACCAGTAGGACTATGGCATCCCTAATTGTAGTGTATTTGAAGATACTTGTATTATTCAGAAATACTACTTGTCATAATTAAAGAGGTTCGTTTATACATCGGAACGTTTATTAAATACAATTGTGCAAGTTTACTGTGTTCACTGAGAGAGGCTCGCCGACGGAATGAGCTCCGAGCGCCGCGAGTGCCGGCTGCTCGGTCTAATCCCTACCACTCTCTCTTGGTCCGGGTGAGATAGGAAACCTTCGGCTACCTCCGGCTACCAATCCCCCCCCCTGTGATACGTACCCCGTATACTACACTAATTAGGGTACGTTAGGAGGTTGAAATTAGTGGGGAGGGGAAGAAGATTGGAAGAGGAAGGTGGGAAAGTATTTTGCTTTTCAGATCTGGTCATCAAACATGGCTAAAACTATTTCAAGCAACATTTCCATTTTTTACCAGGGTGATACTGAGAGTGTTTTCCACTCAGTTCAGTTTAATCCTTTACGATGCTGTGTTTTATAAGAATAGCCATCCTATATATGTTTTTTTCCAGGTATTACGTAGTAGGGCCGGAGCCCACTCCGCTAGAGGGGCCCGTCAATTATGAGATAGAACAGACAGAAGACACCCTGGATACATCTATGTACTATGCTCAGTTCAGCACGCAAGCGATGTTTGTGCGCGCTCTGAACACGTGCTTTCCATACTACAATGAGTATTTGGGTACCAGGTCAGTGTGTGAAAATTTTTTAAACTTTGAACATCTACTGAAGCTGACATAATTATATAATATATCGATCACGGAAATTTGAAATGCTGTAAAGGGCAAAATGTTAATTGTTCAGGAGAGCGAAAAAAAAAAAGGCTTTTTATTTTTTCAAAAAATAATATCTTCTGCTTTTGCAGACCTACGAGGGCTGACTGTAAAATAAGGTCTCCAAGGTGCTGTGGTCGCGAGGAACGATTTTACGTGCAATCCTTCAACACTGGCGTGTAGCCTGGTTTCCCCTTGCCAAATCGCCACCACATTGCACCCTCTGTGACACCTAGTGCTACCTCTGCTCACATATCTCGAGAAGAACAAAATTATTAACGACCGTCAATAGGGATTCCGGCGGAAACGCTCGTGCGGTGATCTTCTCGCGTATATGTGACGCATGTTTGGGGGCGGTGCCTGGAACGTTTCGGTGAGACCCAAACGGTTGCACTGGACATTTCCAAGGCCTTTGACCGGGTTTGGCACCGAGGACTTAGGACTTGTCAACAAACTGCCTTCTTACGGACTTCCCGCATCCTTGTGTACGTGGATTGCCAACTTTTTGAGGGAGAGGTCGATTCAGACGGTAGCCGATGATTTTACCTCTTCCTCACACTCGATAAATGCTGGCGTCCCACAGGGATCGGTTCTGTCTCCGACTTTGTTTTTGTTGCACATCAACGACCTTTTGTCATGTGCACCAATTCATTGTTACGCGGATGACAGTACAGTCCATGATAGCTTTTTGTTTGACAAGCCCCCAAAGGGCTCACAAACTCCAACGGCTTGGAGGGCTTTGAAACAAAGAATGGACGGTTACCTCGAGAGTGTTTTCTCTTGGCGTAAAAATAATCTCGTTGAATTTAATGTTTCAAAGACCAAATCTTGTCTGATTACGTCTAAAAGGGATCGAAATGAAAATCTAGTATCTTTCAACGGTAGCAATCTTCCGAACAGGCCCTCCGTTGATATGCTTGGTGTAACCCTAAGTGACCAGCTCAGGTATGGGGGCTCCGTCGAAGCCAGAGTAAAGTTAGCCTCCCAAAAACTGGGCGTACTGTACAGGGCCCGCAGATATTTTAATAGTACACAACTGCTCATGGGTTCATGGGGTGAGGTTTGTCTATGTCTTGGAGGCGGATGACCAAGACACACTGAACCCCAGATTTCTACCCGCCCCTTAAACCCCTTTCCTTCCCAGAACTCTCCTCTCCTTCCTTTTCCTAAAAAACCCTCCACACAGCATCCCCAAAGATGACATAGGCCCTGAGGAAAATTATTTTCCTCAGCACCTCCTGTGTGGAGCTCATGTAAAAAAAAAAAAAAACTGCTAACCCTGTACAAATCACAAGTCCGCCCCACGGTTGAATTTGGCAGTCACCTTTGGTCTGGAGCTCCAAAATACCTGAAAAATACCCTCGACTCTGTTCCTTCCTTGTTCTACCGGTATTACAATGGAAGATGCTCCGAGGAACTAGCGTCATTGATCCCTTCGGCACCAGTGCATAGTTGTGAAACATGCCAAATGCGTGCCCAACATTTGTTCACGGTTGACATTTGTCACATGAGAACGGGTCGTTTCTTCGACTCATTCTTGTGTTCAACAGCTCGGCTGTGGAATGTGTGGAGTTAATGTAAAAAAAAAAAAAAAGTCTCGGCGTGGCAGCCGTTCGCGGTGGAGCTTCCGCTCACCGCACCCGCCAGGTGTGAATTACGCTCTATAATTAGTTTTTTTGTGCAAAGAACAAAACCCCGGTAGAAATTCATTCTCAGCTACTTGAAGTATACGGAAAACAGCGTATGAGTGTGAAAATGTGCGCAAATGGTGCAGAGAATTTAAAAGCGTGTCAGACGACCATTGGTTTCAGATGAAAAAATTGCCAAAGTGGAACAAACAATGATTACAGATCAACAGGTGACGGTTCAGGAGCTCTGTGATATGTTCCCTGATATAAGTAAGACCACTATTGCCAAGATTTTGACAGAACATTTGAGAGACAAAGTCTGCCCAAGGTGGGTCCCAAAATGCTCACCGAAGATCACAAACAACAACGAGTTGAAGCAGCCCGCGAATTCCTTGAGTGCTACGACATTGATGGCGAAGAATTCTTGGACTCAATTGTGACTGGGGACGAGACCCAGATACACTACGCGACACCAGAGACAATGAAACAATCCCAGTGGCGTCATTTAGATTCGCCGAAGCAAAGTTTAAAACGAATTACATAGCGTAACTCACACCTGGCGGGTGCAGCGAGTGGAAGGTCCATCGCAAACGGCTACCACTCACTCCCAGACTAAGCGACACAGAGGGTGCAACGTGGTGGGGATTTGGCAAGTAGAAACCAGGCTACACGCCAGTGTTGAAGAATTGTTCCTAAAATCGTTCTTCGCGACCACAGCACCTTGGAGACCTTATTTTACGAACAGCCCTCGTATAATTATGAATTTTTATTATAAAATAAAATCGAATAGATTTTTCAGAATATAGACTAAACATTTTTTAAAAATTTTCCTAGAAATATTTTGACTACGCAGATCGAAAGAGGAAAAACCCAGGACGGGTTCGAGTGCTAGATGTGACCATATCTTTTTCTGATTTTGCTACTTTCAGATTTTCGATTGAGTTTCGCTATGTGTTCATTTAATTTAATATTACAATTTGAGGTTTTACTCATTAAGTTATAAATAAAAATAAATGTAATACTAGTTTTTAATTTGTGAGATGATCAAAATCAAAGAATGTTTTCTAGTCCTCGTCTGGTGATAACCCCCTTGACGGATCGCTGTTACCTTACGCTGATGGGGGCCATGCACCTTAAGTTCGGGGGTGCCCCAGCGGGCCCCGCTGGTACTGGCAAGACGGAAACCACTAAGGTATGATTTCACCATTCTCAGATACTGATGGTCACTTTTTCCAATCAAACCTGAGCGGATAAGTTGAGCCAAAATTGTAATTTTTTAACTAAAAAGTCTCATTATTAATTAGACAGTGAATTGTATTTAACTAAAAAAAAATTACTCTTACTTAACACACTCTGCTCTTTGCCAATGTACAACAAAACAGTAAAACTTTAATGTTGTTTAACCCCTAGGGGCCGGAGCCCCACATTTGCAGTATTGAAGAATCATACCCATGCAGGGTACGTCATTTATTCACTTTGCCTTCAGATATTACCTTTACTGGGTTAGGTTAAGTTAGGTTGAGACCTTAAGCATATTTTGTCAGAAGGTCAAAATATTTCCGTTTTGCAATAAAATCCAAATAAATTAAATATTTCTGAATCCGAAATCTGAAAACTGTTTATTAAAAGGTGATCAAATAAACTTTCAAATTTGATTATTAGAAATAAACTTATACAGCCTTACTAAAAAAAAACCACAGCGCGACCGATTAACTGTGTTATTGTAATAACATAAGTAAAGCTCGTATACACTAAAAGACGTTTTATTACCAATAACGTTTCTTACGTAGTCACGCTGTTAAAACGCATTGAAGATGTGACAACGTTGTATATGGTTTTAATTTACTAGGAAACAATGTTGTTTTAATTTTTCTCCGCAAGGGGCATTATTGGCGCGCTTATGCATTAGTTCGTCGGCCCGCAAACAGCCCGCGATGACAAAACAGCTCGGTGTGTTTTATGGCGGGATATCGAAAATTTTGTGATTTTACCTAATAATTTCTATTGTAGTGACGAATTTACTCTTCTGTTCACATAATTGATATATTTACCATGTTATTTGTGTGGTTTACATCAGTTTAATCAAGTTATTGTACAAACGCCGTACTTTCAAAGTTGAACTGTTAGAATATTGTTTTTTATAGGTTACTTGAAAGATAAAATTTTCATTTTAAGATCTTTATTTTAAGAGAATTTCTTAAAAGTGATAATTTTTTATAATATTAAAATCTAATACATGTGTTCGTAAACGTATCAAAAAAATTAACGTCTTTAGAGATGCCAGAAATCTGTTTTAAATTTCGGTATTATTTCTAAGTTATTTTTTTTGCAATAAAAAAAAACTTTGAAATTTTTTATTATTTTTTTATTGTATGCACGATGAAAAAGTGAGGTGATAGTTTTCTTCCAAATTTATTACACAAAAGGACTGTGTTTTTTAAATTTTGATTTTATTTAAAGTTCTCTACATTTTGGTCAAAACTGTTGTGGGAGGAAATTTTTTTCCATTTTTTTCCGAGTTTGAATCTTAAAATACGGCAGTTTTTGAAAGCTAAAGTGTATTTCAAATACTCAAATCTAAAAGGTAATTTTATCTAGTTTTCATAAATGGTATTTGTTTTTACGACACCTTCAAAAATAAGAAATATATAGAACATTCAAAATAAAATGGAAAAATTACAAATATCGTTCGTATATCAATGGTTAAAACAGAGATAAACTACCCCCTCAGGCCGTGGAAAGCATGTGTATTTCTTTCAAAGAACAAATTTTTAATTAGTAATGTTTTCACATCCGCGGCCGTTTGTCAATTGAATAAAATTTTCACTGGGTTTTTTAGTAAGGCTGACTTATATACTTTAGATATATTAAAACTTTGATTGCAAACAAGAAAAAAAATTAAAAATGGCAAATTTTTTTCTATTACTGATAACAAAAAAAAACCAAAATACACACATTTTATTAGACAAATATATTGTTAACATTATTGTCACCTCATTTTTTTGTCAGTTTACATAAAAAATAATGGTAAATTTTTGAGATCGCTGGCAATCGTTAATACGCACTTTTAAAAAAAAAATCTTTTGATTCACCTTAATTACATTAAAAGACAACTATTTGCATTGGAGGAAGTGGAAAATATTTCATTCTAAATTTCGATTACGTAAAATAAAAATTAGCTTTCATTCTGTGAAATGAGACCGTCCATTTTCAAACATTATTTTCAAATATCATTTTGTTATGTTGGTATTCTTGTTACTGTATGAAAAGATGCTAGGGCAAAGCGTAGCAGACTTCATGGGAATTGTAGGTTTGTGTAACATGGTTTGTGATACAAAAGAAAGTGCCCCTTTATAATGCCTACTCGCGTCAAGGCAAGAAAAACATCCCAGTTTTCAAGTAGTTTAGCGGCTACGCTAGGTTTGTGTAACATGGTTTGTGATTCAAAAGAAAGTGCCCCGTACCTTCAAAATCTTCTAGCCGTTCGTTATACATTTAAGTGTATCAGGAATACCAACATACCTACCAAAGTGACAGCGAATGAGCTAATAGCTAATGGCGTAGGTACAATCTCACAAGACGAAAGCTAATTTTCAATTTTACCTAATCGAAATTTAGAATGAAATATTTTCCACTTCACCCAATGCAAATAGTTGCCTTTTAATGTAATTAAGGTGAATCAAAAGGTTTTTTTTTTAAAAGTGCATATTAACCGTTGCCAGCGATCTCCAAAAATTAATAAAATAATAATAAAAAATTCATAAAATAAATATTTTTTTCTTATATTGCATTCGTAAACCTTGGTTTCATACATGTGTACCTTTAATTTTTTCTGTGGTTATCTTTTAGATTTGAATACAATGCATGGTGTTGTATCTTTCTAACACTGTTTAGATCATATTTCTCACCATGGACACCTTAGATTAGATCATATTTCTCACCTGGAGACACAACAGATTTCTTTGAGACCTATATGAGCTGTTCTGAAAAGTCAATAAATTAGCCTGAGGAATTAAGGACAAAAATAAAAATTTCACGTGTTGGCTTTGATAAAAATATCTTTTTATCTATTGAAGTTTTTTGTCTTATTTTTTTAAAAATCTGCTACAAATTCGCTGATATTCCAAGGGTTAAATCACATCTCAGTTTTTTGTTGGTTTAGGATTTGGCAAAAGCCCTGGCCGTGCAGTGCGTGGTGTTCAACTGCTCCGACCAGTTGGACTACATGGCAATGGGCAAGTTCTTCAAGGGGCTGGCGAGTGCGGGCGCTTGGGCCTGCTTCGATGAGTTCAACCGCATCGATGTGGAGGTGCTCTCCGTGGTGGCGCAGCAGGTTGTGTCCATACAGCGCGCGCAGCTGCAGAAGCTGTCCCGCTTCATGTTCGAGGGCACGGAGATAGGGCTCAAGCCGTCCTGCGCCGTGTTTATCACCATGAACCCGGGATATGCTGGTACTAAAAACTTTTTAACTCTTGACACCAAGTTTCAAAACCTATTCGTACAAATACGAACTTTATCAATATTTTAAGATAGAAAAATTTGACTATCCAAAAAGCACGACTTAAGGTACTTAGAGTGTCTTCCGCAAAGATGCACTCCCCTGTCTGGCAGCGAGGGAGATTTTCTCCTGACAGAAACTGGAGTCCTGCAAGTTCCAGCTTGCAGGACTCCAGGGGCAAGCAAAATGAAGCGGAGGAAAGCCAGTCGTTCTGGGTTTGAAAAGAAACTTAAAGTAAAGATATAACAGACTATTTTTTTTTATATTTCATAAAATTTTATTATTACATTTATTGTTACAGATTTTTTGTTTTTTTTTTTTTTGGCTACCACACTGGGCTAATGCCCATGTTGTGGTAGTCATACATTTAATCTTTTAAATAGGAATTAAAAAATTCTATTTTATTGAAACATACTAAATAAAAATTAACAAAATTCATAAAAGTAAGTGAAAAATAAAGAAAAAAAATCATATTTTAAAGAAAAATGGAAATAAAAATGAAAATTTAAATTTTGAAATACGTAAACTAATAATAAAGATTAATGGTGGGTTTCTTCATTTTGCGAGAATGCTAAATGCAATTCTAATTGTAAAAGTAAACGGTCAAATGCATAGAAATTTTTAAATTTCGATCGTTTACTTTTACAATTAGCATTGCATTTAGCATTCTCGGTAAATGAAGAAACCCACCATTAGTGTTAAGAACTGATGTGTTCTATACAAATATATAAATTAAAACATATATATAAATTAAAACATAAATAAAATTAAGTGAAAAACTAAGAAAAAGAAATATTATAATAAAATTTTAAAGAAAAATAGAAATAAAAATGGAAATAAAAAATTTTTAATTCAAAAATTAAAATGTAGTGTTAAGAACTCATGTATTCTTTGAAGTACTATTCTTGTGATCCATGAAGTTTACCTAAAACACATGCACTGCAAAAACGTGCCGCGTGGTCGGATAGATTGTGTTGAAAAGGCCAGAATTGGAAAGGTTAAATTATATTTGTTGTAATAATTCCAGGAAGATCCGAGTTGCCCGATAACCTGAAGGCCCTGTTCCGTCCCGTGGCTATGATGGTACCCAACTTTGCCCTGATCGTGGAGATATCCCTGTTCTCCTACGGCTTCATGAACGCCAAGCCGCTTTCCATCAAGGTGGTCACCACCTTCAAGCTGTGCTTCGAGCAGCTCAGCGCTCAGGTACAGTAAAGTACCATTCTATTATTTTAGTGATCATTATTGCTGTTGGTATCTATCGCTGATCCTTGTATCTTTTTCTAATTTAATTCCCACCCATAAATACTTTTCAAATCTACCTATCTTATGCCGACTAAGAGTAATCATGTGTCATAGTATTCAGTTGGAACTTAAAAGATATCCTTGTCAACACCTTTCTTTGGGTGTGATTTATGGAGTCCCCTTGTTCGACCGTATCGAAACCGATAAAAGTCGTTGTGAGCTCGCGAGTTTGTTGTGATTAAAGTTTTTGAATCAATGAAATTGAAGCGAAAGAACGAAAATAAAGTTAGTTAACTTTTCCCCATTCTTTCCACTTTGCCCTCAACAATTGCAAAATATTTAATCAGTGTATATTAACAAATCATGCGCCTTAGGCACCGAGTAAATGAGTTATTTTCATAGGTGGGATCTTCCACTTAGGCCCTTCTTTAACATCTTGGAGAGTGAGCTTTTTCGATCAAAACTGTGACCTAGGAGTGAGCATTTTTGAAATATACGAATAAAAAATTTTTTTTATGCAAAACCATAGTTTTCCCAAAATCTAGCAATGTAAAAATATTAAAAAATATATTCTATTACTTATTCAGTCAAGTTAATGAAAAAATTAATTTAGCCTATCGAAGGGTTCGTAAACCATTGGAGATGAATCACCATCACATGAATACAACAAAAAATATATATACACACAAAAACAAAGCCAAAACTTAGCAAAAATCAACGCTCTCAACTCAACCGAAGAAACAGGATCAATGGCAACAATTTTTAAATTTCAAATAACAACGTCGGTAAATGTGTCAACTGCTCCAAATGTTCGAAACATCCTTAGAAACTGTCCATAGATGGCTGTACATTTCACATTTCATTAATAAATTGCGTGGGGTACGATTTATGTGCACGGCCGTAAAATTACGGCCATACTCCTTGGAGAGTTTTTTGTACTCGCCGTAATATTACGGCCATACTCCCCGAGGGGATAACAGTGATAGTAAGTATCTGATACTGATACGATTCAAGTATCTTGGTGACTGCCGACATACATGTGCGTGGAGGTTTGAAGACAGGCACACGTTGCCTACATTTTGTAAGCTTGTCGGCGATGCCAATCTCTCGCGACCAGCTGGCCAAAGTCATTGCCATTCAGACTTTAAACATGGGGTGCAATTAATAATTATGATAGTCTAGCAAAAATAAGTTTTAAAATGCTAAAAATTTCTAGAACCATTGTTACGTATTACATGTTTATGCCAGTGATACGGGGGTGCCGACGGCAGCTGTTGAGTATGCGAACTTCGTCTCGGGGGGGTACGGTCTCTCTACAGGCAATATCCAGTGAAACAGGTAGTTGGTATAGACAGGTTTATTGACAATAAGCAAGGTAATGCAAGACAATAGCTCAGTTTAAGTCCTGACTGGCGGGTGCCTAGGAAGAGGTGATTTGGGCTGAGAATCTAAATGGCTCACGAATAACTAGAGGGGGGGGGGTATTATGAAGGCTCACGTGTGAACAGCGGCGAAGCAGCGGGCGGCACGGCAGGAGTAGGAGGAGCGTCAGGGGTTTCCTGGAGTTCAGCAATCCTGGCCGACGCTCACATTGTTACGAGCGGGTGGCGAAGCAGCGGGCGGCACGGCAGGAGTAGGAGGAGCGTCAGGGGTTTCCTGGAGTTCAGCAATCCTGGCCGACGCTCACATTGTTACGAGCGGGTGGCGAAGCAGCGGGCGGCACGGCAGGAGTAGGAGGAGCGTCAGGGGTTTCCTGGAGTTCAGCAATCCTGGCCGACGCTCACATTGTTACGAGCGGGTGGCGAAGCAGCGGGCGGCACGGCAGGAGTAGGACGAGCGTCAGGGGTTTCCTGGAGTTCAGCAATCCTGGCCGACGCTCACATTGTTACGAGCGGGTGGCGAAGCAGCGGGCGGCACGGCAGGAGTAGGAGGAACGTCAGGGGTTTCCTGGAGTTCAGCAATCCTGGCCGACGCTCACATTGTTACGAGCGGGTGGCGAAGCAGCGGGCGGTACGGCAGGAGTAGGAGGAGCGTCAGGGGTTTCCTGGAGTTCAGCAATCCTGGCCGACGCTCACATTGTTACGAGCGGGTACTACCGTCGCCCAACACGTCTCGGTCGGGGAGAACCGCTCGCTCCGGGTGCCTGCTTTGAACTGACTCGCTTGTTTTCTCTTTCCCTTGCGTCTCCACGTAGAGGGAGACGGCTAACCCCATATATGGGCAATGCCTCTCCTATTGGTCCGGAGGGAACGGGTGATGATTTACATGCCGTGTACGCGTGCAATGTCCTAAATACATGACCTTATATGGTATTAAAAATGTTTAGGGCCTGTTCATTGGCTGCAAGACACGCGTGATAGGCTTCCTGACACGATCTGGCTTCGTGATGTTCGCACGATAGATAGGTATATGGGCAACCCATAACACCATTTACTAATTTGGCCTCGGCAATCAGCGGAAGGTGATAATAAAATAACCCGAGCTCAAAACTACACACAGCCTACCTTTGGTCATGAAGCAACGCCTTGCCACTGCTAACATGTTTCCGTGGTTCTTTATATTTCAAGACACCTCCAGACATCCTTATCTTGTTACTTCAGAGGTCTCAGTCCATTGCAAGCCTAGTCCAAGGTGGCCAACTGGGCCTCTTCCCTCTAGAATTGCCTTCTAATATTCGGTAAAAATATATAGTCCTGCCGCATTTCTAAGAAGGATGTATTGTTTTAATTGTCAAGGACCACTATGACTACGGCATGCGGGCAGTGAAGACGGTGATAACGGTAGCGGGCAACCTCATCCGGCAGCTGGAAGATACGCTGGACGAGAGGCAGGTGGTGCTGCGGGCCCTTCGCGACGTCAACGTGCCCAAGTTCCTGAAGGATGACCTCATTCTCTTCAATGGTAACACATGCACATTACCCATTAAAGCCACTCCATCTACCAATAACCCAAACTAACATTGAAACCCACTTACAAGGTTCCCACATAAGAAGTTACTAAGTTAGACAACCTTGGTTAAGTGATATCTCCTAAAACTGTGTAGTGTCTCCCTTTGTTCACCAATTGATACTTTGTTCACTGATTGATACAATAAGATTGTAATGAACATTTATTGGTTATTTTCGAGATTCCTAGCTGACAATGATGACTGCTGATTGACTGCATACATTTAAGTACACCCAGAGCTCTGAAAGATAACAATGTTTTTTTTTTGTTGCCCTGCAAATCTCTGCGGATTTTTATATTTTCAAGTACCCAGTTTATGGATATACTTTATATGGTTTTCGCGTATCTTATATCACCATTACATAGTATAAAGTAAAGACTCTCCCGTTGTCTGTATGCTTAGATCTTTTAAAATACGCAACAGATTTTTATGCGGTTTTCTTCAATAGATAGAGTGATTCATGATGAAGGTTTTAAGGCATATAATTTGTTAAGGTTTTGTGTAAATTGGTTGAAATATATAACATATGTGGCAGCGGCAGCGGGCTGCGGGTGATAAGCAGCGGGCTGGCAAGCCGGCGATCTGGATTTGATATGTATGCAAATTAACAGATGGCATTGGTTATAAAGGTTGGGTAATTGTGTTGTAAGTAGATGGCGTTGTGTTTCGTTAGTCACAGCAACGTGTGGTTCGGTCTGCTAGTTACAAATAATTAGCAGTGTAAGTTGGCTCTTCAGAACTAGAGTTATTAATTGATGTTTAGTTTTTTGGTGAAATTCGCTTTCTGCGACATCTCGTGACCCCCCCCCCCCCCCCCCCACATGCCTCGTGTGGGGAATCCTTAACTGTTAGTAAAGCCAATATTCTAAATGAGCCATTGTTAAGTAGAGAAAAAATTATACTTCCGCCACTACATATCAAGTTAGGTATGATGATTATATATTTCAACCAATTTACACAAAACCTTGTCAAATTATATGCCTAAAAACCTACCTCATGAATCACTCTATCTATTTGTGAAAACTGCATGAAAATCCGTTGCTTAGTTTAAAAGATCTAAGCGTACAAAGGGAGCGATTTTACTTTATACTATGTAATGATGATATTAAGATACGCCAAAATCATAAAAACTAGAGCCAATGTTCCAAAATCATTCAAAGTTTCATAAATTGTAGGCATAAAATGATTCAGAACCACTTTCATATCAAGGGCAACAAAACCATTGTTGACCAGTGTAATAAATGTACGTGAAGATACTCGACCCTTTTAAAAACTGTGTACCTATACTATCTATAAACCGTCTTCCACTCTCGTACTGCGAAACTTTGGGAATTTATTATTCATGAAAAACTTAGCAGTAAATGTAAACTTTTTTTTTCATTAGTGCCCGAATAAAAAAGTTATGATAAATTTCTTATTTTTGTTTGGTTTTCAAAGCGTTCGTATAAACACATCTTTATAAATATTATTTCTTCCAATTGGTCAGCTGTCCTATTTAAGATTTTAAAGGTGAGGGTATTTAAGCAAAGCAAAGATTACACACGGTACAATAATTTTTGTTACAATATATTTTTTTGGAATTAGGAAGGCTTTGTTTACAAAACTTCAATAATAACCATCCCCCAAAGTTTCGCAGTATGGGCATTAAACCACAGTGATCCAAACTAAATACATTTATCATAAATTTAAAACTGCATGTAACATTAGGGACGTTTTATTTCAAAGAATTTGAACAATTTGACAAGTCAGTCGCTGATTTGGCATCGCGTCCCACCCAGGCATCGTGTGTTCGATACCTCGGCTGGCTAAGTCTTCCATCACGACACAAGACAGAAGCAACATTTTCTGCTTAGTATGGTGGTAGTAGGAGATTTTCAAGTGTTTGTCAGGTTATTCGTAACTTAGGAATGTTTTTTTTTTTTACAAAAGCTCCACACAGGAGGCCCTGAGGAAAACAACTTCTCTCATCATCTTTGTCATCTTTGGGGATGCTGTGTTAAGGTTCTTTTTAGGGAAAAGAAGGAGAGGAAGTTCTTGGAAGGAAAAGGGTACGAGGGGTGGGTAGGAATTTGGGGGTTCATGTCCAGGAGTGACGGATGCATGGATTAATTCCTCACACTACGGTGCAAGGTGATGGGTCAAAAGGGTCCACCTGGAGAAATCAAAAGGTCTCTTTCAACCAGTCTCATCCGATCCGGCCCGCCACGCAGTACGTGAGCAAATGCATCCGCCGCAAGACCTAGACAAACCTCACCCCATGAACCCTGGCACATCTGCTAAGTCACCAAACGTAGCGAACTACTTGGGGTGACCTTTGACAGGGGTGTGGTTGTCCAATAAATGGTTCCCGGGGCGGCGGTACCCATACTTGCCTCCCAAATTGTTTGTCTTTCTTAAAAAAAAATGTTTTAAATCATCAAATTTCAAGGTTCAAAATCAAGTTTTGTGAAAGTTCTATTGACATTCTGTAGTGGCCGGTTGTTTCACAGTACATACTTGGATGATAACTCTACTAGACCGTGTATCCATCATTAGATCGAATAAAAATGACATAAAAAATATTCCAAGTTATAAAACCACATTCGGACAAAGAAACTACACTTATTTTGCAACCAAACTCCATAATATTCTTCCCCAAGACATAAAACTAATAAAAAAAATGTATGAGTACAAATCAAGAATAAAAACATGGCTGAAAGAGGTCAACGAAAACACTCTAAAGAAGACACTAAAAACGACATAGAAGACCTAATAAACTATAATTAAACAGTCTGCCTCGGCACAGGAACCCCTAGTTAGGAGGACTAAGAAATATAATATCTTTACCTAACATAATCATTATATTTTGAATACTTATAGAATTATTTTATAAATGTAGTCGCTTAAATAAAAAAATAAAATAAATAAATAAAAAACAGAAATTCAAAATAGGACTTTTACATAACTTCAATATTAACTTAGAAATTTGATTAATTGTTAATTTTTGTGAAACAACGCATGCTAAGTAAAATGAAGTTATTGATTGCATTTGCAGGAATAATATCTGATTTATTCCCCCTGGTGGAGAATCCCGCGGTAGACCATGGAATATTGGACAAATCTATCCGACTGTGGATGGTCAAGCTGGGCTGTGATGAAGTTGAAAGTATGTATTGTTCATTTATTCTCAGTGCACGAAAGTGCAGTTAGATTGTTTTACTGATTGACCTGTTGAGAGCCTGAAACTTCTTCTTTTTCTTTTATTGCATACTCACTGGAAATTACGGAATACATCACTTTGAAGTAATATTTTGTGGATACATTTTAAGCTATAGTATATTTTGTTTACCCAAACACATTCCTTGATCAATAAACTATCTATAAAAACAACATTACTTGCGTTTGTTTGATAAATTGATAGTGTAACCGACGTGTTACATACCCTCATTTGTTTTTTCGGCAAAAGTCATCGCTGGCGGCATCCTCTACATTTAGTGGTCATTTCTTGGGAATTTCCTCCGAAATTTCTGGCCACTAAGCTCGTTAGTACCATGCCGCCAGCGACGATCTTTTCGCCGGAAATATTTATGTAAAATATTATCATTTATTTCCCTTTTATTATGTACAATGCCCCGGTGCGACAAATAAATGCTTACATGCTAAGGTTGCCACCGGGAGACATTCTAAACTCATATTATTTTAAATATGCTTCTTCACTTAATGTTCTTCCTTTGTTCGGTGGTTATGGCCCTGCAGGAGGCCGACGAGCAAAACAGGCTTCCTTGTCCTTCCTTGCCTTCCTTGTGGTTATGGCCCTACAGGAAAGCGAGCGAAGCCGACTATGTTTTATATACTCTCATTTAATTATACTCTCACAACCCGCAGGACGATGAAATCAACACATTTCATTCCAGAGTCCTGCCGGGCATTCAGGGAAAGAGATTTTAAGCCTCTAACCCTTAAACTCTCAACACTAGGGCATTTTTTAACTCAAACAAAAGACTTAGAAAAGTTCCTTACAGAATCCGTTTTTTCCCATTTTAAAAATCCAGGGACCTCGCAAGACGATGAAACAAACAGGTTTCAGTAGCTAGTCTTGCGAGGGACCTGGGAAAAATAGTAGATTCCTTATACAAACTTCTCACAATTAACCAAAACAAAAAAAACCTAGAATAAACTGTAAAATTACCCGAAACTCACCAAACTAAAAATCTAGGGATAAAGATTACCCCCCCAAATATGTAAACACTAAAACATGTACCCATATATTATAAATGTAACCTACATAATTATGTATAAAACGCAATTTTAAGCGACCACTTTTACGGGCGGCACCGCCAAAATGAGGTGTGACGGAAACGCCGCCCTATTTATACATACGGGCAAGGTTTAACCTCCCACCATAAAAATGTACCACGTGGGCACCTTTTACCCCAAATTTGGGTATAAAAGGACCCACATTTTTCCTAATAAATCAGTTCAAGTTCAAGTTCCTCTTCTCATCTCTACTCAACAAATACTCGTGTTTTATTCTTCGGAAGTTTCCTCCAAACACCTACCTTTGGAAGTCTACCACCTGCTGCCTCCTGCTGAAGTTCTGCCTGAACGAGTACCTGGTGCCTACCGCTGCAGTCGGCCCTAACTCTGGGCACTGCCAAGGCACCGCTCAGGCAGAAACTAGGCGCATCCAGGACCATTACCACTGGATGTAGGGAGGCCAGCCAACTCTAACCATCATCATCAGCATGTACCTCTGGAAGGCGTGCACGAGACCCGGTACTTTTTTACAGTTCTTGTGAAGACGCTGATACGTCTGTTACAAGTGGTCCTTCGAGCCGGATCAGCTGCACGCCTGACGCCACGCCTGATGCTACGTCACGCCTGAGATACCTTGCCTGACGCCACGCTGGACGATACGCCTGACGCTACGCCAGACGCCACGCCTGATGCTACGTCACGCCTGACATTCCACGCCTGACACGCCATGCCTGAAGCTACGCCTGACGCCACGCCTGATGCCATGCCTCATGCCAGGACTGACGCCACGCCTCATGCCAGGACTGACGCCACGCTTCATGCCAGGACTGACGCCACGCCCCATGTCAGGGCTGACGCCACGCCTGACGCCACGCCTGATGCCACATCAAGCCTGATGCCACGTCACGCCTGATGCCATGCATACCCACGCTCGTGACACGCCTAGCTCTACAACTGAGATGGCGCGCTCAACAGAAGAGAGCCACAAAGAGCAAGCACTGCCCTCTACATGTATTGAGGACATGGTGCGACAACTACGACGAGAGCTGCGCCGTCAGCAGAAGCTTATTGACATGCTGACGGAAACCCTGCAACTACAACAGCATGGAGCAAAAGGGCCGGCACGAAATGGTGTGACAGGGCCCGCTCTACCTCATCCTACAGGACTGACACAGCATGGAGCAAAAGGGCCGGCACAAAATGGTGCGACAGGGCCCGCTCTACCTCATCCTGCAGGACTGACACCGCGTGGAGCAAAAGGGCCGGCACAAAAAAGTGCGACAGGGCCCGCTCCACCGCATGCTGCTTCAGGGTTGGCACAACCCGGTAATTCTTCAGGGCTGGCACGTGATAGCCAAGCCCCGCAGCCAAGCAGCCATGGACAACCCCCATGGATGCAGCCCGGTGACGCTTCAGGGCTGGCACATGATAGCCAAGCCCCGCAGCCAAGCAGCCATGGACAACCCCCATGGATGCTGCCTGGACCTTCCGGCCCGGTACCGCCCGTACCTCTTGACAAAAAGAGGCAACGTGTCGCCGTACGTGAGATGCCCGTTGGACCTGTACCTCTGGTGGACCAGAGGTACGCATCGCCGGCGCAGCCAGGACCTGAAAGCCCTCTGCCGCCGCCCCCTCACCACAATGGCAGTCCAAAATGGATGCTGCCTGGACCTTCCGGCCCGGTACCGCCCGTACCTCTTGACAACCAGAGGCAACGTGTCGCCGTACGTGAGACGCCCGTTGGACCTGTACCTCTGGTGGACCAGAGGTACGCATCGCTGGCGCAGCCAGGGCCTGAAGGCCCTCCGCCGCCGCCCCCTCAGCACAATGAGGGTCAAGGATGGATGCAGCCTGGACCTTCCGGCCCCGTACCGCCCGTACCTCTGGTGGACCAGAGGCATCGTGTCGCCGTACGTGAGACGCCCGTTGGACCTGTACCTCTGGTGGACCAGAGGTACGCATCGCCGGCGCAGCCAGGACCTGAAGGCCCTCTGCCGCCGCCCCCTCAGCACAATGAGGGTCAAGGATGGATGCAGCCTGGACCTTCCGGCCCCGTACCGCCCGTACCTCTGGTGGACCAGAGGCATCGTGTCGCCGTACGTGAGACGCCCGTTGGACCTGTACCTCTGGTGGACCAGAGGTACGCATCGTTGGCGCAGCCAGGACCTGAAGGCCCTCTGCCGCCGCCCCCTCACCATAATCGCAGTCCAAAATGGACGCTGCCTGGACCTTCCGGCCCGGTACCGCCCGTACCTCTGGTGGACCAGAGGCATCGTGTCGCCGTACGTGAGACGCCCGTTGGACCCGTACCTCTGGTCCACCAGAGGTACGCATCGCCGGCGCAGCCAGGACCTGAAGGCCCTCTGCCGCCGCCCCCTCAGCACAATGAGGGTCAAGGATGGATGCAGCCTGGACCTTCCGGCCCCGTACCGCCCGTACCTCTGGTGGACCAGAGGCATCGTGTCGCCGTACGTGAGACGCCCGTTGGACCTGTACCTCTGGTGGACCAGAGGTACGCATCGTTGGCGCAGCCAGGACCTGAAGGCCCTCTGCCGCCGCCCCCTCACCATAATCGCAGTCCAAAATGGACGCTGCCTGGACCTTCCGGCCCGGTACCGCCCGTACCTCTGGTGGACCAGAGGCATCGTGTCGCCGTACGTGAGACGCCCGTTGGACCTGTACCTCTGGTGGACCAGAGGTACGCATCGCCGGCGCAGCCAGGACCTGAAGGCCCTCTGCCGCCGCCCCCTCACTACAAAGGCAGTCCCAAATGGATGCTGCCTGGACCTTCCGGCCCGGTACCGCCCGTACCTCTGGTGGACCAGAGGCATCGTGTCGCCGTACGTGAGACGCCCGTTGGACCTGTACCTCTGGTGGACCAGAGGTACGCATCGCCGGCGCAGCCAGGACCTGAAGGCCCTCTGCCGCCGCCCCCTCACTACAAAGGCAGTCCCAAATGGATGCTGCCTGGACCTTCCGGCCCGGTACCGCCCGTACCTCTGGTGGACCAGAGGCATCGTGTCGCCGTACGTGAGACGCCCGTTGGACCTGTACCTCTGGTGGACCAGAGGTACGCATCGCCGGCGCAGCCAGGACCTGAAGGCCCTCTGCCGCCGCCCCCTCAGCACAATGAGGGTCAAGGATGGATGCAGCCTGGACCTTCCGGCCCCGTACCGCCCGTACCTCTGGTGGACCAGAGGCATCGTGTCGCCGTACGTGAGACGCCCGTTGGACCTGTACCTCTGGTGGACCAGAGGTACGCATCGTTGGCGCAGCCAGGGCCTGGAGGCCCTCTGCCACCGCCCCCTTACTACTACGTTGTGGGACCAGCTTCGTACGCCCAGTGTACATATCCTGGGCCATCGCAGCCAGTACCGCTGCACGAACAGCAGTACCAACCAGCAGCAGCAGCAGCTCCTGCCCAACCTGGTCCTGCCGGCCCCGTACCGCCCGTACCTCCGCTCGAACAGAGGTACCGAGAAGCCGTACGTGAAGAGCCTGACCGACCTGTACCTCTGAGGGATCAGTGGTACGCACCACCAGAAGCAGCAGCAGCAGCTCCTGCCCAACCTGGTGCAATCCTGGAGTCAACCGGCACCTCAGACCCGGGCCAAGAAGCAGCTTGGCGACTCCAAAGATTTCCAACATGGACACAACCTGGTCCTACCGGCCCCGTACCGCCCGTACCTCCGCTCAAACAGAGGTTCCGAGAAGCCATACGCGAAGAGCCTGCCGAACCTGTACCTCTGGTGGACCAGAGGTACGCACCACCAGCAGCAGCAGAGCCTGCCCAAGCTGGTGCAATCCTGGAGCCAACCGAACGCTCAGTTCCGGACCTAGGAGAACCTTGGCAACTCCAGGAAATTTGGATGCAGCCTGGCCCGTCTAGCCCCGCACCGCCCGTACCTCCGAAGTACCGAGAAGCCGTGCGCAGAGAGCCTGTTGGACCTGTACCTCTGATGGACCAGAGGAACGCATCACCGGTGCAGCCGGGGCCAGGAGGCCCTGCGCCACCGGACCCTTACTACAACCAAGGGGGCCCAATCACGATGCCGCCTGGACCTTCTGGTCCCGTGCCGCCCTTACCTCTGCTCTATCAGAGGCAGCCAGCCGACCAGCAGAGAGCACCTGCCGGATCCGCACCGCTGCCGGAGCAGTGGGACTCACTGCCGCCTGGATCTTCTGATCCCGTGCCGCCCTTACCCCCGCTCTATCAGAGGCAGTCAGCCGATCAGCAGAGAGCACCTGCCGGATCCGCACCGCTGCCGGAGCAGTGGTATTCACTGCCGCCTGGACCTTCTGGCCCCGGGCCGCCCTCACCCGGGCTCCACCGGACAGCCAGCTCTGCACAGTTAGCCGATCAGCAGACAGCACCTGCTGGATCCGTACCTCTGCGCGAACAAAGGTACCAAGCACTGGCCCAGATGGATGACCAACCGCATTCCACGACCACATTAGTGGTGCTCCTCACCGGCGCAGCGAAGACGAGCCCGCCCTGCCCCAGCAGTATCACTACCACATTAGTGATGCTCCTTATCGTCGCAGCGACAACGAGCCCGCCCTGCCCCAGCAGTACCGCTGTTACATCAGTGGTGCTCCTCGTCGGCGCAGCGAAGGCGAGCCCGCCCTGCCCCAGCAATGCCCCTATCAAAAGGGTGGCGCTCTTCACACGGGGGGAGTCATTCAACCCCATCAAAGGTGAAAATTTGCTGCCTTTCATGGACCCCGTGATGCTCCACATCAGCCGACCACACGGCCGAGTCCTTGACGACACCCCCGCTGCAGATGGCCAAGTAAGGACCGCCCGAATCCAGACGAGCCCCGCAGTCCACGTCCGACCTGCCGTGAAGCTCGCTGGGATCCTGTTGTTCCCGCCTACCGATGCAGCTTCGCCTACTCATCCTTCAACACGTCGTGATGACTAGTGCAGCACAGCCGCACGGGGGGAGTTTAACCGACGTGTTACATACCCTCATTTGTTTTTTCGGCAAAAGTCATCGCTGGCGGCATCCTCTACATTTAGTGGTCATTTCTTGGGAATTTCCTCCGAAATTTCTGGCCACTAAGCTCGTTAGTACCATGCCGCCAGCGACGATCTTTTCGCCGGAAATATTTATGTAAAATATTATCATTTATTTCCCTTTTATTATGTACAATGCCCCGGTGCGACAAATAAATGCTTACATGCTAAGGTTGCCACCGGGAGACATTCTAAACTCATATTATTTTAAATATGCTTCTTCACTTAATGTTCTTCCTTTGTTCGGTGGTTATGGCCCTGCAGGAGGCCGACGAGCAAAACAGGCTTCCTTGTCCTTCCTTGCCTTCCTTGTGGTTATGGCCCTACAGGAAAGCGAGCGAAGCCGACTATGTTTTATATACTCTCATTTAATTATACTCTCACAACCCGCAGGACGATGAAATCAACACATTTCATTCCAGAGTCCTGCCGGGCATTCAGGGAAAGAGATTTTAAGCCTCTAACCCTTAAACTCTCAACACTAGGGCATTTTTTAACTCAAACAAAAGACTTAGAAAAGTTCCTTACAGAATCCGTTTTTTCCCATTTTAAAAATCCAGGGACCTCGCAAGACGATGAAACAAACAGGTTTCAGTAGCTAGTCTTGCGAGGGACCTGGGAAAAATAGTAGATTCCTTATACAAACTTCTCACAATTAACCAAAACAAAAAAAACCTAGAATAAACTGTAAAATTACCCGAAACTCACCAAACTAAAAATCTAGGGATAAAGATTACCCCCCCAAATATGTAAACACTAAAACATGTACCCATATATTATAAATGTAACCTACATAATTATGTATAAAACGCAATTTTAAGCGACCACTTTTACGGGCGGCACCGCCAAAATGAGGTGTGACGGAAACGCCGCCCTATTTATACATACGGGCAAGGTTTAACCTCCCACCATAAAAATGTACCACGTGGGCACCTTTTACCCCAAATTTGGGTATAAAAGGACCCACATTTTTCCTAATAAATCAGTTCAAGTTCAAGTTCCTCTTCTCATCTCTACTCAACAAATACTCGTGTTTTATTCTTCGGAAGTTTCCTCCAAACACCTACCTTTGGAAGTCTACCACCTGCTGCCTCCTGCTGAAGTTCTGCCTGAACGAGTACCTGGTGCCTACCGCTGCAGTCGGCCCTAACTCTGGGCACTGCCAAGGCACCGCTCAGGCAGAAACTAGGCGCATCCAGGACCATTACCACTGGATGTAGGGAGGCCAGCCAACTCTAACCATCATCATCAGCATGTACCTCTGGAAGGCGTGCACGAGACCCGGTACTTTTTTACAGTTCTTGTGAAGACGCTGATACGTCTGTTACAGATAGGTTTTTCGATGTTTTGTGAATTATCACTTTTCGACAGTTCAAATCGCGGCAAAATCTGACACTCAGATTCCGTAGATAATTCATTTAAAAATATTCTGGTGTTGCTAGGTGAATGAAACTTTTGGCCACATCAAAAATGATATTGGCGCAAGCGGTTCTGACCTTGTCCTTCATACAGTTTCTTTATACTTAAGGGCATAATCGCATTTAAGAAATTTTTTTTTAGAAAATTTGTTCCGCACGCGCGCGCACGCTTCCGGTCAACAAGAGGTTGATGGTCATTTAATTTTATTTTTCATTTTTTTCCAGCTTATGTACACAAAACCATTCAGTTGTATGAAACAACGGTGGTGCGACACGGACTCATGCTGGTGGGACCTGCAGGTTCAGGCAAAACTAAGGTGAGTGAGTGATACTCTCAGTATAGGCTCTGGTGAAACACCACTGATCGGAAAAAAACGTGTTGTCATAAATGGCTTTCCTAGCTTATACTAACTAGTAGTTCTGTGAACCAAAAAGTATGTTTCTAATTCAAAACAACAAATTTCTTAAATCATAAGATTTGTAAGTAGGTACTTAAAAACCTATCTAATTAATTAAAATCCATAAATATTTTACGCAAAAAAAATAAATTTTTAAGGGATTATCTAATTTGTCCGGCGAAAAATCACAATCTCAATAATAATATTTTTTTCCAAAATGCCATCAGGTATCATAATATTGATTATTCCAATTTGACAGTTCGTAGTATAGATAGGTGAAATGCCAAATGGTCGAGTTAAAATATGTCTTATTTACGTACATTGAGAATTTTTGAATTAATTTCTAGTGCTACCAGATTCTGAGGAACGCTATCACGGCCCTGAAAGGCAAACCCTGCCCTGACGGCACTCCCTTCACCACTGTTCACACGTTCGCCCTCAATCCCAAGTCCATCACCATGGGACAGCTCTACGGGGAGTTTGACTTGCAGACCCACGAATGGTAAGGGATTATTTTATTAGAAAGATTAATTTCTCAGGTTACAAATAACCTGACAATATCAATATATCTACATGGGTCTCTGCCAATCATTGTTAGAATGTGGTATTGACGGATGGGGGTAGTTTATGTATTCTAAATTCATTAATTAAAACCCAAAAAGCCATCGTGAAAATTATACTGATGGCCGTTAATCCCAACATTTCGAAAGATCAATCTGAGTCTCCGATCAACTAAGTGATTTGATTAGTAACGCTCGATTCGCCTGTTGGTCAAAGAGTTGCATTGGGAAGAGCGTATTTGTGCATTTGAGGAGTGTTGAGCCAACATTTTGGCTCAACAGTTGATCAGTAGGATTGGGAACAACAGCCGTGAAAGTCCCCGTAAGAACTAGCACAATCCTCAATAATCTTAAAATAATGTTAATTAAACAACTACATACTCTGATATGATTTAAGATTTTCACGGCCAAAAGTATTATGGTTATTTGTTTTTGGGGTGTTATGCCGTGTTGCGCTACCTCCTCCTTTAGCCAACGTTTCGGACAGTGTTACAGTGTCCATCATCAGGGCAGATGTGTAAATGTTAGAGATGAAATGTGTGCTTAAGTACTTCGAAGCAATTCTGTCAAGGCCGATACCGCGAAACGAGAATGTGACTGTAATTCCTTTTTTTTGATGATGAATAAAGACCAATAATTGTGTCTTGAAATTTGATCGTAAGAAAATAGGATATGAGAGGAAGTCTCTTACCTTTGACGGCTTTTTGTGGCGTTTCAGGATCGATCCTGGGTTCCCAATATATCTGCACAACACCAGGTTTTAAGCCACGACACTTTGGTTTGTTAAAAAATGAAATTTTGATAATATTTGCGATATTTCAACGAGCAAGTTGTGACCCATGTCACCACGAAATTCCAACTGCCCAAGTAGGTAAGGGAACGTACCCATACTACGTGACCAATTTTTAGCCCCCCCCCCCCCCCACCCCGGTGACCAAAAACCTAAGCAACAAAGCGTGACATTTTGAAGACCCCCCCCCCCCCCCCTAAACGTGTCACGTAGTATGGGTACGTTCCCTAATGTAAACTTGGGCAGCAATATTGTTCAATTTTTCCACATGTAGGTAGGACTATCTTCTTCTTTTCCTGGTAGAGACTTTGAGGAAAGGAGGAAGAGAAAGGAATACATGATTGATGAAGGACTTGGGGAATATGGATTAAGTTTTTTTTTAAAAAGACTTTCAGAACCAAACAAATACCGTGTTGCCAGCTTCACTTCACTGCGGGCTGGCATTACAGTACACTTCAAGATGGTTTTTTGCATTTAGCTTTGAGGTAGCCGTCAATTACCGGATACCAAGAACTATTGAGCTTAGCTCCGTCGTCTCTATTAATGTTAATAGGATTTTTATGAATTTCAATTGCCTCTGTAATTAGGCGTGCTCTATAGGTTTTGGGTCTTCCCAGGATTTCAGGAACAAATCCAAAGTAATGGCCGGTTTCAATTAAATGTTCGGCGATTGCCGATTTGTCAGGGTGGCCAAGTTTACATGCTCGTGTTTAAGTGTTCCGATATCCTTTTGGAGATTGTCCGCTCTGTCTGGCCCACATAGACCTTATCACATCCGGAACAGCTGAGTTTATATACTCCATCTGTTTCCAGGGGAAACTTGGTCTTTGCAGACCTCAGTAGGTCTTGTATTTTAGTCATGATTCCGAAGACAGTCTTGATGCTTTCTTTCCTCAACAGTCTGGCAATTCTGTATGTCACATTGTGAACATAAGGTAGGAAAGCACAGCCTTTAGACTGTTGTTCAATTCTGTCTTCGTTTGGTGTAGATTTGGCTCTTATTATTTGCCTTGTCTGCCTTGCCGGGTAACCATTACACTCCAGTGCATCGGTGAGCTTTGTAAGTTCCTCTTCATTTTTTGACAAAAAAGCTTCTTATAAAATGGAACTAAACTCTACAACAAAATCCCACTCTCATTCAAAAATCACAATAACATTTAAATCTCAAATAAAAACTTAGATACAAAACATAGGGAGATCATAAATAGAAAAATTCTGATACAGAAACTTTATTATGCAAATGAAATCCTCATCATGGGAGATCCCAGTGAGGTTAGTCTACTTGTAACAAAAAAGGAAGTTAATAAAACATTAATTATTATTATTATTTAAATTCTTCCCTCCTACAACTACCATTATAAGTGGGTGCACATTGTTTTTGCATTGATGTAGAAGTATTATTTTTTTATTGTGTTTTATCCGTATTAAGTTTTTATTTATTTATAATTTGTG
This sequence comes from Limnephilus rhombicus, assembly GCA_929108145.2. Classification (NCBI taxonomy): domain Eukaryota; kingdom Metazoa; phylum Arthropoda; class Insecta; order Trichoptera; family Limnephilidae; genus Limnephilus; species Limnephilus rhombicus. The sequence goes on from OV815291.1 coordinate 17,878,532, forward strand.
TATGACAGGACTGATGGAATATTGTCAAGTTTGGTGAGAGGAGGCATCGCTGCTGAAGATAAGGACAAGCGCTGGTACGTGTTTGATGGACCAGTGGATGCTGTATGGATTGAAAACATGAACACGGTAAGAAATTTTAACTACTATTTTACCTCATCATATCCTGTTATTAACTCCCATTATCATATGAACTCCTGCTGCCTCAATACTCTGTCATCTTTTTGCCTATTTTTACCTTATCGACCACTGTTAACTCATCACTTCCTGATATTCCATCGTTTACGGTACCCATACCTGCCTCCCTTTGAATTGTATAAAATTTACTCCACATTTATTAGTAAGTGTTGCATCCTAAACTGTTTCCAAGTTACAGCTGCAGATGCACTTGGAAATGAACTGTAAAGTAGATAATAAAACGAAACAAAAATGGCCATGGCTGGAATTGGGTGATAATATGTGTATGGAAAAAATAATGGATTACAAGGAAGAAGAAAACCAATCACTTACCTCTGCCAAGGCAAACAACACAATTACGAATATTATTTAGTTCCACCGTGGTACCTCGAGGTTAATTACCACCACAATACAAATATTTATGAAACGATCTCTATAAGATCAAAAACCTTCCTTTTTTGTTCATAAATGTTATTATGAACACAAACAACGAACAAAACTTGCTTCCATATGGTCCAAAATATTCTTCCCAAGTAGGCGTGGGCGTTATTTAACGTAACTAGATACAATAACTAGTTACACGGTATGTAACGGAAATAACTAGTTTCGATAAAATTGCAAGTAGTTATTTTTGTAAATGCGTTATTTCTGTGTTGGGTGTGATGTGAGTAACTGATTGCAGAGTAGTTTCACGTTTCGCATAGTTGCGTTTACCGGCCGGCCGAGCGTGCAAGATTTTTAATCGAACATTTTCGAGTAAGCGGGAGTGGGTTCCGTTTCTGGGAAGCGAGCGACCATTTTTTGAATTTAAAGTAAAATAATTCAGTTTGTTTTAGTTCATCGTTGTACTTGTGTATAATATTGAGCACTTTCGGTAAATTTTCGATCGCACTGTCAACGCTTATTACGAACAATTTTTAGAAAAAAACCTTTTGGTTCACCTTAATTACTATAAAAGGAAACTTTTTGCATTTGGCGTGGCGGAAAATAATGTATTTTAAATTTCAATTGCGTAAAGTGAAATTTTATCATTTTAAATTTTATCAAAATTAATCATAAATAGATTTAATGCAGTCAGTCCTAAGCCTGAATAAAGTATGAAGGGAAGTTAATTTCATATACGTTGATTTCACTGTATAGCTACAAACACTTAGATACTAGAGAGTGCTTTAATTTAGTTTCGTTTCGTGTGTAACTTTATAGTTGGTGGCGGTATACAGTTTCGTGTGTAACTGAAGCTGAATGAAAATAACTAGTTACAAAAATAATCTGTTTTGAAACAGGTTACTCCGACCAAGAAACTAGTTTCGTTACGTTTCTTGAAAATGGCGTAACGACCCACGTCTATTCCCAAGTAGCTTCCAATGTCCCAAAACCTTCTTCTGTTTTTTCAGAAACAAAAGCACTTCAATTCACTCTTGTCATTGTTCCATTTTCAAATGCTTTTCCAGCAAGGTGATGTGGTTAGGGAGGGTAGGTACTGGATAAATGACATACCGGTAGGAACTACGCATATGTTCATTTCAAAACCAAACAGTAAGACTAATGTTTATAATTTGTAGGTGTTGGATGACAACAAGAAGCTCTGCCTGGCCAGCGGGGAGATAATGAAGATGACGGAGACGCAGCGCATGATCTTCGAGGTGGAAGACCTTGCCGTGGCCTCCCCTGCCACTGTGTCCCGCTGCGGGATGGTCTACATGGACACCACCGTGGTGGGCCTCCAGCCACTGGTCAACATATGGCTGAAGACACAACTGCCACCGGTATTATACAAGCTATACAAACATAATCCTGAATAATCTCAATGATAGAAGCTTTGCAGGCAATGGTGAAGGTTTCATCAATGGAGACAGATTGTGTCAAGAATCAATAGGATTTCCTTTTTTAGACCTTTTCTCATTGACTTATCTCTGTCAGAAGCGATTCTGTTCAGAAACAATATAACCCTCCATACCGCAGAACAACTTGCAAGTTGGTCGTACAAGCTGAAATATAAAATAATTTATGCTGAAACTGTCTTCGTTCGATAGTCACTTTAGGAATGTGTAGACTTATGGGAGATTTACTCGTCGCACAGCCAATCCATGTTCACAATCGATTAATATCGCATGCGAATAGTTCCATTTTGCGACTGAGTGTTTTCACGGTTGATTCACAGTTGGTCACCCGCCGCATGCGATCTGTCACCGTAAGGCAAAATTCTCAAGATAGTCTACTTTGGCGCTTGCGTCTTCACCTTCACCTGTTGAAATACCTATTTACCTGGTCGATTTTGGCTGCGCAGCGTCGCCGCTTTATTAAATAGTCAATTATTCTCGAAACAACTCTGCTGCAGTGTCTAGACTAGACAGAGGTGATATCATATCTAAGATTCGTCTCTTCTAAGATTTTTGGAATTGAGCTCCAAGCGTTGCCACCAGAAAGTTTATTGGATGTAGCCAAGGATATTAGCTGCACTCTCTCATGAAATAAAAACTCAATAACAGGTATGGCAGCACATACCCATAGGATTTTAACCAGTGATTCCTGAGCATATTTGGAGTAAAAAACATAGATTTTGCTGTTTGATGATACTTTTTTTAATTAAAAACCACAACAAAAAATGTTTCTATCACACCGCTACGTGTGGCAACGGGATCACATAATATGCGCTCTCTGTTTTCTGTTACCTTGCTACTAGAACGAGACTTACTAGCTGCACTCAGTTGCGACGAGTGATGGAAATTTTTTGAATTGAAAACTTTAGCACCTTTGTAATTTGAAACTCGATGAAACGAAAATAGATAGACAAACACATATGTCTATAGGATTTAGCCTGCAAGAGAATATAGTATAATCGGTCTCCTCTTTGTGCGGTGCTTCGTAGCCTACCCACTCTTTTCTACTTTAGTTTTCTAACAAAATATCATCGGGCAGCAAAATGACATTTACATTTTTTACTCCAAATATGCTCAGAAATCGCTGGTAAAAATCCTTCTGGTACATGCTATTACACCCTATATACACTTAATTATTTATTCTGTTATTTTCTTTGTAATATATATATGGGAGTTGTTTTACACTCTCATAATAATTATTAAATCTATTCTAATATGTAGGGTTCTGTTAAAATAAAATAAGAAGATTGGTACTCACTTGGTTTATTGACAAATAGCGATTACTAAGTAATAATTAACAGAGATGTTGCTTGGTGCACCTATTGTCACGGAGTCACAGGCCGTGCCGCGTCTCTCCCCACCTCGCGTCCCAATGGTGGTGGGAGTATCGACACTCCACATATACTTATAATATTATTTATTTAATTATACTTTTTACATAGAAATACAATCCAAATTATTTATGTACGTCCTAGTGGGCTTTTACAAAGATAAAATAGGATTAGATAAGATAAAGTACACAATATATAATGATTAATTAATAGTAAAAAAATAAAATTAATTAAAATTAATGGTGTATTCACTACGGAGACGTGAAATCATACATTATATTAAAGTAATTATAAAGACTTTGCTTTATGGCTAACACAGAATCTTTAAACGTGTCTACAATATCCCCAAATTTATTGCGCAAATGATGTAGTCTATTTAACCTAATAAAATAGCTAATTTTGTTAACTCACAATTTGCAAGAGTTGGTACTACCTTGGCGGAAAAAATTCTCCAAAAAAACTGCACAACAGAAGACTCATTATCCAAACTATGCTCTGCCATACGACCAAATCACTCATTTTATGCTTACAAAGTAAAAACAAGGGAAATCTCGGATCTCATTAAATCTCTCAAACCAAATTTCGCTACGGGACCGGATAACCTTTCCAATCAAATACTAATAAATCTCCGAGAATACATACTTATACCACTTCAACACATTTTCAACCAAAGTTTTAGCCTCGGAATTGTCCCTGATCACCTAAAAATAGGATGTATTACTCCAATACATAAATCGGGAGACAAAACCTTGATACTTAATTACAGACCAATCACTTTGCTAAATTCAATATCCAAACTACTAGAAAAAGCTATGAAAAAAAGATTACTTGCGTACATTGAAAAACACAATCTGCTCTCATCCCACCAATTTGGATTTCGTGCCAAAATGGGTACAGAAGACGCTTTATCAGAATTAACCAACTACATAGTGAAAAGCATTGATGGCGGAGCATATGTGATAGGAGTGTTCTTAGACCTAGCGAAAGCATTTGACACCATTTCACATAACTTACTACACCAAAAACTTAAAAATATTGGCATAACCGGTCCTCCGCTAAAGTGGTTCCTCAGTTACATTGAAAATAGACAACAAATAGTAAAAATAAACAAACAGCAGTGACAAATTAGATATCAAGTATGGAGTACCGCAAGGCAGCGTCTTGAGTCCCATACTATTTCTCATCTACATAAATAGTCTAACTGAGATAAACTTAGGTAAAATAGACTACAAAGTAATCAGTTATGCAGATGACACAGCAATTTTGTTCAAGGCACAATCATGGGAAAAGGTTTTCAAAAACACAGAAACAGCGATGATTGAAGTAAATAAATGGCTACAAAATAATCTACTAACACTCAACATTTCAAAAACAAAATACCTTACTTTCAGCAAAACAAAGGCTGGTCAACCACACTGCCATCCACAACTTCATCTTCACCCCTGCACCAATACTATCTCAAATAACACATGCTGTACTTGTGACAAAATTGATCACGCGGATAATATTAAATACCTAGGATTAACTGTTGACCATAAACTAAAATGGGATCTCCATATTAATTTACTTACAAAATGAATACGGAAACTATCATACATCATCAAAACTATGCGAAACATCATGTCCTTAAATCAATTAAAAAATGTATATTTCGCACTTTGTCAAAGTATTCTAACGTATGGTATATCAGTATGGGGAGGAGCAGCAGATACTTACCTCAATCCTCTTAAAATAAATCATAAAACAATAATTAGAATTATGTTTAAAAAACCTTACCAACATCCGACAGAACAGCTAATGATTCAAAACAAATTACTAGACATAAATAAACTATTCATTAAAAAAATCATCTATAAAAACTGTATTAAAACATCACCTCACCACATACCTCACTCGCAAAATACAAGAGCAAAAGTAAATAATCACTTTCAGGTTCCCTATATTAAATCAACTTTCGCAAAAAAACATGAATCGTACCTGGCTCCACACATTTTCAATATCTTCCTAACACAAACAAAAACTTACGTTACCCCAAATAAATTGGACTGGCTGTTCAAAAGATTTGTTATATGGTTGACTGAAAAGGAAAGAAAGGACATTCGGAATATCCTAAATAACTAATACGAGTACATTTTATAGATTCATTTCATATAATTTCCTACGAAATTATATAATATCAAAATATGCAGTGTATTGTACATAATATTAACTAACATGTACCTGTGTTGTAATGTAATAAATTAATGTAATACAGCATACAATTTTAACTATTACCCACGGTATTTATATTCTCTTATTTAAATGTATAATTTTTTTACAAAAACATGTAAACTTACAAAAACAAAAACAAAATTTATACGTAAATATTTAATATAACAACATTATGTATGTATGCATGTTTGTGTATGTATATATGTATGTATGCATGTATGCATGTGTACATGTATGCATGTATGCATGTGTATGTGTATATGTGTATAAGTATAAATGTGTGTTTGTATATATATATATACATGTATAGATATATGGAAAAGAAAATGTACATGTATGAATGTTCATGTATGTACTTATAGGTATATATCTTCATAGATTTTATTTTTTATCTTTCATATATATTTCTTTATCATATAAGCATAGTAGGCATAGGAATAGGCAAAGTGCATATAGGCATATAATTTCACATTGTTTTTTATCTTTTTATACTTCTTTTTTATCATTATTATTTTTTATCATTTTTAATATCACATAATTTTTTTATCTTTTTATACTACTATTTATCTTTTTATAATAATATGTCTACTCTGATTCATATCCTTTTTAATAAATATAAAATGTTATTTACCTACCTCGGAACAGACTATGTCTAGTGAGGTGGGTAAAATAAAACTTTGTAAATAAATGAAAAATAAATAAACGCCCGGGTTGCCGGCACTGAAACTGAACTGAATTTACAGGTGTATTAAGCCTCATAGATTGTTTTAAAATTGTCTCAGGCAAAGGTAGCATTTTGCCTTGTATTTTTGTAGGGTTTATTAATTTTTACCAACCGTTCTGACAAAATAACCCTTTAATCTTTTCACCGCGGCGGCTGACCTAAGTCATTTCATCAAATGGCTCACACTGCACGGCGGCTGACTTCAGTCATTTTCAAGTTTCGACTTCGTTTTCTAAGCACATGTATGCCGTATACGATCGAAATTTATATTAAAAATAAGAATATTTATTTGTGGTGCGACCTCTCTGAGAATCTTTATCAACTACTTCATTGTTTATCTTGGTAAATGAATAAAACGAGAGCGCGGCTCCAGCCGCCAGTCACAGTTTTGAAAATGCGCGCGAATCTGATTGTCTCTTTCGAGCGGACCCCGTACCGTATTCGTAATAATACTTGTGCGTCGATATCCACTTTATTTTTGTGTACATAATTATTTAATTGTTGTATTATTTATAAATTGACTAATTCAATTTTAAAATCATCTTGTTTTGTGTGTTTACGTATAAATTTAAAAAAATTTTTTTAACAACACTCAAATTGTTGACACGTGGCCTATCTGAAATTGATATTGAGCAATGTTAGATTCGGAAAGTGTTTTTGAAGTAAGTGATGACTGATGACGATACAGATATTGTTTTTGTTGGGCAATATGAAAGTTATGTCTCAATCCCGTCAGTTCAGCCAACAACTTCTTCTGCTGAACCTTTGACTTTGCCATCTCAGCCCAGCCAGCCCTCTAAATTCAGAAACCTATTCGTAATAAATTCGCAAAAATACCGCATATTTTCTGCGTAAACCAAATTTTTGCGGTTGATTGCCGCCGTGACCGGTTCTTGAAATTTAGATATTCGTAGTAAATTTGTAAAAATACAATATATTTCCACGTAAATCAAAATTTCGCAACCGAATCCCATCTCGGCCGCCCCACTAAATTTAGATACCTATTTGAAATAAATTCACAAAAATACCATATTTCCGCGAAAATCGAAATATCGCACCGGATTTCCATTGCAGGCGGCCATTCTAATTCGGGAATTCGAAGTAAATTCGTAAAAATACAAAATATTTCTGCGTAAATCGAAATTTCGCAGCCGAATCACGTCGTGGCTGGACCTCTAAATTTAGATACCCGTTTGATTCACAGAAAATACGATATTTCCGCGTAAATCGAAATTTCGCGGCAGATTTCCGTTGCAGGCGGCCATTCTAATTCAGATGTTCATAGTATTCGTAAAAATACCCACCATTTCTGTGTAAATCAAAACATTTGTGGCCGTTTCCACAAAGGCCGGCCCTGTGAATTCAGACATTTCGAGTAAATTTGTAAAAATATGGTAAAAATTCGCGGTTCGAAAATAGAAATTTTCGGCCGATTTCCGCCGCAGCCGGCTTTTTAAATCCATATAATCGAAGTAAATTCGTAAAAATACGGCATTCCGGTGTAAACAAACTTAGATTTATAAAATAATAATACGAATTAGGTCGATATCAACCGCATAAATCAAAGTTTTACGGTGATTTACTGCCGTATAATGTCGACCTTATTAATGCAAATTTATCATATTAATGATCTATGTAACCTACAAATTTGTGGACAAATCACAAGTTTTGCCGATGATACGGTCTTGCTATTTCATGCCAAATCTTGGGATGAAGTCTTTAAAACGGCAGAAAATGGCTTTCGTATTGTTAAAAATTGGCTTAATGATCACATATTAACCCTGAATACAGACAAAACTAAATTCCTAACATTTAGAATTTCAAATAAGTTCTTGCCTTCACAACAAAGCCTTGCTCCACAGCTGTAACCCCCTATTAACTCCATGTACCTGTCCTTCTATAAGTAGAGTTGACAGTATTAAATATCTTGGTATTCAAATAGATGATCTTCTTAAATGGAACGTACATGTTACAAACCTAACGACAAAACTGAGGAAACTCGTCTATTTTTTTTAAAATGTTAGAGATATTTTAAATAGAAAACAACTGAAACAAGTTTACTGTGCTCTTATACAATCATCACTTGAATATGGTATTATCAGCTGGGGTAGTGCCACAAATACTTGCCTAGAGCCTTTAGTAAAGATTCAAAAACTAATTTTGAAGGTTATTCTTAAAGTCCCGTTGAGAACAAGCACTGATTTTATTTTTAAGACACTAAATGTTCCGAACCTGCAAAAATTGTATTAAAAAAATATCCTGCTTCATCAATTTAAAAATACACACATGTTTGAAGAACGAATGAACACAAGAGCCTTAAGAGAGTCAAATGTAAAATCTTTCAACATCCCAGTTTGTCAAACTTCTTATGGGCAAAGAAGTTTTAAATATAATGCAACAAAGCTGTTCAATTCTCTACCTCCTGAAATTAGAAACACGCAAACCAAAAGTACATTTAAAAGTAAAATCATTGATCACCTCAAATAAACATATCCATCACAAGTATTTAAAAACAGACTTACCTTTATACCTACTGTGTGTATATATGTAACCATGTACCTACTGCAATCTTCTTTTTATATATATATGTAACATACTTGAATTGTATATAAAGAAAAAAAATTATATTAATCTGCCATTTTCATAATATTACTACAAAATCTTAGATAACCACTCTGTAAATTGCCATCTCAACACAGGCGTTTCACACCTAGTGAGATGGGCAATACGTCATTTTATAACCAAATGTAATATGAAAATAATTAAATAAATAAATCAGTGAAAACAATATAAAATAATTTCACAACATAAATATCAATAAAATGTTATCTATAAACTATAAATAAAATAAGCATCTATAAACTAAAACCACAGCTTCTTTTAAAATTCGATAAAATTAAAATTGATAACGTTATTATCAAGCTCTGCAAGTATTTTAGTGTGTATTTTTGTTACAGCTGTTTCAGTTTACAGTTTGAAAATGGTTTTGCAAACATTATAACATTATCAAATTAAATTTTAATTAAATAAAAAAAAAATAAAAAATTAAATGGAGTTCTATGAATTAGACACAAAAACAATTAATAAAAATAGAGCATCGGCGCAGTGGCCCTTCTTGACGCGTCTCGTATTTCACTACACGAGCAAGTAGGTATCTATATGTTACGTCATATGTCGCTAGAAGCGGCCATGTTAGAGATTGCTTTGTTTGTTGATATTCACGGCGTGTTTATATTAACGCAATTATAATGTTATCTTCATTTCAGTTGATCTCAAATGAATGTTTATTGATACTTCGATATTGGAGGATGATGTTATCAAGATTTATTAATGTTTTTAGGATTAATCCAGACAATGATTTTGTTTTCTAAAAGGGTTTATGTAAAAATGACATTCGAAAAAGAAAGTGCCGCGTGGGGGCGACTGCTTAGGTATATTTTTTTAGCGGTTAAAAGGTTAAAGGTCACCCGCATCAACGGTTGCTAGAGTAAAAGAAATTGCTGCAGTTAAAGAGTGTAAAAATGCATTTTTAAATCAATTTAACCGCCTTATCTATGTCGTAGTGACGATAAATTCCTCATCCAATATGTCTTGCAATGAAAACCAAGAATATTTCGACCCCGTGATAATAATATGGTTATTTGGGACGATCCCAAACTTTTGGCACGGTATTGCGTGTTGAAAGATCTAACATTTGTAACACATCGAAAGAAGATATTACAACTACTGGAAAGTAAATAAAAAAAAATTCTGTGTAATATCGTATATATTATTATAGGTCGTCATTTATTTTTAAATATTCATGCAAATATTTCTCTAGGAACAAAGCTGTCAGATTTTACAATGACATGAAACAAAATTCAGTCGGTTATTTTGACAGTTGTCCTGTTTTTCAAATTTAATTTATGTTGTGGCTGCACCATGCATAATGTTTTTTCACGTAATTCTGAGGAATATTCTGCTTTTTAGACTGGCCACACTACCAATTATTACTTTAGCAAAAGTACACTTGAAACAGTGCGTGGTCCTATTTGACATCATTGTTACTTTAAGTGATGGTCATCATTTAAATTTTGTTAAGGCTGTCATACCAGCAAATCAGGATTCCGATTTCGACTGCAGCGCTCATAAAACATCAGCGTTCGCGAGCGGACGCTTTTGAAACTAAATGTCGTCTCGCCGGTAGCCGTGTTTCACGTACCTACTAGGGGTCACGCGGAGTTTGTTTCGGTTCAGATAAAGATGTCGGATTCTCACTTCCTGATTTTTTTCCGAAAAAGTTGTTATTTGTAATTTGTTTATCGAAGTGTGTAAACATAAATAGATGCAAGTTAAATGCGTAAACAGAAAATGCGTAAACAGTTAAATGCGTAACAAACATACTTAGGTATAATGTAGATACTTACATGAAAAACAATTTTTATATATATTTTTTGCTTGTTTTAATTATATTTTAACCGAGTAATATTCAGTTGGTTTGTAAGAAATGACTCATTTTGAAATATTTATTTGTGTGCACAATTTTTTTTTATATTTATGTGAATACCGCACAAGAGACCCAAGTGCTCCCGTCTAGAGCCAGTGAGATTATGGCATGACTGTTGGGTATTTTGAGAGGCTGAAGGTGGTGGGGAGGGGAAGAAGACGGGGAAGAGGAATTACTTGGCTATTGAGATCTGGTCACTAAACACGGCTAAAGCCATTTCCAGCAACGTTTCAATTCTGAATGGTGGTCTTACACCAGGGCGATACTGAAAGTATCTTCCACTCTGGAACGTGACGCAAATATATTATTTTTAAATGAATTAATTGTGAAATAACCCAAATTAGTCAAATAAAATGTACTTGCCCACGCCGGGATTCAATCCCACGACCTTTGGATTGCGAGTCAAGAGCCTTACCCCTTGACCACGCTGGCCATCAATAGTTAGTATCAGTAATTTGGAAGGCGGGTATGGTACCGCCGCCCCGGGAACCACGTATTGGATTACCAACACCTCTGCCATAGGTCACCCCAAGCGACTTAGCAGGGGAGCCCGGGTTCATGGGGCGAGATTTGTCAGGATCTCCCCATCCATCCCCATCCCCATCCCCATCCCCATCCCCATCCCCATCCCCATCCCCATCCCCATCCCCATCCCCATCCCCATCCCCATCCCCCTCCCCCTCCACCTCCCCCTCCCCACCCCCCCCCTTCCCCCTCCCCCTCTCCCAACCCCTCCCCCTTCCCATCCCCGTGCCCACCCCCAGACGTGAGGTTTTAGACTAACCCCCCCCCCCCCCCCCCCCCCCCCCCAAAATCACGTGTATTTTTTTAATATAAAGTATTTAGAAATTTTCAGAATTTTATCACGAAAAATAAATACACGTGATATCTCATTATACAGACGACCTCCGTAGTCCAGTGGGTAAGACTCTTGACTCACAATCCGGAGGTCAAAACGAACCCGGTGTTAGGGTCGAATGAATTGCCAATAGTTGGCTATTTATTAAAGGAATTTAATTAAGGTGAGTGGTCGAAATGGCTTTGCCGGTTAGTACCGGACGCGCCAGGATCTGATCCCGAGGAATCCTCAGCATCAGACCCGCCAAATCGACCAGCACAGCGGTAGAGCAGAGTACCCCCCCCTCCCAGAGCGGGGAATTATGTTCTAAGTTGTCAGGCATAGGCAGGAATTACCAGGTTTTGTAAATAAAATAAGGTTAATTATAATTGGACTAACCGTATAGGTTTATTTCAAATATTGCAAATAATTATACAGATAGGAAAGAACTTACCCCCACAGACCATAACCGAAAACTAAAGCTAAAGTAATCTGACTATTAACGCGGTCGTTTAGACGATGAGGAATCCTCCCGGTGACTAAGGTTGGTGCAACTGCCCACGTCCCACGGTGATGCGAGCTGACTATATTGGCGGCAGGAATCCTCTGGCCTCTGCAGCATGAGCAAATACTCTGGCGCGAGCAAATAAGGCTACTCCACGTCCCACGGTGGAGTAAGCTGGCGCGGATGGCAAACGATGTCCTCTGCAGCATGAGCAAATACTCTGGCGCGAGCAAATAAGGCTACTCCACGTCCCACGGTGGAGTAAGCTGGCGCGGATGGCAAACGATGTCCTCTGCAGCATGAGCAAATACTCTGGCGCGAGCAAATAAGGCTACTCCACGTCCCACGGTGGAGTAAGCTGGCGCGGATGGCAAATAGACAGAGTCACGCACGTGTATCGTGAATTGATACACCAGGAGATTTCCTGGCGGAGATCGGGTAGAACATTATATTGGCCGGAAATCATACTAGCCCACAGTGTTCCGGGGATTAAAGGCAGGGGCGTTTACTGTCCAGATCGAAATTTCCTATTCCTAAACAAAATACAATTCGGCCATTGTGTGAACACAACATTTATTTCCGCAGCGCGACTCGCGGGGTCGAAACCATAACGGGAACTCAAATAAACTTGTAACGGCACTATAATAACCGCCCGAACTTTACGGGAACTTCTCGAATCTATGATTTGGCACCGATGCACTCCATCTTGCCCGATTATCTCCCAAAAAAAACTCTCTCCACCTCCGGCGGGCCTTACGCCCGCCGGGGGAAGTGCCACCATCCCATTTCCGCTCCTCTCTGGTGTTGCCAGGATGAAAAACAATAGACAATGCTATCGTGCCGCCTCATAGATTCCAGTTCTTACTTAAAACGACAATTAACCTATGTTTTATACATAACATTACCCCGCTCGCCCCCAAGGTGTTTGCCCTCAAACACAAGGAGAACAAAAGAAAAGCCTGAGCTAAGAGATACCCTAACTTGGTCTGATGGGTTCCTAAAAACATACATAAACATAATATCATAAAAATGAGTTGTACATCAGAAAAAAAAAACAAAACTACTAGCAACAGTATGCTTGCGAATGGGTGCGTGACAAAATCAGTCGCGCCCATCATGCTGAAAACATGATGGTAGAGTCTGCGACGCATCCATTCGAAGTTAGAAAATTAGATATAATTAAATCAGTACTTAGAGTTAAAGACCTTAATTGTAGACAATTTGTAGACAATAAGAAGATACGTGAACGGGGCCCGTAATCACCCACAGCATATAAGACGCTGGGTGATGTATTCTGACTCTCGTCTGGGACTACCGTAGACGTAGCATCTATAACAGAATAGAACTTAATTTTAGAATAGATATTATCACCAAGATATGACATCAATAAACATCAACACATTAAATATGCGTAAAGCATCACTGTTCAGAACACTTTTAAGTAAGCCAAAGTAGGCTATACACTTAGATGGTGTACCATCTGCACTTCAACACTGATTTTAAATCCATTATGGATAAAAGAATTCCTCTTTAGAAGAGCCTACCTATCTAACTCTCTAACTGGTCTCGTGGGATAAGTTTTTCTGACAGTTATATAATAGAAAACAAAATATAAGTTTATTAGAACATTTGTATATGAAATACAGGATATAACCAACCATTGTAACTGAATGGTGTTAAGGATAGTCATACAATCATCGCATGAATGATGCCAATTTATTTATTATTCAACCATTGTTAAAAATGGTGACAATAGAATGGTTAGCGACCATCGTAAATAAATGGTGCTATCAATAGTCAACAACCATCGTTAAAAAAAATGGTGCCAATTAATTAAGTATGTGACTTTTGTACCAGAAGGTGCAACAAGAAATTATAGTATTAGTGCATCGTAACTAATTACTGAAGTTCTCGCAGGAACTAATCAATCACACTCATAGCTTGGGAATTGATTAAATTCTTCAAATTAATGAAATTTCTGAATAATTATAGTAAGTTATTTTTATTGTTTAGCAAATGTAGTTAAAACATTATTAAATTGAGAACATATTGAAATTTTGGGCGAATACCTCTTAATGTTCTTAATTACGTTTATGCAATATAAAAGTATATGAACACAGTTCATATGAGATTGAACTTGGAATACACGAGGATATGCGGGTTCATATTATCGTATATTCCAAGTTGACAAAAACTTAGTAGGACAAATACAGAGTATGTTAAACTGTATGGACTCAGAATACAAAAGGATAAGCGGGTTCATATCGTCATGCATTCTGAGTTGACAAGGAAATAAACTTAAAGATAAATATAACCATAGTGAACTTATTATATATATATATACATATATGTATTTGTACTTCGAGGCATCTCATAATTGTACATAAATAAACTAACAAATCTTAATTATTATTTTAATGTGAAATTATACTCGAGTAATCAACTGGAGTAAGATTTTAATTTTCTACAAAAGACCACTTAAAAATTAATTATTTACTTATGTATTTTATGTCCAATACTGGTCAAAGCAATCCGGATGATCAGGCTGAACTGAAATGAGCTGTATTGAAGAGGTTTAAATTAAAGATAGCGCCTGTGAAGATGCTTTATGATAGCCGACTAAGCTGGTATGCTATCTGATTTAAGTATATCCTTAACATGAAAATCGCCTGTTACTTTTCCATTTAAGTCAGACAGGGTATAAATTAAATCTGACTTTTTCTGTACTACAATGTTTTGAACAAAACGAGGTGCCAATTTTTGTGAAAAATAGTTCAAAGCATTAGATAATACAAAATTCCTTCTCCAGACTACGTCTCCTACCTGGAAGGTAACGTTTCTTCTACGTAAATTATAGTGATTAGCGCCCTTTTTAAATGCCGTAAAAAGGGCGTTTGAAACTTATTCATAAATTGATGACAGTCCATTTAATCTGTCGGAGTAAACTTTGAGATGAGAGGAATCTTGTGGACTGGATTCATCATCTGCCAATGGATTACGGTGGAGATCCCCATCTAATATTTGTTCTCTACCGTGCATAACAAAGAAAGGAGTAAATCCGGTAGTACAATTTACAGTATTATTCATTGCCGATTGAATTTGTGGGAGAAATTTGGACCAATTACGATGATCAGATTCCGTTAATATTGATAGTGCCGTGCCTAAAGTTTGATTGTATCTTTCAACAACATTGTTTTGAGGGGTGTACAGTGAATTGTAAAAAGGAGGGCTTATATTGTAGCTTTGTAATAGTTCCTTAAATTCTTTCGAAATGAACTGACGCCCATTGTCACATACAATGGTACGCGGTACTCCGTGTACAAGGAAAATATTTTCTTCTAAATTTTTAATAATACTTCTCGCGGTACCTTGACGTAACGGAAATAGCCAGGTATATTTAGAAAAAACATCCACGCATGACAATATAACGGTAAAACCTGAATAACTTCTAGGCAGAGGGCCTACCAGATCCACTGATAACATCTGCATAGGTCTCGTAACTTTTTTATAATTTGATGAAATTCCATTCGGCGGGGCTGTACTGATTTTGTGTGCTTTACAGACAGCACATTGATTCACAAATCTTTTCACCTCTTGGTACATTTTTGGCCAAAAGTAACGGAGTTGTAATTTTTTATAAGTCTTAAAGACTCCAGGATGACAAGCACGAGAGGATTCATGTGATTCTGACAAAATTTCCCTTCTATTTTCTAGTGGGACTACTTTTTTCCAAGACGTGTCTTCACAAAGAGGTAAACGTGTTTTTGTATGGCGAAACAATTCATTTTCGCGTATCTGGAAGTTTTGAAAACGCTGAGGAGAATCTATGCAGCCTTTCCAGATATCTGTGTACCACTTATCGGTGGACAAGTTCGCATCAATGACCGATATTGTAGCGAGGTCCATTCTTGAAAGCACATCCGGGACGATGTGTTGTGTGCCTTTACGGTGTATAACATCGAAGGAGAATTGTGAAAGGCGAGAACTCCAACGTGCCAGACGTCCACTAGGGTTCGATATAGATCCTAACCATTTTAAACTAGAGTGGTCAGTGATAACAGAAAAATGTGCCCCTTCTATATATGGTCTAAAATGAGTGACCGAGTCTAACACTGCTAACAGTTCACGCTCCGTAATTCCGTAATTCCGTTCATGTGTATTTAAGCACCTAGAATAATAAGCAATAGGGTGGTCCATTCCCTCTATTGATTGAATAAGAACACCCCCTATACCGATATTGCTTGCGTCGCAATGGATAGCAAATGGCTTAGTAAAGTCCGGACAACTAAGGACAGGAGCAGTCGTAAGTGCTTCCTTTAATTTATTAAACGCTGATTCAGCTTCTTCCGACCATTTAAATAAACTTACTCCTTTTCTTGATCCTGTAAGTTTCGATAAGGGAGCAGCTATGCTAGAAAATCCTTTTATGAATCGTCTAAAATAACCACATAAACCGAGAAAAGCTCGTATTCCTTTAGCATTTTTAGGAATTGGAAAATTTTTTATACTTTCAATTTTAATTGGGTCGGTGCGGAGACCTTTGGAATCGACCATATACCCCAAATATTTAAGTTCTGATTTACAGAATTCACATTTTTTTAAATTAATCGTTAGGCCTGCGTCTCTTAATCGTTCAAAAACTTTAGTTAGCAGTATAAAATGCGATTCTAAATCTTCCGACACTAAGATTAGATCATCCAAATAACAAAATGCGTTTTCATCGAACTCTGGTCCAAACAGAGCGTCTGCTAGTCTTTGAAGTTCACTCGGAGCGTTTTTTAACCCGAAGGGCATCCTAGTGAATTCGAACAAACCGCGACCGGGTACGACAAAAGCTGTCTTTTCACAAGAGTCTTCGTCCAGGGCGATCTGCCAAAAAGCCTTAGACAAATCTATTGAGCTTATATATCTGGCTCCACCGAGTTTATCGAGTATTCGAGAAATATACGGCAAAGGGTAGCTGTCACGGATCGTCAGATTGTTAATTTTTCTGGAATCGAGGCAAAAACGTCCCGTTCCATCTTTTTTTGTGACTATTAATACTGGACTAGACCAAGGTGAACGTGAAGGACGAATGACTCCTAATTTGAGCATTTCATCTACTTCCTTATCTAATTGTTTCTGTCTAGCAGGAGAAAGAGGGTAATATCGTTGTTTAACCGGAGGACCCGTAGTAATAATTTTATGTTTTATTAAATGTGTTAACCCTAAGCCTTTCTTTTCATAAGAAATGGATTCGAATTTCTTTATAATTTTGGTAAGAGTTTTATTTTCCTTTTTGGTTAGGGAAGTAGCTGGCTGAATAGCTCTTAACTCATTGACCTGACCCATTCGCTGAGGAATTGGATCCTTTTGGAAAAGCTCCGGCGCGACCTGGAACATTTTCCAAAAATTGACCCCTAAAATAAAATTAGGAGATATAGAAGGGACGACGTAGAAAAGTACTTTATGTGTAGTGGACTTATACGTAACAGGCAACGTCATTGTACCTAATACCTGCTGATTTGTTCCATCAGCGGTTGAAATATTGAAATCAATATTAACTAATTCATAACCCGATTGTAAGAATACTAAATGAATATCTCCTCCTAAACAGGAAATTGAAGAACCACTGTCGAGCAGTGCTTTATAAGAATTATTAAGAATAAGGATATCCGCGAAAGGTCGATTATCTCTTTCAAGCTCGGGATCCTTCGGCGGCGGTACCTCCACCTCAGAACTCGAGTCCGAAAGAAACTGATTAACTTGACGGAGCCAACTCTGCCACTCGCACTTCCTCTGCGCAAAGGAAGGCGCGTGAGCAGAGCGACTCACATCTAGTTTTTTGAATTCCCATGTTTAACAGAAGCAACTTTCGGATTGGAATTGTTTTGTTTTCTCTTCCTACAATCCGATAGTAAATGACCTTTTAATTTACAAAAAGAACAATAAATATTGTTCTTGGTAGAATTCGGTTCAGGATGACACATCTCCTTTTCTCTATAATCATTAGAAGTATTCTTTTTAGATTGATTATTATAGAAAAAACGAGTATTATTGATATTAGCAGAATTGCCACTATATTGTTTATTATTATTATAATAATAAACAATATAGTGGCAATCCGTAGAACGATTATTGTAGGTACCACGATAAGAAGAGTTACGATTAGAATTGAAATTATTATTATTACTGCCCCGTGAATTAGTGAAATAATAATTTTTTTTATTATCCTTAAGTGGATTATCAGAAAAAGAAGAAGAATTATTTTCTAACAAATTAGACGTTGAATAAGACTCCAGTTTATTTGTAGCTTCGGTAAGTTCTGAAAATGAGTTGAAATCTCTAGATGCAAGAAGGTTGATATAAATGGGTAGTAATGCCCTCATGCATAATTGTAAAAGTTCAGAAAGTGGTAATTTAGATTCAAGCATATTATTGTGCTTCTGCATTCTTAACGTAAATTCAAAGGCTGACATACCAGCTGGTTGTTTCATAGAGAAAAGTTGTGATTTTAATTCAATCTGTCTATTATTTGTTTCGAATTGTTTTATAAGTAATATAGATAATTCATTCCAAGTCAAATCAGGTGTATAAATTGATCTGAACCATAATAATGCCAATCCATCTAAAATATCAGGAAAACATCTCACTAAATCGTCATGACGAACGTTCCTAGTTCTACATTTCTCTTCTATTTCCAGTATAAAGTCTCTTACGCAACTATTACCATCAAATTTAATATTCCAATTATTAATAGTACTTGTGGATGAAGATGAAGAAGAGTTTGATTCATTATAAATAACTTTTGTATATTTAATGTAGTTTGAGCCAAATTCGCTGTCATTATCTGGGTTAACACTTATCTCATGATGCTCGATAGCTTCAGATATTTTAATATTTTTGTTATGCCTTCTGGCTTGAATCCGCATTTCTTCTAAAGTACCGTCTGGTGTTATATTCCTGGATAAAAGTTCCGCAGAAAGTTCATCTTTCGATCTACTATTAATGTTGTCTATTGTAGTCGACATTTTGAAAAGTATAATTGTAAAATTCCAAAAATTAAATGTACAATGTCAATAATTAGCTAGTAACGATAGCTACGAATATATTGCTTACCCGCAGAGCAATTATATAATTAATCGTATTTATAAGCACTTTATAGTATTTATTGTACACGACAATCTTAAAAACTTAAAGGTGTAATTACATTATGACAGTTGTTGTCAAAATGCAATGTTTGTTTACGATTGACATAGCCGTCTGTCAAATTGACACTTAGTATTCGTGTTGCTCGTAAGTCCGAATAACTTAACCCACAAACAAATATATAATAATAATGTGTACAGTGTTATTATCAAGTTGGCTGCATTGTTGACAGATTGATAACTTCGCAATATTTACGTATATACCGGAATGACATTTAAAGGTTATGTTTTATGTGAGATGCTTCGAAATAACAAAAACAATTATTGATCGATTACAAGACAAAACTATAGTAACTCCAACCCAAAACCTAGACAAATAAGAATTATACGAGCCCAGGACACAGTTGTAGGCGCCATGTTAGGGTCGAATGAATTGCCAATAGTTGGCTATTTATTAAAGGAATTTAATTAAGGTGAGTGGTCGAAATGGCTTTGCCGGTTAGTACCGGACGCGCCAGGATCTGATCCCGAGGAATCCTCAGCATCAGACCCGCCAAATCGACCAGCACAGCGGTAGAGCAGAGTACCCCCCCTCCCAGAGCGGGGAATTATGTTCTAAGTTGTCAGGCATAGGCAGGAATTACCAGGTTTTGTAAATAAAATAAGGTTAATTATAATTGGACTAACCGTATAGGTTTATTTCAAATATTGCAAATAATAATACAGATAGGAAAGAACTTACCCCCACAGACCATAACCGAAAACTAAAGCTAAAGTAATCTGACTATTAACGCGGTCGTTTAGACGATGAGGAATCCTCCCGGTGACTAAGGTTGGTGCAACTGCCCACGTCCCACGGTGATGCGAGCTGACTATATTGGCGGCAGGAATCCTCTGGCCTCTGCAGCATAAGCAAATACTCTGGCGCGAGCAAATAAGGCTACTCCACGTCCCACGGTGGAGTAAGCTGGGGCGGATGGCAAACGATGTCCTCTGCAGCATGAGCAAATACTCTGGCGCGAGCAAATAAGGCTACTCCACGTCCCACGGTGGAGTAAGCTGGCGCGGATGGCAAACGATGTCCTCTGCAGCATGAGCAAATACTCTGGCGCGAGCAAATAAGGCTACTCCACGTCCCACGGTGGAGTAAGCTGGCGCGGATGGCAAATAGACAGAGTCACGCACGTGTATCGTGAATTGATACACCAGGAGATTTCCTGGCGGAGATCGGGTAGAACATTATATTGGCCGGAAATCATACTAGCCCACAGTGTTCCGGGGATTAAAGGCAGGGGCGTTTACTGTCCAGATCGAAATTTCCTATTCCTAAACAAAATACAATTCGGCCATTGTGTGAACACAACATTTATTTCCGGAGCGCGACTCGCGGGGTCGAAACCATAACGGGAACTCAAATAAACTTGTAACGGCACTATAATAACCGCCCGAACTTTACGGGAACTTCTCGAATCTATGATTTGGCACCGATGCACTCCATCTTGCCCGATTATCTCCCAAAAAAAACTCTCTCCACCTCCGGCGGGCCTTACGCCCGCCGGGGGAAGTGCCACCATCCCATTTCCGCTCCTCTCTGGTGTTGCCAGGATGAAAAACAATAGACAATGCTATCGTGCCGCCTCATAGATTCCAGTTCTTACTTAAAACGACAATTAACCTATGTTTTATACATAACACCGGCATGCACAAATAAATTTTATTTTATTAATTTGTGTTATTTCACAATTCATTCATTTAAAATAATATATAGTATATTTGCGGCATGTTCCAGAGTGGAAGATATTATTAGTATCGCCCTGGTGTAAGACCACCATTTAGAATTGAAACGTTGTTTGAAAATGGCTTTAGCCGTGTTTGGTGACCAGATCTGAATAGCCAGGTGCTTCCCAACCTTCCTCTTACCCACCTCCTTCCACCCGCCACTACCTTCAGCCTCACAACATACCCCAATCGGGGATGCCATAGTCTCACTGGCTCCAGACGGGAGCAGTTGAGATTCTTGTGCGGTATTCACTGTAAAAAAAAAAAAATACCCCCCCCCGGTGATATTTCGCGATCACCGTTCGCATCAATTACCGTTCATATCACACTTTTCCTAACAATCACCATTTTTTGTAACGCATTCACCAGCTTACCCCCCAAGTCGAGCGTGCGTAAAGAAGTTTTACTTCAAAAAAAAAAATTTACAACAGTTGGCACTCTTGTGCGGTATTCACATAACAATAATTTAGAATAAAAAAAAATCTTTTTTTCGGAGCAGTTGGGACGCTTGTGCGGTAATTTATAATAAAAATATTATATTTATTTTTTTGGTTCAGTTGGTACTCTTGTGCGGTATTCACTTAACAATACATAATTTAGAATATTATATTATTTTGAAAAAACCATTTTTTTGAGCAGTTGGGACTCTTGTGCGGTATTCACATAACAATAATTTACAATAAAAAAATTTCAAAATTATAAAAGTTTTAGCTCAAAAATATTCAATGAACATGAAATATTGCGTTCTGGCAACCCTGTAGATCTTTACAAACGTGAAACAAGAAATAGTATATTTATTTTTAAAGTTTCGTTTTCAATTTGTCATTTTAAAATGTGACGACCAAGACCGTCGCGGACACGACTTGTCCAGGCCACGATTGCGGGCCGACTGAGCTCTGAATTTTGTGTTCTTTCGATCAGAAAAATGTTGGAATGCGAAGCCGTAAATTAATTAATATTAAATACTCACTAAAATTATTTTTCGATCAAAATTATTTATTATTTGTCAATAACGTCTTAGCAAAATAAGTATGTAAAAAAATCTGAGATATATTAGTTTGTAAGTGCGCAAATAAATACACAAATGGACCAATTTTCGTCAAGAAACACATGTACGTACATATTTTTTAATGATTTTATTGAAACTAAAATTAAAATTCTAATACATAACTTTGCTAGATAATGTATTGATTTATTTTACTGCATGATTACATTATTTGAAATGGGTGTGGTATAATACAAAAACTTTTTTGAAAATTTAACAAATCTGCCAACGACCTATGGAATAACCTTATTATACTAAAAATTAAAAAAAAATCTAAAAATTTATTACATACGAATGCTAGATAAAAGAACAATCTTTCGAAATCCATTTATAATTTTTTGTGGAAAAGAGTCAATACCTCCAAAAACTTTTTTGAAAATGACGTATTTCAGGCTTTCTCTGGTAATGCCCTCTTAACCATTTAACTTTCTGTTGAAACACACAGCGCCAACATAAGAGAGATAAATAACACGTAACAAACTTTGTAAGGTTTTCAAATTGCCGAGCCACTCTTCAGCCTTTTGAGTGGAGTAATGAGATGTACTGAAACACTAACACAACAAAAAGCATGTATTTAAACATGAATTATTTTAGCTGGCCGAGTTCCTGCGCAGCGATTTGAGGAACCTATTCAACTACTACCTGTTCCCGGCGCTGGGATTGCTGCGGGGGGGGCTACGGGAGCTGCTAGGCTCCACTGATCCCTCGCTGGTCATCAAGTTCCTGGAGCTGGTCTCTTGGCGCCTGCGACCACTCACCGGCAAGGATGGCCGTGCACCTCCCGGACCTCTTCACCAGAAGAACATGGGTGATTAAACTAACTAAATAACTAACCATTATGCTGTTGTTCCGCAGGGCTCCTATTCTGACTCAAGTATATGATTTGCTTCTTCTTTAAAAAAAAATTTTGGCACACAAGGGGCCCTGAGGAAAATAATTTCGTTCAGGGCTATGTCATCTTTGGGGATACTGCGTAAAGGGTCTTTATAAATGAAATCCTCAGCACGGGAGAAATTCCATATCATTATTTCCACTTGCACCAAAAAAGTAGATAATACAACATTTATTATCATTTCCTAATACTAACTCCACATAGGAATATGGCTGGGAATACTGGGCACAGCACAGTCTTTAAGAAAATTAAGAATTGAACTTGCTGTAGAAGCAAAATCTAGCAAGCCATTCGTAACTCATAAAGATAAGAGGAATAAAGATAAGGCACAGTAATCGGGCCTATACTTTTCCTTATATATGTCAATGACATGTTCAGTCTCCTTCTTAACCTTTTCCCCGCGTTGAACTACTCCGTTTTTTCAATACCCATACGCGGTACATGTATATGTCATATGTCAAATACCTATATATCCAATTTTATGTCAAATTACAGCATATTATGGCATGATTTATAATACTATATAAACAGATGAGATTATTATCTACAATTTGAAACCAAATCGTCGTCTGTAAATACTCCTAGATGTTTATAAAAACAAAAAAAACATTAAATTCCATACAAAAAATATACCCATGTTATCTTAAAAGCGGCGCCATTTATCTGCATGCTTGTACTCAGGACACTGTGTTGATAGACACAAGTGGTACCTCAATCACTTATTATTATTAATTCGTATAAACAAGTTCTAAAACTCAACACTTAAAAATAACACGAAACGAATAGATTGTCATATAATAAAGTCAAAATCACAGTTTCACAACACAAACAAGCGTTTAGAATACGCGCGATCTCGACAATAAATGTTTTCGACGCTTGTCCAATATGGTCAATCTCAATCGCATGCGCAAACTGCGATTTACTACTAGTGCCATCTGTCGACTAAATTGTGAACTATGGCACTCAAAGGCACGAGGACACATTCACTTGATTATAGATGTTCCTTGCGAAATACAATTTTAGTTTCGAAATATGCCTGAAGATGTCAGCATCGTGATAGTTACATGAATGTCCTAGCAAGCGGGAAAAAAAACTGTGACATAGGAGCGCTGTGATATCGGCAGCCAAAGTTAGCGTAACAAGGGCTGATACGGGCGCGTGTGAGGTATGGCTTTTTGCCGTATCAACTGTTGTTACGATCGCGTGGAAAAATTTAATGGAAGTGTCATCTCATATTTTTTTTTTTTTTTTTTTACATTAACTCCACACAGGAGGCCCTGAGGAAAATAATTTCCCTCAGGGCCTATGTCATCTGGGATGCTGTGTGGATGACACAGTCATCATAATCGAAGGAATAACATAGACAGAAGTGAATATAGCTGTGAATGCTGACATTTACATATTAAAGGAATGGTTTGATGTTTGATGATATCTTACTTAGTCTTAATGTAGAAAAGATTGCTTGTTGATAACTCACTATCTCGAAGTGTTCCCCGTCACATTAATAACATTTATGGTTAGATCGGAAATTATTTAGCTGTAAAAATTTATAAAACGGCAGACACTTTTTCAAAACAACACTTTTGCGGCCATGTTGGGATTACCGAAATGCTTGCCGCTCATTGGCTGCCTGCATGGCGATGGACTTATCGGTGTTCGGAACACACCGGACCATGGATTTATCATTGTTTGGAACTCATCGTAATTTTAAAACCCACTTTTCATAGGATTTTACGGCCGTTTGGAACTCATCGACATATTATTAGTTTGCTAAATAGCCGCTAGAGTAAAACTGCATCATTACTTCATTTTAGGATCATAGTGGACTTATCGTTGATAGGAACTATACGATTCATATGTAACATATTATTATTGTGAATTTTTTTGCTTTTTTTCTAAATAAATAAATAAAAATAATAAAAAAAATAAAATAAACAAGGTATAAAAATGACAAATTCTAATATGAAAAAAGACGAGACTTCAATTTGTAGATCTTCCCGCCATGCACCGATTCCTATTCCGAATCAATGCCATTAGTTTTTAGAGCTCCTTCCGTTTTAATGCTAAACATCCTTCTTTTCTCATTACTAGATATTACTATAATCGTTTAATAAGTTCTGTATACCCTAAAAAGTATGTTTTCTATTATTTAATAAATCAAAACCAAAATTTCCTCTAAAATTATAAGAATTGTGAGTACATAGTTAAATACCTACCTACTTAATTATAAACCATATAATATTTTAAGTGTTGTTTTCTAGTTCAAATGTGGAATTGTGCAACTTATCCAAAGAAACTTCACTGTCTCAATGACAATTCCTTTTTCAAACTTTCGTCAGGCAGATAAGTATCATAACATAATATTAAAAAGCTCAGTCAAAATTAGCCACCTAGTCAAAGTAAGACTTGCTTGAATAATAAAGTGAATGCAGCAGATTTTTTAAACCGGAAACGAAACGTACAAGCAAAATTACGAACGATGCAATGCCAAATGGTCATGTTAAAACAGGACTTCGCTACACTCCTAATTAATTTTCTATGTGTCTTCCAGTATTTTTGTCGAGTGTCTTGTTTACAGTGAACCTGGCGCCATGCTGGGTGGTCTGGTGCCTGGTTTGGTCAGTGGGGGCCACCTGCGACACGGACTCGCGTCTCAAGTTCTCGCAGCACCTGAAGGAAGCCATGAAGACACGGGGCGAGAAGTGCCCCTTCCCCAACGAGGGTACGGTCTACGACTACAGGTATTCTTAGACTTTAACCCGTCTAATCACAGGAGACCCAAGTTGTCCCAAAACATCATATGCCGTTATAATAACAGGAGACCCAGATTGTCCCAGGGCGACAGTGCATTATTAAAAGTTAGATATCTCTCTTCCTGTCATGCGAATATTTGTGATTTCTTTTATGTTAGAAACGGAATGAAATAATACTTCACATTGTCTTAGAATTATATGAGCTAGGTTTTTCAGATATTTTACAAACCCGATCAAAAGTAACGGTTTAATTTTTCGCCAATTTGTGACGTATCACACATTTAATTTGAAAATAAAATTGTATGAAAGTGATAAAAAGTTAGGTGACAGTTTTATTACAAATTTTATTTAGAAAAGGAGTCTGTATTTTAAATTTTATGTTTATTCTATTTTAATTACTTTAATTCGAATATTCGCAGGTATGCATTTTTTAGCCAATTTAAATTTCCAATATTAAAATTTTAATATTTAGAAACAAAAATGTTGATTTCTAATAAACACACCGGAAAGATTATTTTATCTAGATTTTAGAACAATTTTTGTTTTTGCAAAAGCGTTAAAAAAACCCAATAAATAGGAACATTTAAAATGCATGGGAAGAACCAGGAATTTTGCGCGCAAACCTTGATAGGCAAAATTTGACAGAAAATTATTTTCTTATTATTCGAACGAAATATAATGAGTTTTATAACATCTCAACAGGTTAAAGCAGACGATTATTTAACTACGTAATATACTTAACCCATCTTATGGAAACTGTCAATCAATCCGCACATTGGGATTGCGCAGGAAATATTTCCACATTAGTTTCGATTCCAGATAAATTTACATCGAACCTATAAAAATTGGGCCGGAAATATTTCCACTTTACATTCGATTCTAGATAAATTTACATCAAACCTATTGAGATTGCGCTGGAAATATTTTCGCTTTACATTCGATTCCAGATTTATATCAAACATATTGGTTTTGCGCAGCAATATTTCTAGTCTTTCATCTTTTAGTAATACAAATTCACATAAGCAGTTAAAAATATTAAAACTTGAATAAAAACTTAAATGAAAAATTTAAAGTCGCTTACCAACAGTACCGGATTATCCCTAAGGCAGAGTAGGCAACTGCCTAGGGGCCCCGCATTGGCTAGGGGCCCCGCATTGGCTAGGGGCTCTGCGTCCCGATAAAAAATGACTTGCTTCAATTAGTGAGCAAAGAAGTTTCGGAAAAGTCAGCTTTCAGGATGTTTTAAATTTTTTTATTAGGAACATTTACGGGTCAATAACTTTAGGTACACGCATTAAAGAAAACAACAAATTATAATAATTAGGTCGTAACCCAATAAATAACTTATGTTCACATCATGCACAAATCATAAACAAATATATAAACATAGTTGTATTTTACTTTTCTTTCCTTCTATTTGTTGCAACTTTACTTAGTATCTGAAGTAATTGAAGGTGCCGTGTGTGGTTTATATTGGCATTTGTTTTGTTTTATTTATAATTATATGTTTTAAATATAAATTTTGTACAAGCTTCAGTATGCACTACCTACTACCTAACTGCCCGCTAAAATTCTTTGGGAAAGGTTGTCTGGAAGAAATCACTTTAGTGACAAGACGGCTCATTGTAATGTTTTTGTTTTGTTTAATAATGTATATTTTTGTTTCTATGTATGTGTCCTTTTATGTGCAATAAAGGGTTATTGTATTTTATTGTAATGTATAATTGAATGGGGTGATGGCATACCTTTCGAAATGCATTAAAAGAACAGATTAATTATGAATGAAATTACGTTTTGGTGGAATTTTTTTTTTATAAGTTAGAAAAGAGTAAAGTGCAGTGGCGGACTAAGCCCGTCAGAAGCCCGGGGCGGCAAAGTTGAATGAACCCCCTCCCCCCCCCTTTAGTGAAGTTGATGTGATTTTACAAGTTTTTTATTCAGTTCACACGGGCCTCTGACTCTGGGGTGCCTCCAAACGCTTCCATGTTCCCTTAAACAAATCCTAAACAAGGCTTTAAGAACTTTGCAAAAAAATCATTTTTAATTCATTTTCTAAAAGATGAATTTGTTAATAATGCTCTCACCATTTGAGGAAATTGGTAGAATTGATGGAGATACAGCATTTTATATGAAACCGTTTTAAACAGTCTGTATGTTGAATTATCCTCAGCAAAACTTTGAAATCGTTTTTCTCGAAACTACGTTTTTCAACCTAGTTGAAACATATTAGAAAAACTATATATCCGATTTGCATACGCTAAGTCTTAAATAGTTAGAAAATCCAGTCACTATGGCACCACTTTGGGATTTTTTTACGAAGGTCTATATTTTTTTAAGAACAAAGAAAATTTTTCATAAAAAATCGAAAATAAAATTCCATTCCATGCCATTTTTTATATTTTTTTATATATCAAAATTCCCCTATGCCATAGACAGTAGATTTTCGAACAGATTAAGGCTTACTCTGATTTAATTGAAATTTTGAGACAATACTCAATATATTGACATGTTTTACATTCAGAAAAAATCAAAAAACGGTTTTAAAACCTCCCCCCCCCCTTAAAGCCTTGTTAAGGATTTGTTCAAGAGAACAAGGAGCCCCTTCACCCCCCCCCCCTCCCCGTTAGTCCACCATTGGTAAAGGGGCCCCGAGACGTGCATTGCCTAGGGGCCCCGACATGGTTAATCCGGCCCTGCTTACCAATGGTTTTTATTGTCTGTAATGTAATTACAACTTTACACGAAATTAAAAAACATGTTTAATTAGACAAATGTACTATAAAACTTATTGTCACTTCACTTTTTTGGCTTTTGAGTGAAATTTGGTGACCATTTGTCGGACACAGGCCAACGCGAAAGGGGATTTGGGAATGCTTCTGTCAATAAAGTTTTAACCCTTTTAACTTGTAAACTGGCCTGATTTGGCGATGCATATACCCTAATAGCCGATTTACCGTCTTCAACATCTATCTCTATTTCCCTACGGCCCGGAGTACCGGTCTGCGAAAAAAATTTTAGTCAAATATTATTTTTTGGTAAAAAATTGCTCAGGGGCTCAGGGATTAGTTGCTAATACAATGAACTCCTTAGGGTTCAAAGGGTTAAATGAGGTTAGACACATTATACAAGTTTCATCTGTCATTAAAACTATCTTATTGTAACTTCATTTTTTTTTCATTCTATATAAAAATATTTATGTTTTGAAAAAATTTCAGACCTTTACAGATATTTTTCAAACGTTATATGTTGTTTCATCGAATTATTTCTAATTTTTAGGGAGCATCTTGTAGCAGGTAGCTACTGAATGGTTCCGCATTGTGGTAACTACGCATGTTTCCCGACGGTGGTACGCCTGAGTTTCGGGGTTCGATAGTTTGAGGGATTTCCGCAACCGTGAGTTGGCGTGGAGAGCCGGTGTTGTGAGGTGGGTCGTGCCCTACGCACGCAGCTGGGTGGTTTCTGGAAACTTCGATTACGCGTGAGACAAATGAATATAATTATAGTTTAGATTATGGTCACTGGTTTTAAAAATATGTCAGGATGTTTTCCCTGGCTGGCGCCCTATTGATTAAATTCTCCATAGCTTTGATGGCATAGATTACCTACAGTTTGCTATTTAAATGTTTAACCTCTATCAGGATCCTACCTGACACGCTCTGAGATTTATGGTTCTTGCTCTACCTGTTTCTTGCTTATCAATAAATGTCATTCTTTTCAACAGCAGACTTATTATTTATTTGATTAATGTCGAATTGGTACCTTCATGCCAGTGTGTGTTGTAGGTAGATTCTACTCTCATCATATCACGTACGCTAAGAGGTTACAAAATGGCGCCCAACGTGGGGCGTATCGAAGTTTCCAGAAACCACCCAGCTGCGTGCGTAGGGCACGACCCACCTCACAACACCGGCTCTCCACGCCAACTCACGGTTGCGGAAATCCCTCAAACTATCGAACCCCGAAACTCAGGCGTACCACCGTCGGGAAACATGCGTAGTTACCACAATGCGGAACCATTCAGTAGCTACCTGCTACAATCTATGGTAAACTTTTAAATGCAAATACAAAGTATGGTGTTCTCTCTTTCGAACACTGTTTACATCATGTATCTCACCGTAATACAATAGTTCGTGTCAGGCCAGGAGAGATATGTCCTAAAGAGACTCTGTGGTGTTTGACGACTGCGAGAAATATTTCTCAAAATTGCTGTCGAGGTTAAGGGCAAACTTAAAAAGGGTTATTGTTTTTTCAGATTAAACGACGGTGGTTTTACCGATCTGACTGATGATGGAGAGCCCATTCCTCCCACCTGGAGGAACTGGATGGAAGGCACCACTAAACTGGTGGTTAATTTGGAGATGAACTTCACAGGTAAACAAGCATTTCCACTACCACCTTTTCCCCAATAACTTTCCACAAGCAACTGCAAGTTGAAATCAGAAACATAGGGATTAGAAAGGATTGAACCGATAATAATCTTGTGTTATTTTTTTGTTTCGGGCGATAAGAAATACCTAAAGTTTTGTTGACCAAAAGTAACCTGGAGATGCTCGTCTTCCTTTTTAAAAGAAAAATTATGTATAAGATTATTTTCCACAATCAGACATGGAGGTGCCGACCATCGACACCATCCGCAGCACCTACGTGCTGGGCTGTAAGCTGGTGAACAGCGAGGCAGCGCTGTGCGTGGGCCCCCCTGGCTCCGGGAAGACCCTGGCTGCGCGCTCCAAGCTGCAGCGCAACCCCCCGCCTAACCTCATCTGCGACTTCATTGTGTTCTCCGCCAGGACATCTGCTAATGAGACCCAGGTACGTAAGAGACTGAAAATTCTCATAAATAATTTGTTTTCTTTTTAAGTTGGTTATTTCAAACTCCGTCACGTTTAACCTTTTAAATGCCAGTATGTAGGAGTGTAGCTGTGAACAGCAGGCCATGAATTTTTAATCAAAATAAATCATTTTTAAATCTTATTTTTATAAATTAAAAACATTACACCTTGAAAGGATATTTAAATGACTTAGCGAAAATCTTGAAAAAAAATATATATATATATATATAAATGAAAAAAAAAAATCTTGCTCAAAGAATAGCGAGATAACTCGCTATTTTTCTATAGCCGGCCTGCTGGGCACGGCCAAGAATGCGAGAAATCTCGCTCTTGGCACAGATGCGGTTAATAGACGATTCATTTTAACATGAACCATCCTCAATAATCCATAGGGTGAGGCAAGAAATTTCAATAAATAGAAATATTTTTTGTTAAAGCCAACACAGACAATTCCATACTTAATAATAATAAAAATAATAATTTATTGTCTTCCTTTGTTAGTAACATGTAGAGATATTGATATCCTCACTGGGATCTCCCGTGCTGAGGGTTTCATTTACATATTATAATTTAATTATAAGAAATATATACATATTCAGCCTTACTAAAAAAAACCACAGCACGGCCGATAACCTGTCTTGCTGCAGCAACATGAATAAAACAAAAATACACTAAAACACGATAACATTACTAATAAGATTTGTTCTTAAAATGTATTTTAAATCTGGCAACAATGTAATTTTCCATATTGTACATAATAAATTATTTGTTTTCCTACAGAACCGCTAGGTGGCGGCGCCTGCGCATTCGTCATTCACGTTGAAACCGCCAAAAAAAATTCACTCCGCGGATGTGTGTGTAATATTACACAAATGTGATCATAATATCTATTAATATGACTAATTCACTATTACATTCGTATAATTGATATATTTACCGTGTTTTTTGTGGTTTTTAATAAGTTTTAGTCAAATTATAATAACAATAATCATACTTTGAAAATTGAAATGTCAATAAGTATTTTATGCAAAACATGAAAATTAAAATTTACATTTAAAGGATTTTATTTTATGAGAATTTCATAAAAGTGGTGTTTTTTTAAATATTAATATCTAAAACATGTGTTCCTAAACGTATCAATGAAATTAACGTCTTTAGAGTTGCAAGAAATCTGTTATAAAAGTCAGTATTATTTTTTTAGGTTAGTTTTTTGGCAATTAAAAAAATTTTGAAATTTTTTATTATTTTTTTATTGTATGCACGAGGAAAAAGTAAGGTGACAGTTTCGTTCCAAATTCATTATATAAAAGGACTGTATTTTTTAAATTTTGTTCTTTTATAAATTTCTCTACACTTTACATCAAATATGTTTTGGTAAAAAAAAATCCAGTTTATTCCGCTTTTGAATCCTTAAATATGGCAGTTTTTTAAAACTAAAGTGTATTTCAATTACACAAATCTAAAAGGTAATTTTATCTAGTTTTCATAAATGGTATTTGTTTTTACGACACCTTCAAAAATAAGAAATATATAGAACATTCAAAATACTTTGGAAAAATTCCAAATTTCGTTCAGACATCATTAATAAAACAGAGATAAACTACCCTCTCAGGCTGGGTAAACCAAATGTATTTTTTTCCATGAACAATTTTTTAATTAGTAATGTTTTCACATCTGCGGCCGTTTCATGTTGTATTTTTTTTAAATAATTATAAAATAAATAAGATAGCGTTTTTTATAATTCAGTTCAGCAGTTTCGGTTTTAGTCTATATTTGATATTAGCATATTTTCTATTTCTGATCTCTGTATATTTAGTATCCAGCTTTTTATTACAGATTTAAATGTTATAATGTTGAGGTTTTTGAGTGAGAGTGGTATTTTATTGTAGAGTTTAATACCATAATATAAGAGGCTTTTTTGCCCAAATGTTGTGTTAGTAGTTACTTGTTGGATATGTTTTTGACCATGAGATCTAGTGTTTCTAATATACGTGTTAGTTGTTATTTCTTGGGTTTTGTACTTATGAATGTAAATGAGTAAAGTTTTAGAATATAGTTTTTTAATTGACATGATGTTAAGATTGTTGAAGATTTCGTCAGTGCTAGTTCTTATGGATATTTTCAGTATAATTTTCATTATGGCTTTTTGAGTTATAATTAGTGGATTTAGTATGTTTTTATTTGCACTGCCCCATCCGATAATACCGTATTCTAACTATAAAGTAATACTTTTATTTGTATCTTCAGTACAATAATTGTACCCAGTACAATTAATACCCGAAGACAAAATGAATATATAAGGTCGACACTGCAAATGCAGTGCTCCGCATTGAGCATAGTCATAATTTTTTTTTATTGTTATCAAGTTTAATTTGTAGAACTCCATTTTAATTTTAATTTTTTTTTTATTATATAATCAATAATATTTTTATAAAATTAATAAAAACAGTTTATTTTCAAACAAGTTCTGCTGTGTAATTATTATTACGCTGTTTCGCCTTCTGAAGGCGAAACCGATTAATAATAATTACACAGCAGGTCTTGTTTGAAAATAAACTGTTTTTATTAATTTGATAATATTTTTATTATATAATAAAAAAAAAAATTAAAATAGTAATAACTCTTCAACATTGCTAATTGCAGGGCTCCGGCTCCCAGGGGACACTGATTGTCGGCCTATTTCAGTTTTTTATAAAATTAGGATCAGCTTGATGTCCGTAATCATCCTAAGACTTAAGATTGCTATTAAGTTTATATTTGGTTATGTCACCCAATTATTACTGTGACCAGAATCACTGGAGCGTTTTTTGCCACATTTTGGCCAAATTACAACCAAAATTAACCTTATTGTTAAAATAAAATAAATGTAAACAACTCCGACGGCTATGACGGCCTCCGTGGTCGAGGGGTATGGCTTCGACTGCCAATCCGGAGGTTGTTAGTTCAAATTCCGGCTTGGGCAAGTAAGATTTTATTTGATTATGTTGTTTCTCGACACAGGATAACCTAGTGAGACAGGAACAGTCAAAAATATGTGTAAATTTTACGCATATATCTATATGGGTACGGTTGGTTTATTTATTTGGTGCATCATAAATCAATAGCAATCCCTCAACATTCTCACACAGACACCGTCTGCTGTGATAAATTAAACGGAACCATTCTGTTTTAGACTGCCGAAGAAATAACAGCTTTGCAAATCGCTTCATGTTCGCTCCCACTTTCATATACGAATTCTTTATAAACATTAAATTTTGGTTCAAATGTAATCGGATGTAAATTGTTTCAATACACTTGTAAGTACAGTGTTAAATGCTTATTTGATTTATACACAATCCATCCATACACACATTACCCCCATAGATTGAGCAAGATGCTGCTCTTTATAGCTTCGAAACCTACATGACTGGTGCAAGTGCAGGTCCACTCAGTTGTTCAGTTGACCTCTGTTTGCAATGTGAAGTTTGATGTGAGGAAGTGTTTTCTTTGTTCTTATTTGATATTATATTGTTTGTCATTTCCCATTTAGGATCTCATAGAGCTGAAGCTGGAGAAGCGCAGACGGGGGGTGCTGGGTCCTCCAGTGGGCAAGAAGCAGGTGTTCTTCATTGACGACCTCAACATGCCAGCCCTCGAGGTGTATGGCGCCCAACCACCCATTGAAATCCTGCGCCAGTGGATGGACTTTCAAGGTTAATGTTCATTCAACCTCTTAATTAACATTATCAAAAACTGCGAATGCTGTGTTTAGGGTCAAATATTCTTTTAAAGTGCAAAGTCACTAAATGTATATAACACAGTAAACCACATTTTAAAAAACATTTTTTGTTCAAGACATAAATTTGATTAAAAGGTGTTTTATAAAGCGATTTGCTTTCATTTAATTTAACATAAATTTGAATTTAACAGTAGATAGAAAGGAAGAATCACTAACGGTGAGTTTAGTTACACTACTTTTAGATCTGAATGAGTTAAATATATTCAGATCTAAAATTAGAGACGCGATCTAAAGCCCAGGCAGATACTTAAGCTAGTATTAAATAAATGTGAGCGATTTCTAAACTGTGCTTTATATTTTATTACATTATCGTTTTTCTTCATTATGTTAACACAAAATTGCGAAGGTATAATAATAATAAATATACCTTTACGCAATTCTAATTTTGAGATCAGTGGGTAGCAATATGGTAATGAAAAATAGCAATATTTTTTCACTTTCATGCCTTTTTATTTTTTTATAAAAATGTAGGTTACACAGCTTTACATCAACACCATGAGTTATATGTTTAGTATTTCCATTTGAACCACAGTGGCCCCCTCCTATGTTTTCTACTCTTATTTGACAAACTGTATGTGCAATGTGTTCCATGTATAGTATGTTTGTTAAATATAATATAACATCACTATTAGGATCTCATAGAGCTGAAGCTGGAGAAGCGCAGACGGGGGGTGCTGGGTACTCTAGTGGGCAAGAAGCAGGTGTTCTTCATAGACGACCTCAACATGCCGGCCCTCGAAGTGTATAATATATAAGTGTATAATATATCTATTTCAGGCTGGTACGACAGAAGAAACGTGGGTGACTTCCGTTTAATGGTGGACATGAGCTTCGTTGGAGCCATGGGGCCCCCTGGTGGTGGAAGGAACCCCGTCAGCATGAGACTACTGAGACACTTCCACTACATCGGCTTCACCGACATGGAAGACGACAGCAAGGTAAGTTAGATTGTGATGTTACGAGGTTAAATGCTAATTGCAACTCATTTGTTCTAGTGTCTACTGATTTGAATTGATTGCAAACTGTTATATTATTATCCCCAGCGCGAAATCTTTGGAACCATCTTCATGGCGTGGTCGCAGAAGACGGTGGGCTGCTCTGAAGTGCTGGAGCCACTACTGACAGCCACCCTGGAGGTGTTCTCCACCATCATGCGGGATCTGCTGCCCACGCCGGCCAAGTCCCACTACACCTTCAACCTGCGCGATCTGGCCAAAGTCTTCCAAGGACTACTGATGCTGGAGCCGGGAACTGTCAGTGTACGTGCGTTCTCTCTTATCTTTCTAAAAGAACGAGATAAACGTTCCCAGTCACAAATAAACTGACAATGTTTGAAAAACTCATACTACCACAATAGAGGAGCTGAATGCAATAACAACTTATGATGAAATTTGTAGTTTTAAGTTAAATACGTGCATTAAAGTTTTTTAAATTCGTAATATTCACTTGTAACTGTGCACGAGGACTGGAAACCCCTTTTTAATTATTAGTCAGCTCAGCAACTAACTCGTCACCTCACCAGTGAGATGGGCTGGCCAATATGAAAGAATGTCAAATGATAGGATATTGAAAATCGAGATCTACTTTTTTAGGGAAATGAAGAAGAGGAAGTTCTGGGAAGGAAAAAGGTGTGAATGTGGGTAGGGATCTGGAGATCAGTGCATCCAGTAGTGAATATGAATCCATTCATCCCGCTGTGGTGCAAGGCGATGAATCGAGAGAGTCCAGCTTGGAGAGGTCAAAAAGTTTCCCTCAACCAGTCTCTCCCGATCCGGCCACCATGCAGTAGGCAGGCAGATGGGTCCGCTGCCAAGACCTATACAAACCTCACCCCATGAACCCAGGCAACCCTGCTAAGTCACCAAGCATAGCGAACCAGTTGGGGTGACCTGTGTCAGGAGTGTTGGTTATCCAATACATGATTTCCGGGGCGGCGACCCATACCAGCTTGACTAGGACTATTTTAGTCGAGACAGGAGCTGGCTCAAATTACAGCATATCATCAATCAGTTCTTCACCCAAATCATAGATATATGAATATTAGTAGACCTGCCCTAAGTGATAAAAGCGTATTATTTCCCCCTCCCCATACCTTACGGGATTGAGTATGGCTTCGCGTGAATCTAAAAAATGTGACATCATCATTCTTCTGCGAGCCAGCGTCGAGCGCTCATCGGTGCACTTTACGAAATAACACCGCAAAAAACATGGTTTGTGTTTTGAAAACGTGTAAATATATACTATCACTCGAGATACATGGTTTGTGCTCGTCGATGTTTACGGGATAAGTAAATTATGAAACATTTGTAAAAGTGTCCTAACTAAATACGGCAACAAAATATTGGAGTCTAAAAATAAATGAACTTTACTTCGACGTATTTAGACTTCGCAAATTTGTTCAATACGCGGCGAGCAATTCGTGCTCCCATGTAAAAAGGTCTATTCATTAAAAGGCAGAGTTTACTTTTAAGAACTAAGTGGTGATATTATAATGCGAGATGCCTGTATACTGTCATATTGAGTTATCGACGAATCACATATCTCCAAAGTCATCTTTTCGTTCTGCGCCCCGCTGTAGTTGTTGTCTACCCCTCACCTTTATGTTCTGGTCTACTAATATTCATATGTCTTTGACCCAAATCTTCCTTACTTCCTTTACTCAAATTATATAATCGCACGCAAGAAAGTGCCACAGCAAGTATTTGTTGATGTTTTGAAAGTGTTTGAATCAGTTTCGCACTGCGGCGGGTACTAGTGTATGGAGAAGACGCCAATTTTACCTCCACCACCTCTCCCCCTAAGGCCTTTTAAGAAGGAGGTAGGACTGCATGAAAGAAGATTGGAGAATAAAATGGGAAGGTTTGAGAACTGGAGACGAACGGATAAATTTAAGAGCAGGTGAAGATCATTTGTGGAGGAGGCCTAATTCCATCTTGGGATATAGCACAGTGATGATGATTATGAACCGTCTTTTGAAATTTTATTAATTAATGTTCTTTTATTTTATTTCTTTATCTTTTTTTAGAACTGGGGACAAATAGCCCGTCTATGGTTCCACGAGAACTGCCGAGTATATCAGGACAGGCTCGTCAATAATGCCGATCGTCAATGGTTTGCCAAGTGAGTTACATTAGTTACGTACTTTTTCCTTGATGCGAAAAACGACCACTCTGCCCTTTACGTTTCAACCACCTCAAGGTTCGCTTTCGCTTGAGGTGATTTTCAGACAAACACGGGAAAGACCAAAATGATCTAACTCACCTGTGTCTGCACGCGAAAAACAACCACTCTGCCCTTTACGTTTCACCCACCTCGAGGTTCACTTTCGCTCGAGGTGACTTTCAGCCTCGTAACTCTGAAATTAAGGCTCGGAAATGGGGAGGTTTTTTTTTTCGGCAAAATTAAATTTGCGAGTGATTTATTCTCTGATTCAAATCAGCGGCGAAAACTGGAACTTCTTATTAAATCACTCAATTCGGCTCGGTTATATTTTTCGCTGACAGGTTCATGTTTCAAAAAAAAAAATGACAAATTAGGCCTTTGTTTCAATGCAAATAAAAATGCTACAACTGTTGAGATAGGTCACAATCTTGCATGTCAAATTTTTAGCCTAATAAAACAGACCTCTCAGCGGTTTCAGTTGTTGTTTTGCGAAAAACAACAGCTGAAAAACCGAGCCTAGCTTAGATGTTATTGAGAAATGTTTTAGTCGGAAGGATTCCGCAACTTATTTAAGCATCGTTATACAAGCCTCACCTGTAAATTATTTCAGGAGAAGCTGTATAAAATCAGACATTTCCGAAAAAAATTACGACTTAAACGTGATCAGAGATTTCTCAACATGTATAGATTTTGCTGGCCAGGTAAATTTAAATGTTAAAGGGGTGCGTACTTATTTCGGTAGTATTGCAAATATGATGAAAAAAGCAAAAAGTTTGACGGAATTTTTCAAGGAAATGTGCAGGTACCTACTCGAATAGGTAGCTACACAATTCATTAGGTTTTAATGCAATACTAAGTTAAAGTTGTTTCAATGATACTGAATAATTCAACAATTTTGAAAAGTTAATTTTCGCATTCTGTGTTAGTTATACTCAAGTTCTGTTGTTTTATTATCTTAGGCCAGTTACATCACAAAACTGAAATAATTACAGAACCCACTCAGAACTGAAAATTTATTAGAAAAATTTGAAGAATTGTTAAAAAAAAATTTAACCCGGTGTCGATGACGCTGGGTCGCAATGACCCGAGGTGATTTAAAAGGGCCATGTTTTTTTTACCCGTCACCCGTTCGACTTGAGCACTTGAGTAGCTGGAGATACAACCCCCTTCTACCCGCACCGCCGGCGTGCTCAGTGCTACGCCGCTTGCGGAAGGAGATATGAGAGGAAAATGGGTTAATATGACCAATAGTTGTTTTTTTTTTTTTTTTTTTACATTAACTCCACACAGGAGGCCCTGAGGAAAATAATTTCCCTCAGGGCCTATGTCATCTGGGATGCTGTGTGGAGGGTCTTTTTGAGGAGAGGAAGGAATGAACATTGGTCTTGAAGAGACCCATGTTGTAGGAAGGAGGAAACACAGAGGCCGGCAAATCATTCCACAGCCGAGCTGTTGAACATAAGAACGAGTCGAAGAAACGACCCGTTCTCATGTGACAAATGTCAACTGTGTACAAATGTTGGGCACGCGTTTGGCGTGTTTCCCGACTATGCACTGGTGCCGAAGGGATCAATGATGCTAGTTCCTCGGAGCATCTTCCATTGTAATACCGGTAGAACAAGGATAGCATTCCCACCCGACGCCTGTGCTCTAAAGATTGCAATCCGTCTGTTAAGATGGGAGAATCTATCAAACGGACCGCCCGTTTCTGCACAGAGTCGAGGGTATTTTTCAGGTATTTTGGAGCTCCAGACCAGAGGTGGCTGCCAAATTCAACCGTGGGGCGCACTTGCGATTTGTACAGGGTTAGCAGTTGTGTACTTTTAAAGTATCTGCGGGCCCTGTACAGTACGCCCAGTTTTTGGGAGGCTAACTTTACTCTGGCTTCGATGGAGCCCCCATATCTGAGCTGGTCACTTAGGGTTACACCAAGCAAATCAATGGAGGGCCTGTTCGGAAGATTGCTTCCGTTGAAAGAGACTAGATTTTCATTGCGATCCCTTTTAGACGTAATCAGACAAGATTGGGTCTTTGAAACATTAAATTCAACGAGATTATTTTTACCCCAAGAGAAAACACTCTCGAGGTAACCGTCCATTCTTTGCTTCAAAGCCTTACGAGCTGTTGGAGTTTGTGAGCCCTTTGGGGGCTTGTCAAACAAAAAGCTATCATGAACTGTACTGTCATCCGCGTAGCAGTGAATTGGTGCACATGACAAAAGGTCGTTGATGTGCAACAAAAACAGAGTTGGAGACAGAACCGATCCCTGCGGGACGCCAGCATTTATCGAGTGAGAGGAAGAGGTGAAACCATCGACTACCGTCTGAATCGACCTCTCCCTCAAGAAGTCGGCAATCCACGTACACAAGGATGCGGGAAGTCCGTAAGAATGCAGTTTGTTGACAAGTCCTCGGTGCCAAACCCGGTCAAAGGCCTTGGATATGTCCAGTGCAACCGTTTGGGTCTCACCGAAACGTTCCAGGCATCGCCCCCAAACATGCGTCACATACGCGAGAAGATCACCGCACGAGCGGTTCCGCCGGAATCCGTATTGACGGTCGTTAATAATTTTGTTCTTCTCGAGGTATGTGAGCAATTTGTCGTTGATCACACGTTCCATCACCTTAGACAGAACTGATGTGATCGCTATGGGGCGGTAGTTGGCCGGGTTGGAGCGGTCACCCTTCTTTGGAATAGGATGGATAACCGCTTTTTTCCAACCAGAGGGCACAGAGCCAGTCTTCAGGGACAGTTTAAAAAGCTTCGTCAAAATTGGAGCTATTTCTGCAGCGCACCTTTGCAGTACCAGGGCAGATATTCCGTCAGGCCCACTAGCTTTATTAACATCAAGCCCTCGTAAAACATGGAGTACTTCCCGATGCCGGATCCTCAGCTTTTTCATACGAAAACCGCAGTGAGGAACCGACGTCGGGACAGCACCTTGGTCATCGAGGGTTGAGTTATCCGCAAACATTTTACCTAGTAAGTTAGCCTTTTCGGTGGCGGTGTTTGCTAGTGAGCCGTCAGGTCTGGTAAGAGGTGGCAGACTGGATTTGCAGAAATTGCGACCTATTGAGCCCGCAAGCGACCAGAATTGCCTGCTGCCATGTGGGCATGCATGCAGTTGTAATGAAATTCCACAGTTATTTTTTCATAGTTGATTTCACATGTGTTTCTTACTAAGATAATAAAAAGTTGATTTATAAAATATACTGGTATTATTAATATTTTTTTATGAGCAAAGGACCCATAAATAATAAATAATTTTCAAAATCAAGATAAACCTTTCAGTTTTGGTACAACCCATAGATAAAATTCAGGTCTCGGTTACCCGGCGTCATTGACCGCGTAATTATTTTCACGTCCTTGACGCCGGGTTGAACAACCCAGCCTAATTATTTTTTATTTATAAATGTGTTGATTATTTGTGAATGAACGATCGTTCTATTTGGACATTGTTAAATAATAATAAAAAAGTATTATGCGTGTACTAGGTTGGTACTCACTTGCAGAGACTTTTTTCCTTTAAAAATCAAAACATGATATTAAATAAATTTATTTATTCTAAAAATTTTTTTTTGCAATGAAGTTTTACAAAATCATTTTATGCTCAACAGTAAAATTTTGTATAGCGTCGTCTTTTATAGCGTCGTTTTTGTGGTAATAAAGTACCTACTAAGTACCTTTCCGCGCACTATGAAATAATATTTTTTCTGTAATATTCTTAATGCAAAAAAATAAAGTTCCAGTTTCTGAATAATACTTTTTTATAGCGTCGTTTTTGTAAAAATTACAACAAAATACCTACTAAGTACCTACCCGTGCAATATGAAATAATGTTTTTTCTGTAATATTCTCAATGCAATAAAATAGAGTTTATAAACTAAACCGTTTATCCGATTACGATGAAACTTTGGGGTTTTGATGTGCGCACTGCGCATCCCCTCGATTCTTTCTGTATGAAATAGTGAGCTCTGACATCATGAAATTATGCATTTCTAAATGTTCAACCGATTGGGATGAAACTTTGGGGATTTGATGTGCGCATGCCGGCGACGGTTTCTCTATAAAATAGTGAGCTCTGGCATCATGAAATTATGCATTGCTAAACCGTTCAACCAATTGCAATGAAACTTTGGGGATTTAATGTGCGCATCCCCTCGGTTCTTTCCATATAAAATAGTGAGCTCTGGCATCATGAAATTATGCATTGCTAAAACGTTCATCTGATTGCGATGAAACTTTGGGGATTTAATGAGCGCACGCCTGCGATGATTTCTGTATAAAATAGTGAGCTCTGGCATCATGAAATTATGCATTGCTAAACCGTTCATCCGATTGTGATGAAACTTTTGGGATTTGATGTGGACATCCCTTCGATTCTTTCTGTATAAAATAGTGAACTCTGGCATCATGAAATTATGCATTGCTAAACCGTTCATCCGATTGCAATGAAACTTTGGGGATTTGATGAGCGCATGCCTGCCATGATTTCTTTATAAAATAGTGAACCCTGGCATCATGAAATTATGCATTGCTAAACCGTTCATCCGATTGTGATGAAACTTTTGGGATTTGATGTGGACATCCCTTCGATTCTTTCTGTATAAAACAGTGAACTCTGGCATCATGAAATTATGCATTGCTAAACCGTTCATCCGATTGCGATGAAACTTTGGGGATTTGATGAGCGCATGCCTGCCATGATTTCTTTATAAAATAGTGAGCCCTGGCATCATGAAATTATGCATTGCTAAACTGTTCAACCGATTGCGATGAAATTTTGGGGATTTAATGAGCGCATGCCCGCAATGGTTTCTGTATAAAATAGTGAGCTCTGGCATCATGAAATTATGCATTGCTAAAACGTTCATCTGATTGCGATGAAACTTTGGGGATTTGAT
Source organism: Limnephilus rhombicus (assembly GCA_929108145.2). Taxonomy (NCBI): domain Eukaryota; kingdom Metazoa; phylum Arthropoda; class Insecta; order Trichoptera; family Limnephilidae; genus Limnephilus; species Limnephilus rhombicus. The sequence goes on from OV815291.1 coordinate 17,920,950, forward strand.
GTGCGCATCCCCTCGATTCTTTCTGTGTAAAATAGTGAGCTCTGGCATCATGAAATTATGCATTGCTAAACCGTTCAACCGATTGTGATGAAATTTTGGGGATTTAATGAGCGCATGCCCGCGATGGTTTCTGTATAAAATAGTGAGCTCTGGCAACATGAAATTATGCATTGCTAAACCGTTCATCTGATTGCGATGAAACTTTGGGGATTTGATGTGCGCATCCCCTCGATTCTTTCTGTGTAAAATAGTGAGCTCTGGCATCATGAAATTATGCATTGCTAAACCGTTCAACCGATTGTGATGAAACTTTGGGAATTTAATGAGCGCATGCCCGCAATGGTTTCTGTATAAAATAGTGAGCTCTGGCATCATGAACTTATGCATTGCTAAACCGTTGAGTGAGTGAAAGAGTTGGTAAGTCTTCTTTGCAACAGGAAATTATGCATTACGGGCATCAAATTACACGTATCGACCTGCACAACCTGAATGGTGCAGTGAAAAATTGAGCAGGAAGCTCCTCAGCCCCCTTTTGCGAGAAAAGGCCCGTACTGAACGCCTTGAACAGGTATACGAAATTGAGCGGTCTTCTACCTGTGCCCTTTGTAGGCGCACACTCCTCGCTTTATCCACATTCAAACATTGTTTTGTTCTTCGCATATTTAATTCAACAAGCGCTCCTCGCTTCGTCCACATTCACACGTCAAATCGCTTATTGTTTTAACCGTAAATATACCAAACCACCCACATTTTATGTTAAAGTTAAGTTAGTTTTAACCCGTTAGTTGCCTGCAGCAGGCAAAAGCTAGTGTCTAATTAATGTTATTGTATTAAAATTTGTGTCATTAATACATTTCAACAATTGGTATGTAATTTTCAGTTTATTGCGAAACAAAATCAAAGTTTTCTTTAATCTGGATCCTGATGAGACTATTGGGAAAGAGACGCTGCTCTACGGGGACTTTATGGATGTGATGAGCGATGAGAAAAAATACATACGTATTACGGATGTTGAACAGGTAAAGCAGTCTTTACAAGCTACAAAATTACGAGAATGTGGAGGCTAATTTGCTGCAGGCAAACCCTGAAGATGAGAAAGGCGTACTTTAAAAAATTTGTTTTTACATAAACTCTACACAGCCGGCCCTGAGGAAAATCATTTCCCTTCAGGTCTTATGACATCATTGGGGATGCCGTTTGTGTGCCAAGAAATCCACAGTGAATTTGTAGCTTATCCCACTTTCCTAGATTTTAAAGTATTTTTAACCTTAAAAATTCTCCTGGCTAAAATATATTGTATTGATTTGGACGTGGACAAATAAGGTATCTTATTGTTATTTTAGCTTGCCGTTTCGTCACTTGCAAATATGTTTATTTTATCTGTGAAAAAGTGCATCGCAAAATTCCATGTCAAATATCATAATTTCGGTGTTCAAAAGTCACGGTGCTATATTTGCTGTATTATCACGGTGAAGAATTCTTGTTAGGAATTTAGCCGGAAAATATAATAAAATTGAAGAATATTTTTGTAGGTCTACATTTTATATATATAATGATATTTTCTTTTTGTTTTGGACGACACAATCAATTATAACCCAATTGAGTATCTTTGTAAGGAAAGAGGAGGTTTATTTTGATTCATCAGGTCAAATATGTGTTAGGGTCATGGGAATCGCCACAAGTTGGCTTATTTATTAAAGGGATTTAATTAAGGTGAGTGGACGAAATGGCTTTGCCGGTTAGTACCGGACGCGCCAGGATCTGATCCCGAGGAATCCTCAGCATCAGACCCGCCAAATCGACCAGCACAGCGGTAGAGCAGAGATTCCCCCTCCCAGAGCGGGGAATTAAGTTCTAAGATGTCAGGCATAGGCAGGAATTACCAGGTTTTGTAAATAAAATAAGGTTAATTATAATTGGACTAACCGTATAGGTTTATTTCAAATATTGCAAATAATAATACAGATAGGAAAGAACTTACCCCCCACAGACCATAACCGATAACTAAAGCTAAAGTAATCTGACTATTAACGCGGTCGTTTAGACGATGAGGGATCCTCCCGGTGACTAAGGTTGGTGCAACTGCCCACGTCCCACGGTGATGCGAGCTGACTATATTGGCGGCAGGAATCCTCTGGCCTCTGCAGCATGAGCAAATACTCCGGCGCGAGCAAATAAGGCTACTCCACGTCCCACGGTGGAGTAAGCTGGCGCGGATGGCAAACGATAGAGTCACGCACGTGTATCGTGAATTGATACACCAGGAGATTTCCTGGCGGAGATCGGGTAGAACATTATATTGGCCGGAAATCACACTAGCCCACGGTGTTTCTGGGACTAAAGGCAGGGGCGTTTACTGTCCAGAACGAAATTTCCTATTCCTCGACAAAAATACGATTCGGCCATTGTGTGAACACAACATTTATTTCCGGAGCGCGACTCGCGGGGTCGAAACCATAACGGGAACTCAAATAAACTTGTAACGGCACTATAATAACCGCCCGAACTTTACGGGAACTTCGAATCTCTCTGATTAGGCACCGATGCACTCCATCTTGCCCGATTCTCTCCAAAAACTCTCACGACCTCCGGCGGGCCTTACGCCCGCCGGGGGAAGTGCCACCATCACATTTCCGCTCCTCTCTGGTGTTGCCAGGATGAAAAACAATAGACAATGCTATCGTGCCGCCTCATAGATTCCAGTTCTTACTTAAAACGACAATTAACCTATGTTTTATACATAACATTACCCCGCTCGCTCCCAAGGTGTTTGCCCTCAAACACAAGGAGAACAAAAGAAAAGCCTGAGCTAAGAGATACCCTAACTTGGTCTGATGGGTTCCTAAAAACATACATAAACATAATATCATAAAAATGAGTTGTACATCAGAAAAAACAAAACTACTAGCAACAGTATGCTTGCAAATGGGTGCGTGACAAAATCAGTCGCGCCCATCATGCTGAAGACATGATGGTAGAGTCTGCGACGCATCCATTCGAAGTTAGACAATTAGATATAATTAAATCAGTACTTAGAGTTAAAGACCTTAATTGTAGACAATTTGTAGACAATAAGAAGATACGTGAACGGGGCCCGTAATCACCCACAGCATATAAGACGCTGGGTGATGTATTCTGACTCTCGTCTGGGACTACCGTAGACGTAGCATCTATAACAGAATAGAACTTAATATTAGAATAGATATTATCACCAAGATATGACATCAATAAACATCAACACATTAAATATGCGTAAAGCATCACTGTTCAGAACACTTTTAAGTAAGCCAAAGTAGGCTATACACTTAGATGGTGTACCATCTGCACTTCAACACTGATTTTAAATCCATTCTGGATAAAAGAATTCCTCTTTAGAAGAGCCTACCTATCTAACTCTCTAACTGGTCTCGTGGGATAAGTTTTTCTGACAGTTATATAATAGAAAACAAAATATAGGTTTATTAGAACATTTGTATGTGAAATACAGGATATAACCAACCATTGTAACTGAATGGTGTTAAGGATAGTCATACAATCATCGCATGAATGATGCCAATTTATTTATTATTCAACCATTGTTAAAAATGGTGACAATAGAATGGTTAGCGACCATCGTAAATAAATGGTGCTATCAATAGTCAACAACCATCGTTAAAAAAAATGGTGCCAATTAATTAAGTATGTGACTTTTGTACCAGAAGGTGCAACAAGAAATTATAATATTAGTGCATCGTAACTAATTACTGAAGTTCTCGCAGGAACTAATCAATCACACTCATAGCTTGGGAATTGATTAAATTGTTCGAATTAATGAAATTCCTGAATAATTATAGTAAGTTATTTTTATTGTTTAAGCAAATGTAATTAAAACATTATTAAATTGAGAACATATTGAAATTTTGGGCGAATACCTCTTAATGTTCTTAATTACGTTTATGCAATATAAAAGTATATTAACACAGTTCATATGAGATTGAACTTGGAATACACGAGGATATGCGGGTTCATATTATCGTATATTCCAAGTTGACAAAAACTTAGTAGGACAAATACAGAGTATTTTAAACTGTATGGACTCAGAATACAAAAGGATAAGCGGGTTCATATCGTCATGCATTCTGAGTTGACAAGGAAATAAACTTAAAGATAAATATAAACCATAGTGAACTTATTATATATATATATATACATATATGTATTTGTACTTCGAGGCATCTCATAATTGTACATAAATAACCTAACAAATCTTAATTATTATTTTAATGTGAAATTATACTCGAGTAATCAACTGGAGTAAGATTTTAATTTTCTACAAAAGACCACTTAAAAATTAATTATTTACTTATGTATTTTATGTCCAATACTGGTCAAAGCAATCCGGATGATCAGGCTGAACTGAAATGAGCTGTATTGAAGAGGTTTAAATTAAAGATAGCGCCTGTGAAGATGCTTTAAGATAGCCGACTAAGCTGGTATGCTATCTGATTTAAGTATATCCTTAACATGAAAATCGCCTGTTAAAATCGGGATCCTTCGGCGGCGGTACCTCCACCTCAGAACTCGAGTCCGAAAGAACTGATTAACTTGACGGAGCCAACTCTGCCACTCGCACTTCCTCTGCGCAAAGGAAGGCGCGTGAGCAGAGCGACTCACATCTAGTTTTTTTGAATCCCCATGTTTAACAGAAGCAACTTTCGGATTGGAATTGTTTTGTCTTCTCTTCCTACAATCCGATAGTAAATGACCTTTTAATTTACAAAAAGAACAATAAATATTGTTCTTGGTAGAATTTGGTTCAGGATGACACATCTCCTTTTCTCTACAATCATTAGAAGTATTCTTTTTAGATTGATTATTATAGAAAAAACGAGTATTATTGATATTAGCAGAATTGCCACTATATTGTTTATTATTATTATTATAATTATTATTATTATAATTATTATTATTATTTTGTTTATAATTATAATCCGTAGAACGATTATTGTAGGTACCACGATACGAGTTACGATTAGAATTGAAATTATTATTATTACTGCCCCGTGAATTAGTGAAATAATAATTTTTTTTATTATCCTTAAGTGGATTATCATTAGAAAAAGAAGAAGAATTATTTTCTAACAAATTAGACGTTGAATAAGACTCCAGTTTATTTGTAGCTTCGGTAAGTTCTGAAAATGAGTTGAAATCTCTAGATGCCAGAAGGTTGATATAAATGGGTAGTAATGCCCTCATGCATAATTGTAAAAGTTCAGAGAGTGGTAATTTAGAATCAAGCATATTATTGTGCTTCTGCATTCTTAACGTAAATTCAAAGGCTGACATACCAGCTGGTTGTTTCATAGAGAAAAGTTGTGATTTTAATTCAATCTGTCTATTATTTGTTTCGAATTGTTTTATAAGTAATATAGATAATTCATTCCAAGTCAAATCAGGTGTATAAATTGATCTGAACCATAATAATGCCAATCCATCTAAAATATCAGGAAAACATCTCACTAAATCGTCATGACGAACGTTCCTAATTCTACATTTCTCTTCTATTTCCAGTATAAAGTCTCTTACGCAACTATTACCATCAAATTTAATATTCCAATTATTAATAGTACTTGTGGATGAAGATGAAGAAGAGTTTGATTCATTATAAATAACTTTTGTATATTTAATGTAGTTTGAGCCAAATTCGCTGTCATTATCTGGGTTAACACTTATCTCATGATGCTCGATAGCTTCAGATATTTTAATATTTTTGTTATGCCTTCTGGCTTGAATCCGCATTTCTTCTAAAGTACCGTCTGGTGTTATATTCCTGGATAAAAGTTCCGCAGAAAGTTCATCTTTCGATCTACTATTGATGTTGTCTATTGTAGTCGACATTTTGAAAAGTATAATTGTAAAATTCCAATAATTAAATGTACAATGTCAATAAATTAGCTAGTAACGATAGCTACGAATATATTGCTTACCCGCAGAGCAATTATATAATTAATCGTATTTATAAGCGCTTAATAGTATTCATTGTACACGACAATCTTAAAAACTTAAAGGTGTAATTACATTATGACAGTTGTTGTCAAAATGCAATGTTTGTTTACGATTGACATAGCCGTCTGTCAAATTGACACTTAGTATTCGTGTTGCCCGTAAGTCCGAATAACTTAACCCACAAACAAATATATAATAATAATGTGTACAGAATTATCATCAAGTTGGCTGTATTGTTGACAGATTGATAACCTCGCAATATTTACGTGTATACCGGAATGACATTTAAAGGTTATGTTTTATGTGAGATGCTTCGAAATAACAAAAACAATTATTGATCGATTACAAAACAAAACTATAGTAACTCCAACCCAAAACCTAGACAAATAGGAATTATACGAGCCCAGAACACAGTTGTAGGCGCCATGTTAGGGTCATGGGAATCGCCACAAGTTGGCTTATTTATTAAAGGGATTTAATTAAGGTGAGTGGACGAAATGGCTTTGCCGGTTAGTACCGGACGCGCCAGGATCTGATCCCGAGGAATCCTCAGCATCAGACCCGCCAAATCGACCAGCACAGCGGTAGAGCAGAGATTCCCCCTCCCAGAGCGGGGAATTAAGTTCTAAGATGTCAGGCATAGGCAGGAATTACCAGGTTTTGTAAATAAAATAAGGTTAATTATAATTGGACTAACCGTATAGGTTTATTTCAAATATTGCAAATAATAATACAGATAGGAAAGAACTTACCCCCCACAGACCATAACCGATAACTAAAGCTAAAGTAATCTGACTATTAACGCGGTCGTTTAGACGATGAGGGATCCTCCCGGTGACTAAGGTTGGTGCAACTGCCCACGTCCCACGGTGATGCGAGCTGACTATATTGGCGGCAGGAATCCTCTGGCCTCTGCAGCATGAGCAAATACTCCGGCGCGAGCAAATAAGGCTACTCCACGTCCCACGGTGGAGTAAGCTGGCGCGGATGGCAAACGATAGAGTCACGCACGTGTATCGTGAATTGATACACCAGGAGATTTCCTGGCGGAGATCGGGTAGAACATTATATTGGCCGGAAATCACACTAGCCCACGGTGTTTCTGGGACTAAAGGCAGGGGCGTTTACTGTCCAGAACGAAATTTCCTATTCCTCGACAAAAATACGATTCGGCCATTGTGTGAACACAACATTTATTTCCGGAGCGCGACTCGCGGGGTCGAAACCATAACGGGAACTCAAATAAACTTGTAACGGCACTATAATAACCGCCCGAACTTTACGGGAACTTCGAATCTCTCTGATTAGGCACCGATGCACTCCATCTTGCCCGATTCTCTCCAAAAACTCTCACGACCTCCGGCGGGCCTTACGCCCGCCGGGGGAAGTGCCACCATCACATTTCCGCTCCTCTCTGGTGTTGCCAGGATGAAAAACAATAGACAATGCTATCGTGCCGCCTCATAGATTCCAGTTCTTACTTAAAACGACAATTAACCTATGTTTTATACATAACATATGGTTAATATTGGTTGAGAACCTAAAATTTGTTTCATTTCATCAAATGACTTATGGCATACCTTAGTTCAGTTAAAGGTTTGACCTTTTCTCAAAAGATTATGCAACGGATCCAATTTCATTGCTATTTTTGGCACATATTTATGATAAAAGTTTATTTTTCCCAAAAATTGTCGCACGTTTTTCTGCGTTTTTGTGGTTGGAAAGTTTTTTATTGATATCGTGTTATCTTTCAGAGGTCTAACTGAATTATTTTGCATTATGTGACCCAACTACTTAACCGAGTCAGCTGCAAACGTGCATTTTAGTCTTAAGCCTTCACTTTTAATTGCTTGAAATAGCTGTGTTAGGTGTCTGACATGATCTGAAAATCTTTTTGAAAATAACAGGATGTCATCCTTGTGAAATCTCCGAGTTTGTGTTTCCGTATTATGTTACACATTATTCTCTGAAATATAGCTGGTGCGGTTTTTAAAACGCGGTTGTAAATACGACCATTGATAATGACCTTCTTGAGTGACAAATGCAGTTTTGTGTCTGTCTGTGACTCGCAGAGGAATTGACCAAAATGCCGAGTTCAAGTCTAGTGTTGAGAAAAAATTACAATCTCTTGTTTTTACCATCAGGTCTTCGATAAGCGGGATTATCCGTTTGGGTCTCACCGAAACGTTCCAGGCATCGCCCCCAAACATGCGTCACATATGCGAGAAGATCACCGCACGAGCGGTTCCGCCGGAATCCGTATTGACGGTCGTTAATAATTTTGTTCTTCTCGAGGTATGTGAGCAGTTTGTCGTTGATCACACGTTCCATCACCTTAGACAGAACTGATGTGATCGCTATGGGGCGGTAGTTGGCCGGGTTGAAGCGGTCACCCTTCTTTGGAATAGGATGGATAACCGCTTTTATCCAACCAGAGGGCACAGAGCCAGTCTTCAGGGACAGTTTAAAAAGCTTCGTCAAAATTGGAGCTATTTCTGCAGCGCACCTTTGCAGTACCAGGGCAGGTATTCCGTCAGGCCCACTAGCTTTATTAACATCAAGCCCTCGTAAAACATGGAGTACTTCCCGATGCCGGATCCTCAGCTTTTTCATACGAAAACCGCAGTGAGGAACCGACGTCGGGACAGCACCTTGGTCATCGAGGGTTGAGTTATCCGCAAACATTTTACCTAGTATGTTAGCCTTTTCGGTAGCGGTGTTTGCTAGTGAGCCGTCGGGTCTGGTAAGAGGTGGCAGACTGGATTTGCAGAAATTGCGATCTATTGAGCCCGCAAGCGACCAGAATTGCCTGCTGCCATGCGGGCATGCAGTCAACTTTCTGCTGATCTGCTGGTCGTGCTCGAATTTTGACCTATTTATGATTCTCTTGGTTTCCTTTGCCATTTTGTTGTAAGCTGTTCTGTCTTCGGATGTTCTAGATGTGTTGTAGGCTCGGTAAGCCGCGTTTTTTCGTTGCACTGCTTCAGCGCATTGTCGACTGAACCACGGCTTTGAGCCTACACCAGTTTCCTTAACAGTAGATTGGATGAAGCCATCCATCGCGGATGTGATGACCTCACCAATTTCCTGGGCACATCTTGAGGGATCCGAAGTCCAAAAACAGACAGCTGACCACGGGAAAGCATTAAAATGTGCCCGCAGACCGAACCAATCTGCTGACCTATAGTGCCACACTTTTCTCTTCAGCCTCTTGTTTGGTGGTCTGAAGTTTACAGGGATTGATGTCGTCACCAGGCAGTGGTCGGACGATCCTAAAGGCGCTGTGACTTCAATACTGTAACCGTGTGGCACAGTAGTTAAAAATAGGTCTAACAGATTGGAACGGTGAGTCTGGACATCAGGAACCCTTGTGGGCTCCTGAACCATTTGCTCCAATCCGTAGCAAAGGGCAAAGGATTCCGCTTGGCGTCCAGCCGAGTCTGTTGATCCTGAGAACTTCAACCAAGGTTCTCCAAGGATTAAGGAAAGGAAATTATGTTAAGGAAAAAGGTATGGGTGTTGGGTAGGAAACTGGAGGTCAGTGTGTCCACGATTGACAGACGTATGAATCCATCCCTCCCATTGCGGTGCAAGGCGATGGGTCTAGAGCAGTGGTTCCCAACCTTTTTTGATCAGGGACCACTTTGATTTAATGATTGTTAACAGGGACCCGAAAGTACTGGAGAACTCTGAGAAATGCCTTCTGGTCTCAGCTTTGAGGAAAGGAAAATCCTAAACTATTTCCTTCTCGTGGTGGGGAGTGAGCAACGACCTCGTATCGGCAAATATAGACAGGGACCGAGCGTTGGCCGGAATAAGCTGATCACCAACTTTTGCCCTACCAGGCATCTGTTGTCTAGGGCACCCTCTTGTCCTGGAGAAGTAAATAATCTCCAAAGGCGGAAGAACCTTTGAGGTCAACGGCATAGGATGTGGAAAGAAACGGGAAACTACCATATTAATGGTCCAAGTGGCATCCCAAGAACCAGCAAAACATGAATACCCAATCTCAAGTAAAATTCTCCGGAGAACCTTTGAGGTCAACGGCATAGGATGTGGAAAGAAACGGGAAACTACCATATTAATGGTCCAAGTGGCATCCCAAGAACCAGCAAAACATGAATACCCAATCTCAAGTAAAATTCTCCGGAGGTAAAATAGTCCCCCGTTCGGATCTCCGGGTGGGGACTGCTCGCGATGCTAGAAACACAAAGTCAATAGCGAAACCAAAGTCAAATACAAAGAACCAAATAGCGAGATGGGCAAGTGGAATGTCCGCACATTACTGCAAAACAGCAAACTGGATAATCTGAAAGCTGAGATGCAAAACGTAAATTTGAATGCCCTAGGTATAGCAGAGATGAGATGGCCCAATTGCGGAGACTTCTGGAGTGGCAACTACAGAATCATCTACACAGGATGCATAAAGGATAAACCTGGCCAAGGAGGAGTAGGCATTGTGCTGTGCAAGGAGTGGGGAAGACGGGTTAAGGGATACGTGCAATATAGCGGAAGAATTATTCTAGTCAAAAGAGAAACTAAGCCTGTAGACACTAATTATCCAAGTATATATGCCAACATCTAGTCATAGCAAGAAGAAGTGGAGGAGGCATACAATTCGCTAGATAAACTTATATTAGAGATAAAAGCAGGTGAAAATCTGATTCTCCTAGGAGATTGGAATGCCGTTGTAGGAGAAGGACGTGAAGGAACTTGCATTGGGCCCTTTGGGCTGGGTGCAAGAAACGACAGAGGAAACAGATTGACAGAATTCTGCGAAAAACACAAATTAGTGATAGCAAACACTTGTTTCCACCACCACCCAACACAGCGTTACCTGATCAAACCAAATAAAAGACTGTAGAAGCTATTCCGGTCTAGATATAGATAGTGACCATAATATGGTAATGGCCAAAAGTCTTCTAAAACTGAAAAAAGAGAAAAAATTTCAAATGGGATACAACAGTATTAAAGGTAAAAGAGATCAGCGACAGTTTAAGGGAAAAGACGCAAGAGTGCAACCTAATGGAAGAAGAGAACGTGAATGCGATCTGGAAAGTGATAAAGACGAAGATTATAACTACGGCAGAGGAAACTATAGGCAAGGAAAAACCCCAAGCACGGAAGGAATGGATAACCGATGAGATCCTAAATATGATAAAGGATAGAGAGCTCAAAAATGATAAAAGAGCTGAATCACAAGAGAAATACAAACTGCTGAGAAACAAAATAAATAGAGAATCAAGAATAGCCAAAGAAACATTCTACCAGAATAAATGCGATGAGATAAACGACGACCTCAAGAGAGGAAAGACTTTTTTGGGATGAGAGTTGGAAAGAAGGAGAAGGCGGCAAAATACTTTTCGAAAATGACCAAAGAGGAGAGAGATGGAAAAGATATCTCGAAATGCTGTACAATGGAAAGGGAAATAATGACAACGAAACATTGATAGAAAGAGAAAATGAGGTAGACGCAGATGATTTGGGAGATCCAATCACTAGAGAAGAGTTTGACCTCGCACTGAAAAATCTCAAAAACAGGAAAGCACCCGAAATCGATGACGTTCCGGCTGAACTAATTAAGCCAGCAGGAAAAGGAACTATATATGCCCTTTTCCGTTATTTGTTTTTGGGGTGTTATGCCGTGTTGCGCTACCTCCTTCTTTAGCCAACGTTTCGGACATCGTTGCAGTGTCCATCATCAGGTCTACCGGATCTGCCCTGATAATGGACGCTGCAATGATGTCCGAAACGTTGGCTAAAGAAGGAGGTAGCACAACACGGCATAACACCCCAAAAACAAATAACGAAAATGCTTTTGGCCGTGAAAATCTTAAAACTTATCTACATATGCCCTGTTTAAAATATTACAGACAATGTATAAGACTGGAAAGATACCAGAGGATTTCGAGAAACGCCTAATTGTCGCATTACCAAAGAAGGCGGGCACGACGAAATGTGAACAACACAGAACTCTTAGCCTAATATCAAATGCCTCAAAAATATTGACTAATATCATTCTAAAAAGAATCGAACCAAAAGTAGAGAACATTCTTTCCAGAGACCAGTTTGGCTTTAGAAGAGGTGTAGGAACCAGAGAAGCAATATTGTCGCTATGAATACTACTAGAAAAAAGAATAAAAAGAAACCAAAACACATTCATCGCATTCATAGATCTGGAGAAGGCTTTCGACAAAGTAGAATGGAAAAGACTCTTCGAGATTCTGAAGAGAATTGACATCAAATATAGAGATAGACGAATAATCCAGGCGCTATACAAGAATGAGGCCGCTATAATTAGATGTGACAATGATACAAAAGAAGCTAGTATAAGCCAAGGGGTGAGACAGGGATGCTCTCTGCACCTGTTCTTTTTAACGCTTATATTGCTATGGTTGCTGAAAGCGAAGAAGAACTGCAAGAGGCCTCAACAACCATGCAAAGCATTCTTCAAAACAATTACAACATGAAGATAAATAAAGACAAAACAAAGCTGCTGACTGTAGGCCGAACGCAACATCAGATGAGAGTATGAGATGTCAGGAGTTCCACTAAAGAACACCAAGGAGTTTGTCTACCTCGTGAGCAAAATAACATGGGACGGTTGGTCTAAGAGCGAGGTTGACAGCCGTATACACCAGGCTAGGCTTTCATTAAATAAAAGGTCGAAAATAATAGAATCGAATAATATAGACCTAAAACTGAGAATACTCCTCATCAAGACCTATGTATGGAGTATCTTGATGTATGGCTGCGAAACATGGTGCCTATCCGAAAGAGATAAACGGAGACTAGAGGCTTTTGAGATGTGGTCCTTTAGAAGACTATTAGGAATTTCCTGGAGAGACCACATTACAAATGAAGAGGTTCTCCAAAGAATCGAAGGCACCTGCTCAGGACCTTGTCCGAAAGGCGTGCAAGATGGATCGGCCATGTAATAAGACAAGAAGGCCTCTTGCATGCCATAATGGAGGGTATGACAAACTCTAGGGGACGCCCACGCCGAGAGTACCTGGAGGACCTGCTGGTGGACGTGCGCTGCTCATCATATACAGACTTCAAAAGAGCCGCACAAGACAGGGAAGAGTGGAAGAGACGAATAGATGAAATTGCTGCAAACCAATCCCAGGATTGAAACCAGAGAGAGAGAACATGGACCACAAGGTTAAAAATAAAGAGGAGCTTGCCCTCCCCACCTCCCCCGGTCACCCTCGCGCCGAGCTCGCTCAAAAGTTTGAAATCTTTCACGGACCATATTAGCTAGTGGTCCACAGACCACTGGTTGGGAAACCCTGGTCTAGAGAGTCCGGCTAGGGAGATTAAAGTGCATCCCAAAGATGTGTGCATCCTTAGAGATTAAAGAACCTCAACTGGTCTCTCTCGATCCGGCCTGCCTCGCAGTTTGTGGGCAGACGCATCCACCACCAAAACTGGGACAAACGTCACCCCGTAAACTGGACACCTCTGCCAAGTCACCAAAGGTAGCGAACCACTTGGGGAGAGCTATGGCAGAGGTGTGGGTTATCCAATAAATGGTTACAGAGACGGCGATCCATACCAGTTATTGGTCTATTCTAGGCAGCATGGTTCTAGTCGTGTGGAACGCTTGAGCTTGGACATATTTTTGCGCAGTTTCATGAGCGCAGTATAATGCATTGATAGCAATTAGATTAGATTAATTGTAGTGTTTAATTTCTAGAATTAATGTTATGTTAACTTACGTAAATTGTGTTTTGTTGTTTGTATGTTATAGCTTGAGGAAGTACTCTTGACGTACATGGGAGAGTACAACAGCATGACCACGGCGCCCATGAACCTGGTACTGTTCAGCGATGCCATTGCGCACATCTGCCGCATCTCTCGTGTCATCCGACAGCCCATGGGGAACGCCCTGTTGCTGGGCATGGGTGGCTCAGGTGAGATACTTGACATTTTATGAGTTATCGCACAACAATTCTAATTGTATCCCTGTTGTTCAAGAGAAATGTTGTGAGGCTGAAGGAAGTTATTACCAAACATAGCTTAAAACCCCTCCGATTATTCGCGAATATTCACTTATAATGTCTCAAACGAAATGTCAGTTTTACGAAAACTTTGTGTTATTACCGCTTCACAATTAAAGCTCTATAAATGAAACATTTCTGAACGTAGCCAAATACTAAAACTGTTTTAGAAAGGTTACGAAATAAGCTTTCAAATTTTTATATTACAAATAAATATTAACATTTGTAAATATTAAAATTTAGAATGCAAACATTAAAAAAATGTAAAAATGTCTTACGTGATGTTTTTACGTGAAAACGGTACTAAAATCATGGATTATGTAAAAAACAATACTTATTCTATTGTATAAATGTTAAATAAACAATTTTGTCACCTCACTTTTTTCTCATTTCATATAAAAATATTTTTAAAAAATTAACAATGTCGAGCGGCCCGTAAGCGATTTGGCGGGTAAAATATGTGCAACCGCGCGTCTGACAGAATAGGTCTTTTTATATATTTCTATGGACAACTTGAATAGAGATGTATAGCTTGATCCACTATCGACCTTTAATTTTTGTTCTAGGGATGTCACTAAAACAATAACGGAGTAACGATTTCTGTGGAGACACACGGGTTGACGTATAAACACGCTTATTGTACTTGACTGCTATTGTCATTTTAACGCATATATCTGCTTACGTTGCTGACCGGTTAAACTTTTTCAAGCATCTTTTTGATTCTGAATGGTAGTCTCTAAGCAGGAAGTTAACGAGAGTATCCTCCACTTTGGGATCCTTATTTTATTTGAGCCAATGGGCTGAAAATATGTGTTTTTCCAGGACGTCAGAGCTTATCCCGCCTGACCTGCCACATGGCGGAAATGATCTTCTTCCAGATAGAGGTGACAAAGTCCTACAGCAACACGGACTGGAGAGATGACATCAAGAAGGCCATGATGAAGTCCGGACTGGAGAACAGATCTGTCATGTTCCTATTCTCCGATACTCAGGTACTATTCCATTAGACTGCATTACGTCATTGCGTATTCTAGAATATTAACAAACACTCCCTTCATCCGCCATGACACGGTGACACCTTGTTTACACCTGGTTTATAGACAGTCTCCACCACTTGTATGTAAGCCACGGTGCTCTAAATACCATAATATTACAACCTTTTTTTACCTGAAATAAAAAAATGTAGGTACATATTCTATTCCCGGATATTTGGGCATTATAAACACGAACATCACTACCTGTGAAAATGATTCCAGATAAAATTGGAGTCGTTCCTCGAGGATATCAACAACATCCTTAGCGCTGGAGACGTGCCCAACATCTACCAGGCAGACGAGCTGGACAAGATCTACATGGCGCTGCGTCACCCCGTCATGGAGGCGGGCTTGCCTGTCACCAAGTCCAACCTGTTCTCCTACTACCAGAAGCGCATCCGTTGCAACCTACACATGGTCATATGCATGTCACCCATCGGAGAGGTAAGGTGACAATAATCCTTCAGTTTCAGCTATAGATGACACGGATGAGCTGGACAAGTATCTTCTTTTCTTCCTTTGTTCTTCATAAATTTACTTTTTATTTTAGGATCTAATGACAACTGAACTGCCTGTATAGCCGAATTTTCATTTTGAAACTACTTTCATGTTGCAATTAATTTCTCGACATAAAATAGTTGGGAAATTGCGTATAATTTGTTGATGTGAAATCTTCAGTATCACAGCAACCATGGCACAATCAGAATCAAAGCATTTTTTAAATTCATCCACTGAGCAGAAGATTTTCTAAGTACTAGTTTCATCATGTTACAGGATGAAATTAGTTGCATAACACTAGTGTTGCCAAAAATGAAATGGGGCGCAATACTAATTTGATTTCATAAAACTAATGCATGCATGATGAAATTCTATGTTTACGTCTGAAACTACCAGTCAAACTAATGTCTTGAAACAAATTTTGCGTAACTATTTTTTTAATGCAAATTCGGCTCAATGGAGTGGATATTAATATTGTGACTTCTGTTCCAGATATTCCGATCTCGCCTTCGTCAGTTCCCTTCCCTGATCAATTGTTGCACGGTGGATTGGTTCTCCGAGTGGCCCGATTCAGCCCTGCAGGGGGTGGCCCGCAGCACTCTGGAGAGCATGCCGGATCTCATCATGACGGATCAACAGTTCCGTGGTGTGGTGGTATGTCCCATGCATAATGCCAAGGCGGATTGGTTCACCTGGTGGTGTTTCTTCCTGCTCTGTCCCTATTCTTTGTGTCTTGTTTGCAGACCATGTGCCAGTTTGCGCACCAAAGCGTGACGCAGGCCAGCGAGCTGTTCCTGCTGCAGCTGGGCCGCAACAACTATGTGACACCAGCTTCCTACCTCGGCCTGCTTGGAAGCTTCGCCGATCTCTTCGGCAAGAAGAAGGGCGCCATCAACAAGCAGTACAAGGCGCTCAAAATTGGTGAGCAAATCCTTCCTAGTAATGCTGATCGTTTTTTTTTTCAAGTTTAATTTGTAGAACTCCATTTTAATTTTATTTTTTTTTATATATTCAATAATATTATTATTTTATTTATAACAAGTTTATTTATAAACAAGTTCTGCTATGTAATTATTATTACGCATGACAACTGTTTCACCCTCTGAAGGCATTTTCATAACTGACACATAATTTAGAATCTGTTCCCCATTGGTTCCTTGAGCGCCCTTGAGGTGATTTTTCACAAAAACGGCGCTCGACAAATTATCCAATTATTACTATTACATATTATTATTTCTTAGGACTGGACAAGCTGTATGAGACAGAGGGTGATGTGAGAATCCTGCAGATAGAGCTGGCCAAGCTGAAGCCCATCATGGAGGTGGCTGCTGTGGAGATGGCCAAGGTCATTGAGCAAATCTCAATTGACACTGTAAGTATGACCTCTATTTGACATATAAACCAATCCTGGCATCAACTTGTCCTCAATAAAGAGTCAATTTCACCAAATACAATATTTGGTGAAATACTGTATGTGATGAGAAAAAACCCCTCAGGCTAATTTGTTCGCTTTTCGGAACAACTCATATAGGTCTTTTAGAAATCGTTTTCATTTTTTAATTCTGAATGGTGATCTTACACCAAGGCGATACTGAGAATATCTTCCACTCTGAAATGTGCCACAAATATACTATAAATTATTTTGAATTAATTAATTGTGAAAAACCACAAATTATTCAATTAAAATTTATTTCTTTGGATTGTGAGTCAAGAGTCTTACCTCGGGACCACGGAGGCCGTCGAAATCGCTGACCTCCACTTGACATATAAACCAATTCTATCCTCAACTTGTCCTCAATAAAAAGTCAATTGCACCAAATAGAGTATAAATATAAAAAAAATAATGATGAATTTTTATTTTTTGACACAAAATGTTTATTAGCCAAAAATCCCGGTTTTCAAGAGGTTAGTAATGTTTTGTTTGTATTGACAGGCCATTGCGGAAGAAGCCAGAGGTCAGGTGGAGAGAGAACAAGATGCTGCTGAAGTTATCAAAAACAACACAGAACTGTTGGCCGCTGATGCCCAGAGGGACCTTGGTAGGTCACCCTTTCTTTTCATGTTGTATACCCTCATAATATTCAAAATACTAATTTCGGTTGTGACTCCGCCTATCTCTACATATTATAAAGTAAAGTCCCCCGCGCCGTCTGTCTGTCTGTTCGCGATAAACTCGAAAACTACAGAACGGATTTTCATGCGGTTTTCACCAATAGATAGAGTGTTTCGTGAGGAAGGTTTAGGTATGTAATTTGTCAAGGATTTGTGTAAATTGGTTAAAACATAACGATAATTGTTAGAAGTGTCGGAAAAAAGTCCAGCCGCCTGGTAGCTTTCATCGAAAATGCTGCCTAATCCTTTTGGGATATAACAAAACAATTAATGGTGGGATATTCCTCTTTTATAGATCTACAAAAAAGTCCGCGAAGGCATATATCTATCTTTTACGGATAGCTTACTATACACATATATCTTATTATTCTTATCAATTGCTGTTCGTTTGTCTCGCTAAAACTCGAGAGCGGCTGGGCCGATTTAGGTGATTTTGGTTTTGAAATGTTTGTCGTAGTCCAGGGAAGGTTTAAACGGTGAGATAATATGAAAAAATTGTGAGGAAGATAGTATAAACAAAAATTTCATTTTCTCATATAAACAGTTCTACTGTTCTACCTACTTTCAGAAGCACAACGTAATCTAGAATTGGAATGCAAAAATAAAAAAGAATTCTGATTTCAGTCGTCTGTCAAACGTTACCTGTCATTCTGTTACCATTTAAAATCTTCTATCATCAGTTTGTCAGTGCGTGAGAACTTTATTTACTGTTTTAATATGCCAAGGAAAAGACGAGCTGACATAGATCGTCGAAGTCAATCAAATGGGCGACGAGCTACATACCTCACGTGCAAACCGCACTGATGATCACTTCGCGATGAACTCAAAGACGGTGGTGGTTACAAAGGTTGGATTTTACAAAGTGTTTTATTAGCCACAGCAACGCGTGGCCGGGTCAGCTAGTTTGTCTATAAAATATAATGACATGTTAATATGTCGATTGTAATTTGAACTATTATTCTTCAAACATTTTTATACTTCTGAACACCTTAGATTAGGTGTCTTCACAACATGTTTAATTATATACATTTTGTGTCTTCACAACGTATAGGCTATAATTTATAAAGCTAGCTAGGAAGGAGACGCAGGAGGGGAGTAGGGACCCACGGGAAAGGTGATTCAGGGAGAAACAATGTATTTCTTTGAATATGGAATTGCAACGCATGCCGGGAACCAGTTAGTTATATGTATTTTGTGTCCTCATGACTTCTTTAATTATATAAATATACTAGCTGGTACCCGACATGCGTTGCTATGCCATTTAATAAAGAAATTGTTTCTCCCTGCCCGTCCTTTCCCATTCGTCCCGTTCACCTTCCTCCTCCCCTTCCTCCCCCGCGTCCCCTTCTCCTCTCGCGTTCCCACTCCTCCTCCTCCACCTTCCCTCTTCTCACTCTACTCCCCCTCCCCCCTACCCCCTCTCCCGCAAACCCTCCTGAGTTCTCCTCCCATATTCGCCTCCCCCCTTCTGTATTCGCCTCCCCCCTCCCGCGGATCCCCCTCCCGAGTTCCCCTCCACCCTCCCGAGATACCCGCCCTCCCGGGTTCCCCTCCCCCCTCCTGCATTCCATACATTCATTCCCGATACATTCAGTTTTCAAACAGCTGGCGTGCCACCTATTGCAATTTTTTTATACAACTTTCATGATGCCAGAGCTCTTATATGTTATTCTGATGTATGAGCTATATTATTGTAAAGTTTCATTAAAATCCATTCAGTGGTTTTTGAGTGAAAGAGTAACAAACACATATAGACCCCCTTATTAATATTATGGCTGTCCGACGGCATACGATCTAATGCCATTTTAAACATTTTTACTAAATCATTGTTCTAATGAAGAAACGTTTGCAGTTCTTGGAAAATGGTTCGTTTCACTGTTGGATTATGAGCACAACGCCTTTCAACTTCCGCATCTTGATTGCCCATAAAACGCTAGCTTTTCCCGCGGCTTCGCTCGCATGGTATTAGGGCGATTCCCACTCCGCCTCCTCCACCTTCCCTCTCCCCACTCCACTACCCCCATCACCCCCTCCCTCCATCCCCATCCCCTTCCCACCTCTCGCATTCCACACATTCATTCCTGGTACATTCAGTTTTCAAACTGCTCGCGTGCCACCTATTACAAAAATTCATAATGCCAGAGCTCAACAGTAGTTTTATACAAAATAACGAACAAAAAAGAAAGAATTATCCACTTTGGTGCAGTTGTTCGGAAGTTATGCGCCCGCATACATACATTTCGGCGATTCATTTTTAGAGATAGATATTAACTACGACGCCAACAAAGTACTCATTTTAGGTTGAATTGCCTAATTTAAAAAAAAAAGCATTATTTCCAAGGCAACAATTTGTTTGCTTTTCTTCTGACGTTTGCAATTTTGTTATTCTGAACGAACCAACAATGACAACCATCAAAATATTAAAATTTAAATACGCGATAATCCGAGTAAGGGGCCGTTCAAGTATTACGTAACGCACTTGGGGGGGGGTCTTGTGAAACGTTACTGTGCGTTACGGGGGGGGCGGGGGGGGGTTCGAACAATGCGTTACGTAACATGTTTTTCTTTATTTAGATAAAAAAACGAGGCAATTAAAATCTTCCAAGTTGGCAACCCTTTTCGTTCGCGAAATCTCTTGTTTTATTTATTCCCGCAAATGCGATTAAAACAAGAAAAAAGGTATTTAAGCGACTTTCCAAACTTAATTGTGACTTTCAGATAAAAATTGTCACTTGGGCGTTACGTAACGTTGGGGGGGGGGGGAGTGATACGGAAAAACATTGCGGTGCGTTACATGGTGGGGAGGGGGGGTCAAAAATCTTCAAAAAATGCGTTACGTAATACTTGAACGCCCCCTAATGTGGATATATGTTGTCGATTCAAAACCTTTAATTTAAGACGTGCTTCAATTCGAGTGGACCCGAGTCTACCGCACCGAAGGGATGAACGTCAAATGATTGACAGGAAAGTATGTAGTACAGTTTGTATGGGAAAATGAAATTATTGTTTGTACTATCTTCCCCGCAATATTTCCTACGACAAACATTTCAAAATCAAAATCAGCTAAATCGGCCCAGCCGTTCTCGAGTTTTAGCGAGACAAACGAACAGCAATAGATTTTTATATATATGGATAGAAGATTGTGTCTTCACAAAACGTTTAATTATATATAGGCGCTAATAAAAAATTTAATTATATAGTTGCTAATCTCTACATATTATAAAATAAAGTCCTCCAACGCGTCTGTCTGTCTGTTCGCGATAAACTCAAAAACTACTGAACGGATTTTCATGTAGTTTTCACCAATAGATAGAGTGATTCATGAATAAGGTTTAGGTATAATTTTGTTAAGGTTTTATGTAAATTGGTTTAAATATATAAAGGAGAATGTCTGCATGTGGTGAACGAGCGGGCTGGCAAGTGGGCGGTGTGGATTTGATTTGTATGCAAATTAACAGATGGCGGTGGTTATAAAGGTTGGGTAACCATCTAGTAGATGGCGTTGTATTTCATTAGCCACAGCAACGCGTGGCCGGGTCAGCTAGTAAAAAATAAAATAAACTGTGGTTCAATGAACTCTTGAACTTGGATTTGCTTTGAATTTAAATTTGGAAGTGTTTGTTTTTAGAATTCAGACAAGTGATAAAGTAGCTACCTATGATATAATAACAGAAAATTGTTGTACATAATTAATTGCCTTTTTAAAAATTGGAATTGATTTGTCGAGAATTCAGACTATCTATGGTTTTTCACCATTCTACAACATAATACTTTTAATATTTTGCGTAATAGATGAGGCCATCCCAGCCCTGATAGCGGCAGAGAACAGTTTGAAGTCCCTGAACAAGAATGATGTGGTTGAAGTGAAAGCGATGAAGAGCCCCCCAGCCGGTGTGGTGATGGTCATCGAGTCATTGTGCATGGTTTTCAATATTGCCCCCATTAAGGTACCCTGTTTTAAATAATTGTTTTTTAAAATTTTCAAGTAAACATGTTTTTATACATATAATAATAATGTTGGTCTTCACTCTAGTTTATCATGTTTCTATTTAACATTAGTTGAAAGTCTTCATTAGGCTTATTGATTACAAACGTTTTTTGTGTTCGACTTTTTAAACTAACTAACTAACCATTACGCCATTTCACCGCAGGGATAGGCAGAGAGGACGGACCGCCAAACAATTCGATCTTGGCATACACTCTTTGCCTGTTCATATTCATACATCGTCTCATACGTGCTCTTCTATTATTCTGACTCTTGACATGGCCCGACTCAAGTATCTGATTCACTTGGTCGTGGCATGTTTTCTTCGGGCGTCCCCGACTTCTTCTACCATTCACATTTGCGTCATATATTCTCCTTACACTCCTTTCCTCGTTCATTCGCTCTACATGCCCAAACCATCCGAGCGTCTCTTCTTAACCTTACTCATTATGCTTACATCAGTCTTGCATTCTTTGTGGATCTCCACGCTTCTCACACATGTATATGGTTTCACGATCGTTCATGGTTTAACCACACATGCGCCTCAGGGATCTCATTTCTGCAGCGTTCAGTTAACTTTCATCCTTCCTCTGCCAGTTCCATGGATCATTGCCATACAGCACGGTAGGTCCAGCACTTCATTATGGAGCTAGTGGGGCCATGATATCCCTAAAGGGGGTATGCTACGACGCTGAAGAGAACGGGAGTAGGAATTAGATGAATAAGAGGAAGTTTGGGAAGTGTCTGGCTATTCAGACCTGGTCCCAAAACACAGTTAACCCCTCCGCAACGTTAGCAGATATATGCGTTAAAAATACGACAGCAGTCAAGTACAATAAGCGTGTTTACACATCAGCGCGTGTGTCTCCATAGAAACCGTTATAATTCCGTTATTGTTTTAGTTACATCCGTAAAATAAAAAGTGAAATGTCGATAGTGAATCAGGCTGCACATCTCTATTCAAGTTGTCCATAGAAATACATAAAAAGAACATTCTGTCAGACGCGCAGTCTGACACATAATTTATCCCGCCAAATTTCCTACGGGCGCCCGACATTGTTAATTTCTATTAAATATTTTTATATGAAATGATAAAAAAGTGAGGTGACAAAAGTGTTTATTACACATTTATACAATAGAATAAGTATTGTTGTTTACATAATCTGTGATTTTAGTACCGTTTTCACATAAAAACATCACGTGAGTCATTTTCACATTTTTTTAATGTTTACATTCTAAATTTTAATATTTACAAATGTTAATATTTATTTGTAATATAATAATTCGAAAGCTTATTTTGTAACCTGTCTAAAACAGTTTTTACTATTCGGCTACGTTCAGAAATGTTTCATTTATAGAGCTTTAATTGTGAAGCGGTAATAATACAAAGTTTTCGTAAAATGTCATTTCGTTTAAGACACCAAAAGCTAATATTCTCGAAAATTCGGAGGGGTTAACGTCATTTCAAGCTATGCTAGGATTCTGAATCGGTTTTTCAATATAGCGATACTGTGAGTATCTATCTACAATTCTGTATGACTGGCATCCTCAATTGTAAAAGTGGAAGGTTGAAAAGCACCTATTCAGATCTGGTCATATTAAAGCGGTTAAAGGTTATAGCATTTCAAGGCATGTTTGGATATTAAATGGCGGACTTTCAACAGAAAAATATTGAGAATATCTATCTTCTGTTAATATTTACCACCAGTGGCGGCCGCTGCCTTGAGAATGTGGTGGTTCACTTTTTTTTTTTTACATGAATACCACACAAGAGTCCAAACTGCTCCCGTCTGGAGTCAGTGGGACTATGGCATCCCCAATTGGGGTATGTTGTGAGGCTGAAGGTAGAGGGGAGTGGAAGGAGATAGGGAAGAGGAAGGTGGGGATAGTACCTGGCTATTCAGATCTGGTCACCAAACACGGCTAACGCCATTTCAAGCAACGTTTCAATTCTGAGTGGTGGTCTTACACCAGGGTGATACTGAGAGTATCTTCCACTCTGGAACGTGCCGCAAATATACTATATATAATTTTAAATTAATAAATTGTGAAATAACACAAATTAATCAAATAAAATTTATTTGTCACGCCGGGATTCGATCCCGCGACCTTCGTAATGCTAGTCAAGATCCTTACCGCTGGACTATGCCGGCCGTCAGACAATCATATCTACTTATGACAAAAAATTATTAATTAGGAATTTTCAATAATTAATTTATTTTCAAACAAACTGTTATTTCCTCTTATATATTCAACACTGGTTGCACTCATTTTTGTAATAAAATTAAATATTAATATATTAGGTTATTGGTATTTATTATAATCAATATGAAAAAACAAAACAATGACAATTATCACGTCACGTCAAGCGCGCGCCGCTATACTGCTCTAGACGCAAACTGATCTATGTATGATCTTTGCCGAAATTCGATTGTATTCGTGTCACCTCGGGTCATGGTTCGTTCGGGTCAATGATTGACCGCCAATCGGTAAACTTCGGCAATGATCGGAATATGTTGGGTGGGTGGCACACCAATTGAAGCCAAATTCTGATACAAATAGCGAAATCCATTCGCTTTCGATGTTTTAAATATTTCATACAAAAATATGATTTCATTCGTTTGCAAACCGAATGCACACCGATACGGCCGATACAAGGGCGCTCGGCGGCCGCGCTATGGGAGATTAAAAGCATTCTCCCTGATAATATTCGTAGCATTATATTGGTAACTAATATTTTGAAATGATTCTATAGATTTAAATTAGAGAAATTAAATTAGAGATGTGTATAATAGTCCTCAGTAAGTAAATAAAGTAAATTTAGACATTATAATTTGCCAGTGCTGCACACAAACACACTGTGCGACCAGCCGCCCTTGGTTACCACCCTTCCCACACATCATGCCCAGCGGAGCTAACCCAGTTTTTTAAAAGGCATTATTTTCAGCTCTTCAAAGAGATTGTGGTTGTACCTGTATATCTCATCTCATCTTCTCCTTGTTCTGTTCGAGTCGGGGACTCATTGCCTTGACAAGGTGCCTCCAGGCGTCCCTGTCCTGCGTTACATCGGCGGCATCCGTACATGCCCAGCCTCCAGTAATGTTTGTCTTTCTTTTAACAAAAAAAATGTTTGGTCTTCTGAAATTCTTAACACTTGATCATATTTAAAAAAATTCCAGATAGCCGGAGATAAGCCCGGTGAGAAGAAGCTCGACTACTGGAAGCCTGGCTCCCAGATGCTGTCGGACCCCGGTGCCTTCCTCGACAGCCTCATGAACTTCGACAAGGAGTCCATCACGGAGACCATGATCAAGAATCTCAAAAAGTATGTGCTGGACCCCAGCTATGAGCCGGAGAAGATTAAAAAGGTATCAAAGCATTCTTCTTTTCTAAATAAGCAAAAATGCGGCTTCTGTTGACTTTTCATGTTTATCAACCTATTGTAATAAAAGTACATCAATCAGAATGTGACTTTTGCAAATTTCTTGCTACAATTTTTGCTTATGACGGCAATTTCATCATATAGTTTGGTGAAAGTGGTGGAAGTCATCGTTGGACATCAAGATCTCTGAGCCAGTTTATGCATCTCTCTTTGACGACTTCCATATTCAAGCATTTAAGATCCTCGACTATTGTTGAGACACTTAGCGAAAAAAGTGACTGCACTTTGACGGAGACTGGTTCATCCACCTATTATCCAACTACTTTAGTCAACCTATGACAATGTTGTCCTTGTCAGCGTTTGACGTATGCCTATATCGAAATACCATTGTAATCGAAATATTGCTATGTTGTGTTGCTGCAAAATAATGCCAAAAGTTTTGTAAAGGCAAAACATTTCCCCGGGAAAGTGACTTTTTGTATCGTTAAAATAACTGTTAATTAAGCGAGAATAACTTTTTTGCGTAAAATAACAACTGTCACATTGCATCAACACATTTGGACTTTGGGCTAATGTCGGCATAGTTTTGCTATTGAACGCGAGAATCCGCTCTCTGCATCACAAAGCCCCTCCAAATCAAATGGAAAACGGTTTTAACTACTTACTCAATAGCAATTGAACACATTTGAAATATTTTGTATTATTTTAAATATTCTTGATTAATATTAGTAGTGTACAATATTATGTACAGTCAAACTTGGTTATAACGAGCACGAGGGGACCGACTAAATTTGCTCCTTATAGCCATTACTCGTTATATCCAAAATAGGTATAAAAGAATTTATATACATAAACCTACATAGTATAAAGCTCTCACAAAACATACATATGCATTATAAATCAAACATGTTTAATTTTTCTAAATATGTACATATATGTAATACAGGTACTTACCCTACTATACAACTACACTAATTATTATAATAAATTGTACAAACACTTAACATTAAACATTTTTATTTTACTCTAAATCACTTAAAAAAATTCAATATCGAAGATTGTTTTAATGTTTTCACTTTAATGTTTCTTATTTTCCCCCTCAATACACTTAACGCATTAAAGGTTTCATCATCTGGTTCACTGCTACCAAAAAAACTCACTAATTTTTCCATCATATCACTAGCTTGCCCTATTGTAATTTGTTCCGGTTCTGCACTCATATCATCATCGCTGCTTTCATCACCTTCATTGTCTTTATGCAACACAGACTCTACGATATCACTATCTGTTGGAAGTCCACATGTCGATAAACCTTCATCAACACGCATAAAGTCTGCGATATCGTCATTATTAAAACCAACAATATTATTCATTCTTAGCCACTCTGATAATGGCATGTTGTCTTCTTCGTTGTATTCTTCATGCACATCATCAATTCTAGTTTTCAAAGAAGATTTTATAAAGCAATTGGCAACTGTACTCGATGATACATTATTCCATGCATCATTTAAAAGAATGATCGCATCCAATAGCGTTAAGTTCTCATTCAACTGTTTCTCCCTCTGGCCAATAAGATGAAGTACCGCGAACCTCTGATAAAATTTCTTGAGGCTGTTTATTACTCCCATGTCCATTGGCTGTAATATGGATGTCGCGTTTGGCGGCAGAAACACAAGTTTAATGTTTGACAAGTTTTCTATTTTTGGATGCGCAGGACAGTTATCCACTACAAGAAGAATGTTTCTATTTTTCTTGAAAAGCTCCATGTTCCAGTCGGAAATATATTTCCGGAAAATCTCAGAAGTCATCCATGCTTTGTTATTAGCTGTGTATTCTACAGGTAATTTTTTGTTCTTAAAACATCGCGGTTTGAGAGATTTCCCGATAACGAACAGTTTTCGTTTATCCGTTCCAGTCATATTGGCACACACGAGCACTGTCAAACGAACTTTTGACTTTTTCCCACCAATGCATTTATCACCTTTAAATTTAAAAGTGTTAGTGGGTGTTAAATTATAAAAAAATCCTGTCTCATCGGCATTATAAATGTCCTTTTCATGGAAATCCTTTCTCAACTCTGGCCAAACACTCTGAACCCACGCATTTGATATTACAGGATCCACAGATGCAGCTTCACCGTTAATTTTTGCATAAACAATGTTATGCCGATTTTTGAAACGATCAAGCCAACCGTTATTACACTTAAAATTGTCATTTCCGAATTGGTTCGCGAATTTTTCCGCTCGCGCCTTCAAAATCGGCCCATCAATAGCAAATCCGGCACTTCTTTGAACACTAAACCACTTCAGTAACGCTTCGTCAACATCAGGAAGCACGCACTTTCTAAATTTTTTAGTTTCTGTGATGTTATTTTCTAACGCAGATAAATAAACACCCTTATTTTTCCACAACGTTGACACCGTTGAAGATGACAGAGAAAACTTCTTGCACACTTCAACATTTTTTGCGCCGCGTTCTAATTCCCGAATAATATCGACTTTATCGCGAATTGAGAGACACTTCCTCTTGTTAGACATGTTTGTAATCGAAGGGTTTACTTCTTACTGACTTGACTACAGATGTGATTTTAATAAACTTACCCTGTGTACGTAGGTACTTTCTCATACCCGCCTACATAAAATTTATTGTTTTTCGAACGAAATTGGGAAAACCGGACACAAATTTATCATTGAGTAGCAAAACGAAAGAAGATGTAAAAGGGGAACCAAATTGGAAGCCCAATATTCGTATGACTTAGGTTTTATATGACCCTTTTTACATAGTGCGCGATAGTACTGGATAGAAATGTTTCGTAGAGCGGCAACTTGGGCTAAATGTCTTATCAGCTTGGGATTATAATCCGTCCCTAATGGTATTTTAAGGGAAGTCCGAGCCGCCGGGCGGCAACCTTTGTCTTGTTTATGACTGGTTTCGAGAATCGGGTTTTTTTTTCAAGCGCAAATATGTATTTATCTATTTAGAAATTGTGTTGACAAAATTATTTGGACGTTACATCATTGATGTAACCTCGTTATATCAGCATACGATTGTATGAAAAGAAGCCCAAATTAAAATATCATTTTATAATTGCTCATTATAACCGTGACCTCGCTATTTCCGTGATCGTTATAACCAAGTTTGACTGTACTTCTTTTTTATGTTATTTGCTATATAATGTATCTACATATGATGTATGACTTATGTGGGCGTTTTCCAAAAAAGATGTCGGTGACGTAATAGGAATTCCACTTATGTGAGATGCCACATTTCAAATAAAAATATACGGCAATTTATTAACCCGTCTGCTTGTTTAGGAATAATAATAATAATAATAATATTTGGCTGATTTATAAAGCGCCGTTTTCATGAAAAATCATCTCAAGGGCGCTATAAACGCAATAAATGCATTCCAAAACACGTAATCGCGTTATACTTTCATAAGACCAAAAACGTCCCGAGCGACCTTACATTTTAAAAGCTATATATCTCTCTTCCTCTCTTGCAAACATATGTATTTTTCTTTTAACCAGAAAGAGAACGAAATAATGCTTCTTATTGTCTTTGAAATAGGAAAGCTATCTTGCATAGATATTTTACAATCTCGATCCAAAGTTACGGTTTCTGATTTTTCGCGTGAAACTGAGGCTTCCAGATTGTGAGGTGCGAATATATTGAACCAATCAGACGGGTTAAAGAAAGTATGAACTTCATGACATCAGTATTTAAAATAGAAAATATCAATAAGCTTTTAAAATAATTGCAATTTAAGTTTAATACTGATGGTAAGAAATTCTTTTACGTCACTTATATCATAAAGTTTATAAAGAAATTTAAAAGAAATTCATAATTTAAGAATTTTATTTGCGAACTAAAAATTGTTCATGGAAAAAAATACACTTGGTTTACACAGTCTGAGGTGTAGTTTATCTCTGTTTTAGTAATGATGTCTGAACGAAATTTGGAATTTTTCCAAAGTATTTTGAATGTTCTATATATTTCTTATTTTTGAAAGTGTCGTAAAAATAAATACCATTTATGAAAACTAGATAAAATTACCTTTTAGATTTGTGTAATTGAAATAAGTTTTAGAATTAAAAAACTGCTACTATTAAGATTCAAAGACGTTAATTTCTTTGATACGTTTAGGAACACATGTATATATATATTAATACACAGTTGACATTTGTTTTTCTAAAACTCACTATGGAAACGTTGCCTTTTAGAGACAGGCGAAAATCGACCACTCTGCCTATCCAGTTTCACCGACCGCAGAGATCGATTTGGCCGGACAGGGGGCATGGACAGCGATCTCATACAAAAAATCGTAAAAAAAATCGCGTTTTGATGATGCGATATTCGACCCTTCTCCCCCGCGATCCGTAAGACCTTACGGCGCATTGTCGCTTAAAAAAAAAGTCGCTTACGCCCTTTCAGATAAAAAATTCAGAGCACGTTTCAGTACTTTGACTTTGCGACAAAAATTAAGCGTTTTTTGGCCTACAAAATTTAAAGAAAAAAACTGGCGGCGAAAACTAGAACTCTAATAAAATCACTCAATTCGGCTCGGTTACACTTCTCGCCGACAGGTTCGCATTAAAAAACAAGAGATGTCTTTTTCCAATAGTTTCAATGCAAATTAAAATGCTAGGAATATCGAGTCAGGTCAGGATTAACCCATCTCTTTTTGCATGTTTGCGAATGCTGAGATAGGTATATGTAGATTTCAAATGTCAGTTTTATGCTACCGAAACGGACCTCTCAGCGGTTTCGGTTGGGGAATACTGCATTATAGCCCAAAAAGCGATCCCAGCTTTGATATTTTTAAAAAATATAATAGAGTAGAGGAATACGCAACTTTTGATACCAAAATTATATACGCATCTCTCATAAAATATGTCAGTAGAAGCTGACAAATATCACACATTTCCTGAAAAATTCATGTCGAAAATGCGTTCCCAAATTATCCGAGAGTATTAAATTACTGGCCAAATGAAAAAAACTCAATTTATAACGGGGCAGGTACCTACCGTTCCATCGATAGAAAAGTAACAAAATACGTAATGTTGACGCAATTTTTATTGAGAAAACGCGTAGGTAGGTACCTACAACAATGTAATTTTTCTCGGGGTTTACCAGGTAGGTACCTACCGGCTTAGGAACAGTATTCTTTCATTTAAATATTTAATGATATGAAATTAAATAAATCACTCAAGATGGTCACTTTTTAATCTATGTAGGTACCTACCTGCACATAACTTACTCGGAATCATCTGATGATTTTGCTTATGTATTTTTTTTGTAAATGTATAACGAAATTGCTTGAAGTTGAACGGGATAATTATATTTATTATTATTTACTTATACTTATTATGTTAAAACTGAAATAATTACGGAACTTAAATAGAATTTGAACAGAACTTTCACAGAACCTTAAAATTAACTTGAAAAATTGAGGTTTTTTAATTTATTTTTTGTTATTTTTAGGACAAGGTTTGTATAAAACTACTGGTGAGCTCTGGCATAACGAAATTTGCATAAAAATATTTCAATAGGTGGCACGCGAGCTGTTTGAAAACTAAATGTACCGGTAATGAATTAAGGAAGCGCGGGAGGGCGGGAGGAAAACCAGGGAGGGGGGAAACCTGGGTAGGGGGAGGGGAACTCGGGAGTGGGGTTTGCGGGATGGAGGAAGGGGGGGGGGGGAGTAGAGTAAGCTATGAAAGAATATTTTTTCTGTTTTTTTTTACTCGAATAAAACAAAAATTTTGTTTCTAAAAAATTCAGAAAAATTCATTTTGTAGCGACGTTTTGGAAAAAAATACTATAAGTCTATTAATCAAAAAAAATTTTTTTTACTGTAATAAACCTTAGTTATTGTTTCTAAAAAAATGTGACAAATGTACCTATCGATTTGATGTCTGTATCAGACTACGAAATTATAAATTGGGAGGCGGGAATGGGTACCGCCGCGCCTCCCCGGGAACTTTTATTGGATAACCAACACCACTACCGCAGGTCACCCCAAGTGGTTCGCTACGTTTGGTGATATAGTAGGGGTGCCCGGGTTCATGGGGTGAGGTTTATCTAGGTCTTGGAGGCGGATGATCAGGACTCACTGAACCCCAGATTCCTACCCACCCCTAAACCCTTTTCCTTCCCAGAACTCTCCTCTCCTTCTTTGCCTTAAAAAAACCTCCACCCAGCATCTCCCACACCCAGGAGATCCACACAGGAGGCCGTGGGGAAAATAATTTCCGTCAGGGTCTATGTCATCTTTTGGGATGCTGTGTGGAGGATTTTTTTTAGGAAAGGAAGGAGATGAGAGTTCTGGGAAGGAAAGGGGTATGAGGGGTGGGTAGGAATCTGAGGGTCAGTGTGGCCAGGATTAACGGACGTATGAATCTATTCCTCACACTGCGGTGCAAGGCGAAGGGTTGGGAGAATCAGGCTGGAGTGGTCAAAATTCTCCCTCAATCAGTCTCCTCTGATCCAGCCAGCCACGCAGTGGTTGGGCAAACGTATCCGCCACCAAGACCTAGACAAATACATACAGTTTTTTAATACAAAAATGAGCTCAGGCATCACAAAATTACGCGAGAAAATGCCCGTTCTGAATCCTAGGGGCGTATGTCATCTTTGAGGATGCTGTGCGGAGGGTTTTTAAAGGGAAAGGAAGGAGAAGAAGAATTTTTTTTTAACATGATCTCCACACAGGAGGCCCTGGAAAATATGGAAGATATGGATATAAAAGAAGGATGGGGAAGGGGATAAGGAGGGAAAGGATAAGAGGGAGATATAAGTTAGTGACGTGTTTTATATTGTTAATGGACTTTTTGTCCGTAAACAAATAAATTATATACAGCGGGTACCCGGCATGCGTTGCAAAGCCACTTTAACCTCGGGGTCAATTAAACTGTAATGGTTCCATCCCAAATCCCGGAAAACTACATTATAATGCAAGCGCCTGTACTATATAACATTATATACAATGGCATTATATACCCGGCATGCGTTGCAAGGCCACTTTAACCTCGGGGTCAACTTAACTGTAATGGTTCCATCCCAATTCCCGGGAAATAACATTTTAATGCAAGCGCCTGCAATATATAACATTATATACAACGGGTACCCGGCATACGTTGCAAGGTCACTGTTACCTCGGGGTCAACTTAACTGTATTGTTCCATCCCAATTCCCGGGAAATAACATTTTAAACCAAGTGCCTGCAATATATATAATGGTATACAACGGTTACTCGGCATGCGTTGCAAGGCCACTATAACCTCGGGGTCAACTTAACTGTAATGGTTCCATTCCAATTCCTGGGAAAATACATTTTAAACCAAGCGCTGCACTACATAACATTATATACAACGGGTACCCGGCATGCGTTGCAAGGTCACTGTAACCTCAGGTTTCTTCATATATTTAATTTAACACACACTCCTCCTCGCTTCATCCACGTTCACACGTCAAATCGCATAGTGTTTTAACCCGTTAGTTGCTTTTGCAACGGGCCCAGCTAGTTAGATATTAATATTTAAAAAAAACACCACTTTTATGAAATTCTCATAAAATAAAATCCTTTAGATAAATGTAAATTTTAATTTTCATGTTTTATATAAAATACTTTTTGACATTTCAATTTTCAAAGTACGATTATTTTTATTATAACTTGACTAAAACTTATTAAAAACCACAAGAACACGGTAAATATATCAATTATATGAATATAATGGTGAATTGGTCATATTATTAGAAATTACGATCACATTTGAGTAATATTACACACACATCCGAGGAGTGATTTTTTTTTTCGCGCTTTCAGCTCGAACGACGAATGCGCAGGCGCCGCCACCTGGCGGTTATGAAGGAAAACAAACAATTTAGTGCTTACACTATGAAAAATTACATTGTTGCCAGATTTAAAATACATTTTAAGAACAAACTTTATTAGTAATATTTCATGTTTTAGTTTATTTTTGTTTTATTCATTTTGCTGCAGCAACACGGGTTATCGGGCGTGCTGTGGTTTTTTTTTAGTAAGGCTGTAAGTTTTTAAATAAAAACATTCTTTTACGCTACTTTTGGATACTTTGTACTATATATTATTCGTTCTAGAAAGACAAATGTGGGTTTTTGTTTTACAAATGTTTAATTATAACAAATTTAATATTAACCATAAACTATATCTATTAAAAATAGAACAAATTTCTTTGAGATATATTAATTAATCTTGGTAAATAAATCACAGCAATAACAGGACAGTGGCGTAAAAAGAAATACTTGGTAATGTTTAGGAACTCTAAGGCAGCGTTCAGATGTATTTAAAATCTTATTATAAATTGTTAAAAGTTTTCTGTATCTAATTTTTAACAAATGATAAGTTTCGGATACTTTATTTCGTGATTGTCGCGGTTGAGAATCCACTTGTTCTTTTTTCTTTTCTTTTTGTTTTCGTTTCTGTTCTCTTCGACGTCTTCTTTTTTCTATTTTATCTTCTTCGGTTAGCTCTTTGATTTTCTTTTGGTGTTTTTTTTGTCTTTGTAACTCTTTTTTTTAAAGGTTTCATATTTTTCAGGATCGTTTTTAATTTTGTCTCTCTATCTTTTTGATTTTTCTGCAGCTGTCAACGGCATATTTGATAAATAAAATAATAATTCTTAAATAATTAGATACGTAAAAATGGGCTATACGTGCATACCATAGTTTGAATTAGGGCACTAAGCTAAAAGGGTATTAAAGTACTCGTTAATATACACAACTTTAATTACAGGACCAACTAAAAATACACAGGAACAAAAATCAACTGCTCCATACTACATTTTATACTAACTCGATCAAAGTTGTATGAACCAGCAGATTTTATTTTTATTTATTTATTGTTATATGTATATAATATGTTGATAGGTTTAATTCCTTTTTATTAATTTCTAAATAAAACACTTGTGTTGCAAAGTTTTTTTTAACTAAGAAACGACATTTATGTTTATTAATATCACTTTGAATGGTTTTTTCTAACAATCAAATAATAGAATAACAAAACAAATGACAATCGATGATTGCATTCTAATTGACATTATAGGATTCAAATTTAAAGGGAATATATTTCCTTTACATCTCCCCCCCCCGCGGGAAAGAAAATTATTGCAAAAATTTTCATTCATCTTCGATATCCTCTTCATGGTTCATCAATGCAGGTGCTGGAATTAATTTCGAGATGTGGAAAAAATTTGATTCTAATTTTTTTCGACCAGTATTTATCTTGTAAATTGAGTTTGATAATTTTTCTATTATTTTGTAGGGTCCGATTCTCAATTCGTCGAGCTTCTTCCTGTTAAGTTTGTTTCCATTCTCCACAAAAACAGTATCACCAACTTTGAAGTTAATATGTCTCCTGGTTTTATCGTAAATCATCTTGTTGTAATTATGTGACTTTATAGTATTTTCCAGAGCTTTTTTTCTGTCTTGAATCAAATCGATGTCAGTCTTCTTGAGTTTTAACTCATTTGGCAAAATCGTAACATCTGTGCCGTTAAGTAGGTACTGAGGCGCATAACCAGTGACAGTGTGCTCCGTTTCATTATAGTTTTTTACACAATTACGGGCTATAGTTGTCCAAGCCACTTTTAAGTCATTTTCGTTGATTTTGCATCTAATTTTATTGACTAGCGTTTGATTTAATCTTTCATTTAATCCATTTGAGAAAGGCGAGTTTACTGCAGTAAAAATGATTGGAATATTTTTTTCATCCAAAAATTTTTTGAATTCTCTAGAATTAAGACCCGGATATTGGTCTGATAGTATCATGCCAATGTCATTAGTTTCTGTGGAGTTTAAGAGTTTGATGAAATCGTTGGTATTTTGAGTTTTTGACGTCAAAATATATGCAAACCTCGTGAAATGATCTGATAGCAGGTGCAAGTATCTCTTTGTTGACCGTGAACCCCCAAAACCACCTATCGTATCAATAGAACATATTTCAAAAGGTTTTGTTGCGGGACCCAAGTAGGACATCAATCCATATTTATTTTGACCTCTTGATTTGTTCTTTAAACATACTGCACAACTTTCGCAAGTTCTCTTTATATTGTTTGTCATGTTTTCTGATGTGTACCATGAGCTTATCATTTTTTGCATTTGATTAATTCCTATGTGACCTAGGTCTGTGTGAACATTTTTGATAAAATCTATGCTGAATTTTTCTGATAGAATTATTTTTTCTTTTTTTTTTACTTTCTTGTAATAAACATTATTCTTCGATATCAATTTATCTTTTCTGCACTGTATCTTCTCATTTTTGACCTGATCTTTTAAGATATCTTCTAATTTTATTAAGTTGACAACTTTTAATTGCTCATCTTGGTTCTCATCTGGTTCTAAGACTGGGTTTCTGCTTAGACAATCAGCTTCAATATTGTACTTTCCTGGAGAATATTTAATTTGAAAATCATATTGGGATAAGTAATATGTTAAGTCACCAAGCTCTTCATCGGTTCTAGATTTGATATTCATATTTTCCAGCGGTTTGTGATCTGAATAAACTGTAAATGGTTTTCCTATCAACCAGTATTGCCAGTATCTCACTGCCTCTTTTATAGCTAAGCATTCTAAGTAAATTGCTTTTTTCTTTTTCTGTGCGCTGTTTAATTTTTTCGAAAAGTAAGCAACAGGTTTTTCTTTTCCATCAGATTGTGTCTGTTTTAAAATAGCTCCAACACCCTCTAGAGAAGCATCTGTATATATATTAATTGGTAAATCTTGATCAAAAATTTCCAAGATCGGTTGTGAGCATATTAGGTTTTTCATCGTTTCAAAAGCATTTTGGCATTTATCAGTCCAAATAAACTTTTGATTTTTCCTTAATAAATTATGCAAAGGATCTAGTATTATTGCACTCTTCGGAATGTACTCATGATAAAAGTTGATTTTTCCTAGAAATTGTCGCACATTCTTTTGTGTTTTTGGAATAGGAAAATTCTTTATTGAAATCAAATTATCCTTTACTGGCTTGACTGAATTATTCTGAATTATATGACCCAGATATTTTACCATATCTGATGCAAATGTGCATTTTGTAAATTTTAATCTAAAACCTTCTGTTTTGATTGCATTCAGCAGCTTTGTCAGATGATCAATGTGTTCAGCAAAAGTTTTTGAAAAAATAAGAATGTCATCTATGTAATTGACAGCAAATTCGTTTAGTTTATATTTTCTCAATATATTGCTTAATATCCTCTGAAAAATTGCCGGAGAAGTCTTCAATCCAAAAGGCAGGCAGGTCCATTGATAATGTCCCTCCTGTGTTACAAATCCTGTTTTTTTTTTGTCTTCAATCCGCAATGGAATAGACCAAAAGGCTGAGTTTATATCCAGCGTTGAAAAAAATTTGCAATTTCTGGTCTTTGTCATTAGGTCTTCAATCAATGGAAATGGTTGAGCTTGAGGTATTACTATTTTATTTAAGTCTCTGAAGTCTATGCATAATCTGGATTTTTTGTTTTCTTCTTTTTTAAATGCTAGAGTGACCGGTGCAGCAAATGGACTGTACGACTCTTCTATCAGTTTATTGTCTAATAATTTTGCTATTTGCTCTTCTATTTCCTTTTTATCTTCTACACTGCATCTGTAAGGCCTCTTACTACAATATTTATCCACTAATAAGTCTATCTTCGCTTCATATCCATTGACAGTGCCAACATCATATTTACTCTTCGCGAACACTGATGTGTATTTGTCTATTAGTTCATTTATTTCTGTTTTTTGATCATTATTTAAATGATTCATTGTTATTTTAAAATCTTCTTCTTTAACATGTTCGTTAAAATTAATTCTGTGTTTTTCTATATGATTAAATTTAGTATTCGTTTTCATATCTGTAGAATATTTTTCTTTTTTATTTGTATTATTTAGGCAGAGTTTCTGTGATATTTGTAAGTCTTCACTTTGGATAAGTTTGAAGTCTTTTATCATGTCTAATCCAATCAAAAAATCATACTTGAAATTGTGTTCATCAATAATGTACACATCAACTTTATTCTCCAATTCAAAAATTTTTATGTTTAACGTTGTCAAACCACTCGTCTTTTTAACACCATTAATCGTTACTAAATTTGCTTCATTCAAATTGTTTCCTTTTCCTTTTAGTTTCAATAATTTAGAATTAATTAGAGAAACATTTGAACCTGAATCATAAATTCCGTATATTTTTAATTTATCATTTAGTAATAGTTTGACTTTTATTAATGGTGTTACTATTAGTTTTTTTGATCATTTTCATTTAATTCAGTTTCTATCACTGAATTGTTTACATGTTTAATGGCATTTCTCTTAAATTTTTCATCCTCTTTTGTTTTGAACCAGCATGTAGCTTCAGGGTGGTAACGAATGCCCTTATTCAATTTTTCACAAATTTTACATGGATTTTTACCCCCATTTTTATTATGTTCTGCATTTCCAAATGTTTTCTTATTCATAAATCTTTTTTTGTTGACCATATGTTCATACTTGTTTACTTCATTAAACAAATCTACAGTATCTTGTAATCCTCCTCTATCGATCTTGTAAAGTATGAATTCTGGTAGTCCGGAAGCAACAAGATCTATCAAAGTACCGGTGTCAATTGATCTTCTCACATCCAATAGAAGTTTTTCTTTTCTCATAGCATAATCCAACAGAGAACCATCTTTGTATCTAAATGATAGTGCGTATGTGACAGGGTTCCATCCTTTGTTTGCAAATGATTCACAGAATTTGTTTTTCCATGTTGACCACTCTGAGTTCATTGTTAGTTTTATAATCATGGAACTGTACCAGTCTATACAAGATTTATCCATGAACAATCTGAGTATTTCTATTTTTTTTCCATCCATGGTCACATCAAACCGCAAACATTCTTTTTCAAACACTTCCATCCACTGGCTTGCATTTGTATTTTTAGTGCAGAATTTTTCTATAACAAACTTCTCAGCAATGTTTTTTAAGCTCTGTTGCTTATCTTCCATTAACTTTTCAATTAATTTTCCTAATGCATCTTCTTTTTGATGTACTTGTAAACTTTTTTCGTCCAATTCTTCGAGGTATTGGTCTCCAAACTGTAGGTTTCCATCTTCGTCTACATATGTTTTTTTTAGTTCTTCTGTCATGGTTAACCAGACTCTTCTAACCTGGTATCTTTTTTTCAAACTATTTTTTATTTTTCCAAAAGCACTAGTTTTCATTATCTCCTCGTGATAGCTGGCGGATCGTAGCATTTCTGGTATTGTAAACACTTTTCCATCATTTGTGACTATTTTTGTAATGCTAATAATATTTGATCTGCCATCGCATCCAGGTAATAGCGTAAATTCGAATTGAATTTTCTCCATTTTTGGTTTAAAACGAAATGTCGTTTTATAATATGTTGATAGGTTTAATTCCTTTTTATTAATTTCTAAATAAAACACTTGTGTTGCAAAGTTTTTTTTAACTAAGAAACGACATTTATGTTTATTAATATCACTTTGAATGGTTTTTTCTAACAATCAAATAATAGAATAACAAAACAAATGACAATCGATGATTGCATTCTAATTGACATTATAGGATTCAAATTTAAAGGGAATATATTTCCTTTACATGTATATGTCATAGAAGAATTTTTTCTTTTTATATTTTTTTGTGTTTTTTTGTTTAATGCTATATCACTCAACCCACATACCTAAAGGCAATACGTTACATTATGTAGATACATACAAAATATAAATTTTTAGAAAAAAAAATACACTAAAAACAGGTAGAGAGCCATCAGGTGAACCGACCTTTAGAATTCCATTACGTTACTTTTATGTTCCATTCATGAGACAGTAGCGTAATAGAAGTAACGTAATCTCGTCAATATTTTTTCAAAATGTATTTATCAATAAATTATGAAACTTCTGTTTATTCTAACTGAACATTTTGTAAAACAATAAATTTAATAAAAAATACAGTCTAATACATGTTGTTAATTTACCTGGTGAAATATGGAATCGTTAGTGGAATATTTTTTTAGCACAACTGAGAGCGACCACTTCTGTTGCAAATTCTTGACAAACTGGCTATCGAAAATCAAACATGATCGCCCTAATACACTAAATAATGTTGCTATTTTCAAAAATATTCATCGATTTGGCAAAATTTTGTCTGGAAGAAGTCAATAATGCGGTCACGTAGGCGGAAATTCCACCATACGCAATATCGCAGGACAACTTAAAATCTGGTTTTTAAATTATTTTAGACGATAATTAATCTATATTTAGGTCTCAAATCGAAAATACAATCATATTGTATTAGTATAATTAGAAATAAATACTAGGATAACATAAAATAACGTTAAATTTTTTAACTCAACTGGTAGCGGTAGGTGTAGGACATACCAAAAACAGTGACCTGTAGTCTTATTTATTTTAAAATAATATAGAATTTTAATAGATTCATTCATTATTTTTAGTCCATATAGGTTTTTTTTTTTTTTTTTTTTTATTATAGCGACTATATACAAAAATTTTACATACAAAATGAAATGTGCAATTAAGTACAAAATATTGTATTTCTTAGTCCTCCTCACTAGGGGGTCCTGTGCCGAGGAGGACTAAAGTTATTTAAATATAGTTCATTTGTCTTCTATGTCGTTTTTAGCGTCTTCGCTAGGGTTTTCTCATTGACCTCTTTAAGCCATATTTTTATTCTTGATTTGTATTCAATTGGATTTTTTATTAGTTTTATGTCTTGGGGGAGGATGTTATGGAGTTTTGTTGCAAAGTATGTATAGTTTCTTTGTCCAAATGTGGTTTTATAACTTGGAATATTTTTTATATAATTTTTATTCGATCTAGTGTTATGCATACACGGTCTAGTAGAGGATTCATTATTTTTGAAGAGCTTCAATAATATATTTTTGGAATTTATTTGTTGTAAATTTGGTACGTCAAAGTTATTGAAAATTTCAGTTGAAGGCGTTCTAATTGGTACTTTCAATATGGTCTTTATGATTCCTTTTTGAATCGTATTCAGGCTGTGTAGGTACGTATTTGCAGCAGATCCCCATCCTATGATTCCATATTCAATTCGAGAATGACATAACGCATAGTAGACCTTTTTCATATCCTTTTTATTTAGCACGTTTCTTAGATTTTTGAAGAAATATATAAGGCTTGTGAGTTTTTCCGTAATACCTTTGATGTGTAGGTCCCATCTAAGATTTTCGTCAATTATTACTCCGAGATATTTTATGTTTTGTGTTTTTTCGATGACGGGGCAGTAACATTGTATATTATTTCCATGGCATTCATGTAATTTTAGTTCTAGTGATTTTATTGGTTGGCCCCTTGAGTTCATTGAAAATGTTATATATTTTGTTTTGCTTATATTAAGGGTAAGCGAGTTGATTTTAAGCCAATTTTGAAGTGCACTAAGCCCTTTTTCAGCCTCATTAAATGTATCAGTCCAATTTTCTTCTTGAAATAATAAAACAGTATCATCAGCAAAACTGATTACGTTTCCTTTAATGGTAAGGTTAGTTAAATCGTTGATGTAGATAATGAACAGAATCGGTCCCAGTACACTTCCTTGAGGAACGCCATAGTTTAAAGATAGAAGTTTGCTCTTTTGTTTGCCAATTTGTACTTGTTGTTCTCGCCCTGTTATATATGACTCCAATAAGTTAATTGTTGATTCGGCCATTCCTATTTTTTTTAGTTTAGTTAGTAATATTTTATGGTCTATTGTGTCAAAAGCTTTTTGAAGATCTATGAATAAAGCTAAACATTTTTTCCCATCATCTATGTTTTTTATGGCCATGCTTGTTAGATTTTCTATGGCATCATTGGTGCTCAGATTTTCTCTAAAACCATATTGGGATGGTGATAGTAATTTGTTTTGTTCAAGAAATTGAACAATTTGCTTCTTCATTACAGTTTCCAAGATTTTTGAAAAAGAGCTTAAGAGACTTATGGGTCGGTAGTTATATATATCCTTTTTGTTACCACTTTTATGTATGGGTATAACTGTAGCTTTTTTAAGGCATGAGGGGAATACATATGTAGATATAGACAGATTGACCAAGTATGTCAATGGGAAGGTCAGTTCATTTTGTAGTTGTTTTATTGTTTTATTAGAGATTATGTCATTTCCCGATGATTTATTAATATTAAGGGATACAATTGCATTTCTGATTTCAGTATTGGTTACATCAGTTAACTTTAATTTATCTATCTGGTTCATATTTTCCTTTTCTTCTGGTAAAATGCTAGTTATTGGTTGTCTGATTTTCTTTGCTAATTGTGACCCTATATTAGTAAAAAATTCGTTTACGTATTCGAGAATTTTGTCCGGATGCTTTGCGAAAGAGATTTGGGTATTTTCAATTGTTAATTCCTCCATGTTCTTGTAATGGGATGATTTTGCATTTGTAATTTCATTAATGATCTTCCATAATTTGCGCGGGTCATTGTTACATTCGTCTATTTTCTTCTTATAATAATTTTCTTTGACAGTTCGTATAACATTTTTGCAAATATTTCTGTACCTTTTGTAGTATCGTTGTATAAAAATATCACAAGGATTTAATTTAGATTTCCTATGTAATTCATCTCTTTTTCTAATGCAATTTATAACGCTTTGAGTTATCCATGGCTTAAGATGTTGGTTTTTATGCGAAATCTTTTTTTCTATTGATTTGGTATTTGATACGATGGTGTATGTTATATATTCAGTGAATTTACTCCAGGCATTATTTGCATCAAGGTTTTCCAGTAGGCTTATCCAGTTTGTATTGAGTAACTGTTGTTTTACATCATTCCATTTGGTTTCTGTCTTTTGCACGATAATTGGGTAGGGCTGCGATCTTTGTATTTTCTTTTTTGTAATAGATAAAATTGTTGTATAGTGGTCGGTTATAGTAGAGGTGAATATGATAGATTTGGTTGATTTAATAGTCTTACTGAACATGTGATCGATGCAAGATTTGTTGTCATTAGTTACACGCGTAGGTTTATTTATCATACTTTGGAGTCCATGGGAGGCCAGTGTTTGTAGATAATCAGTTCTATTGGGATGACCATTTTCTAATATGTCAATATTTATATCTCCGATAAGGAAGACATTTTTTGTGTTTTTTAGAAGATTGAGTTCATTAGAAAGCGTTTCAAGAAACGGATTAATATTAGTTGTAGCTGGTGATCGGTACAGAGCTAATATCGTGGTTTCATCACCCACTTTGATCTTTAAACAGTTTGCATTTGGGAATTTTATTTCATTGACTTCAGTTTTAATGTCATCTTTAATGTACGCTATCACACCATCATTTTTTGTGTAATTCAAATTGGTTGCATATGACGTGTAATTATTAATTTGCAAGGGTGAATATTTATCCTTTTTCCAGCATTCAGTGAGGATAATTATATCTAGATTTATTTTTAGATTCTTAATTAGTATTTGAAGTTCATCGAAATTTTTGTTGATACTTCGTATATTTTTATTTAATATATTAAAATTGTTTTTAAGAGTTGACAGTTCATCTGGTTTGTTTGTAGTTATTGTTTCATTATCATTTAATTGTTTTATTTGTTATTTATTATATTGTTATTTATTATATTTAAGGTATTTATTTGTTATTTATTATATTGGAAAAAATATATGGGTGGTCATTAAAACCGACACAATATAAGTTATTGATCCTGAAAGTGATCGGACACTGACTTTTACCAATGTACAAATTTTTTGAAAAACGCCCATGTATCTACATATTATGTATGACTTTGTATTCCTATTGTACATAATAAAATAGTTTTACCTACCAATAAAACTTATATTATGTACCTAACCTCATTTAAAACCTATATTGAGAGAAGCATTCTCAAATCCCCTTTCGCGTGGCCTTCCCCGATCTTTTTTATTACCTTGTGGCTGTCAAGTGGTCACCAGATGCTAAACAAAAGTATTTATATATATCTAACTTTTGTTTATGGCATTTTTTTCTCATTAGTTCTCACCAGGCAGTGATTGCCTAGGTTTTAAATGAGGTTAGGTACATAATATAAGTTTTATTGGTAGGTAAAACTATTTTATTATGTATCCTGAACCGTCATTTAAAACCTATATTGAGATCTGTTTGTTATCGACTGGTGACCACTAACGCTAATGTGATGATATTAAAATATGTTAAACACTGGAATACCTACTCATGTGTTACAGTGGGTGGAATAGAGAAGTCACAGACAATGCCCTATTTACCTCTAGAGAAGTGTTAACTTCTCTTCTATAGAATTTGGCAAAGGTGTCCCGGCTCCTCCAGTTCCCTCGAGCCAGGATGTCATCCAGTCTAAAATTATCCAGCCAGTTAAGTGATGCCACTGCTGCCCGTACGCTTCCCGGTGCAGCTGTGGTCTTAGCTTCTTCTAGAATCGTTTTGACCCAACGGGCAATGGCTGTTCTTGAAGCTGCCTTAACTGCTCCTGATGTAGTGATGAAGAGTTCTGTTAATTTCTGCTTTGTTTCTGTCTTCTGTCCGTTCTTTGGAGATTTCAACCAGTTCCTTAATCCAGTATGTTTGGTCTATATTTGGTTGATTGCCATTTAACAGCCTAACAACCTGACTGTTGGTACGTAGCGGAGTCTGTTTTGGAACCGAAAACTGGCCATAACGAGACCCCTTCCTCATCTATGGATAATTTGTCTGGTGAACACTGTAACAAGGTCAGGTCATGCCCTCTTCGTCCCGAAGCTAATAAAAGTAAAGTCGCTGCCCTGCTTGATGTTTCAAAGAGATTCAACTTTTTGGGTGGGTTAGCTTCTAACCAGGTCAACACCACGAAAGGATCCCAGATAGGAGATTTAGCCAATTTAGGATGTCTTAATGCTGCGGCTTTGAGTACTTGTCTGACTAGAGGATTTGAACTTCGGTTTCCTTCTTCAGGGCTACTGAAAGTTGTTACTACCGATTTATGAAGTCGAACTGTGCTGGGAG
This sequence comes from Limnephilus rhombicus, assembly GCA_929108145.2. Classification (NCBI taxonomy): domain Eukaryota; kingdom Metazoa; phylum Arthropoda; class Insecta; order Trichoptera; family Limnephilidae; genus Limnephilus; species Limnephilus rhombicus. The sequence continues at coordinate 17,964,934 of OV815291.1, forward strand.
AGAGACTATCTTCTAGACTAAGATCTGTTAAAAATCGTGCTAGGTTACTTCCTGTAGGGACATTCGGGTTTTCCCCGTGATTTAATGCCCCCTTTGCCACCTAAGCCAAGCCGGCTTGTATGTTTTAAGGGTGGACTCTCTCCAACCCGACTTTAAAAAATCTTTCTGTTTGTCCAACCAATCTGTTAATGACTGACTCCACCCCGGCACTTCCACACCTTCAAAATGAAATTCTCTACTTGTGGTGGGGTTTCAAGGTTCTGGTGTCTATCAGCACTTATATCAGTTTCAATATGGTGAATGGAGGACTCGCTGCTCGATTTTTTAAGTCTGGTCTCCAGAATACCTTCTTCCATCTCGGGGCTACAATCAAATATAGGTCCTTGACCCGGTTCAGGTGTGCTAGAACTCTCGGCATAAGGTACGGCGGGGGGAACACCCAAACTAGAGGAAAATCCCACTCTTTAGTCAAAGCATTGAAAAATTTTGCCTCTTTGTCGAATGCATTGAGGGACACATAATCTTCTACGACGTGGGCTTCTGATGCATACAGATCTATAGTTGGCGCCCCCTATTTTGCAAAAACTAATTTTGTTGCAGCCGGTAAAAGATGCCATTTCGGAGGTTCACGTTTTCAGGAGAGTTGATCTGCTACCTCGTTGAACCTTCCCGGTAAGTAGTGGGCAGAAAGTGAAATGTGATACGTGTCTGCCATTTGAAGGACTTGACGAGTCGCTTCAAGCAATGTCTTGGATCGTGTGTCGCCTTCGTTGCGAAGGTATGCGACCACCGATTTGTTGTCTGACTGGGTAAGAAGACCCGAGTCTGACAGCTCTGGCCCGTGAGGAGTAAGTGCTGCCAGCACGGCGAGCATATCCTTGACATTGCTGTGGAGTGGTTGTTGTGTTTGGGACCAAGCTCCATTCAACCTGAGGCCGTTTAGCTGCGCGCCCCATTCCCAGTCCGAGGCATCAGTCGTGAGGTTGTGGCGAATTCCCGGTAAGTAGTGGGCAGACAGTGAAATGTGATACGTGTCTGCCATTTGAAGGACTTGACGAGTCGCTTCGAGCAATGCCTTGGATCGTTTGTCGCCTTCGTTGCAAAGGTATGCGACCACTGATTTGTTGTCTGACTGGGTAAGAAGACCCGAGTCTGACAGCTCTGGCCCGTGAGGAGTAAGTGCTGCCAGCACGGCGAGCATTTCTTTCACATTGCTGTGGAGTGGTTGTTGTGTTTGGGACCAAGCTCCATTCAACCTGAGGTCGTCTAGCTGCGTGGGTTGGAATGCAGGTAGCTTGCTTGTAACATGCGAAGGTTAAGCCTGCCTCTACGAATGGCGAAACTAGCAAAATTGAGGGTACCCAAGAGGCCCTGGGCCTGCTCAAGTGACCATCTACCTAGATTAATGTATTGTTTCAGTAACTTTGTTATTTTCACTCTTTTATCTTGCGGGAGATCTTTTAAATCAGCCCTTTAATTCCACATAATTCCCAGATATTCAATTTTCTGAACTGGACTTGGAGTGGATTTAAGGAATTGTATTATCCACCCCAGAGTTTGTAACATTGAAATAGTTTCAAATTTATGAATTTTCAATATATTAATATACTATCAAAAAATTCTCTAAGCAGACAATTATTCTGACACCTTTATCTCTTAATTTTTGCGCTATCCAATTGGTAAGATAAGTAAAAACCTTTGGAGCAGATAATAGTCCAAAGGTAAAGGCAAACATCTCATTTGAAGTAATTCTCCTTAAAAATGAGTCTCAAGAAACGGCGATGGTTCCACTTTAACCATCCAGTAACCCGGTTGAATAAATGGTGCAATCTTATTAAATGCCGGTAGCTTGCGGCTGGCGCACTCCCTAAATTTGCCTATAGTTAAAAAATTGTTCAAGCAACGAAGGTTGAAAACCGGTCTAAATGACCCGTCTTGCTTCGGTATGAGAAACATCCGTGACAGAAATGAAGGAGATATTGAAGGCGATGCCAATATCTTTTCCTTTTTCATTTTGTCTATTTGTCGCGTCATTTCTTTTGTGATATGAGTTTTATATGTGGAACTTACCGTGTCTGCCAGTATACTTAGCATGGATTTCTGACGGAAGGGTAGCTTGTACCCTCGCAACATCGTTAACAGCATCGGTGGGGCTCCTAAATCATCCCAATTGCTTAGGAACTGTCCTAACTGTCCCCCCTGAAACTCTCTCTGGATAGTCAGACTATCCTTGTTGCCAAAATTGGCCTGGTTGGTCCTCTCTTCCTCCTCTGGACTCATGTTAGTTGGTTCGCTCACCACGGAAGGCTTTGCTATCGCGAAACGTCCTGCCTTCCCAAAAGGGCCTGCTGTCGCGAAAAGGCTTCCTCGCTGGCCCTTTATACTTGGGCAGCTGCGTGCTGGTTGATGGTTGAGGGGCGAAGCTCGAAATTGGGAGGCATTTATCCAGCCCTCCCATTCGCTTAATCTGAGATTCCAATTTGCTTGGGTCAAAAGATAACCCGCTGCTGGAGGAATATTTTTAACCGCTTCCCGTACACACTGACTCTTTACTTCATTGAGGATTGCGTCCCTGTGATGCTGGATCGCGTTTGCTCTCTTTCTGCAGACCATCTACAGAACATCTGTAATCACTGCCTGCTACTCTGTATCCGGAGTCCTTCCTCTACTCTCCAGTTCACAGTTCCTGCAGAGATTTTCTGAGGCACTCATTCTGCAGAAAGAGGGAATGGCTCAATGCCCCACAGAATTTATCTAGGATTAATGAGACCAATCCCTAGAGAAGTTGATGCACCACTCTCCCGTGCATCTTCCGATCTTCTGAGTCATGCTCGTATTAATTCATGGACAAGCCGCCGCATTTTTATGCACAGATTACGGAAATTATACTTCATTTCAACAATTATTACAAGAAACAACTATTTACGAACATAAAATAGGTTATTAGGTTCTTAGTTTAGGTAAATGAAGTAATTAATGCTTTTTGGTTTGAAACGAAACTTCGCAAATGTCATTTTCAAATTTATGCCTATTTATTATTTAAAGTGTAGCGGCATGCGGCGGCTTGTCCATATTTTACCAAGCTCGTTTTTGAAGCCAAAAAGTTTTGAATAAATGAGCTTATATATGGCTTATACGCTTCACTTGGGCCGAAAGATGATCGATCTTTTTTCGCCAATTTCGGCAACTTTCACTTTGACTCTTTTGATCAAATCACTTTATTTATTTCCTATACTGTCATCTCTACCGAATCGGATGAGGAAATTTCGGACCCGCTCATTGTTTCAAACACAACACAACACATGTCAATCACAACACAAGATACAAACAAAGAAAACAGACAAAGAAACAAAGGACCCAAAATGCAGACAATCTTTGCTGTGTTCACCACATATATTGTCATTTATCAGTCTTAAACTCTGTTTTTAATTTTAAAATACTTCGAACAGCCTCGCTGTTATAACATAAAGTATGATTTTGAAATAATTCTTGCTTTTTTGGGGAAAAATCGTTATAAATTCGGAGCTACTACAAAACGAAAATGCCAGCGACGGAATTTAATACGCTAATGAGAAAAAAATGCCATAAACAAAAGTTTGATATATATAAATACTTTTGTTTAGCATCTGGTGACCACTTGACAGCCACAAGGTAATAAAAAAGATCGGGGAAGGCCACGCGAAAGGGGATTTGAGAATGCTTCTCTCAATATAGGTTTTAAATGACGGTTCAGGATACATAATAGATAATTTCGTTGATAATTTATATGGATTCAGAAAAAATATTCCTCTATTGTTAAAAAATATGTTGAACTAAATTTATATTATGTATCACTTGTGTCTCTATATGATGTCACTTAAGGGCCTTGCATTTGTATTTTTTGTCATTTTAGTGAGCTTTTATAATATAATTTTGTATTTTATTTGTTTTGTTTTTTAATCTTTATTTAGATGTACGCAAATGTATCCTTTGTCCAAGTAGTTTTTTGTAATTGTATGTACCTATTTTGTATTAACTGAGTTTTTGTAACTGAATTTTTCTCACGCATGAGAACATTTGTAAAATCCCAAAATTAATAAATAAGTAATAAAATAAATAAAATATTACTCTTTTTTATCATAAGTACCTCTATGGCCGTCAATTTCTTCTTTATTATTCTAATTTTGGTAGGTGTCCAAAGCCTGCCAGTCCCTTTGCCAGTGGGTGCATGCCATGTACAAGTTCTATCACGTGAACAAGTCGGTGGAACCGAAGAAGGCGGCTCTAGCGCAGGCCAAGGCCGAGCTGGAGGAAACGGAGCGCGTGCTACAGGCCGCGCAGGATAAGATGCAGCGCCTCATCGACGGGCTCGACCGCCTCAACCTCTACCTCAAGCAGAAGGAGGCGGAGAAGGCCAAGACGGAGGAGGAGATTGGCCAATGCATGGCCAGGATGGACAGGGCCGTGAGGTATGTATATTATTCTCTCCATCAACGAACTCATTCAACATATTCAGAGCATCTTCCATTACAGCACTGGTAGAACAAACAGCTTTCCTGCCTGATGTGTATATTCTGAAGATTGCAATACCCATCTGTCATTTGTTATGGTAAACTGTATTTACTACCGTTTTTAATATGCATTAAAAAAAACCTTTGATTCAACTTAAGAGGGAATAACCAGACAAAACCGGAAATATGTCATTTTGAAATCAAATTTTAGATGTATCGACTCTTTTCCACAAAAAATTACAAATTGATTTCGAAAGACTGTTCTTTTATCTAGTAAAGCTACTGGTATGTTTTAAATTTTGATAAAATATGTTTATTTTTAGTACAGTAAGGTTTTTACGTAGGTCGTTGGCAGGTTTGTTAAATTTTCAAACAAAATTTTGTATTATACAACACACATTTCAAATCATATAATCATGCAGTAAAATAAGAATTTTAATTTTAGTTTAAATAAAACCATTTAAAAAAAGATCCGCGCACGTGTTTTGTGACGAAAATACTTCTGTCTATTTATTTACGGTCTTACAAACTAATATATTTAAGATATTTTTTTTACATTCTCATTTTGCAACATTATTGAAAATTTATAAATACTTATGTATGATCAAAAAATAATTACAAAAAGTACATAATTTTAATATTTTTACCGTCACGCCTTTCAGCATTTTTGAATGTAGGTATGAATTAAAGCAAATTTTTAGAATCTCATTTTGCTTAAACATTATTGACAAATTATAAATACTTATGGTCAAAAAATAATTACAAAAAGTACATAATTTTAATAGTTTTATCATCACGCCTTTCAGCATTTTTGAATGTAGGTATGAATTAAAGCAAATTTTTAATGAAATAAAATCGATATTAAGTTATTATTTAAAAAAGCTGGTACGGAGAATAATTAATCTTTCTCATTGGAACCGTCCTGTACGATCGTAAGAACATCTTTCGACGAAATATGAATTCTCGGCCGCTGGCTGATTAATGGCCCTTAATGACAATAACAAATTACTATTTCGGTACATACACGATAGAGGAAAGTAGTCCTATTTAATATTAATTTCATAAGTATGAAAATACTCATAAAATGTTTCAAATTTGACATAACACTAAGGAAGATTATCGATGTAAGGTTCAGCAGGTAGATTGCCTACCTATTTTATGGTATTTTGAGTGTCTAGCTTGATCGAATTAATAACCTAATATTGTCATTTCTTATTGTCGTTCAGTTGAATCAAAGGTTTATTTTTTTTAAATGCATATTAAAAACTATAATCGTCATAAAAGTTTTCCTTCAATTCAATTTATTAATATGTATTGTTGTAATAAAACGCAGAATGTTTATAATTAAAAAAATATTTTCACAGCACACTTATTAAATGACAATAATAACAATAACCAGGGAGATTATGTTACATATTTCCATTTCAATCCGTCCGTTGAAATAAAAAAAAATTGTTTATGGGTGTCGAGTAGGTCCAGTGCATTCCTTCTTTGCCGACCGAGACAGGAAAATCTGGAGACGCTTTGCCAACAGAGGCGAGAACAGCATCTCTGGCACCGGATGTGCGTACCAAATGTCTAGGGCGGTAATATTCAATATGCAGCTAATATTATATGTATGGATATTATAATATCATTCATTTTATAGATTGATAAGTGGTCTCGGCAGTGAAAAAATCCGTTGGATCAGCACCATCGCCACACTAGAGCACGACCTACTCAATGTGACAGGAGACATCCTTATCAGTGCATGTGAGTCTCTCTTAACACTAATAATTATAATTTTTTTCAAGTCTTCTAGAAGCAACAGAATGGAAATGAACCATGAACTCATAAATTATAAGCGCAACCGTTGTAAAATTCTGTAGCTTCCAAAGGCTGACAATGTTAACTCCTAGAGCCTCGATATTTTCGATGTATTTCTCTTAAGCAAACTGTCAAAAGAATTCATGCGAAATATTTTCGCAATACTGTGGTATCTTGTTAACTTCTTTGATAAACAATAACATCTCGGATGATCGGGAGTTTCAATGATACTTCGTTTCGTACGAGTTGTGTTTATTATCGTCTTATTTACAATGGACATTTAACTGGACTTAACGTCTGTTGGTAATGGACGATCTGCGGAAGAGGGAATGGTCACTGAAAGTGAACCTGTCGATCGGATATCTCAGCTATCTTCGTAACCGTTCGGTTGTTAAACCCGAATGGGTAACAGTTATCTCTCTCATATAATAATACTTTACTGACCTCTGTTGAGACACATCAAAATTACATATAAATGACATCTGTTAAAAGACATTGAAACTCCACATATTTTTACATAGTTCGATTCTAGATAAATTTGCAATTTTTTTTTATGTATTTTTTAATAAAATACTGTTTTTGAAAGAATGACTTTTACCTTACAATAAAACTTAAATTATGCATTTAGCTTTATTTAAAACCTATAAATTGAGACCAATTTTCAACTAAATCAACGTTTCTTACCAATACTTGTGTGTAATTCTTGGTTTAAATCTCCTGCCAATGTCACCTGCCAGTCTCAAATGTATCCGAGATTTTTTCAGATTTTACTATTATAAATCAACATATTATGCAATTAAAAATATTAAAATTTTGAATGCAAACAAAAATAAAGTTTTTAAAGTCGCTTATCAATGGTTTTTATTATGTAAACTGTACTACTACACACAAAAGTCACAAACAATTAGACAAAGCTATTATAAAAGTTATGTATCTTATTATTTATTGAAAATATTTATTGAAAACTTGCCAACCTCGATAAATAATTTTGAAATGCTAAATGTTGTTTCATAAACTAAACTTTTAAATTAATTATTAAATTAATACAATAATAATAATTACACATGAATGTGAATACAAAGTGTGGTGTTCACTCTTTTTATTGCAGTTTAAATATTATATCTCGCCAAAATAAAAAATGAGATGGCGTGATTTTTATGAATCCGTGTCAGGCTGGGAGAAATATCTCTCAAAAGGACTCTATGGGTATTTGATGTCTGGAAAAAATATCTCCCAAAATTGTTTTAGGGGTTAAAAAAAAGCCCGTCACCGGACGATGAAGAACCCTCTCTTTCACTGTTTGAGTCTCTGAATATATAATTTGATGAGCTTTTCTGCCTAGGTGCTGTGGCGTATCTCACACCTTTCACAGACAACTTCCGGCGGAATCTGTTTCAACAGTGGAGTGAGAAGATAAAAGAGTGTAAAGTACCTCATACGCCCGGCTGCAACCCCATCACCACTCTTGGAGAGCCCGTTGTCATAAGGTGCTTGAAAATTCTCCAAACGACTTAGTCATGTTTGATGACTACAACTAAATGGCCAGACTCTTCCCAATCCTTTTTCCCTTCTCCTTCTCCTCTTCCTACAGATTTTTTTTTTTTACATTAACCCCACACAGGAGACCCTGAGGAAAATTATTTCCCTCAGGGCCTATGTCATCTTTGAAGATACTGTGTGTAGGGTATTTTAAGGAAAGGTAGGAGAGGAAGTTCTGGGAAAGAAAAAGGTGGTGGGTAAGAATCTAGGGGTCAGCGTGTCCAGGAGTGACGGACGTATGAATCCATCCCTCATCCACCATCCTTTGATGGTGGTTCAAAGAAAGTCCGGCTGAAGAGTTCAAAAGGTCTCCCTCAACCAGCCTCTCCCGATCCAGCCCGCCACGCAGCAGGTCGGCAGACCCACAGCCGCCAAGACCTTGACAAACCTCACCCCGTGAAATGGCTTTCGCCATATTTGATGACAACAAGTAAATAGCCAAACTCTTAACAACCTTCCTTTTTCCCTTCTCCTCTTCCTGCAGATTTATTATGTATAAAAAACCCTTTTTGGTGGTCGGCTATCTTCCATCTTTGCTACACGACCTGTTCAGCAGAGCTGTACTAGCTTTATCAATCTCACTTTAGTAAACTATTAAAAAAACTCATTTAGCTATTTAGCATAACCATGATCTTATTCATTTTAGGAATTGCAAAACTTGTTTGGCAGATATATATGTTAACATAATTTTGCAGAGCTTGGCAGCTGAACGCCCTCCCTCAGGACACCATGTCTACTGAGAGCGCCGTCCTCGTGATGAACTCCCGGCGGTGGCCGCTCTTCATCGATCCACAGGGGCAGGCCAACAACTGGATCAAATCCATGGTAATACACACACCCTGACTCCTGATTAGTTGTAAATATAGGGTATACTGATTTGGATATATTAATTTTTATTTCCAGTGCAAACAAGACGGTCTCCTAATTTGTAAGCAGAACGACAGGGATCTGCTGCGGGTGTTCGAGACGGCCATTCGATTCGGAAAACCAATTCTCTTGGAAAATATTGGAGAGACTCTGGACAATTCTCTCGATCCCATCTTAAAGGTATACTTTTCTGTTATATCGGTGGTGCTGTAAAAGAATACTAGAGAAAACAATGGACGGATAAGCACACCAATCTTTTGTTTTGTTGTAACGTGTATGGCATATTAAGTAATCCCGTTGAAATAATTGAATAAATTAAATAATTTACATAACTTAAAAATAAATATGTACATGAAATTAACAATGCATAATATATTTTACAATTCTTGCCTAAATGATTCTTGAAACCTTCAAGGTCAATGTTGAAAATTTCAACAGACCTGGAGATGTAGCAGCACCAAACCTCCTTTGCTCGTTCTGCCCCGTGGAATGCATAGCAGGTTGTGGTGTCGACCCTGGCGGTAGTTGTTCGGTACAAACAATTTATAGCATTCCAGGAGGTATCGGCTGTCAATAAAATAGTTTATTATTTTCAATACTGAAAGGACCCCATTCTTCCAAGATTGGAGATTTATATTATTTAGTAGCGCGTCTCTGAAAACAAATCCATGTGATGCATGAATCACGGGTTCTCACCTATCTATTCTGGAAATGCTAGGCATCCAAAATAAGGCTGTCAACTGTCTGCTTTCCTGCCAAACTGGGAACCTGGAAAATGACTGTCACAGGCCTCTGGATTCCAGATCCTTAGTGTCCATCAAGAGTGGAAGATTCTAGTTCAAGAGGCCAGTTTAAGTGTGGGTCATGATCTTCGACAATGAGGGAATGACTGAAGATTAGGTCTATTTGTGCTGTACAAATCATTATTACAAAGACGTGATGGTTTATTTCAGAAACAAACCTATACCCAGGCAGGGCAGCTGGTGATGAAGGTGGGAGACTCGGTGATTCCGTATGCAGAGGACTTCAAGCTGTTCATCACCACCAAGCTGGCCAACCCGCACTACAGTCCCGAGGTGTCCGTCAAACTGCAGATTGTCAACTTCGCACTGGTTCAGACGTTAGTCAGCATCACTTGTGTACTTTATTTAGTTCATCATTTCATTAGGGTCGTAGATACGTTCAAATGGCGTAAAAACCTCAAAAGGCACCATGTTAGGTGTCAGATATTATCAGTGCCTTAGCTCCTTAACTCCTCGGCGTATTGGCAAGTACGTGCCCGGAGCGGAGTGCTCCAATTGCCCCCGCACAAGGCCGGCCCTGACTTTCATCACCCTGGTGAAAGACCACCATTCAGAATCGAAACGTTGCTTAAAATGCCTTCAGCTTCACAACATACCCCGATTGGGGATGCCAGTCTCATTAGCTCTAGACGGTTGGAACTCTTGTACGGTACTCACATAATTTATTTTGTTAATTCACCGCTAATATCTTTCAGTTATTTTTTATACATTTTTGAAAAAAATTGTAAAAAAAATTTGTTTTTTTAATTAATGAAAAAAATAATAATTTACTGTAGAATAGGTGCGAGGTGCGGCAAGTGGTGTGCTGCGTCATTTTTACAACCCAATGATAAGAAAACGGTACTAATGTATCAAGAAAAAGTTATCAATGTAACGCCCTGCCCTTGCATACGGTCACCAATTCTGAATGATGAACGAGAGAGTAAGTTCTAGTATCGCCTCTGGCAAAGTTGAAATAAACATCAAAACGGCTGTTCGAAGAATGAAGAATGATCAGAATCATTTTAAAACCGTAGCGTAATCGGGTAGTTACTGCTACAACATTGTGTAAAATAAAGCATTTGTTTTCTTGTTTTGTTTGCCCAAACCAGAGGTCTTCAAGAGCAGCTTCTCTCCATAGCCGTGGCAGAGGAGCGTGCAGAGCTGGAGGAGCAGCGCGTGATGCTGGTGGCGAACAGCGCGCAGATGGCGGCACAGGCGGCCTCCATGCAGAGCCGCATCCTTGTGGGCCTATGCGAGAGTGTGGGCTCGCCCGTGGACGACGTGGAGCTCATTGAGACGTTGGAGGCCATCAAGATCAAGAGCGCTGAGATCTCGGTGAGTCTGGTCTTACTGAACTAACCTAACATAACTTAGGTAAAGCTGTCATGTTGTCCTTTTAACAATTAGACAGTAAGCTGAAATGGACATAGAATCGGCGTTTAAATATCTAAAAAACAAAATGGCGCTGATTACCATTTGATGTCATTGTTAAATTTGAATTTCTGTGAGACACTCCAACCTTCATCTAACAAATAAACTAAAAAGGTACAAATACCTAAATTAACCAATAGCACACCACATTAGCGGATAAAAGTTTTGCTTGCTACCCTAACTTTTTCTATACAATCTCCAAGCCAACCCAGACTAATCCAATTAAAAACAAAGAAATCTCATTAGCCCTCTCAAATTGGCTCACTAATCTGGATCAGTTAATATAACTATATGGTTTATACAAGGTGGCGCGAAATTAATCACCCATCGAATTAATCATCGGAAGATGTTATAATTTTTGCAAATGGCGTCTTACGTCAATCATATTTGACACGAAAAGCCATTACATCCACTCAAAGGCACTGTGTGGTGCGGCGTTGACGCGGGAGGAGTGATTGGGTCGTATTTTTTGAGGACGCCATTGGCATTACGGTCACTGTTACTGGTGAACCCTACAGGGCCATGATAAACGACTTCTTACTTCCGGAATTGGATGAGCGGGGCTTGGTGAACATGTGATTTCAACAAGATGGTGCAACAGCACACACAGCATGAGCCACAATGGATATTGTGAAGGAAGCGTTTCCTGGTTGCTTAATCTCTCGTTTTGGCGATTTGGTATGGCCAGCAAAATCGCCCGATTTAACCATTCCAGACTTCTTTCTTTGGGGCTATTTGAAGTCGCGGGTTTATGCCAACAAGCCTCAGACAATCGCAGCCCCTAAGGAGAATATTCGACAGGAATGCGAACAGTCATCACCGGAAATCTTGCTGAAAGTCAAGGAAAATGCGATAAAACAGGCACAAATGTGTATCAACACTGGCGGCAGCCACTTGACGGATATCATCTTTTCCACTTAACCGGTTGTTTGCCGTTTGTCACCCGGTGGCCGCGGCACTTTGAAATGCAATTTTGACCCTTATGTATAAAGAAAGTGTATAAAGAACAAAGTCAGAAACGCTTGCTCTATTATCGTCCTTTACCATAGCGAAACCCGCAATGCGTCTAGTCACTCGGAATAATTTATACTTAATTTTTCCGTAGTGCGGGATGTGAACAGTTTCTGCGCAAGCGCGGGAAAAAAAATACGTTTTTTCTACTATTTTGACCCTTCTATGTACAAAATTTGTAAAGGAAGTGTCAGAATCGCTTGCGCCAACATTCCCTATGGGATGGGTAAAGATTTCATTCACCTTGTAACCACAGATTATTTTAAAATAATTTTTATCTGTGGGCATCTCGAAATGTCATTTTGGCTGCGTCACTTTTATGAGTTCCTCGACTAAAACATCGCAAAACCTATCAATTTACGTAATTAACGCAAGTAATGTTATTTTGGTAGATAGTTTATTGTTCTAGGAATGTGTCAATAAAATATACGATAGGTAAAAATTAATCCACAAAACATTCGATTCAAATTGAAGGTCGTGAAATTTCCGTGTTGTTCCTCCGCGCTCCAAGAGGTTAACAGAAAAAATTGTAAAAGTCCAAATAAAGATTTTCATTACTCAAAATTATTTTTTTTTATTTAGTAAAAAAGTTATTCAAAAACAAAATTGGATGATTAATTTTGCACCACCCTGTATGTAGAATTGATAATCCAGGAAAAGATTGATGGAACACATAGCAGAGGAAGACATTGAACTTGTTGCTTTTTAATCTATGTGTCTGGTGTGCGTGCATTTCTTTTTAGATGTTCAGGGCTGTGAAGGTGAAGATTGCTCGGATAATAATTGGCTCGTGATAGCCAATCTCCAAAACATATGAACATGAATCCTTATATGAATGAAAATATAATAATTCCTTCTTGTTGCTGTTTGTTTTTAGATAAAAGTAAAAGAGGCGGAGGAAACCCAGAAGGACATAGATGTGGCTCGGCAGGTGTACATCCCGGTGGCCGAGAGGGGCAGGGTGCTGTTCTTCTGTGTGGCCGATCTGTCCACCATCGACCCCATGTACCAGCACTCCCTGGCCTGGTTCATCAGGATCTTCATTAAGAGCATGACCAACACGGAGCCCAATAGTGAGTGACCTTATCCTCACAGTCCCATAGCACAGGGAGTTTTCTATGGCAATAATGTTCCCCCTCCTGACAGAATCATTGGTTAGTTAGTTTTACCCGTAGCAATGATAACACAATCTATACTAAAACTGTTGTCGATAGTCATCAGGAACATAGAGGCTGAGCAGTGAAGCCTACAGAAAATCTGATTTCATCTGATAGGAGATCGACAACATCTATGCAAGGAGCTGCATGCAAGTCGCGAGCTGCTTATTCCGACCCCTAGTCTAGCCGAAGGAAACATCTGTATTTCTTTAATCCATCCCAATTTGCTAATTCCTTTCCTTCAAATCGTTAGGACAAAAAAGTATCTGTTCGTAAGCCTCTTTATGCCCTACAAAATGACAAGAGAATAATAATATTTGGACAATTTGTATAACTCAGATATGGGGGCTCCATCGAAGTCAGGGTTTATTTAGCCTCCCCAAAACTGAACGTACTGTACAGGGCCCGCAGATATTTTAATAGTACACAACTGCTAACCTTGTACAAATCACAAGTGCGCCCCACGGTTAAATTTGAAATATCTGAAAAATACCTGAAAAAACCCTGGGCTCTGTACAGAAACGGGCGGTCCGTTTGATAGATTCTCCTTACGGATTAGAATCTTTAGAGCACAGGCGTCAGGTGGGAATGCTATCCTTGTTCTACCGGTATTTCAATGGAAGATGCTCCGAGGAACTAGCGTCATTGATTCCTTCGGCACCGGTGCATAGTCGGAAAACACGCCAAACACATGCCCAACATATGTACACGGTTGATATTTGTCACATGAGAACGGGTCGCTTCTTCGACTCGTTCTTGTGTTCAACAGCTCTACTGTGGAACGATTTGCCGGCCTCTGTGTTTCCTCGTTCCTACAACATGGGTCTCTTCAAGACCAATATTCATTCCTTCCTCTCCTCAAAAAGACACATCTCAGATGATATAGGCCCTGAGAGAAATTATTTTTCTCAGGGCCTCCTGTGTGGTATTAATATAAAAAAGCGCCGTTTTTTATTGAAAATCACCCCAAGAGCCTTTAACTCAAGCCAAGTTCTCGAAACAACCCATCAGCAAGAAGTAGCTGACAGAATACCCTACAGTTGGCAATAAAATCCCAGCCTAGGAGAACATTAACCATGGATTGTCGCCACACTCTCTCATCTGTGGATATCACAAATATTATAAAAAACTTTTTTATTTTAACTTAATGAGTAAACTTTGACATATGAAGTTAAATATGACCGAAGGGGATAGGGTCCCATTAGCTCAGTGGTAGAGTACCGCCCTGGCAAAGTCCTGGGTTTGATTCCTAGATGTGACCGTATCTTTTTCTGTTTCAAATTTTCAATTGGAAGTGGCTAATGTTGTCATCTATGATTTGTAACTACGGACACCTGTTGTGCCATATATCCTTTATAAATGATCAACTTTATCTGTGGTCTATCTGACGCATCAAATAATTATTTCAGATAAGATAGCCATTCGCCTGGAGACCATCATCAACTACCTGACCTTCTCGCTGTATGCGGAGGCGTGCCGTGGCCTCTTCCAGCGCCACAAGATGCATTTTGCCTTCCTGCTGTGCATCCGCATCCTGCTGCAGGAAGGGGAGATCGACCCCATGGAGTACTTCTTCTTCCTCAACGGGGCGCAGGCCAGGATGGTCAGTTAAATACATTAAATACTATATCTGTTTTATCTTCTCGTTTCGTTCAATATTAGAGATTGGTGAGTTCTGCATTTTGCCGGAGGCCTCTGAGGCGAGCTTCCTTTTAAAAGTATTTGAGTTCCGTAGATCCCGAGCCGAGTTCTTGGGTGCGGACTGGGTTCTGGGTGTTGTTGCAGCTACCGGGACGCACGGGTTTGGACGGAGCCGGACCTCGGAGCCGGAACCCGGACAAGAACCTTCACGATTCGTGAGTGGCTCAGACCGCGAACACCGGGACGCCGGTGGAGGCATTTGGGCTCCAAGCCTGGCTCCGAGTTCCGGGTTTGGGTCCGAGTTCTGGACAGGGTTCTCTGGGAGTAGTCGATTTGAAAAATGAGTAGGAGTAGGATCTGCTTACTGAGAAGAACCCAAGTTCAAGAGCCCACTCCAGCTGAACGTACATATTGCTAGTGCAAATCCAAGTGAAATGTCAAACTTGACATTTTCTAAATAAAGTGGGTTTTAAATCTCGTACTTGTGCTCCAACAGCTTGACTGTGAAATAAATTGCTAATTTTTATACTTTCTCCCACTGATCTCTTTGAGACCCAGTTTCACTCCCTCATCTCCTTAGAAAGACCCTCTGCGCAGCATCCCCAAAGATATCTGTTTAAAAACGCTTCCTCCTTGTGAGGAGTTTTAATGTAAAATTTGCTTATTTTTTTCATTTATATTAAAGAGGATATCAAACTTTATCAGCGAATTTAGAAAATGTTTAGCACTTCCAAAATACTGTAGTAATGAGGACCCCATAGTTCTCTGAACCCAACAAATTTGTAGTGTAAAAAGGAAATTTATTTTTTTTTTTTTTATTCTTTATTTTTTCCATTATTTTTTCGAAAAGAACATACATTTTATTAAATATACCTAATTGTGATTATCTAAAAATGAGTGTTTCTTTGTTTGTGCCTTAATATTTCTTAAAACATTCGTCGAATTGCGATGAAACCTTGGTTATTTGTGTGTGCAAGCCCGCGAAGCTTTCTATGTACAATGGTGAGCTCTGGCTTCATGAAATTTGTATAAAAATTCTATGAACGACGAGTTTTTTTGAAAAATGTGTTTATTTTACATAGTTTGGCGGTGGGGGAAAGGGAACGAAGTAGGGGAGGGTTCGTGGAAGGGGGGAAGAGGGAGCTAGAGATGTAGAAGGGGAACACGGGAGGGGGGAGGGGAACTCTGGAAGGGGGACAAAGGAGGTGGGTAGGTAGAAGGGGAACACTGGAAGGGAATGGGGAACGCTGGAAGGGTTGAGGTTCTCGGGAGAGATCCTGGGGTGAGGCGGGGAAGATGGAAGGGGAATGCGGGGAAGGTGGAAAGGGAATGCGCAAAGGGCAGTGTGGCGGGAACGGAGACGCATGGGAAACGAATGCAGGCAGAAACAATTTCTTTATTTGAGTGGCATTGCAACGCATGCCGGGTACTTGCTAGTAACATATAAAATATGACCGGTCAGTGGTTGAGTGGGCATCGCGCATGGGTCCCACCCGGGGGTCGCGTGTTCGATTCCTCGGCTGGCTAAGTCCTCCATCACAACACAAGCAACATTTTCAGCTTTCTGTGATGGTAGTAGGAGATTTTCAAACATTGTTAAGTTATCGTAATCTGGGTTTTGTCTTTCTTCTTAGTTTAAAGAAAGAAACCAAACAAAAGTACCTAAGTAATAGGAATCCACTAAGCCACTGCCTCTGTGTGAGTAATGCAACCAAGAATTAACATTTTATGGGATAATTTTTGTATTTGTAGTGTATGCATGTTAGTTCTAATGTAGGTCCCTATAAGTGGCAAGTAAATTTAACCTTACTTTCCTTTCTATTTATTCCAGGAGCTACGCAACCCCGATCCTGATTGGATTTCTTTTAAGATGTGGCAAGACATCCTCTCCCTGGCTACCCTCCCTAACTATGTGTCCCTGGTAGAATCCTTCCATATGCACCTCAAAGAATACCAAAAGATCTACGACTCCAATGATCCGCATAGGTTATTTCTCCTTATTTAGGATGTGGCAAGACATTCTCCCCTTGGCCACCCTCCCTATTTGAGGCGCTCAGGGGAAGAGTGGCCCAACCCACAAAAATTCGTAATCAGCGAAAAAACACAAAACACGGGGATTCATTTTTTGACAGATGCCGCGCAATGCGGTCGTGTGTGGAGAATCGGAACGGCCTTTTGTGGTTATGTGCAATGAGCGGGCATAATCAGGAGTTCAAAATATTATTATAAGTACCTAAATATAATATAACAATAAAAATATTTGATAATAAAATTATAATATAATATCAAATATTTTTAATTATTCTGTTTTTGACGTAAATATTTACGTACTCTAAATTCGTAACTTTAGGTCGTGCCATAATCGATATTAGTCAGAAATCTTTCCTGATAATTCAAGTTGGCATGGTCAGCACAATTTGACAAGTAGTACATAACATAATAATAAAGTACATAATAACAATGTATGGCTGTTTATGAAATTTGCGTTTTTGTGTAAAATCATTCCAAGGGCACTGTACAAAGACATGTTACGCATCCACGTTCCCGCGCGGAGTATATTCCAAGCGTTTCTCGATACCGAATAATTATATTAATATTTGTTACTATATTATAATTTTATTATCAAATATATTTATTTTAATATTATACGTAGGTATAATAATATTTTAAACTCGTGATTATTTAAGCTCGCTCATTATACATAACCTCAAAAAGCCGTTCGATTTGTTCTTCCATAAATACGACCACACTGCGCGGCTCCTGTCAATTAAATGAATTATACCCCCCCGCCGGCCCCCGCCTGCCTTCCCGCTTTGCCCGGGATGAAGTGTTTAGGAAATGTTTTCCGTCGAACACGGGAAGCACAACTAAACTCGAAACACAACAAAAGTTGAGAATATTTATTGACAAACTTGATAAATTCATTGACTTGTTGTGGGACTGTCAAGACAAAAGACGAGCTATGGACCCCGCTACAGAGAGTTCAGCAAATATCTTTTGACACATGTCACAACATAATAAAACTGTCCCCATGCACTTTTTTAAATTTGTAATCTTCTCCATAATATATTAGTAAATGACTGTTTTATGGAGAACCTGAAAAAAGGATTATTAATGGTAAGGCATCCTCCTCCTATCCTATGTTGTTGCCCCCTAGCTATATCTTGGTAAGTAGGTATAATTTAGTTTTAATTTCCCAGGGTCCCCCTGCCCGCCCTGTTCGCCAAGAACCTCAGCCCCTTCCAGAAGCTGCTGGTTCTGAAGGTGCTCCGGCTGGATAAGCTGTCCAACGGCATGCAGGACTTCATTGTGGAGGTACTGGGCCAGAGGTTCGTGGAGCCGCTGGCTTCGGACCTGTCTGCCATGTACGCTGAAGCCGGCGTCAACACTCCCCTCATATTCGTGCTGAGCACGGGAACTGACCCGGCTGAAGGTATTACTTCATTACATTACTAGCACAGACCCGTGAAAATTAAGGGAATATTATATTATAACTAAAGGATTAGTGAAGCTTAACCCCTCTGCAACGTAAGCAGATATATGCGTTAAAAATACGACAGCAGTCAAGTACAATAAGCGTGTTTACACGTCAGCGCGTGTGTCTCCATAGAAACCGTTATAATTCCGTTATTGTTTTAGTTACATCCGTAAAATAAAAAGTGAAAGGTCGATAGTGAATCATGCTGCACATCTCTATTCAAGTTGTCCATAGAAATACATAAAAAGAACATTCTGTCAGACGCGCAGTCTGACACATAATTTATCCCGCCAAATTTCCTACGGGCGCCGGACATTGTTAATTTCTATTAAATATTTTTATATGAAATGATAAAAAAGTGAGGTGACAAAAGTGTTTATTACACATTTATACAATAGAATAAGTATTGTTGTTTACATAATCTGTGATTTTAGTACCGTTTTCACATAAAAACATCACGTGAGTCATTTTCACATTTTTTTAATGTTTGCATTCTAAATTTTAATATTTACAAATGTTAATATTTATTTGTAATATTATAATTCGAAAGCTTATTTTGTAACCTGTCTAAAATAGTTTTTACTATTCGGCTACGTTCAGAAATGTTTCATTTATAGAGCTTTAATTGTGAAGCGGTAATAATACAAAGTTTTCGTAAAATATCATTTCGTTTAAGACACCAAAAGCTAATATTCTCGAAAATTCGGAGGGGTTAAGAAGTTTCTTGAATGTCAATGTTAAATCTTCACCGTGCACAGCTTTTTTACATTAGCTCCGCACAGGAGGCCCTGAGGAAAAAAATCCCTAGGGACATCAATGTGGATGGTCTTTTTAGGGAAATGAAGGAGAGGAAGTTCTGGGAAGGAAGAAGGTGTGAGGGTTGGGTAGGAATCTGGGAGTCTCTGGGTCCAGGAATGACGTATGGATTTAGCCCTCCCACTGTGGTGCAAGTTTGTGAAGCTGAAAGTGTTTATAAATTTTTTGCCTTGGGTTAATTAAATATTTGCTTTGAAAAACAAACATTTCTTTTTTTGTTGGAAAATTAGAGATGTCAGAATGAACACCATTTTTACACTTGTGAAAAATAACATTATCTGTCAAAAATTTTAACAAAAGAAATACACATTTCAAATATAGAAATTATTGTTAATATAAAATATTTTTGGTACCTACTTTATCGCTTGGTTCTCACAATCTTTTCCAATTTTTAAAATTAGAAGTTCGTTGTTCGTTTGAAGCATTTAAGGAACATTTCGTGTCACGCCTGAAATTTGTATGTTTGACCATAAGCATTTATTGGGGTTTTTTATAAAAAAATTTTCATCACAATCACAAAATCATGATAGTATATCAGCCTTACTTATCATGAAACCGTACCACAGCTCTGTAGCATCGCGGTAGCTACACAGTGGAGGGGGCCTACACTGCTCAGGGTCAAAATCTTTACTCATCATCATAATGTTTCTCGACAGCTGTTATCATTTTTTTACGGTAGCAACACTGCTCCAAAGCTGAAAAACGCGGTCAATTTAGCATTTCGCGGCGTGTTGCCAACTTCACGTTTATTCATACGTCAACATCAGTCAACACAACATATTATTCGAGGAGCTTCAGCGAGATTGATCTGTGTTTGTTTACCATTTCTAACGCAATTATACACACTATCTCACCTCGTTTCTACCCCAGTATCGTATGGCACAAAGAACTTGGAGATCGGTAGATACTTTGCCACCCCGTTTATTATTCACATCCAAATACGGCCGTACCAAATCAATCAAACGTCTCATGTTGACTTTGGTAAATTTATATTTAGACCTAAAATCTCCTTCCATAAGTGCTGCAAATGGATCGTACCTTTTTTTTAACCTTTTCCGTAGCCGTGGTGCACGAATGCCGCGAATACGGTCAATATTTGCCAAAGCTCCGTTCAAAACATCAAGATTCTCATAAAAGTTCGCCATTTCGTCAGTTACAACGCACGGGGTACTGAGTTAACCCTGGTGTTCGGGTGGTTTAAATTCTGACAGCTACTACATCTCCCGTACAGCGACGCGGGAATAACATGCGCATGCGCACGATTAACCCACCGTGTTGAGTAACAATTTCACCTAACCCGGTCTTGCTCCTGTTATGTTGGTAATAGTAGCACCAGCTGTCAGATGCTGATAGTTGGCAGGTCTGTCGCTTCACTTGATAGATAACCTTGAACTTGTCAACAGTGTCAATAAACGTCTTACATATGAATCAGTTTCTGTGTTTAATTACAAACCTCAGACATTATAGCTCCGAGGTTGTATCTTATTTTGCGATGATGAGTAAGACTGTATATATTATGTTTAATATTATTGGAGAAATGATATAATCTCCTTTAAATATCAATCTGTGCCTATTTTACTTGTGTTTCATTATAAAGTGCTCCCTAAACTAGCATCTTTGAACCCTTCCTTTGATTTAAGTAAACCCTACATATAGTTAGATACGTTTTAAGATTTTCACGGCCAAAAGTATTTTCGTTATTTGTTTTTGGGGTGTTATGCCGTGTTGCGCTACCTCCTTCTTTAGCCAACGTTTCGGACAGCGTTGCAGTGTCCATCATCAGGGCAGATCCGGTAGATCCGGTAGACGATCCTCACACATCTATCGGATCTGCCGGATCTGCCCTGATGATGGACTCTGCAACGCTGTCCGAAACGTTGGCCAAAAAGGAGGTAGCGCAACACGGCATAACACCCCAAAAACAAATAACGAAAAAAAAAACTGCAAATAATTAGTTGTTTGGAGTAAGTTGCGTTATTGCATTACAGAGCTGTTTAAGTTTGCGGAGCGCATGAAGATGACAAAGCGCCTGCAGGCCATCTCGCTGGGTCAGGGGCAGGGGGTAAGGGCTGAGGCCATGTTCAAGACAGCGCTCAACGATGGCAACTGGGTGTTCTTTCAGGTGACATACCTACTTTAATCACTCAGACCCATAAGCTTGTTTTCATGATAATATTACATTACTAGACATATGTATGAAGTAAGAGGTGTACCTGACTTATTAAGTCAAAATGTCAAATCTCCTACTAAGGTTTTTTTCCAGTATACACGTGATATATGAATGTTATAATAGTTGGTTTTATTTGTTCAGAACTGTCACCTGTCGCCGAGCTGGATGCCAAACCTGGAACTGATGGTGGAGCAAATAGTAGTGGAAAATGTCCACAAGGACTTTAGAATTTGGCTGACTTCCATGCCATCACCAGCCTTTCCTTCAGCCCTGCTGCAGAATGGTGAGATACCGGACACGGACACTTTCTCTCATTTCTGTGTTATATCATGATTTTTTTTTTTTTACATTAACTCCACACAGGAGGCCCTGAGGAAAATAATTTCCCTCAGGGCCTATGTCATCTGGGATGCTGTGTGGAGGGTCTTTTTGAGGAGAGGAAGGAATGAACATTGGTCTTAAAGAGACCCATGTTGTAGGAAGGAGGAAACACAGAGGCCGGCAAATCATTCCACAGCCGAGCTGTTGAACACAAGAACGAGTCGAAGAAACGACCCGTTCTCATGTGACAAATGTCAACTGTGTACAAATGTTGGGCACGCGTTTGGCGTGTTTCCCGACTGTGCACCGGTGCCGAAGGGATCAATGATGCTAGTTCCTCGGAGCATCTTCCATTGTAATACCGGTAGAACAAGGATAGCATTCCCACCCGACGCCTGTGCTCTAAAGATTGCAATCCGTCTGTTAAGATGGGAGAATCTATCAAACGGACCGCCCGTTTCTGCACAGAGTCAAGGGTATTTTTCAGGTATTTTGGAGCTCCAGACCAGAGGTGGCTGCCAAATTCAGCCGTGGGGCGCACTTGCGATTTGTACAGGGTTAGCAGTTGTGTACTATTAAAGTATCTGCGGGCCATGTACAGTACGCCCAGTTTTTGGGAGGCTAACTTTACTCTGGCTTCGATGGAGCCCCCATACCTGAGCTGGTCACTTAGGGTTACACCAAGCATATCAATGGAGGGCCTGTTCGGAAGATTACTTCCGTTGAAAGAGACTAGATTTTCATTGCGATCCCTTTTAGACGTAATCAGACAAGATTGGGTCTTTGAAACATTAAATTCAACGAGATTATTTTTACCCCAAGAGAAAACACTCTCGAGGTAACCGTCCATTCTTTGCTTCAAAGCCTTACAAGCTGTTGGAGTTTGTGTTGTTGATGAATCACAATAGTTGATGAACAACTATTGTGATTGCTAACTAACTAACTAACTAACTAGCCATCACGCCGCTTCCCCGCCAAGCAACTCGGTCTTTGCACACACTCCTCGCCTCGTTCACATTCATACATCGTCTCATACATGCTCTTCTATTATTCTGACTCTTGACATGGCCCGACTCAAGTATCCGATTCACTTGGTAGTGACATGTCTTCCTCGGGAGTCCCCGACTTCTTCTACCATTCACATTTGCATCATATATTCTCCTTACACTCCTTTCCTCATTAATTTTCTCTACATGCCCAAACCATCTGAGTGTCTCTTTCTTCTTACTCTTACATCAGCCTTGCATTCTTTGTGAATCTCCACGTTTCTCACACTCATTATGCTTACGCCTTGCATTCTTTGCGAATCTCCACATTTCTCACATGATTGTATATGATTTTACCACACACACACCTCAGGCATCTCATTTCTACAGCTTTCGGTCTGTTTGTGATTGCAACGATTGAAACGTTTGTCAGGGTGAATTCTGTGTTTTTTTTTACCATTATTGCAATGTTCCTGTGTAATACCTACCAGTGTTATTGATTCCTCCCTCACTGATACACACCCTTGCCTCATGAGAACGGGTCATGTTTGTGTAATCAAATCAATAGATTCTGCTATTGATGTGTTTTTTATTAATCTGTATACTTTTTTTGTTGGTACATTATTGAATCTCCTCGGATGGGTTTATTAATTTGTGAAGATATATTATTTAAGTATATAACTTGTTGTGTGATTGGTTGTTAGGAACTAAAATGACAATGGAGCCACCTCGGGGCATTAAGGCCAATATCCAGAAGGCGTACGCAAGTCAGGTGGCTGATGTTGGTACCAGCTTTATTGGGGAAGACCTCAAAACCCTCAAATTTAAGGTGGATAATATTTTATTTCATTACTATCCCGCTACTGTCTTTTTTATTAGCCAAACCATACAAATCTGGAAACCAACGCGCCAAAACTCTACGTGTGTGGGGTAACTAAAATGGCTCGGCAAGCTCGGCTTGATTTTTGGAGTGTCCAAAATCCATATATAGTAAATCACCTCACCAATGGCTCCGTCGTGTGTGTGAGATCTCTGATTGAAAATCAGTGAGGCTATGGCATCTCCAATTGGGGTATGTTGTAAGGCTGAAGGTAAGTGGGCAGGAAAAAGGATATGAGAGGAAGGTGGGGATGATGCTCAGAAGAACCATATTGGAATATGCACTAATTATAGAATAACTGGTTGATATTTGCTACCATTGGAAAGGATTGTTCTTGGTACTCAACAATTCGGCTGTAGAATGATTAACCCGTCTGCTTGGTTCAACAGATTCGCACCACACAATCCAGAAGCCTCAGGTTCGCGTGAAAATCCTGAAATCGTCACTTTGGATCGAGGTTGTAAAATATCCATGCAAAATAGCTTTCATATTTCAAAGACAATAAGAAGCATTATTTCGTTCTCTTTCTGGTTAAAAGAAAAAATACATATGTTTGCATGAGAGGACGAGAGATATATAGCTTTTAAAATGTAAGGTCGCTCGGGACGTTTTTGGACTTATGAAAGTATAATGCGATTAGGGGTCGTCCATTAATCACGTGATGTTTTTTTAGCAACTTTTTAACCCCCCCCCCCCCCCTGGTAATGTGTGGTGAGTTTTAGACTAACCCCCCTCCCCCCAATCACGTGTATTTTTTTAGTACATTTTGAATTTTTCAGAATATTATCACGAAAAATAAATACACGTGATATCTCATTATATCCCCCCTCCTCGTAATATTTCGTGATTTTTTCCAACCCCCCCCCCCCAATATATAAACACTCCCAAACTTGGGAATGCCCAAGACATGTATTATCTGCACCTGATGAGGTGAAGAATGCTTATAGATCTATTTTATACAATGCTTTGATTAGGAGTAGGCTTGAGAGTGGATCGGTGGTTCAGAAGAAAATTCTGAGATTTCTCTACCTGAGGGAGTATGGTTACTACCCTTGGCTCTAGCCTACCCACTTCCTCTTGGGCATGCTCAGTATGAACTATCTACGGGTCAGTGTGCTCACTGTAACACATTTCTTCAGACTGATTTGTGGATGGTTCGAAAGCTCGACTATCATGGAGAGCATTAGTTTCTATGTTCCCGATGGTTATCTCCGTCACCGACAGCATAGTCCCTTTTATCTCCCGGCTTGCAGAACTAACTTGTCAATGGTCATGCCAGTCCAGGAGCTGTCATGTTGTTAAATAGAATCACTTCGAATATGGATATATTTAACATCAATGCAGCACAATTTAAATGGCAAGCTTTGTTGCTGTTGGTTTTAATCTGCCGAGCGATTATATATCTTTTGTGGGATCTATTTTGCGAGATCTCCTGTCAGATTTGTGTGATTTTTTATAGCTGTCAATTGCTTTTTCTATGGGTATCAGGCCAGCTTTGCCGATTTGTGACAGCTCACAGTTGAAATCTGACATTGGCCCATAGAGAAAGCAAATAACAGCCACATAAAATCACACAATCTGATAGGAGATCTCACAAAAGAGATCCCACAAAAGATATAGAATCGCTCGGCTGTGTATCTTATCTTATTATTTTTGTCTTTTAAAAACGCATTGTACTTTTGTAATGTTTTTAAAATGAATAAATTGAATTGAATTTAGTACTTCGTAACCACAATGTTATATTTTTCCTAATCGTAACATTTATTTAGTATTTATATAATAATAATAATAATGCTTTATTGTCTTCATTTCTTAGTAACAGTAGAGTTAATGATATCCTCACTGGGATCTCCCGTGCTGAGGATTTCATTTACATATTATAATTTAATTATAAGAAATTGATATGAATTAGACATAACATATATCAATTAGTATTTTTTTTAAATAATTATAAAGTAAATAAGATAATGGTTTTTTTTATAATTCAGATTACTAGATTTGGTTTTAGTCTGTATTTGTGATCCTCAGTGGCTGACCTTCAGCCTGTGTCTCTTCCACTCCGTGATCCTGGAGAGAAACAAGTTTGGGCGGCTCGGCTTCAATGTCCCGTACGAATTCACGGACGGGGACCTGCGCATCTGCATACAGCAGCTGCAGATGTTTATCTGGGAGTACGACGAAATACCTCTGAAGGTTTGTATCTCTGGGTTTGTCTCACAAACTCTTTAAATAAAACTCTGGGTTCAACAAAATACTTTGGACTTTATTTTTATTAGATAACAATTAGCCCAGATGGCTTATTTAGCAGACGGTAGGAATGATTCTGGGTCTTGACCTTGAGGTTGCAATCGTATTTATTATAGTATCAATCCCTGCATTATCGAGAGCTATGTGACATCTACGGTTTTCAATTTGGGAGGCAGGTATGGGTACCGCCGCCCAGGGAACCATTTATTGGATAACCAACACCTCTGTGATAGGTCACCCTAAGTGGTTCGCTATGTTTGATGACTTAGCAGAAGTGCCCGGATTCTTGTGGTGAGGTTTGTCTAGATCTTGGTGGCCGATGCGACTGCCCCCCTCCTGCGTGGTGGCAGGATCGAGAGAGACAGGTTGAGGGAGGTATTTTATTCTCTCCAGTCAGAATCTCTCGACTCATAGCCTTGAGAGGGATGAATTCACATATCCGTCACTCCTGGACACACTGACCCCCAGATTCCTACCCACCCCTCATAACTATTTCCTTCCCAGAACTTCCACTCCTTCCTTTCCTTAAAAAATCCTCCACACAGCATCCCCTAAGATGATATAGGCCCTGAAGGAAATTATTTTCCTCAGGTCCAATGTAAACAAAAAAAAGAAACCTCTTCAATTAAAATCTAGAATAGCCTAGCCTTACCTAGCAAACAGACAATCTTTCATTGCCTAAGTCAATCCCAAAAATATCCCCCAAACAGGCCAGGCAACTACTTAAAATCGATAAAATTTACCGTGGGAGACAGTAAAACTGTTAACTGGACACTAGCACCACTTCAAGAGACTCGGAGTGGAAATCACCAATAGCTGTTGAAAATGAGAAGAGGATAAAGAATTACTCATCCATCTACGGTTCCAACATCCCATCTTGATACAGTCACTTTTGTAAAATATTTGTCTCATTAAATATGTATGCATTTTTTTTCATTATCAATAATTTTAGTAAGAAAAAAGGTAAGGTGAGCCATTTTTTAAATATGTTTGCGTGCAAAATTTTTCTATCTCAAAAATTTGAAAGCGAGTTTTATCACCTTTCTAAAACAGTTTTTAGTTTTTGGATAAGTTCAGAAATACTCCATTTCAAGATGTAGGGATTTCCCAGGTGGATATTGTAGTGTATTGATTTTATTCATATAGTTTCAGCCTCCTTCAATAGATGTCGATAGCAGAGTTAGCAATACATACGAAGTTCTGTTATATCCCAACAGATGGCAGTTGAGTATGATGTCAGAAGAGTACCATCTATCGTCGTTTGTATCTTAGATATGAACGGTTGCGATGATTGCCGAAGGCATCGGCGAGATTAGGCGGGCTCCTCCAATTCGCTCGCCACTACTTAGAGCTTAGTCTAGTAAGGAAATCAGTCCAGTTTAATATTCACTGTAACTTTTAATATAACTAAATAAGTCAACTATTAATCACAGTTTATAACTTATTTGGAAGATTAATTATTACAATTATTACAAGCAATAATTGTCAGCCTGAAACACTCATTTACATTGAAAAATCTTCCGAGAAAAGATACTTGCCGCCAACGGGACTTGAACCCGTGTCCTTCCGATTGCCGGTCGAATGCTCTGACCACTGAGCTATGGGGGCTTATCAAATACCCGCCAAATAATTCAATATATACTAGTGTTTCATTCAACAATTACTGCTTGTTATATTTTTTCCCACCTGGGAAGATCTTAATACTGGAAATTAACAGACATAACAGATATCTATGAACTTATTGCAATTGATTATGTTGCAGATGTTAACATATGTGACGGGCCACATCAACTACGGCGGTCGAGTGACGGATGAATGGGACCGGCGCTGCCTCATGGCGCTGCTGTCGGACCACTACAACGTCAAGGTCATGAGTGAGAAGCACAAGTTTGACGAGGAGGGAGTCTACCACCAGGTAAAACGTCGACCACGGCACTCGAGTGACGGATGAGTGGCACCGGCGCTGCCTCATGGCACTATCATGTTGTTAAGCTTGTCAGCTTTTTACAATTTGATAGAAAACTGAAACAAACCTAGAGTCGGCGTTTAACAGTAATCTTTCAAATGAAAAAAATAACAAAATGGCGCCAAACGACCATTTGATGACGATGTTACGTCTGTGAAACAACTGGCCCCTAGACCATTGTCATCTGAATAACGGCTTCAACATTGGAGACTTGACAATAATTTGTTCTTCTTATGATGGAGGAGAGCTGGTGGCGGTCAAAGTAGGATGCTGAGGTTATTCAGCCACTCAACGGCATTGGGAGTCACTTGATTCAGCACAGATCTGCCTCCAGGAAATTGATTGAGGAGACATTCTTCTACAATGGGTTTTGTAGTTTACATTCTTAAAGTCCTCCAATATGTAAATTTAAAACGCACAAACATAATGATGCTATATCCACTGGTCCCTAGTACTTAGCATTTTATTTGGTTCATTGGCTTATATATTTTAATTCCCAATAAGCAAAGTTTGAATACTTTCAGTTACCTGCAAACGCAAGCCTCGAGCACTATGTGGTCTACATAAAAACGCTCCCCATCAATGATGACCCGGCTATATTTGGACTTCACGCCAATGCCAACATCAGTTATGCTCAGTCCGAGTCCCTGGCTTGTCTGAGTATGTTATATCACCACCAAATAACCAATTAAAATATTTGTCAACATCTAGCTATTATACTTGTACTTAATAGTTCTCTAAACAGTGGACCTCACTTCCAAAAAATAATGTTTTAATTTTCTCCAATTTACTAAATCAGCACCAAAAGGCGGAGTGGAAATGCGAGAAGGAAGGGGAGGCGGAAGGGGAATGGGACAAATGGGAAAGGATATGCAGGGAGAAACAATTTCTTTTTACAGCCGCCTAGTATGGTGATTTAATAAATCTAATCAACTTAAATGTCTAATATATGTAACATGTATTTTATAAATAAATAAATAAATAAAATAAAGTGGCATTGCAACGCATACCGGGAACTCGCTATAATAATATAAATGGAGCGACCAATCGACGTGATTTTTTTAAACAGATGTAATTGGAGGACTGAGAAATGACAATGGCTACATTTTATCCTGGAAAAAACATTTCATTCCCATGGGAAAATTCTTTATACAGTAGTTTCCTCCTAATACCATGCGAGCGAAGCAACGGGTAAAAGCTAGTATTTTATGTAAAAAAAATTATTTCAAATAACGAATTCTACAATTTGTTAAAGAAACCTCACCTATATATACATATAATTCAATGAATATTCGTTTTTCAAACATTCTTCAGGCACGTAGGTACCTTAATAATGATAAAATGCAAAGAAGAAATTTCAAATAAACACTATGATTTCATGCTTGAATAACCGAACCATTAAAATAGCCACCATCTTGAAACGGAATGTGCAAACAAATTTAAAGAAAAACTTAGTTAAAATAAGATTATTTCAAGAATTTAAAGTCCTTTCACTACACAATATTTATAAAAAAATTACACTTTTACAAATCCACAAAGATTGTTTCAACAATGATAACTCATTATCTATTTCAAACAGCAAAAGACCAAGTATTCTTGGCTCTATAACTATACCGCGTTGTAATACCACTACAGCCCAACATTTTTATAAATATATTGGAGTCAAGTGGTTTAACCAGTTACCCCTTAACTTAAGATTGGAAATTAATTATAAAAAATTCAAAAGTTCTATAAAAACACTAAATCATTAGCATATTACAATAATTCAATTTAATAATACAATAGAATGTCTCTCGACAATTGACTTTGGAAATCCATTTACTTTTATATTCTTTTCTCTTTTCTCTCTTCCTCTTTCTCTTTTTCTTCTTTTTTATACTGTTTTTTTTTTTTTCTATTCTATTTCATATATCTTGTTTTGAATATGTATATGTATTATATATATGTATATATATATATATATAAAATATATAAAAATACATATTATAATTCTAAAAAAATATGTTAAATAGTTTTTCACACATGCTGCTCCACCTTTTTTACACGAGCATGCTCTAAAAAAAAGGTGAATCACGTTATATAAAAAAATGTATCTGAAAAATGTAATGTCATTATTGTATGTACAAAAATAAATAAATTTAAAAAAAAAAAAAAAAAAAAAAAAAAAAAATTGTTAAAACACAATTAAAGGCAGTTATTTATTATAAATTATTTTTTGGGCCACTACTTTTTATAGAAAAGTCTCAGTTGAGATGGCTTGTACTTGCCAGAATGCCAGTTGTCCGACTTCTGTACAAAAAACCAAAGACAAAGTTGGGAAAAGCAACTCCAGAGGTGTAAGAGGAGAGGTTGTACCTGTAAGGACCTAACCCCTAACCCGAATAGAACAAGGGATGATGTAAATTATGATGAATATTTGTGTTGTTTATAATATTCATCTTTTCCAGGCACCCTAAAGACCCTGCAGGGGCGACAAGTGTCAGGAGATGCGGGTTCGGCCGAGACTATTATTGAGAACTTCGCTAAGGATATCCTGGCACGCACTCCGCCCCTACTCAACGTGAAGCAGATTGCCGAGAAGTTAGAACACTTTCATTAATATTTGATGAGGACTACACAACTGCACACATCCTTTCCAATTATTTGTGGACATTAAATGCAGGAGCATGCATTTCACATATGCAGTAAGCCCCGCCCTACCCACAAAATATCAAATAATATTAAAATGTATGCCACCCAAAAATTTAACAAATTTTTGCTAGGAATAATTTGGAGAAAAAATTGGAATGTGTTAAGTTTAATATTATTTGATATTTTAATGTGAAAAGGGTTGTGGAAAAAGCTTACTACCTATATGGAATGCACATGCCTGCCAATGTGCATTAATCAATGACGTTTTAAAAATAGACTTGCCATAGTCTCACAAACTCAAGATATAATGTGACAATTAATCAACACTCTTCTGTTTTCAGCGATTTTCAATAATTTCTTAATTCAAAAGTTATTCATGTACAATAAAGATAGACGCTTAAAAGAATATGTGCATATGGACGAAACAAAAGATAGAATGCGGGCGGCATTTTCGTATTCAAAATTCAAAAGTTCCGTCGAATACTGTCTCAAGGCCGACTAAAGTAGGAGCCCTGGGCACCAGTCGAATTTTGAGGTGTCAAATTTTCAAGCTATAATGAACAACGATAGTTTGCAAATGGAGTTGATTGTTATTGTATTTGTTGTTTCTGCTGATTGTATGTTGTTTTACCGCAGCAAGTAACTAAAGATTATTATTATAAAAAGTAAATTTTACTTAGTGACGGCATCGACTTTGTAATTTGGCTGTTGCGCATCCAGACCTGTACTTTAGTAGGCCTTGAGTTCTCTAATGACTCATAAAATCTTTGGGCAGAAAGCAATTGTATTATTTATATAATCGATAATAATAAGTAATTTGCATGTATTTACAAATGAAATGTTATTCCTTCGCTTTTACTACTGTTTACCGTGTAATGGAAACATTTTCTCATCACATGGGAGGGAATTTTGGCACTTTATAATGCAATTTACTAACTGGTAGGACGCGCCCTTACTCGACGCGTGGCAGTTTAGTACTAAAGTACTAGAAATCGAGTACAGCGCAATTGTCTTGATGTTGGCTTCCCACTTTGAGATTTCTACCACGCGTCTACAGTATATAACATCATTGGCATTAATATCTTATCAAAACTGAACATTAATATATATATATATATATATATATATACATATAAAAATATAAATATGTTTGCTTGGGGATATATGAGTACATGAGTTGTCCATGCTTTACTTAACCATTCATCGGATTGCAGTGAAACTTTGGAGATTTGATGTGCGCATGCCCGCGATGGTTTCAATTTACAATAGTGAGCTCTGGGCCCCTGGCATGGTCGATCGATATAGGTTTTATCGAAAATGTCAGTAACTTGTCATCGCTTCTGAGCACGACTGCAGGCCGCTAACGAACATACAACAGTTCACGTCAAATAAATTAGAAACCCTTAGTCATTGTCAACTGTTGTTTGTTCATTAGCAGCCTACAATCGTGCTAAGGAACGATGACAAGTTACCGACATTTTCGATAAAACCTATATCGATCGACCATGCTAGGACCCCTGGTATCATTTATTTATTTATTTGTAAGAAACAAACAGCTTTTACATAATATACAGTGATAAATATACAAGTGAACTGAAGTCAAGCCATTGAAGTTTCTTATGCTAAAGTACATCGGAAATGAATTTTGACAGCCGGCGTAGTCCAGCGGTAAGGCTTTTGACTCGCACACCGAAGGTGGCGGGATCGAATCCCGGCGTGGCAAATAAATTTTATTTGATTTTTTTTTTTATTTAGTTACTATGTATTTATTATTTTTTACATTTTTATATCAAACATGTTAGGTATATATATAAAATAGAAAATATATTCGTAGTCCTCCTCACTAGGACATCCTGTGCTGAGGGGGACTATGCTTTGGATAAGTTTTCAGCGACTTCTATGGTTTAACTTCATTGTTTGGATAAGGTTTTCCAGAAACTTCTATGACAATGTTTTAAGTATACTAGTAAGTTCATTTTCCGATAGTTCCTTCAGCCAACATGTAATGTCCTTAATGTAGCTATTTTTTGTTTTAATTTGTTTGACACTAAGTGGGAGTTTGTTATATAACTTTACTGCTAAAAATTCAGAACTTCTTTGTCCAAATGAAGAGTTACACTTTGGTATATTAAGTATGTCTGTTTGTTTGGCTCTGGTTTTATGAGCATGTGAGGTGTCTGCCTCTGAATCATTAATTTGTGTTATTTCACAAGTTATTCATTTAAAATAATATATAGTATATATGCAGCATGTTCCAGAGTGGAAGATACTCTCAGTATCTCCCTGGTATAAGACCACCATTCAGAATTGAAACGTTCTTGAAATGGCATTAGCCGTGTTTGGTGACCAGATCTGAATAGCTAGGTATTTCCCCACCTTCCTCTTCCCTATCTCCTTCCCCTCCCCACTACATTCAGCCTCACAACATACCCCAATTGGGGATGCCATAGTCTCACTGACTCTTGTGCGGTATTCATATTTTAAAAAAAAAAATTTAAATGATCATGAAATTATATTATACGTTGCTAACCATTAATCTAATTGCGATGAAACTTTGGGGATTTGATAAGCTTTGCATGCCCACAATGGTTTCTATGTATAATAGTAAGCTCTGGCATTATGAAATTTGTATAAAAAAATTGCAATAGGTAGTACGCGTAGTACGAGCTGTTTGAAAACTGAATGTACCGGGACTGAATGTATGGAATGCGCGAGGGGGGAGGGGAACTCAAGAGGAGAGTTCGCGAGACAGGGAAGCGGGAGTGGGGCGAGGGAAAGCAGAGTGGGGGAATGGGACGCTGGAGAGGAAGGAGAGGCGGAAGGGGAACGGGACGAATGGGAAAGGACACGCAGAGGGAAACAATTTCTTTATTAAGTGGCATAGCAACGCATGCCGGGAACTCGCTAGTTCAAAACAAATGTTAGGTTGTTGTTTTGTTTATTAGAAAGAGGGAGAAGTTACAATTCAGTAATCAGCAGTACCTACTGATGAACCAAAATGTATTGTTATTTTATATTTCAGATATCCACTTCTATATGAGGAGTCTTTGAATTCTGTGGTAGTGCAAGAAGCAATGCGCTACAATAAACTTTTGAGTACCATTCAGACATCTATCAGGTAATTTTTAATAAAGAATTATTTTAATATTTGTATTATGTCTAAGCTTGGCTAAGCTAAGAAACCTAATATGTCCGTTACTCTTTAACTGAACTCTAGCTCTTCAAATCCACATAAGCCACATTTGGAAAGCAGAAATTGAAATAATTGCGTTGGTTACCTTTGAACATATATGTATATGACTTTTTCTTTCTTCTTCCTGTCTCTCATCTTATAGTGATTGGATGTATTGATATCAAATGACAAACCTTCGCAATAGAGAACTCCAGTCCAATTTTTTTTTTTTTAATGAATAATGTCCTTTTGACTTAAATAACTGCATTTTTTTTTTAGAGTTTGTTTAAATAGTTAAAATAATTTTCAAAGTTTTAATTTTTCAAGATCCCCCGAAAAACACCCCACGTATAGTGAATCGTGTGACATCATCACTCCTGAAAAGTTTTTCAACAGGTGTTCATTTTGTATGACAGTTATACGGAAGAAAGTATGGTACTATTCGATAAGTTAAAACATTATTTAGATGGATTTATTTATTTATTATATTATATTTATTATGTTATTTTTCAATATTATTACGGGAGAGTGGTATAGAAATTATTATTTTTTTAGCTTTTCAAATCAATACTATCTCAAACGGAGCATCACCTGCACACTGCAAAAATTGTAGGCCAAAAGGGTACAGGCAATTCAGCGACTACCAGCTGATCGACGACGGTCATTTTGAAATCAAAGTTCGTAGAGAAGTGAGTCGTTCGCGAACGAGTCGGCTCAGTGACCCGGATCCGTAAGATCCGGTTCCATAAAACCGATCTTCAAAGCTACGGACACACTTGCTCGCGGTTCGCGAATCTTTGCGAACGAATGAGCGGGTAGCAATTGCTACTAGGTAGCATGCTCTTTGGCTTCTAATGAGCAAGTGTGTCCGAAGCTTAATTCAGTCGTTCAATTGAGCCGATTCACTGAACCGGATCTTTTCATTCTCGTTCAACTGAGCCGCTTTGCCCGTCTCTAGGTGCATTATATGATAGCGTTATGATGTGGCATATTATGCAATTTTTTCGTACAGTTTAAAGTTTTACAATATTTTAAATAATAGAGATAAACTAATAGAGATACCCAGTGGCGGTCCTTCCCTCAGGACAATTGGTCAAAAACCTCCCAAAATTATAAGATGACAGTAAAACATTATTATTATGAAATATTAAGCAAATCAAAACAACTGGTATTATTCTAATGTATTTGAAATGTACCGCGAGAGAAAGCCGGCAGCGGCAAGCAGTGACATCTAACATCTTAAATGGAAGCTTCCTTTCCCACGCACTGCGATTGGCTGGGTCAAATTATGAAATGCCCTGGTATCATATCTTCTGTCTCTTCACGCACTACACAATAAATGAGATGGCACTATGACCCTTTTTTAAAAGTTTTCGGATTCTGAAGACAGTTTGGGTCAGAGCCGTGAGGGAGAGAGAGCATGCTGAATATCATTCGTTTGAAAGAGATGGTTTGATAAACGTAGGTTGATTTCGCATATTTTACGCTTGTCGCATGAAATAATTTACTATATTAAACGTAATTTGACATATGTGGGTGAATTTGATTCTCAAACTCGTGAGGTTCCTACAAATGAATATTGTTATATTTAATATGACATTGTATCATAGGTAATATCATTTTTTTAAATGACCTTCCACTTCTGGACCCCTAGAGCCGCCTCTGGAGATACCTCTATTTTTGATACTGAATTATTTAGGCTTAAATATTGTTTCAATAAACACAACAACTAAATCTCTATAAACAGTACGAAATAACGAATAACATGAAATATTGTTAATACTGATGGCTTGTGCCATACCTACCAAAGTTTCAATACAATGACTGGTGACGCGTGACGTCAGCACTAACCATTCAGTAATACCAACTTTACAGTGTGTTTTGACGAGAGGTTTAAAAATGCACTTTTTAATATTTTTTTAAGAACTTTACGTTTAATATTATGAAATAAAACTTATGTATATATTCAGAATCAGTGTTCATTGGTCTGTATGAACATATTTTTTTAAAGCCATAATATTTTTCACTGGAGTTCCTTATTATAATATTATTAGACCATTGCCAAATATGCCCATCAATAAAACTCAGACTATTGTTTGCAGAGATCTCCTGAAGGCAATGAAGGGTTTCCTGGTGATGTCGGAAGTCCTGGAGGATGTTGGCAACAGTTTAAACGTAAATACGGTCCCAGCGCTGTGGACCAAGAAAGCCTATCCTTCCCTCAAACCTCTCGGTAAGATCAATCATCAGAATTGTTATACATATTATACAACGTGTCCGGAAACTCGTAGTACAAGCGGGAAACTGGTGAATCTACATCACATAGAGAACCCAAAAAACTTTTTTTTTTAATCTGAGCATTTCGATTTTAATATAATTTTTTTTCTATTTTTCCATTTTTTCAGCATCTAAAGGGTTAAAAAAAATTTTGAGCCCAGTTTACCCTTCGATGCATTTTATAAGACATTACACAGCTGACATCAACCCCCTAGTGAAAAATTTTTTCAAATTTAACCAAAAAAATTCCAACTTCGGACCCGATTTACTCGAAAACGAAAGCTCAAATCAAAAAAGTTGTATCACAAATGGACTCCGAATGTGATGTAGATTTACCAGTTTCCGGACATCGTGTATATGTATAACAATTTGGGAGGCGGGAATGGGTACCGCCGCCCCGGGAACCTTTCTTGGATAACCAACACCTCTGCCATAGGTCACCCCAAGTGGTTCGCTACGTTTGGTGATTTAGCAGGGGTGCCCGGGTTCATGGGATGAGGTGTGTTTAGGTCTGATGACCAGGACACACTGAACCCCAGATTCCTACCCACCCCTTAAACCCTTTTCCTTCCCAGAACCCTCCTCTCATTCCTTTCCCTAAAAAACCCTCCACACAGCATCCCCAAAGATGACATAGGCCCTCAGGAAATTATTTTCCTCAGGGCCTCCTGTGTGGAGCTCATGTAAAAAAAAACATACATATTAAGGTATAATTGATAAGAAAACTTATGACATTACATATATTTGTTGAACTTCTTAGTCTGACTGAGTGTTTACAGATAAAGACATATAAATAAAATGACACCACAGATTTATAGATTAACCTTTCCTGGTCTGTAATGCGTAAATACTACACATTGCTTCTAATAACTTTTATATCTCTATAAATACAATGAATTCTGGATTCAGATTTTAGGTATTCCTCCGTTATACATTTACACACTGAATTAAAAAATAGTATTTTAAATAATTAGCAAATTTAATTCAAAATCAGAGATATTTTGTTAAATATCGCGAATAAACCACAAATACAATCAACCGTGTGCCAGTGTGGACCGTGATACGCGAAGAGTGTGCGGTGGGGAGATGACACGCTATGTGACGTCTCGCTCTACTTTGCTATACGGGAACACGAGAAACAGAGACCGCCGTGTTGTGTTTCGACCGTCGATACCTACGACCGCGTAGTAGCTAAACATACATAGCTGTATGTATGTATTGGGTAGCAGCCCAGCTCCCAGCGCCTCAGTCGTTCGCGGGCAATCCTTTGAGATGGTCTCCTCGCCCGTTTTTTTAGCAACGGACGATGGTTTTTTCATGTTTTCAGCAATTAAATTACAATTATTATCAATTGTAACACAAATTACGAAAAACAAAAGCGATTAGCTATGAATGTTCATATATTTCCGATATAAAATCGATGATTTTAACACGTGAATTGATTACACAGCACCGGAGCGCGCGTATTTTTTTAGCACAGTAAGGGAAAGGTTAATGAGCTTAAAAAGTTAAGGATAACGGTTGACCGCAGACTATCGTGTAATCAATTTTGTGTGAGTGGAGAAAAACAATTTCTAATCTATGTATGTCAGAAGGAATAATACATGAGGAAAGTGAGCTAATATTGCCAACCTATACAAACTTGTGTAATATTATCAATATATTTTCATCACTGGATTTAAAAATAAATTGATGTGATATTAAATAATGCAATTTATAATTTCAGCCCTCTGAAAGAATTAGTATGTCGTAGGCAAAGATGTTAAAAGTAATCTTACTCGAAATTTGCCCATCTCTGCTAATAAGGAATCAATGTAGAATGTATCACTATTTGGGCATGCGTAAACTCTGACACCGCAAAACTGTATAATACTTTAACCCCTGAGGAATCCTGAATTTTTACATCGCCTGAATGGTACCCAACGCGATGTCAACTTAGCCACTGACCGGTCTGAATATTCCTGGTTAAGATTAATTTTCTAATAGATTTGTTTTTTTTAATGTATTCCAAAATGAAATCCTCTTTTTGACATCAGCTGAAACATAAGCAATTAAAAACATTAAAATTTTGATTTAAAAAACATTTAATATTACAAACATTTTATCACTTTAAAACTAGTTTCATTCATACAAGGGTGAGTCTGTTTTTCATAAAATCCCGATGGAAAATAAATCTGTTTTGGGAGCGGAATCGGTATCGATCCAACGTGCGGGAGCTGCTTGCGTAGGGCATGTTCCAGTCACTCAGCCCAATGGGTTCATAACTAAGAACCATTCAAGTGTGGCCCTGAGGAAAATAATTTCCCTCATAGCCTATGTCAGCTTAGGGTATGTTAACCCCTAGAAGACGGGTAGTATTTTGTAAATATCTGAAAACCAAACATAATATTGAAAATTATATTTGAAATAATTGACGGGTTTCTTCAAAACCAACTTTTTTGCTTTCGAATTTTCATGGACAAGAACAAAATGC
This sequence comes from Limnephilus rhombicus, assembly GCA_929108145.2. Taxonomy (NCBI): domain Eukaryota; kingdom Metazoa; phylum Arthropoda; class Insecta; order Trichoptera; family Limnephilidae; genus Limnephilus; species Limnephilus rhombicus. The sequence continues at coordinate 18,003,078 of OV815291.1, forward strand.
ATTAAAAACTTCTAAAACCTAGCTCTAAACCCACACATTGCAGTTCATTTGTAGATGTAGTCATGATTTCACTGCACTGCTATTGTAGTGTATCGTATCCTAGGGGTTAAAATAAATGGTTCCAGGGGCGGCAATACCCATACCCGCATCCCAAATTGGTTGTAAAGGTTTATGAAGAATACATATTACACTTAACTTTTTTTTCATTTCATACAACAATAATAATTAATAAAAAAATCACAAGCTTTGACAAATCTTTCGCAAACACGCAAGCGATGGCGGTCTATAACTTTTTTGAATATGTTAAGATTATTTGAACTATGGTAAACTTTTTAATGTAAATACAGAGATAGGTGTCGCCACTTTTTAACACTGCTAATCATATGCAAAAGGAGATAGAATGACCTTTATGAGCATAATACATTATAATTTGTCCAGGTTCGTGGGTAGCAGACTTGGTGGCGCGCATAGCATTCATCCGGGACTGGGCCGACCAAGGCATCCCGGCCGTGTTCTGGATCTCGGGCTTCTACTCCCCGCAGGCGCTGCTTACGGGCGTTCTGCAGAACTATGCACGCAAGCACATCATATCCATTGACACCATCGAGTACATCTTTACTGTAAGCAACAATACCTCTTTATGGTACACCAAAAGTGATATACCACCAGACTTGAATCAAAGGTTGTTCACGCAGTATGTATGGGATTGGTAGGTATGCATTTGCCAAGACTTGCTCAAGGTCATGTCATGTCAATAAAATCTTGCCATTATCCCACCTATCTAATCTTTCCATCCTTAAAATGTCATCATGACCGATGCAATAGGCCACTTGCATCACATTTTTAAAAAAAAATTCTGGTTTAGACAAATATTCTAAGACATTCTGTATTTTTTTTTAAATCGTATTTTTGAAACCCTGAGGATTTTTTGAAACTTTCAATCCGAAAAATCAGACCATTTTTTATAAACCAGAAAGACGGGACATAATTTTATAGGTGCGAAAAAACGATAATTATATAGCCGAAAATCATTTTTAAAAAAAAGAACGTTTTCCACACGAATGGCACTGGAGAATAACGAGGCATACCAAAAATATTACATCTCATAAATTTTTTTTTCCTTGATCCATCTTATTGATCATAAATCATTATAATGTACAACGTATATATTACTAAATCCAATGTAATATACTTGTACTTATAAAATAAAATTTGATTTTGTTAAAATCAGCACCATAACTATTATACCTCTTAAACACGTACCGACTTCTAAAATGTACGGGGTTCTCTTCAGAACATCTGTCAAAAAGTCAAACCAAATGATAAGTTCGCAGAGAACAAACAATAAATCTAGTGAACGAATTCGAAAATTCGCCTGAAATCAAAGTGATGCCATATAAAAAAAATAAATCAGTGTGGAATTTTACAAAATCAATAGGAACATTTTCGGAGACGGGACATTTTCATGTTGTGACGTCACGAGCCCAAATAAAAAAAATAAAAAAAAACTGTACATTTCTCAAAAATTTTAGTAACATTTTCGTAATCTTAATAAAAATATCTATCCACACGATTTTTTCCAAGTCGTTATGAATTCAATAATATCGACTGTAGAAGAAACATTATGATTTCGTATTTAAATTTATAATATTGTGAAGTGAAGCACCAGAACCTGGAGACCAGTGTGGACCCATCTGCGACGGAGATTCCTAGTTTCTATATTCCAATCTGGGCTTATCTTATTTTCCAGAAGCCCAGATTTGATTCATTGACTGACACCGTCCATCAGGTTTTTCGAGTGCATTCATACTTAATCGTCCCCTATAACTTAGCAATCGACATAGTTTTGGGACTGGTTTTTCGGGTATGTTGCATGGGGCTTGGCTTGGCTCTGCAGCACTTAAACACCATACAATACAGTGGAGCCGCAATTTCGTGACACCTCCTGTAATATTGTAATTTGATTACTAATAACTATTAATCTCAAAATTAAAATGTTTTGAAAAACATTGACAAGATTAAATCGCTTCCAGTGTAGCTTCAACCCCTGTGCAAACATGATACACAAAAGGAGACTTGTGTGAATTTGGACATGTTTACTCTCCAGTTCCCAAGATGCACATTCACACTGCGTGATCCCATTCCTGATACAATATTGCTGAAGGCTGAAAAATCTCACCACTATCCATTCAACAAAATGATGAAGTGATTATTGACACGCTATATTCTGTCCTTGATATTGTAATAACCAATAAATAATAATAAATTAATCATTTTTCGTTTTAATAAAAACAAAATCACTGAAAGAAGACCTCCATTGAATCTTTTCGTCAGGTCACTCAAGTCCCAATGATTATCACCAATTTTTGTTGCGCTGCTCGTAACATTCTAAAATAAAAAAAAAAAATCATTCTTATTATTCTCAGTACAAATAATGAATGTATGCAGCCTTCTTAAAATCGTTGGTGGTGTTATGATCAGCATAGTTGCCCTCCAAGCATTTGGTCGGGGTTCGATTCTATCCTGTTATTTTTAACGGGTCTGCTCTAGTATCTAGTATGTAAATAATATTGTAAAATATTGTAATAATATGATAATAATGTTGGTCCTCCAATACCCCTAGGTTATGAATGATCCGCCCAAGGTGCGCGCAGCTGAAGGTTGCTGCATCAGGGGACTGTATCTAGAGGGGGCTCGGTGGAATGACGCCCTGCAGTGCTTAGATGAGTCAAGACCAAAGGAATTGTTGACTGGTAAAAAATATGTTTATAACATAAAACTAAGTTATGAACCGAGAGCATTGTACAAGGACCAAAAGACAAGGACTCGAGATCAGAACAATTATTCTTGGTCTCTGACAGCGTTTAATCATTTTTCAGATATTTTTTTCATTTGTAGATAGTTTTTATTAAATGTGGGTAATTACTTCAACTAAGTAACTCCGAAATCACCTTTTTTGAGTTACACACCAAACCATACCTTTCTTTCTTTCCGTCCATGTAACATAATACGTCTTACGGCACACATATTGGGCCATGCATGCCACAACACATATTATGTGTTTGTGGTAAACCTAGTTGCAGTAATTACGATGCAGTATGTTAAGTACCTGTGGCATAATTTGGGAGGCGGGCAAGTGGTTGGCTACATTTGGTGACTTATAAGGGGTGCCCGGGTTCATGGGGTGAAGTTTGTCCAGGTCTTGGCGGCCGATGTGTCTACCCACCTGCCGTGTGGGCAGGATCGAGAGACTGGTTGTGGGAAGTTTTTTATCCTCTCTAGCCGGAATCTCTCGACCCATAGCCTTGCACCGTAGTTGGGGGGATGGATTAATACGTCCGTCACTCCTGGACACACTGACCCCCAGATTCCTACCGACTCCTCGTACCTACATCCTTCCCTGAACTTCCTCTCCTTCCTTTCCTTTAAAAAACCCTCCACACAGCATCTCCTGGGGGCCATTTTCCACAGGGCCTCCTGTGTGGAGCTAGTGTTAAAAAAAAGGCCTTGCATGTCTGTGGCAGCCCTGCAACGCGTAGTGAATCATCTATTTACTGGAAGATACGATAGTATCAAATTACGCCGACTAGCAACTTCTAGACGGGCAGCGATAACACGTTGACCTTCGAATCTTTTTGGGAGCGTTTTCCAAGATTCTGCACCGCGGGAAGCCCCTGTATAAACGACGCTTCAGTCCTTACATTAACTACTCACTGCAAATTGCGACATGTGCCGCCGGTTCTGTATCGCGATGGCCGTCCAAACCTGACTAACGTTTCAGGTCTCGCGTACCGCCAGAAGCCTCAGCCCGCATGGCATCGAGCATTAGCCTGGAGTACTATTTGAAGATCTGAGATCTTCACCTCCAGATGACAAACAACACTACGTTTGGTGACTTGCCGACTTCACTTGACGTGACCGATGTGTACCATGGCGGGCCGGATTGAGAGAGACTGGTCTTGAACCAGAATCCTTGCCCTGCAGTTGAAGGGATGGATTTATACGTCCATCACTCCTGGACACACTGACCCCCAAATTCCTACCCATCATACCTATTTTCTTCCCAGAACTTCCTCTTCTTCCTTTCCTTAAACAGACCCTCCACACAGCATCACCTAAGATGACATAGGCCATTTTAGATAATTTTTCTTAGGGCCTCCTGTGTGTAATGTAAAAAATAAAATTTAAAAAAACATACTTGGTTATTTCGGCGCGACTCTTCTTCTTTTCAAGCAATACTTTGAGTACGAACTCAGTGTTATATTTACACAATTATTCAGTGAACCTTATAATCTTTTTAAATAAATTCTCAATTAATTTAAGAAACAATCTTTTATTTCTCTCTACCATAGTAACTAGCAGTGGCGGCTCGTGACTTTTGGGTGTGCTAAGGTGCTAATATTAAAAAAATGGTGTCATGGATGTTGTCTTATGTGAAAAAAATTTTTTTTTTTTTTTCAAAAATCGGTTTTTTTGTATGAAGATAAATTTTTTTTCATCTACAACAACATCAATAATGCCATTTTTTTTAATATCAGCACTCTAGCACACCCAAAAGTCACGAGCCGCCACTGGTAACTAGTAACACATCCACATACCTATTTACCCTTTCCTTGTAAATAATTATCCGTATGGTTTTCCTTCAGGCATGCCGTATATATTCCTGCGCCCCGAACTGTGTGGGGGAGACTTCAGCAAGATGTACGACTGTCCCTCCTACAGAACCCGACTCAGGAGAAACTTTGTGCTGGCCATCAAACTCAGCCCTGGCAAGAAGCCCCCTACGCACTGGATCAAGAGGGGGACTGCACTTATCAATGAATTAGATTATTAATTATAATAAACATTTTAATGTATTGATTTTTTATTATTTTTCCTTTCCCCTGAGCTCTGAAGTAAATGATGAGGTATTTCGAACTAGGCTTTTATCAATAGGCCACTTGCATCACATTTAAAAAAAAAAAAAATCCAGTTTAAGTAAATATTATAAGACATTCTGTGTGTGTTTTTTTTTAATCGTATATTTGAAACCCTGGCGATTTTTGAAAATTTCAATCCGAAAAATCAGACCATTTTTTATAAACCGGAAAGACGGGACATAATTTTATAGGTGCGAAAAAACGATAATTACATAGCCGAAAATCATTTTTAAAAAAAAGAACGTTTTCCACACGAATGACACAGGAGAATAAGGAGGCATACCAAAAATATGAAATCTCATAAATATTTTTTTCCTTGATCCATCTAATTGATCATACATCATTATAATGTTCAACGTCTATATTACTAAATCAAATGTAATATACTTGTACTTGTAAATTATAATAATAATAAGAATATTATGAAGTTTGATTTTGTTAAAATCCGCACCATTATCATTATACCTCTAAAACACATACGGACAACGTAAAATGCACGGGGTTCTCTTCATAACATCTGTCAAAAAATCAAACCAAATGATACGTTCGCAGAGAACAAACAATAAATCTAGTAAACGTTATGTCAAATTCAAAAATTCGCCTGAAATTAAAGTGATGCCATATAAAAAAAAATAAATCAGTGTGGAATTTTATAAAATTAATAGGAACATTTTCGGAGACAGGACTTTTCATGTAGTGACGTCACGAGCCCAAATAATGGATATATTTATTTAAAAATAAAAAAAACTGTACATTACTAAAATTATTTAGTAATGTACAGTTTTTTTACTAAAATTATTTAGTAATATTTTCGTAATCTTAGTAAAAAAATCTATCGACACGATTTTTTCCAAGTCGTTATGAATAGCCCAGTCAATAAACGCATTGAACTGGAACAAATTAAGGGAAAGCTTAATTTTTGCAGGTGGATAGTACTTTCTACAGGGAGTATTTTCACAAAAGTCCCCACCCCTCCCCCGCTTGCTTTCCCCCCTGCCCCTCTCCAAACTTTGAAATTGTAGAGTTCCACAAAATCCATTATATCTTCTAAACTATACAATATATCTGAAAAAATAACACCATTATACTTCTTAAAAAGCTGTCTACAAAAAAGATTGAATATATTTTTTTGTTATCTACTACGTTTTGGCAAATAATAATGACATTGTCGTAAAAAAAAATTTTTTTTTCGTAAAATTTTGATTTAAAGGTGAATATTTTTTTTGTCTGAGGGAACACGCAAAAATGTTTCAAACTATTTGCCAAATTTAATAAGCTTTAAAACGATATATAACATTGCTTACTTTTATCCTTAATACTGGTCAAAATCCGACTCAATTGCAGGGCGGCACGGCGCCACGGCGTGCGGGCAACCTAGTCAGCTGTGATTGCAGGTGACCGATTTGTGCTTAGATAGCACTATTTATAGTTTTAAATTGAAACATCGCATACTTTTTAATTTATTTACATATAAAAACACTTCTAACACTTAATAGTATTTGCAATAAAAGTACAAAAAAAATTTCAATAAGTACAAAATTATATAACTTTTCGTAGGTATTAAGGGATTACAGAATATTATTATTAACTGGGTATCACAGTCGTCTTCAAATATTTCATCAGTATTTTCAGATGTGTTACTGAAGGATAGTCCATTGCAGTGGCCACACATATCAGAACACTCTAGTCCTGCCCTCCGACAGCTGCACGACTTTCCGCACGAGGTTTTACAGTTACAAGAATCAATTAGAAGTTCATTTGGATTCGCGGGACATGTCATTTGTATGTGTTAACTTATATTCTCTTCTTTGCCATCCCCATTCATTAGATGGTAATTCATTTCCTGGCCATGTTTGAACTAGGAGGTATGTCCTCAGGAGATACTGGCGGGCCGCGTTCTTTACAGTTACACAGTTTTCCATAAATCTGCATGTTTGATTGTTCTTTTTACACTGTTCTGTTGGGAGACATAGTGCAGTGTACACTGAGGATGGATTATTGGAATCAATATCAATAAATGGAACAGCCATTACTTAACTGGTTCCATAATCCACACAATCGTTCATAGCGACATTTATGAACCCGTTCCAGTCAACTTTTGAATGCGTGCCACTTAACCACCCTTGCGTGCCCTTCAGCGCCCTTGAGGTGATTTTTCACGAAAATGGTGCTTTATAAATCAGCCAAAAATTATTAATTGGTAAGAGATACAAAATATAATGAATCGGCATGCTCTTTTCTAGAAGATGTACATTCACTGATATTTTTTATGGTTACATATTTCAAGCTGCTCTTTTTTCTCTTCGCGTAGCGACGTTGAGGGATGTTTTCTTTTTTCCCAAATTTCCACACTGAAGACGAGGTACATCTAAAGTTGTTGTCATATTAGAGGCCAGAGTGATACACTTGATTCCTCCCATGGCATGAAATATATTTAGGCCATCTAATCTTTTTATATTAACGTCGGAATTGTCAAACGATGTGTCATCTTCGATTATAGGAGGCCCAGCTTATTAGAGATCTCTGGTATGTTACCTTCATGATAAGACGAACAACGACGACAACACTTCTATTAAATGTTTAGATCCGTACATTCATTGTATATACACAAACTTGTCTGTATTGATGACAAAAAAGACCTAGGCCTTGCAGATGCTATTATGACGTGGTTAATTACTAAACATCTTCTCGTAATATCAGGTCCATTATCATACAACCTCTTCTTTGTTACAGTTAACATGAACAGATTCAGAGTTTCAGGAACTAAATCATAACCCCCACCAGTGATTTTCGGAATATCAGGATAGCTTTCACAATCATATGGCATTTTTTGAATATCTTCTCTGATTATTTCTGCGGCAGCAAACGTTAAACGTTCCAGATTTGCTTTCATTTCTTTGTTTCTGCACCAGTCATCTAGTACCTATCTTAAAACTTGAGTGAGACATTCATATGGCAGTTTTTCTGCCAAAAATATATGTATACATCCGATCTTGAAAATTTTCGATTATTTGTTTTTTTCAGAAATGTATCTGAGTAAGGAAGATCAGTGCCACAAATATTTATTACTATTTCCCTTAATTTCTCTAAAGTAAACTGAAATTCATCAGTATTTTCTAAGAAATTACAGAGTTTAAGCTTTTTTTGGCTGAATTATCGTCTTTAGATCTTCCTACAAACTTACTTTTTGAGTTAGTTTACTTTTACAGAACTTCTTGAAACAACTGTTATGATAGCAAGCTTCTGCGGCGACCAAATTAAACACACTTAACAGTTTAGATTTTACTTTTGCACCCCATTTATCATCTTTTGTATTTTTTTTTTTTTACAGTCAATAACCGCACAAGAATCTCAACTGCTCCCGTCTGGATCCAGTGAGACTATGGCATCCCCAATTGGGGTATGTTGTGAGGCTGAAGGTAGTGGGGAGGGGAAGGAGGTGGGGAAGAGGAAGGTTGGGAAGTACCTGGCTATTCAGATCTGGTCACCAAATACAGCTAAAGCCATTTTCAAGCAACGTTTCAATTCTGAATGGTGGTCTTACACCAGGGCGATACTGATAGTATCTTCCACTCTGGAACATGCCGCAAATATACTATATATTATTTTAAATGAATTAATTGTGAAATAACACAAATTAATCAAATAAAATTTATTTGCGCATGCCGGGTTCGAACCCGCGACCTCCGGATTGTGAGTCAAGAGTCTTACTCACTGGACTATGGAGGTCGTCAAATTCGTATTGCAAGCATTCATCAATGTTTCTCTTATTTCCATTGTTAACACCAAACGCATTTGCTCGCGATATTCATGAGGTAGTGTATGAATAAAAACTTTTTTTTTTCTCAATTAATACAGTTCTCCATCAAAATAAATATATTTTCTAAATGACTTAGGAATCGCTGAGGTGTACTGGTCGATGAGCTACAATTAATATTTGTAAAAGCCTTAATACTGCTACCCCTAGAATACTTTTTCTACAATCTATGTATGTGCACGGTTACGCTATCCAAACTAGTTAATTTAACATGATTATTGTCATCGTTTTCAATACTAGCGTTAATTTGCATTTGTAACCACTTCGTTACTATAACAACATTTCATGTAAGGTCAGTTTACATAAAATACACAATAGGTTCTCTGCAGTTTGTTAATTTCTTGTTAATTAATTGTTTCTCAATATTTTTACCCGATGTAGGTGGTAAAACGCACAAAAAACTTGAACGCTTGGCACAATAACATCAAAATATAGCGCACAAAACCCACACACCTTAATCTCAAGACAAAGGAGATGAAACTGATTATTTTTAATCAATTTTTTCATTTGTTTCAACTTAATAAAATAACAAGTAGCGACGCAACAAGATCGTCAAACATAACACGCCGCTCCATGTTACGACCAGCGCGCGTACTAAATTAAGCGCTTATCCACATATTTTCGATAGAAATTAAGTGTGTAAGTAAACACTGTTATACATGCTTTTAAAGCTTATTAAATTTGGTAAATGATTTGTTTGAAATATTTTTTCATATTCTCTCGGACAACAAAAAATATTCAACTTCAAAAAAATATTTTGCAAAAAAAATATTTTTCAACAACAATCTCATTATTTTTGGCCAAACTGACACAGATAATAAAAAAATACAAAACATAATTTTTAGGCAATTTTGTAAGAAGTTAGGTGATGAAATTTTTTTATGATATATGTTTTGGTTTATGAGATATAATCGCTTTAGTAGAAGCCCACATTTTAATGTTTGGGAGGGAAGCAAGCGGAGGAAGAGTGGGGACTTTTGTGAAAATACTCCCTAGGGTACGTACTACTTACTTGCAAAAATTCAGCTTTCCCTTAATTTGTTCCAGTTAGGGCCTGTTTTTTGTCTAGATTGACTGGGCTAGAAGTCCATGCAAGTGGCGTGTTCAAATAGATACATATATCAAAGCATAAAAAAAAATATATATATATATATATATATATATTTATTTTAAAAGTTCCACATGTTGAAATCTTTGATAATAACAAGATACTTAGTAGTTTCGCAGTATGACTAGAGATGTCTCACATCCCTTCTTAAATATTTGTTATTAACATTCCACAAAACTAAATTATAGAAATATTTTTTCTTAAAAATCATTGATCATGTGTATTTTTTTTTTAAATGCATGTTCGAATAAAAATTTATATCTGTGATTACCAACTAGGCCACATATAGACAATATACACAAGTCATAATATTTAATAATATAGGTGCATCTGATATTACCTTTGCAATGGCTAGAATTCACAGAACTAACTTTAAACACATGCTATCTTATTTTTAATAAACAAATAAAATTAGAAAGCTGGAATAGGTCCATTACTTAGGTGATGTGACCCAAGACCAATAAACCCAACATACCATATTTCGCGAGATAGATATCGGGCGAGATCTCTTATCAGAGTTGTGTTATTTTCTGTGGCTGTTAAATGAATAAATAGTCATGCATACTTGCAGGAATTCGTGTTTAAAACGACCTAAGGGGGCATACATTAATTACGTGAGCAGTTTCTCTTCCGATCTAGACCCCCCCTTCCGCCCTTGGTGAGATAAATTTGGGCCACTTCGTATATTCTTTTCAAGTAACGTGAGATTTTGCTGGACCCCCCCCCCCTCCTTTTGAGCTTACGTAATTAATGAATGCCCCCTAAACTAAAATGCGTGACATCTCACAGGTGAAATTCTGACATTGTCCCATAGAAAAAGCAAATAACAGTCAAAGAAAATCACACAAATCTGACGGAAGATCTATCTCGATCTCATAAAAGATAAGGAATCGCTCGGCTGGTCTACCCGGATATTTTAGGTTATATTATATTTCAATCATAAAATTGACTATGTGTCCGATGACGTAACGAACCGCGCTTATCCTAAATTAAGCCTAACGGCCGGTTATGTCCTTTTTCGAATAAATGTAAATTTTCTTCAGTGGTAAAAAATTTAATGCAAATTGAAAGAGTGGTATTTTTTTTCTTTCTAAAGCTGTTTATATCATATATCTCACCATTATACAAACTGAGATAACATAACTTTTATGACACCGTATCCTGCTGGAAGATATATCTCCCAAAATGACAAATGACTCTACGGTTGTCTGTGAAGAATATCTCCCAAGATTTCCCAAGGAGCAAAAAATACTATTGGTGAAAATATTATTTTTTACAACAAACCCCGGTTTCTACCGACAGAATAATTCAACAGAAATTTATATTCTCTTAAATTTTTCACATTGGCAACTAGTGAGAATTTTTTGACTTTTCGTTATTTTTGTCATCTGCGATGGGATTATGATAATATACGAAAATAGTTATAAAACGATGTAAATATGGAACTTTTGGGAAAATGTTTGTACAGCGGTATTACCAAGTCATTATCTTCCAAGATTTTCTTCACTCAGATAGTTAATTATGCTCGGTAAGTAACAAATTTCTCATAATTCAATTTGACAGTCGTAATAATTTACGATTTAATTGAGCGTATTAACGCATTTTCACAGAAAAGTCAACCGAAACCTTATTGCTTTGCGAAATTATCGAGATATTTGTTGTTTTGTAGGTTAGCGGAGGTTGGGAAGCTAGAAACTCCCAAGGTTTCTGGTAAATACGAGACTGGTCAGCTGATATTGCACAAAGTATTCGGCTACAGAGGAGTGGTGCTATTCCCTTGGCAAGCTAGGGTCTACGATAGAGATATTTCCAACAAAAAGGAAACGAACTACGAGAAGAATGGCGAGGATAACCTTTCAAATGTGGGTAAAGAGGTCAAAGGAAGAACTCATACCTTCTACCAAGTGCTCATAGATTCTAGAGATGGACCCTTTATCGTAAGTTTACCAAATTACTGTATATTTTTATCAACTAACTGTGCTGTCTTCAAAAGTTATTATAAATTACCACCAGATCTCAGTTTACATACATCTACCAGTTTTATTTGACTTTTGTATTGCTTTTTTGTCAGGATTTCTATTTATACTTACTGTTATAAATTAATTGAGGGTCACTGTATGTCACTTACTTGGAATGTTTTCCTTATTGGTTATTATGTCACGTGTAGATCGAAACATGATTATTATTCTATATAAGTTGTACATACAATATCAAGGATTATTGTAATATTAACGTTACCTTCTGTATTTACCTTAGACTTTTATTTATAGACTGCCATGACAGCTTTTTCATTGTAAATATCCAATCAAATTCTAAATTAACATGGCGGAGGTATGAAACAGTCTATGTTTCTATAAACGTTGAAGGATGCTACGTCGTATTACCGAGAATTTCTTTGAAATAAATTATTGCATCGTAACACCAGAATATAGGAATCTTTAGTATATATACGTAGGATGACTCAATTCAATTTTATTTGTTAAAAATGCCTGAAAATACTTGTCTCACATAAAACTCATATTTGAAGTGAAAAAATATAAAATCTTTTAGACTTGCAGAAAAGTCAATAGATGTCGCATATTAAATAAAAATTTATCCAGACACTATCTAGATTGCATTTAGTTCGGTTTTAAATCTTGCAATCATAAAGATATAGTAGCCAATAAAATACGCGTGAAAGTGAAGATAATGTGGATGGTTCTTAGACAAAATATGATAGTTAAAAATGACCGAATTTGATATCGACACCTTGGCGCAGTGGACAGCGCGTTCGCCCGAAAAGCGAGAAGTCGTGGGTTCAAGTCCCAGAGATGCCAATATCATTTTCTGTTTCCAGATTTTCTATTGAGTTTTGCTCACAGTGTCTTCATTTAATTAAATATAAAATCTATTTTTACAACACAGCAGAAACTAGATTTTCTAAACTAACTAACTAATCACACCGTTTTACGCAGGGGTAGGCAGAGAAACAACTCTCTCTCGGCACACGCTCCTTACTTCATTCACATCGTCTCATTTACCCTTTGTTTATTCTTATGCACGAAATTTTTAATATTAAGTATCAATACTGCCGTGGTGAGTTAAAACACAGTCTCTTACTTGAGAGTCTCGAGATAGACAAATTGTGTTTTTACTTACCACGGTAGAATATTTGACCAACTGAATCAAATCTGTTATTTTTGTGAGTACACCATACAGATTTACAATCTTATTTGGGCACTGTAGATATTGTCATTACAGAAAACATGGTTTTAGAAAAAAATACTGTGTAGTTCCTTTTGAGGCATGTTCACAGATGCGCTTGTAGATATATATACATGCACCGTGTGTTTTAAAACTTTTTGCACAGCATTAGACTAAAAAAAAAGAAGCCAAGATCTTTTTTTACCCCCTGCGTGAACCCGGCTAAATTGGATCAAAAATATTTTAAAAAATATTAGTAGGTATATTTAAATGAATTTTGTTTTTATGTGATTCTTTTCACACCGCTTTTAAACCTTCATTCATCATCAGCCTGCACCATTTCAGGCACTGTATTTATTTTGTTTTAATGATTTATCTCATATTTGATGTAATATTTGCTTTTGTGTGGTAGTATGTTTATCAGTGGTAACTTGATAATCTAAAATGTTTTTGTCTCATTTTAAATACGTCTATTTAAATTTCTATTTTGTTTTCGTGAATGAATGAATGAATGCAAATCTTGGAAAACCCACTTCCTGACATCCGATTGAGCTGAAATTCGGCAGATTCTATCAACTTTTGGTGGCACTCACGCATACACACGTATTTCTCTAAAATTAACTACCAGCCGGCCCAGGAGATAGCGTGAAAATTGAAAATACAGTAGAATTCGAATATAACGACTTCGCTTACAACGGCTTACCGTTTTTAGCGATGACAACAAAAAAATCATGAAATTCGTATGACGTAATTTACGGATGGGCCCTTACTCCCCGTGCATTAACACCTATCCTTATTAGCACGCATAAATCACAGTCATTGTTTATCATCTGTTGTGACTAGGTTAAAAGCTCAACACAATGAGTTCTGTGAAGTGAAAGTGTTTTCAATGGGGTATTTCCACGTGTTTTTTTTATTGCTTAAAAAAATTAAGCAAAAAATTACGATGATTACGGCATTTTTATTTTATTTTTATGTTGAGGAATAAATTTTCTACAGCGAGTTAAAGTTTCCCATTTTGGAATTACCGCTAAAACGATATTTTGGGGCGTGACTATCGTGTGACGTCATGAGTGAGGACGCTCACTGACAGTGTTTATTTATGCTAGTTCAGCTTAGCGACACTTGTGACGTCACAAACCCATTCCCCAACCATGGGCCGTTTTGATTTGGTCAGTTTTAGATCGTTTTTAAAATCAATAATATTGAATGAAAACATAAAAATCAAACATTTTTAGTAGGATTATTAAAATCAGAAAAAATAATCTTTAAATATTCCGTACATTTTCCACAGAATTCCTCGTTTGTGGAAATACCCCATTGAAGAAAAAAGTGCTATATTGCACCGTTCAATGCCAGTGAATCAAATGTAACCCTCGCGAAGGAGTTAGGCATGTCTCATGTAAAAACAATCTTAAATTATCCAGCCGTTTTGTGCGTAGTCCGGTTAGTAGTCCCAAGGATCAAGGACAAAGTCCCAAGGATCGTTATATGTATCCGAATTCTACTGTAGATGTATTGTATAAAAAACTTTGCTTTTATTATGGGATTTTGTGTGAAATTAAATAACTTGTTTTCTAGCTAAAAAGGTCAATAATATGGGCTTCAATTATGTCAGTTGAGATTAACGATTTTCAGTAAAACCCTTTTTTGTGGAACAAACTAATTTGTGTTGATTACTCGGAAGTAAACAATATGAAATTTCTTACAGCAATCCCATTTCCAAATTCACTCCTTACTATACATCCAGATAATATTTGTGCGTGACATCCTTACTATGGTGGTTATTGTATTGTGTGTTGTGATTTCCCTTCGTCAAGTTTGAAACCCTTTAAGAAAGGTCCTTACAACTGTGGTAAGGAAGAAATAATCCTGTAATACTTTAACATTTACTTTAAGAAGATGTCTAATAGAATTTTTCAACTCACATGCCACTGCGGACATGCGTCCTGACTGGAAAAAGAAGGTAATTTAAAAAAAATACACTCAAATTCACAACATTTCAATGGATTTGCTTTTGTCCTGCATCAGTTTTTACTTTTATATGCTTTTATTTAACCTTTCTCGCATTTTAAATATGCATATACATAGTGTCTAAAATCATTAATAATAATTTAACATGCATACATACACCAACATTAAATCAATTTTATGTAGCACTCACAAACCAATCAAAATTAATAACTGTGATAAATTTTCATTTATTTATTGTTATTTAATACAAATTCATTGCAATATTTTCATTGGTGGTTGGCCAATTATATGCATATTGGTTCACATCAATCTGTTAAATTAACTCTGAAAAATTACTACATTTAGACATTTTTCATAATTCTTTACAAAACTAATACATAAGAATTTTGCGTGACATAAATTATTTTACAGCTACTTGTCGTTAAACTTTTATTAATAGTCAATTACAATTCTGAGCAATTATAAAATCAATCAATTATAAAACTTGATTTTTAAATTTCTCTTTATCTCTCCACACACCTTCTTCCTTTTTTATTATTATGAAAGTAGGCTGAAAAGTAATGTGTAAATGCTTGTAGAATACAAACAAAAATTAATAGCAAGATTTGGCAAAAAGTGAATTAAATCGCAATTGTTGCTTCAAAATCGTATATTTATTTTTCAAATAGTCACCGTTAAAGGTTAACACATTTCTCCAAAGGTGTAGCAAGTGTTTTCATTGACTTTTCTCGAATCCAGAGCTTTACAGCCGCCTTCACCTCATCGTCCGAGTTGTAATGATTTTTACCCTTGAGGTCTCACTTGAGTAGAGGAAAAAAATGAAAATCACAAGGTCGGGGGAGTGAGGAGGGTATGGAATCGATTCAAACTTCAGGTTTCGCAGAGCCTTCGCAGCAACTATTTGTTCTCGTCTGTGAGAAGGCGTGGTACCCATCGTGCACAGATTTTACGGGATTCCAATTGTTCAATAATGAAGCCAATACACTCCTTGGATATTCTAAAATGGTTTGTGATACACTTTTGAGTGATTCGCCAGTCATTCATCAACAACTATGGCTTTCCAGCCTCACAATCACGAAATTTTATTACCCATCGATTTAGAGCAGACCTATCGGTAGCGTCATTTCCAAAAACATCCTTAAAATGACAATGAAACTCGGTAGGATTCACTTTTTCAGCAGTTTAAAATTCGATAACTGCATGCGGTTTAACTCACGTTTACATAGCACTAGAACACGTCTCCATACTTCCGCTTCTCAAAATACACTGGATGAATTCAACGACCTCTAACCTGAGCATGCTTATAGAGGGGGAATGTCAGTTCCACATTCCACCTGGCTCACTTCTTGTTCATGCTGTACAAGCATGTGTGCATTACTTTTCAGCCTATCCTCGTACATTCATTAGTTAAGAATAAGAATGTTCTCATTCCAGGCGAAATTACTAAGATATTGTATGGACATACACAATGGTACTTTAACCATGTATAATTTAATACACCTTATCACTTATATCACATTGTACTACGTCTGTCTAAACAAACAAATAAAAATGTTATAAAAAATTGATCATCATTGGGTTTTACATCTGGTGTGGTTTAAGTTTAATCCATCTAGTGTCCAGCTTTGGACTTAAGCCTCTCTCAAATGTGTCCAGTATTGCCGATTCGTGGCAGACCTATCTGAAGCCAGCAATTTTTTTAAATCTCAATGATGTTGGATTTCCAAGTCATCCATTAATCTTGCTAGGATACTGATGCTGTATGCTATACTATCAGAATTAAATATTAGTATCTAAGGTTGGGTTGTTTTACAGAAATTCAAATCTAACATTGTCATCAAATGGCCATTTTGTTTTTATGTTGAAAGGTTCCTGTTAAATGTCAATTCTAAGTCTGTTTCAGCTTTTGAACAAATCGTGATCAGCAGAAGAGCATAACTATCATGTTGTTAAGCTTGTCAGCTTATTACAATTTGACAGAAAGCTGCAACGCACCTAGGTTTTGCATTTAACGGAGACCTTTTAAATATCAAAAAAATAAAACAGCTCTGAATAACCATTTGATGACAATGTTACGTTTGAATTTTTACAAAACAACTGGGCCCAAGTGTTTTTTTTTTTTTTTTACTTTCTTTTGGTAATTTTGCAGTAGTAATTAAAAAAAAAATTCTTGATTGAAAACGTTGACTGGTATTGACGTGCACCGCCTTTAGCTACACTGTAACTTTTAATACAAAAAGTAAGAATTACTATGGGAGTTGCGTTTAACCCGTATTTAAATTTTATTTGCGTTACCCAATTATGTTTCAAACACTAAATGCATATAAGTTGCTAATGAAGATGTTATAATACTTAATTTCTTCAAAGCGTATTATGTGATTAATTAAATATTGTCTGTATTTTTTTGTAGTACATACAATTTACCAAGTTACCATAGATAAACGTTTGCATGGTTTTTTTTTATTGATGTTTGTAAGAGTGACTTGTATATGTATTGCAGTTGTCGGAAAGTTTTCCTACTAAATGCTTCTTTGAATTTTAGACAAACAAATTGCTGATATGATTTTAGATTTTCACGGCCACAAGTATTTTTGTTGTTTGTTTTTGGGGTGTTATGCCGTGTTACGCTACCTCCTCCTTTAGCCAACGTTTCGGACAGCGTTACAGTGTCCATCATCAGGGCAGATGTGAAAGGAGGAGGTAGCATAACACGGCATAACACCCCAAAAACAAACAACAAAAAAAAACAAATTGCTTTCTATAAATGTTGCTTTCAATAATGTTTTTCATTGAAATTTACTGCACTTGTTTATTTGTTTTTAGTATTGAAATTGTGTTATTACCTGCCCAGTTTTCTTTTACATTAACTAGAAATAGTTTATTTATTACTGTTAATCTTATTTTATTTTTTGAACATGTGTTCTTGAATTTGTTATTAACTTTGTAACCTAATATTTTTTATTGAACCACCTCAAGAGCACTACGCAAATCAAGAAATCTGGTTAATATTTGTGGATGTTTTGGGCTGTAGAAAGGTTCAAATTTGTAGGATAAACAAAAGTAAACAATTAAAAAAGACGAGACGTACAACAAATATTATAATGTAAGGCCCTCCGTTCATGGAGATACTTACAATCTACATAATTGTGATGCAACCACAAGTACCCTGCTGATACACCACTCTTTAATGCTGGTTTCCGTACACGGCGCTACCCAAAATATACTGAACTTGATCATTTTTCACGTGCAGCCGTGGAGTTAACACGATGTCAAGCGATGTCATATGACTTTTTTTCCAATATCAATCCCTGCCTTCTCCACTAAATCCTTTCTTACGTATTTTGGTAAAGTACAGTTATACAAACATGCATTTTTTCCACTTCCAAAACAAATCTAACATTACTTTCATGTTCCGACGCCATTTCTGTCAAACGTCAAACGAAAAAGGATCAGACACAAATGATTCGACGCGTCGCGTGCGATCAGCACCGTCAGTATCGTGATACTGATTGGAAACCAACAGCCATCGCATAGTGCCGTGTACGGGCATCAGCAAAATCTTATGTGGGGTACTTATGATCGGCACGTATGATAAGCGCACGACGATCGACTAGCTTGTAAGTCATGTACGGAGGCACTAATTGCCTCCGTTCACGGAGATACTTACAAGATACTCGATCCTCGTGCGCGTATCATACGCGCCGATCGTAAGTACCCCCCGTATGATTTTGCTGGTGCCCGTTCACGGCGCTACGCGGTGGCTGTCGGTTTCCAATCAGTATAACGATACCGACAGTGCTGATCGCACGCGACGCTCGCATCATTTGTGTCTGATACTTATTCGTTTGACGTTTGACAGAAATGGCATCGGAACATGAAAGTAATGTTAGATTTGTTCTGGAAGTGGAAAAAATGCATGTTTACATAAGTATACTTTACCAGAATACGTAAGAAACGATTTAGTGGAGAAGGCATGGATTGATGTTGGAAAAAAAGTCATATGACATCGCATGACAGCGTGTTCACTCCACAGCTGCACGTGAAAAATGATCAAGTTCAGTACATTTCGGATAGCGCCGTGTACGGAGACTAGCATTAAAAAGTGGTATATCAGCAGGGTACTTGTGGTTTCGTCACAATTACGTAGATTGTAAGTATCTCCATGAACGGAGGGCCTAAGAGTTTAGGTACTACAGGCTAATTCTGATAATGGTTTTAACATCGAAGGAGTATTTTTATTGTCTTTGTTTTTGTGAGAGCTTATTCCAAGCTTTAGGGTCTGATCCTGTGCAAGCACCATCTCAAAATTACACAAATGTTTTATTCACATCTTTTGTCTATGTTTTATCATTTTGCACGCCATCTTTAATTTGTAGTTATAATATTAATCTCCCATGAATTCATAAGTGCACATTATAACTCCATACTGTAACCAATGTGAACAGAAATCATTTTACTGTCTCTAATCTATACTAAATCATGCTCGGTGATTTATTTGAATGTAATAATAATTGTATACATGTATAGTTTTATTTTGCATTTTTTCAATATATTTTTTTAAACAATATTTTTTCTCTAGTGTTTTTGTACAGCCAGCTTCAAAACATGTTTTTTGACAGCTAATCTTTAGGAGAAAATGCCGGTAAACAGAGATTTGTGTTATGACACATGTGTTTTGTTACATGACACATGTATTTTGTGATGTCAATGAAAATCAGTTATAAAAAAAGGAAACCTTGGGCACACTCAATATGTCACAACACTATCAAGTGCAGAAGTGTTTTTGCATTGTGACACAAATAGATGGGCTACATGCTTAAAACACTACCAAACTTGACTTCCCTGTACGTTATAAATGCACGTTAGCTAAAAGAGGTATACATGCATATTTATATACTTTGTGTCATATCACATCTCTCCTAAAAAAACGTCAGTAGACATTGTGTCATATCACATCTCGTCTAAAACGGCGTCAATAAACGTTGTGTCACATATCACATCTTCTCTAAAACGACATCAATAGAAGTTGTGTCATATCACATTTCGTCTCAAACGATATCAATAGACGATGTGTCATCACATTTTGTATAAAACGAAGTCAAAGATGTTGTATTCGGTGAATGTTTTAAAGAATCCATTAAGAAGTTGTCTGTACTAAACTGTATAAAAACATATTTAATTAAATGAAGACAATATTAGCAAAACTCAATCGAAAATCTGGAGACAGAAAAATCAGAAAAAGATATTGGCTCCGCTGAGACTCGAACCCAGATTTTCGATTGAGTTTCGCTAATATTGTCTTCATTTAAAAAACAAATTTTTAATGACATAAAATCGATAACAATTATTATAAGTAATAATTATTAGCCTGAAACACTGATCTACATTGAAAAAATCTCCCTTAAATATTATACATAATTTGAGATTTTACTCATAAAGTTTAAAAAATTAAAATAAATATGTGAAAACAATTTATTATTTATTATAAGTCGTGTTAAATTTATACACAAAATAAATTTAGATATTTATTTTATAGTTTTGTTTGTGCTTAATGAATTATTTAGGTTAGCTTTATTAATTATTATTATTATTATTATTTTTTTAAGATAAGCCGCCATAGCTCAATTGGGAGAGCAGCTGACCGGCAATCAGAAGGGCACGGGTTCAAGTCCCGTTGGCGTCATGTATTTTTTCTCGGAAGATTTTTCAATGTGGATGAGTGTTTCAGGCTGATAATTATTGCTTATAATAATTGTTAGCTTTATTAATTTTAATAAATAATTATATTTTACATAAGCTCTTTTCTAGCTTGCTTTGTCAATATTATGCATTATTCACTCTGCAATTGTTTTGAACAAACACAACATTCTTGTATATCATGACATTTAAAATATATATAGCACATCTGTTATTGAAAACAAAAATATAAATAGTGTGTAAAAATATCACGTTCTGTTGCCAAACAAATCCTTGAAATTGGGCCAAGAAACATGGACTATGATAATACCAAATTCATATTTAATGACACTTTAGAGCAGGCTTGGCACACGCAAACTGCACAACGGGCTGCATTGACGACCTAAAATTTTCCAAGAGCCCACGGGTATTTGTATGGTACAGATACACTCCTCGGGCCACACCCAAGGGCGCCGCGGGTTCTAAATTGTATTTTTTTTATCAATTCTTTATTTTATCAATTTATTAATGTATCTAATTTCACATATAGTGGTAGGTTTGGAGTACCTTGAACATTAACCCGTCAAGCCTCTGGCATATTTAGCATTATATTTCTTAAAGATGCTGCCAGAAAATCGGAGAATTTGTGTGTATGCCCGCTTTGCAATGAAACCCGAATAAATGGAATAATTTCTATACTACGCAAACTAAAAACTGTTTTTGAAAGGTGATGAAATACGCTTTCAAATTTTATTATTAGAAATAAACATATAATTTTTTAATGCAAACATTAAAAATGCAACCTGCAAAAATTAACTACAATAGCTGTTTGTTTGCAAAACCATACAAATTAGCCTGGGGGGTTAATTTTCCCTTGTTTTTGTTCCATTTTTATTTTATTGACTTTTATTTAAAAAATATGTATAAGTACACATCAAGATAATGCACTTGTTAATAATTCATCTCGGTGATTTAAATATTGAATAATATTTTTTTCTGACCTTTTATTTGAACACCAGAGTCTTCTGGCTAGCCTGACAACTGCTCTAAACCTCTGAGCTATCCCCAAAATACATAGTTCACTTGCAATAAACAGGTATCTTCTAGTGGACAAAACCAGAAAATTTGTTAATAATTTTCAAAACTGCTTGTTTTTATGGATCACAACAGGTGTGAAGGTTGTCAAAATAGCTCAATAGTTTCGAGCATTCGTTCGTTTAGCGAATGTTACAATTCCACTTGATTTTTATGGTCATGTTTAGACAGATTAACGCATAATGCAAATTGAATCCCTTTGGTCGTTAGTGGACATTTGAGTCTAACTTAGATAACTTGTTTGTTTATTCAAATGACATTTTTGTACATCGTACCGTAAATTGGAAGACACACCAGATAATGTGTTCTTATATTTGTAAAAACAGTATAACATACTAATATTGTCTTCATTAATTAAATATTACAATTTGAGATTTTACTCATTAAGTTAAAATTTTAATTATTCATCCCAAACTTTCATAAAAATCAAAAACGGATAAATTTATTCAAGACACTATTTAGATAGCATTTATTTTGGGTTGAATCTTGCAATCATACATAAAGATAGCAGCCGATAAAAATATGCATTAAGAAAGTGAAGATAATGTTGGTATTTCTTAGTCAAAGAATGATGCAGTTAAATATGACCGAATTGGATAGGGACACATTAGCTCAGTTGGTAGAGCACTGACCCGGCAAGTCATAGGTCGTGGGTTTGAGTCCTAGACGTTACCGTATCTTTTTCTGATTTTTCTGTTTCAGATTTTTTATTGAATTTTGCTAATATTGTCTTTAATAATTAAATATTACAATTTGAGGTTTTCTCATTAAGTTAAAAATAAAACATAAGTATAACATAATCACGACTACCATAAGTAGTGTCCCGCTTAGTGAAATGTTTTTTTTGATTGATCCATATGGGTATGGCAGCATTCGAGAGGTTATTGCATATTTCGCCCATTTCATTCTAGCTGTTCAAATTAGAGATGGTCGATGTTTATGTCTTGGTTACTTGTCACGGTGACTTTGCTGTCACTGGATCGTCCAATATTATTTTGAGGAACCGTTTATTTTTTAAATCATTAACCCGTCTATTTGTTCCGTTTTCGGAACAACTCATATAGGCCTGACAGAAATCGCTGTATGTCCCTTACCATCATAGTGAGAAATATGATATAAACGGCGTTAGAAAGAGAAAAGACCACGCTTTTCATTCAAAAACAAAAACTAACCGCAAATAAAGTAAAATGTACACCTTTATGAAACCAAAGTTACCAATCGCATTTTGAAATAAATTTATGAAACTTTGGGAATTTTTTATTAATTATTTTTACATCAAACAACAAAAAAGGGAGGTGATAATAACGTTTATAATACATTTGTGTAATAAAATATGTATGTGATCTTTTCTTTTTCATTATCAGTAGGGCCCGGATTAATATGTAAATACATATTTTTAATTTACACGATTTTCGGTCTCGTCTGTGTTCTCTACCTAGATTATCATATATAGATTATGAAAAACTAATTTTTATTTTCCATATTTCATGGTTAAGTCCATATTTTACAAAAAATATCACAATCATCCATATTTTCGCTTTTTATATCATAAAACATGAGTTAGTTCACAAAAATTGGTGTAATTTTACGTGTTTGCATTCTCGCCACCACACGGCCGCGCGTGTTTCATTTCTCCCGAGTATTATTCGTCGTAATTTGATTTTTGATTCTCTTTGCCACAGTCGCCACACTGACACTGACAGTAAGCAGGCGATGATTGGTTTATTTATGCAGGCGATCATCAACGATGAGCGACGTTCCTGCCGTGTTGCTTGCGCATCTTTTTATTTTTACATACTCAAGTCACCTACTACTACTGTCTAGGTACCTATCAGTTTAATTTCAAAATGCCCAAGGATAAACAACCTTTGCGTTTCGAATTGGAAAAATATATCAAAGATTTCCCAAGCCAAAAAAGTATATTTTAGACAAAAATAAAGGATTTGATACCCTAAAAACAATTAATTAAGTTCTGAGCGGAAGCTTTGAGGGTACTGCAGACGTGCGTTACACAATTTCGGAACTAGGCGTCTTTAAGTACGCTCCCATTACATCATGTGACGTGGAAAGATCTTTCAGCCAATATAAGGCTATATTTAGACCAAATCGACAAAGTTTTAATTTCGATAATTTAAAAAAGCATGTGATTGTGAACTGCAATCAATTTAATAAGATAGATTTAGAGGAAGATGAATAAAACTTCATTTTTTATTTGAATTACCTGAGCATTTCACTATCTTTTTTTAATGTAACTATTACTGCACAGTAATTTTTCACAAGAAACAATGTTTAATATGAAAGATATTCTTATTTTATACTCCATATTTTACATTTTTTAGTCCATATTATATGTACATTTTTTTGAATTTTTTAATTCATATTTATCCGAGCCCTAGTTATCAGTAATTTTAGTAATTAGGTTAGCATTTTTAAAACCTTTTTATGTTTGCATGCAAATTTTTTATATTTCAATATATTTATTTCCATTTATAAAATTTGAAAGCATATTTCTTTCATCTCCTTTCAAAAACAGTTTTTAGTTTTCGGATACATTCAGAAATATTCCATTTATTTGGATTTTATTGTAAAGTGGAAATATTTTGACCCTCTGTTTTTAATAACTCTGTATACTTTAGGCATACATTTTGTTATTGCATATATGTAATCTGACGTCTAGTCGTGATAAAAAAGAAAAGCCATTACTTAGGGCTGTGTTCTTCATATTCTGCACTCGAACAAACAGCTCCTTTAACTCTTTAATAGGTGTACAACACACACAGCTGAAATATGAGCTTAACGCTTGTATATTATTGTTGTCAGCGGGCGCAAACGGAGGCGGTGACCTTCCTGGGCGGGCAGGAGTCGTCTCGCAGCCTGTACGCCATCCCCGGCCTGGATTACGTGGCCCACGAGGACATCCTGCCGTACGTAAGCGCCGAGCGCTCGCCCGTGCAGCACGAGCTGTTTGACAAGTTCCTTACGCACTGTCCTGAACAAGGTGAGACCTCACTAATCTTATGTAATGGCCATTGTTTTCATCATCACCAGAGAGTCTACACAACGTTCTGCCATAGATATTTTGCCAATTAGAAGATAAATAAGTGAGCCGTCAAAAGGGCATTATATGAAATCATTTGTGACTATAATAATCTTCTTCCTTGAACTGTCTCAACTCATTGCCTAGGTAAGCTGTTGGGGAAGGTTCTTCTCGTTCTCAGGCTATATCTTCTTCGATTCTGGGTATCGCTTTCATCTCTTCATTTCTAAAATTATTTTTCAGCATATGAATAGCCCTATATACATAAATAGACTGGACCACACTTACAATACTCGATTTACGTTAAATGAAGGACTAATCGTACCTAAGCACTTAAACAAATATGGACAAAGAACGATGGACTACATGATACCTACATGCTTAAATATGTTACCTGCTAAAATTAAAAAATGTACAAATAATGTAAGAACAAATATTATATTGAAAAATTGGCTCGCCGAAAGAAAAAGTTTGTATTAACATTCTTGTAGTACTCGTAACACAAAAAATGTCTAACTGCATTATAAGTTTTATTTAAAAAAAAAAAAAAAAAAAAAAAAAAAAAAAAAAAAAAAAAAAAAAAAAAACTTCAAAGTAAAAGCACCCATTGACAAACTACTTAAAAGTAGTTTATTGGGACTTTTCTTTTTTGTAATATCTTATTTTATTTTGATTTCCTGTAATATTTTATAACTTTTTTCTTCTAATAAAAAAAAAAAAAATCCAGGCCATTTTTCTGGAGCATTGAGTCATCCAGGAGTTCTTTGGTATTCCTCTGGATGACTGTCGATGAAGCTTCATAGACACTGCTTCACTGTGTGGTCTGGTGGTCTCCATCTTAAGTGCACATACCATCTTAACTATCGTTCCCCCAGCTTATGTCTGTGACACCACGAATGCGTGAACTTTTAATCCTATCTTTTAGTGATACTCCTGCCAACTATGTAAGCATTCGCATTTCTGCTGTTTCGAGTTGCCTAGAGTAGGAGTTGTACATAATCCAGCATTCGGAGCCATGCATTATCGTAGGTCTAACAATAGTCTGATATATCTTTTCTTTAAGTTTTGTAGGCATTTTCGGATCACACAAGATTCCTGTTACGGATCTAATTTTTTTTGTAGGATGATATTATTTTTAGTATCCATTCATTAAGAGATGGGGAAACTATTAAACAGTTCTTATAAAACCTTTGTGTACTTAAAATAAAAGCACTTAACACAATGCTATTTGTAATCTTTTCAGACCCTCCTTTCTCGGCCCAAGAGACGCTGCGCGCTTGGCAGAAGAAGAACCACCCCTGGTTGGAGCTGAGCGACGTGCACCGCGAGAGCACCGAGGGTGTGCGCGTCACCGTCATCCCCTTCTACATGGGCTGTCGGGAGTCACAGACCACGGCTGTTTACTGGGTATTCCATTTTTATAACATCAAGCAGAAAATATTTCAAAGAAGCTTGTTTTAGAAGCCTTGTGGAACTTCCGCCACCCTGATTCATTCTTATATATATACCTGTGGAACAAGTTTTAGAAGACTTGTGGAACATCCCCCACCACCTGAAATTTTTCATACAAAAAACTGATTTTCAAAATTATTATTTTTCGGCGACAACAACATCAATAATGCCATTTTTTTAATATCAGCATTCTAGCACACCCAAAAGTCATGAGCCGCCACCCTGACTCATTCTTATGTGCCTGTGGAACAAGTTTTAGAAGACTTGTGGAACATCCGCACCCTGACTCATTCTTATATATGCCTGTGGAACAAGTTTTAGAAGACTTGCGGAACATCCGCACCCTGACTCATTCTTATATATGCCTGTGGAACAAGTTTTAGAAGACTTGCGGAACATCCGCACCCTGACTCATTCTTATATATGCCTGTGGAACAAGTTTTAGAACATCCGAGACCCTGTGACTCATTTTTATTTGTGATTGATTGTTTCCTTTTCAATTTCAGTGGCGCTATTGCATCCGGTTGGAGAACCTGGGATCGCTGTCAGTCCAGCTGCGCGAGCGGCACTGGCGGATCTTCTCACTGTCGGGCACCCTGGAGACAGTGCGGGGACGCGGCGTGGTGGGGCAGGAGCCCCGCCTGTCCCGCGTGCAACCTGCCTTCCAGTACAGCTCCCACGTCAGCCTGCAAGCGCCCAGCGGACATATGTGGTCAGTGTTACTAACTATCGGGCAGCAGAATGTAGTTGTCTCCTTGGGACCTATGGAGTGGGCATTCATTGTGGTGCACACATGTTAGGTGATCTGTCTGCACCGCACCGACTGACACCGAACTGACTCTTTAAGGTTCCACCTACGCATCTTGTAGGCACTACATCTTTGGGAGCACCATATCCTATTTAAGGACCAGCCGAGACAATGCAAACCCTAACTACCTTTCAATGGGGGTCAATTACTCAATTGGAGCATGGCATGTGACATGGACTTGTGCGCATGGCATTGAAGAAAGTTCAACCCCTTGGGACATGTTGTACCATATCTGCCACCAAGTAATACTTCCTCACGACTGGTTCCATCTGCTTCTCTCTTATGGTCAGACAAATGATGAGAAAGAGAGAATACCAAGCTTTCTCTTTGAGATTGGAAAATTACCAAGTTATCTCGGGAGTGGTCTTTTCTGCAGGTAAAGTTTGTCCGAGCTATCTCGGGAGTGGTCTTTTCTGAAGGTAAAGTTTGCCCGAGTTATCTCGCGAGTGGTCTTTTTTGCAGGTAAAGTTTGCCTGAGTTATCACGGGAGTGGTCTTTTCTGCAGGTATAGTTTGCCTGAGTTATCTCGGGAGTGGTCTTTTCTGCAGGTATCGAGTATAACACTGAGTTATCTAGGGTGTGGAAATTTTCACACATGATAACCGCCACATTTTCACACATGATAAGCGGTTAACAGTATTCTTTTCTTATTTTGCAGGGGAACCTTCAGAATGGAGCGTGAAGACGGATACACCTTCGACTGCCGGATACCCCCCTTCTCCCTGGAGAGCAAGCCCGACGATGGACCCGTCACCCCTCCTGAGTCCATCTAACTTTAACCTCTAACTTTATTCAGTCGGCGCAATGGATTATGTATTTAATTATTTTCAGTAAGATTCTCTGAATATGCAGCGTGCAAACCACTTGAAAGATAAACTAATTGAAGTGTTTTTATGGCCAATTTCCAGTGAAATGGATTATAATTAGCATATAATTAATTTTATTCTCATATCTCAGTGGCCCAGGAGTCCAAACGTGTAAATTGACTTTAGCTTTCTTTCAAATCAATATTCAGTGAAACTCTCTTATAAGAATATCCAAGGGACTGAAAAGAAACTTCTAACGTGGTATAAGGCTGGAAATAGTGCCACGCGTACATTGTTCGCTTGCGGTAATATCTAGGTGAATGAATTAAGTGTTGTAGTGCAACGCAATTCGCTATGCGCTGTGTACTTAGGACTTCTTATTTGGGTTTCACAGTAGCCAATTACATTAGCCTGTCAAGAGCCTTTGGGTCGACAGGTCCGTTATAATTTGGTGACTTCAGTTTTCTTTCAAATCGGTTTAGATCACTTCTATTTTTTTTGTCTTCAGTGGCTTAAACGTATAGTGCTCTGCGTATACTCGTGAGAAAAAAGAAGAAAGTCAACATATCATCGTTGCACTTGCAAGACCAGCTATGTAAATTTTATCAAATTTTACAGGGGAAGCAAATTCCAGTTTTGTTTTCTGATGCATCAACAAACAACGTTTAAATGACTTCTGTACGATAACGGTTAAACTTAAGCACATAGGAAATTTGAAGTGCTACGAAGGACAAAATGGTAATTGTTTAGGTGAGCGAAAAGATTTCTTTTTTTTAAATCAAATCTCCTGTTTTTGTAGACCTTTACTTATGATTTTTTTATTATAATATAACATTGAATAGATCTTTCAGAATACTTAACACATTTTGTAAATTTCTTTAATAACAGAATTTAATTTATTTTTAATTTTTCCTATAAAAAAATTCTCGTAAAATGTACATCGTAAAGGACACACTTATTTTCCTAGAAATATTTCGACGACGCAGTTCGAAAGAGAAAAATTACATATTTAACTCATTTTTGGATTTCTTGTCCTTTACAGCATTACAAATTTCCACTTTCCTATAATAATGTAACTTTCTTTGCCTACCATCTATGCAGGTTTTCAGCACTCAAAGGGTTAATGTGGTTTGAAAATGGTCAAAAAGAATTTGTATATGGGAATGGTTTGGGTGTCCTGAGCCTGTTTCAGATAGCGCCCTTGAGGTGATTTTTCACAAAAACGGCGCTCTACAAATTATCCAATTATTATTATTATTAACGTCATATGTATGTGAGTGCTTCACTGTATACATAAAGCTCTTTCAGTTGATGGGTTAATTCAATCGAATCTGATGAGAAAATCTTGTG
This sequence comes from Limnephilus rhombicus, assembly GCA_929108145.2. NCBI lineage: Eukaryota > Metazoa > Arthropoda > Insecta > Trichoptera > Limnephilidae > Limnephilus > Limnephilus rhombicus. Next base: position 18,032,303 of record OV815291.1, read on the forward strand.
AAATTTGTTACAGTGGCTCTATTAAATTTGAGTGTAAAAATTATTTAAGTTTACACAATTCTTAAGTGTAGGCTAGGCGGTCAGCGCATAAATGAACTAAGCTCACAAATGTCAAGCTCAGATAAAAAAGACATGTTCTATTAAAAATTGAAAAGAATTCATGGAAATTTCAATTAAATACTCATTATTGGTTGATCTAGCCAGCCCCGGGTCCTACAACGTTTTCAAACCAGGGCAGAAACTTGATGGTGGTGCCCCCTCCCGATGAGTCTCCCCCTCCAGACGTTTGACCGCTCGGGTTTATTCGGCTCAGCTCGTGTAGCCCCTAGTTATAGATGCGATGGGGATTCCCTCGCAAAGACATCACATACACTATGCACGCAAAATTGACTTAGGAAACGTTCATAAATCAACTTAGGATGTGTTCAAAAAGCAACTGGAAGTTTTAATAAATCAAATGAATAATCGTTAGAACAACGTGCGCTGGATGCCAGGTGCTGTGTGAATCAAGTTGTTTTTTTTCAATCAAACATATAAATTACGATTTTGGCGCCCCCTAAAGCTGCCCCCCCCCCCCCCCCCCCAGATCCGGGACTTCCGTTAGTTGAAACATAACTTATTACAGGGAATCTTTTAAGTGGGTGTCACTATAGTAAGTTATATTTAGGTTTTTTTGTGGGTTACACCACTTCTCCGCGAACCGCATCAAATTGAACACTATTTGTGAAAGATAATGTAGTGACAGCCCCAAGAACTCTTGCCCTTTGAAACAATGTTCCATCTGACTTGACAATGTTATGTTACAGTAGTATCCTCTTAAGCCCATTATTGCATGACTTTGCTGTGTCTGATAGAACCTTGTTTCACAGGCATGACCTATTATTTGTTATTTTTATTTTTAATGTAATTAATTTTTAAAAATTATGTGTAGTGATCGATTATTCTACGCTTAAATATTTTATGTGAAATTAATAATGTTAAGAACAATTATTGCAGTGAGACTGCCTGAGATACAGTAAAGGTCTATTTATCCCAGTTTTATGAGACTTCCAATTGGTGATTGCAATGTCTGTTTAATGTCTTTATAACATTATTTAAATTATGATTTGGGATAGCGGAATAAATGTCATTAGACTAATGAACACAGTTAATTATCTCGAGTAACAGGTGATGAAGAAGAGGTATTGGACAACTGTTCAGTCTTTTGTAGTCCTTCTCATTCTCTTACGCTGTCTCTGATATCGCATGGTTATTACAGTAATTGTCTGTGTGTCCCTTGAGAACCGATTAAATGGGCACTTTTCAGCAACAAGCTCTGCTCTTTATCACAATTAAATTTATGTTGCATTTCCTAACACTCTCTTATAAGGTTTTATAAGGGTCCGCTTAAAAATAAACTTTTATGTGGGAAAACTTTATAATAAGTGGGATAAATTGAATCATTTTTTAAATTCAGTCTTCGAGGGACCGAAAAATCCAAATTTCTTAAGTGGGAACTCCTTAAGCCTCGATTACATTGAGCGAGTTTACAAGCTACTAGCCGGTAAGTTTAAAAGCGGGTGAATCGGCGAGTGAGATTGTCATGACACACAAAACTGTTTACTCGCTCAGTAGACTCCCGCAGTCGACATTTTGTAAAAAACTTGAGCTCGCAGGTAGCGCCACACGCCAGCCTGTAGCGAGAATAACGGCTCCCGCGCGAACTAATTCTGACAGTTGCGAAATCAGCTGTTGGTAGGCCGCCATATTGAACGAGTAAAGTTGACTACCTTTCAACTTTTTTCTTAGATTGTCCACAATCTGCTAGTTAGATAGTAATACGATTACCCTGAGCGAGTTTACTAACAGATAGTGAATTTCTCAGAGTTTCAAGATTCCTACCCGATAGCAACTTAACAAACGTAAACATCTCTTAAGCCGAACTTAAAAAGCAAATGAAATACCAGCCTATGGAGTGGTTCATCTACATTCTGTTGGCCTGTTTTACAAATAAATAAATTCTCAGTGTAGTTTCGCTGTGTATGAGTTTCGATTAAGAGGAATTATAGTGCCTACCTTCATGTGTTCCAGCCTCTTAGAATATTGTTGCTGTCTGTCTTACATAGTATTTATTTTCTAGTAAATCTTCAATTAAATATTTTTATGAATAGATGGGATGAGATGCTATATTTTCAAGTCACTCCTTCCGTCTTACTTGTTGGATTTTTATGCGCCGGTTTAACATTGGTGTAGTAAAACCAGGCTAAAGGTCAGTTTACCTATGCCATTGTTATAGCCAACACCTCTGCCATAGATCACCCCAAGGAGTTACGCTTGGTGATTTAGTAGGGATGCTCGAATTCATAGGGGGAAGTTTGTCTAGGTCTTGGCGGTGGATGCATTTGCCCTTCTACGGTGTGGTGGGCCAGATCAAGGAGACTGGTTAGGGGAAACCTTTCGACCTCTTCAGCTGAACTCTCTTGACCCATCGCAGAGATGGATTCGCTCCGTCACTCCTGGACGTACTGGCCCCCAGATTCCTACTCACCCATCATCCCTTCACCCCTCCCTTTCCTTCACACAACTTCCCGAGGAATGACATAGGCCCTGAAGGATTTTTTTTCGTCAGGGTCTCCTGTGTGAAGTTAAAGTAAAAAAAAAAAGGTAATTCACCATTCCGATCTTACGTGCCGCATAACATTTACAGTGTTTGACATTTTGCAAGACGGTTTGAGTGAAGTTTTTCTGCTATGAATAGAATAGAACCGGCAGTGTGGAGTCCATGTTTGTTCAAAGATGAGTAGAGCTGTTATGTCGTTTTGATCCTCATTATAATTTTTAATTAAATATTTAATTGTTACATTATGTATATATTTGTTTTATTAACCTTTTCGGCACGACCCTCCCATAACCCAGCACGTTTTGACACAATGACCTGCAATTGTGATCTTGCTTACTCGTTTTTTTGTCGTTGAATAGTTTTGCAACTTTCAACAACCCGAACCAAATGTTTTATTCAGTTTTAACAAAAAGCTTAGTTTAAACATACAAAAATTTAAATGCTCTAGCTTCAAGTTCTGTTTCAAAGATATGAATAAAAATGTTAAACAACTTTTTATACTTTTAATATACATAATAATATGTAAAATGAAATAATCACAGTAGTTCCTTCACTTAATCTATACAATGCTGGCATTTTTAACCTTTGGAACGCCGAGCTCCCTTGACCTCTTGACCTATAATACCTCTTAAATAAATCCCACAAACAGAATGTATTAATGTCAGATATCCATATTATGGATACGCCGGCGCTCAACGAACACAAAATTTTCACATCCAATGGGTACTTTTGGTGCTTGAGAAGTTAAAGCAATACCACCAGGCGTCACCTTTTGACACAATTTAGGATGGGTTGTTTCGCAGAATTTGAACAATTCATCAAATTTCAAAGTTAAATTTAAGTTCTGTGAATGTTCTATTCAAGTTCTATTATTATTTCAGTATTGTGACCCGAATTCTTCAAACTCTGTGAAACAACCAGTCCTAAGTGTTTCAGTGAGACTTCATGCTGCATAGATCAGGTTAATAATTCAATCATCATTTTCTTGATCTTCCGGATCGGGTTCTTCGAAGTCTTTGGTTTTCACATCATTATCCTCGCCGTATTGGATAATATTGTCTATGGTTACCAGGAGGTCAGTGACGCTCTCTTCATCCTGGATGTTGAGGGGATAGAATCGGACCAGGCTGAAGTCTTCGATCAGGCGGCCAATGGCTTCGGAAAGCTTCCTGTGTTTCTCGTACCATTTGGTGTCTCTCTGTTCCATGTCTGCCAGGAGGCTGTGAGGATCTGGCTCTAGAAATCTGCAATCAGATAAGTTTTGGTAGAAGTTTTCCAAGGGACCGGAAAAAAAACTTCTTCAGCGGGAAAACTTTATATGCGGAATAAATTGGGCCATTCAGTCTTCAAGGAATCAAAAAAAAACCAAACTTAATCTTTTTAAGACTATGTCGTTAAAGAAGTTGCTATACCAGTGGACTGGTATTTCAAATTCTCATACATATGCGTCAGATGCTCGTCTTTTAGGCACGCAATCGGTTAGCTTCTATACATGACGCTCGTCCTAAAAGGGTTAAGCATGAAAACTTCTTAAGAGGGTTTTACTCTAATGTGATCCCAGGAATCTCTAATGTGATAAAGGAAAAAAATTAAAACAGACATCCGGTAAGACTATAAATTATTGTTTAAAAATAGTTATTAAGGAGAATAACTAATTCAGAAATTCGACAGAGAGGTGACAAGACAGCTATCCGGAGCCAGTAGGACTATGTACTAATTCCCAATTGTAGTATGTTATCAGTACCCGGGCACCCCTGCTAAGTCACTAAATGTAGCGAACCACTTGGGGTGACCTATGGCAAAGGCTTGGTTATCCAATAAATGATTCCCAGGGCGGCGGTACCCATACCCGCCTTCCAAATTGAAAACCTTAGCCAAAACTTATATGTTCTATAAATTAGGGGTGTTGGTTGGATGTGTAATAAATTACTTTACCTGTCCATCTGGTTTTTGGCAGATTTACTGAGAAGGTCCATTTTACTTAAAATGTTGATGTGTGGCAGTTCCAGATTGACCATTACACTGAGAGCCGCCATTGTTCCTGCACAAATATTCATTAATAAGTAAATAAAACCAAACAAATATGCAGTATAAAATGCCTTGGGGCGGCATTGGTCCCCTATCCCAAGGAAGAATAATTTCTTCAGAATTGGCTAGATATTATTTAATATCTTAAAAAATAGTACCGTAATGCTATTTTTTGTACTGCATTTAAAAAAATAGCATTACGGTACTATTTTTTTAATATCTTAAAAAATAGTACCGTAATGCTATTTTTTTAAATGCAGATCGATTACCTTCTTTATATAGGCGAATCTTAAAAAATATCCCGCATATTACCAGATCATATTTCTCCAGGTTTCTATACTAATTCTAAAATAAAAAATTTGATTAATAACAAGGATATTTCTAATAAATTTAAAAAAAAAACGGGATGTGTACACTTAAGAATGTAACACGATTGTGACGCACAGTATGTAGGGATGAATACTAGAAATTTTAAAACTAGAATCAGGGAACATGAACTTTGTTTATGAAATAATAACTACTCTGAGTTTGCTAACCATCTAATAGAGACAGGCCCTTCAAAAAAGAAAAAAACTAAGTTCAACCCCTCCGCAACGTAAGCAGATATAAGCGTTAAAAATTGGACAGCAGTCAAGTACAATAAGCGTGTTTATACGTCAGTGCGTGTGTTTCCATAGAAATCGTTCTAACTCCGTTTTTGTTTTAGTTACATCACTAAAACAAAAAGTAAAAGGTCGATAGTAGATCAAGCTGCACATCCCTATCAAGTTGTCTATGGAAATACATAACAGGAATCAGCTGTCAGTGGTGTAGTTGACAAAAATATTTACCCGCGCAAATTTGCTACCGGCAGCTCCACCGCGCTCCACATTTTAAATTTTTATTAAATATTTTTTATATGAAATGATAATAAAGTGAGGTGACATAAGTGTTTATTACACATGTATACAATAGAATAAGTATTGTTGTTTACATAATATATGATTTTAGTACCGTTTTCACATAAAAACATCATGTGAGTCATTTTTACCTATTTTTAATGTTTGCGTTCTAAATTTTTATATTTACAAATGCTAATATTTATTTGTAATATAATAATTTGGAAGTCTATTTTGTAACCTTTCCTAAAACAGGTTTTACTTTTCGGCTACGTTCAGAAATGTTTCATTTATAAAGCTTTAATTGTGAAGCGGTAATAACAAAAAGTTTTCGTAAAATGTCATTTTGTTAGAGACACCAAAAGCCAATATTCTCGAAAATTCGGAGGGGTTAAACGTTGCAATGTAAATTCATATTTTAATTTGTGTGCTTTAGAAACTTTAGAAATTAACAAAAAAATTAAATCGAAAACTAATTAAGTTAATAAAACAATAGCACCATGTAAATCACCTTGACTTACGATGTTTTCATGTAATGTTGACTCCTCCCACCGTTCTCCCCCTCCACCAAAATCCCCACTACCCCCACCTAATTAATTTTTGTACTTGTATAGAATTTTTAAGTTAGTTTTAAGTTTGCTCGTCAAAACCTGTCGCAAAAAATTTAAAATCTCTGACGGCGACCAAGTTTGAACATGTAATATTATGTATAAAATACCTTAAAAAAAAATTCTAATTCTGGCATCGTTTGCGATCCCAATCTCGTGTGTCTAGAAAAGGTTGGGTTAACAGTTCAATTGAGAACATTCTAACACCGGTGCTAAAGGTCAATGTGACTTCATAAACTAACATATACCAAGTCCTTTTTTATGAAAAGCAGCTACTTACCCGATAGAAACTTAGCCCCGTCCACCATGAACTGCGAGTCAATGAGGAACACGGCCGCCAGCCTGAAGTTCCACCGGCCCAGCAATTCCACGAGGCGCTTCATGACCGTTAGGTGCGTGTACAGTTCCACCTGCCCCGGGCAGTCAAATAGGATGTAGTCATCGTCCCCATCGCCTAGCTTCTCTTCTAGCCACTCGGCATTTTCTAGAAGGGTTCTGGAAGTAAGTTTAAATAAAGAATATAGTAGAGCAGCGGTCTACTCAAAAAGGATGTGAGCTACTTTTCTGAAATTGAAAGTGTCTGGTAAGCTACTTATTCATTTTCCTTCTTTATGTTTTTCTCATCGTCCTTTATCGTACTATACATTATATTACTTCAAATAAATTAGGACAGACTAAAATAAAACATAAAACGCGTACTTAAATTATGACTGAGTGGGAAGAAATAATAATTATCGAGGTGTATTTGTACGAACGCTTTGTAAACCAAACAAAAATCATAACTTTATTTATTTGAGCTAAACTAAAGAAAAAAAAATGTCTACAATTGCTGTTTTTCATAAAGTTTCGCATTATGAGCGTGGATTACGATGTATAAGTGGTGAAATGAAGCATATGTGTGGTAAAACTATGACCGTGTTCAAATGTGGAGATCCGGAAAGAATGCAAGGCTGATGTAAGCGTAATGAATAAGATTAAGAAAGGGATGATTTGAGCATGTAGAGCAGATGAACTAAAAAAAGAGTGTAAAGACAATGTCTACACAGAAGTGAATGGTAGAAGAAGTCGGGGATGCAGATCAAGTGAATCAAATACGAGAGCACCATTTCAAGAGTCAGAATAACAGAAGAATATGTATAAAGCAAGGAGTGTGTGCCCGGACGGAGTGAGTTGCATGGCGGTCTTTCCTTTCTGTCAGCTTGGGAACGGCGCGATGTTTCGTTAGTGGAGTGTTGCCAGAATAGAATAAAACATACTCCATGCAGAAGACTAGCCCTCCATTAGGTCCGAAGTGTAGTTCCTCATCTTCCATGGCGTCGTCGAGGTGGATCAGTTCCCGGATATCCACAATGGGGTCGTAGTCAAAGTGCTCGGCGGCGGGGTCCAAGTTCACCACATCGATGGTCCGGTTGGAGTCCTGGCCGTGCCGAACAAGGGTCGAGCAATATGTGGACTGGAAATAATACATTACAATATCACAGTAAAACCTTCATGTAAAGGGCCATTACGCAAAGGAAAAGATATTCAAATATTGCTTCAAATTACTTTAGATTGTAATGCTCAATTTGGTATATATCCAGATTTGCTGGACATATTTAAATTAGGTAAAGTTGCATTACTCCACTGCACACTTAATGCGCAAAAAATTATTAAAAAAAAAAATTGTTTCAACTAATTACTACGAGAGATTATTATTTATGTCAGAGGAAATGGTAAAAGATCCATTAACCCATAAGTGACGTCATGGGTCCACACGACTCTTCCAAAAAGTCCCCCCTGTGCCCCTCTCTCTTCCTATCACTATCTCCGCGCATCTCAGCACCTTCCTAAGGTTGAGCGGGAGGAACAACAGTTCCCCCACATGAGTCCAGAGTCTCTGCACGAGAGACATATAATTTTTGTTTTTTCATTTGATTTATTTTTCCAGTTTAATTACCAAGATGGCGAGTCAAAACTGCCCCAGACCAAGTTCTTTAAATACCATATAAAGATACATTATCGAGTGGTGGGATTGACCTGGAAGTATAAATTGAAGATTTAATCCCAGATCGTTCAAGATGTGTTGCATTTAGTGCAAAAATAGGTGTAATATAATATGTAACCTAATTTCATTATTTTTATTTTCAAAGTTATTATCGTTTTGTGTAAGTACTAAGTTTAAAAAGTTTGTCAATCAATTTTGAAATGAATTTTTAGTAATGAAGCGTCATATTTTTGTGAATTTTTAATTAATGTTTATGATTCGTTTTTGTGGATTTTTACTACTACTACTGTATTTATTTAATTTAGCATTACATCTCTGATTTGTTGTAATGATTTGCAAACCTTTTTGCCTGTGGTTTTTACAAAATTTTGATCTGATATGACAAAAGCAAATTTTCATTTTACGTAATTGAAATATTGGGTAAATATCGGTTCGGACTGGCCACGCTTATTACGAATAATTTTTAGAAAAAAACTTTAGATTCGCCTTAATTACTATAAAAGGAAACTTTTTGGCTTTGGGGCGGTGGAAAATAATGTATTTTAATTTTCAATTGCATAAAACCAAAATTCACTTCGCGAACCCACACAGAATCAAAAACAAAACAGAAACAAAACCTAATCCGCGGCCGTACCTGTCACTGTTATGTTGGTATCCTTGATAAATTAACAAGAGCTAATACGACTGTAGCTGACTTCGTGGGATAAGGCGCGTAATTATGAAATTTGTCTAGCGGGCTTGTTTGTGTAACATGGTTTGTGATACAAAAGAAAGTGCCCCTTTATAATGCCTACTCGCGTCAAGGCAAGAAAAACATCCCAGTTTTCAAGTAGTTTAGCGGCTACGCTAGGTTTGTGTAACATGGTTTGTGATTCTGGCGTACAATCTCACAAGACGAAAGCTACGAAGTCGGCTACAGTCGTATTAGCTCTTGTTAATTTATCAAGGATACCAACATAACAGTGACAGGTACGGCCGCGGATTTTCGCTGTGTCGGTTCGCGAAGTGAATTTTGGTTTTATGCAATTGAAAATTAAAATGCATTATTTTCCGCCGCCCCAAAGCCAAAAAGTTTCCTTTTATAGTAATAAGGCGAATCTAAAGTTTTTTTCTAAAAATTATTCGTAATAAGCGTGGCCAGTCCAAACCGATAATTACCAAATATTGGATGCAGTATTTGCCCGCATGCGAATAGTTGTCTTTTATGGAATCTAAAGAATTTTCTAAAAAAATATTCATAGTGTGCCAGCGATTTCAAAAATTTACCACAAATATGTGATATCGGAACATCTTCTCCAAAACAAAGCTTTATAATGTAATCATGTAAATAGTAATGATGTGAACATTATTTATTGGATGTCTTCACGACGATGCCGTGAAAATAAAACGTTTATTTTTTCGATACATTTATAACCACAAATAATACGAATATTTATAACTTATTACTTACCTTCCCGCTGCCAGCGGGCCCCATGATTAGCTGTGCGTAGCGCATTATATTTTATATTCAAATTCAAAATTAATTCATAACATTGGCTCTATGTAAAGAAGGCGATTTTATAGATCGTTTTTTGACGTTTTATTGCACTCGTGCATAACCAATAACAATAAACAGTTTGGGATTTGACAGTTTTAGTCAGTGATGCCATGTCCCAAAAATAAAAATATAAACATGATTAGGGTTAAGTCTCCGATACACTACTCGCTGCGGCGGTTCGACGAAACCCTCGAGGAAGTTTGCCGCGCAAGACAATGCGCATGTCTACACATCTACACAGTTCGAAGCGCATATCTACACATTCGTGCAACCTCGCGAGGAACCCAGTCCATCACTATCCATCAGTCTCTCGGAGTCCGCGCACTAGGCAACATAGACGTTCTAGTGGCAGCTGCCGTTGCAATGTGCACTCTCGCTTATTATAACTATTTTGAGGCGACACATTTGGGTGGCGGGTATGGGTACCGCCGCCCCGGGAACTATTTTTTGGATGACCAACACCTCTTCCATAGGTCACCCCAAGTGGTTCGCTACGTTTGGTGACAGCAGGGGTGCCCGGGTTCATGGGGTGAGGTTTGTCCGGGCAGATCGGGAGAGAATGGTTGAGGGAGTCCCTTCGACTTCTCCAGCCGTACTCTCTCGGAACATCGCCTTGCACCGCAGTGGGAGAGATGAATTCATAGCATCCCCAATGATGATATAGGCCCTGAGAGGAATTATTTTCCTCAGAGCCTCCTGTGTGGAGCTAATGTAAAAAAAACTCGTGCATCATCACACATAGCATAAAGTGAGCCGAGTAGTGTGGCACCCGGGGCGGATAATGCGGTGGCACTCCCCCCCCCCCCCCCCCATTAAGTAACAAACGCAAATTTCGACTCCATAAAAAATTGGTCGATCCTGGGGGGGGGGATGGCTAGAGAATTATGCTATTGAGGGGTGACGGGTGACACTCGGTGGGTTGTCACCTCCCCCCCCCCCACCCCGTCGGGTGAAATCCGTGGCGGGCCACTCCCCCTCCCCCCTAGCTATGCCACTGGTGTAATGAGACGCATTTCGAACTTCGAAACGCTTCGAGTCCTTTGACTCAGGCGCAAAAACCGACAATGGTGAAGTCGGACAAGGCGAGGTGAGGTTGCACGAAGCCAAGTGAAGTTCGTTTCTACACCATAGTATTCGATTAACCTCGATCAACTTCGCTAGTAGTGTATTGGGGCCTTAAATGGTTAAAACCATAGATAGATTTTAAGCGGTCCACCGGAAATCGACTTCCGCCATCTTTAAATCAAGTAAAGCGGCAAGCGCAGTGATGCCAACTAACTTAGCAACTTTATAGCTAGATCAAGCTATTGGATACGATTTTAGATTTTCAGGGCCAAAAATTATTTTGTTATTAGTTTTTGGGGTATTATACCGTGTTGCGCTACCTCCTTCTTTAGCCAACGTTTCGGACAGCGTTGCAGTGTCCATCATCAGGGCCTGATAATACCCCAAAAACTAGTAACAAAAAAAAAAAAAAAAAGATCTAGCTATTATTTAATGTCAGACAGCTACATTTTAATGAAATTTGTAGCTAAACTTTTTAGCTACTTTTTATTTTATTTTTTTTTTTTTTACAGTGAATACCGCACAAGAATCTCAACTGCTCCCGTCTGGAGCCAGTGAGACTATGGCATCCCCAATTGGGGTATGTTGTGAGGCTGAAGGTAGTGGGGAGGGGAAGGAGGTGGGGAAGAGGAAGGTTGGGAAGTACCTGGCTATTCAGATCTGGTCACTAAACACGGCTAAAGCCATTTTCAAGCAACGTTTCAATTCTGAATGGTGGTCTTACACCAGGGCGATACTGATAGTATCTTCCACTCTGGAACATGCCGCAAATATACTATACATTATTTTAAATGAATTAATTGTGAAAACACAAATTAATCAAATAAAATTTATTTGCGCATGCCGGGTTCGAACCCGCGACCTCCGGACTGTGAGTCAAGAGTCTTACCCACTGGACTACGGAGGTCGTCAAAATATTTTATGGCAACTTTTCGTCATTGTTCGACATTTCGATTTCGTCATGAGACGTGAGGCTATCGAGCAAAGAGAATATAAAACGCTACGTCGTACAGTAAAAAGTAAAAACCAAACGCGACTCTATGGTTATAGACGCTATGGTATAAATGGCGTTGACCAGGAAATCCCCGTTTCCTGCTTCCTCTTTAAATGATTTGTTTAATTTTGTTTTTTATTCAATACTTTTGTTGGATTTAATGGAAATAAAAACGATTGTCAGAATTTGTCATTTTATTGTAACTTATCTACCTACTGTAACGTTTAGCTACTTCTAGCAACTTTTTGGGGTAAAAAAACTGGCAATCTAGCAACATTTTGTAAGATGTCCAGCAATTTGGCATATCTAACAGTTGGCAACACTGGGTAAGCGGCCGGCAGCCGTCTAATTTGAAATTTGAAGTAATTTGAAGTTGAAGTTGAAGTTTGACGGGAGTGGTTTATTTATATTTATGATTATGAGAATGACTGGTTTATTTATGAATATGACTTTGACTTAGTTCATTTATGAGTTTGACTCTGTTCGGCGTCATATTAATATTAACAAAATGTTTGGTAATTATCGGTTCGGACTGGCCACGCTTATTACGAATAATTTTTAGAAAAAAACTTTAGATTCGCCTTAATTACTATAAAAGGAAACTTTTTGGCTTTGGGGCGGCGGAAAATAATGCATTTTAATTTTCAATTGCATAAAACCAAAATTCACTTCGCGAACCGACAGCGAAAATCCGCGGCCGTACCTGTCACTGTTATGTTGGTATCCTTAATATAATAATATATATCTTGTTAATTATAAATTAACAAGAGCTAATACGACTGTAGCCGACTTCGTAGCTTTCGTCTTGTGAGATTGTACGCCAGAATCACAAACCATGTTACACAAACCTAGCGTAGCCGCTAAACTACTTGAAAACTGGGATGTTTTTCTTGCCTTGACGCAAGTAGGCGTTATAAAGGGGCACTTTCTTTTGTATCACAAACCATGTTACACAAACAAGTCTGCTAGACAAATTTCATAAATACGCGCCTTATCCCACAAAGTCGGCTACAGTCGTATCAGCTCCTTGTTAATTTATCAAGGATACCAACATAACAGTGACATGTACGGCCGCGGATTTTCGCTGTGTCGGTTCACGAAGTGAATTTTGGTTTTATGCAATTGAAAATTAAAATGCATTATTTTCCGCCGCCCCAAAGCCAAAAAGTTTCCTTTTATAGTAATTAAGGCGAATCTAAAGTTTTTTTCTAAAAATTATTCGTAATAAGCGTGGCCAGTCCGAACCGATATTTACCATCCACTTAAACATCCCTTCCCGTAGACCCCGAAATAATGAATTTCTGTTCCTCAACCAACACTCCACTATTCATTCTCCTTTGTCCAGAATGTCGAGACTTATCAACATCAACACAAGTCAAAGCACTGATTTTTGTGGTGTAAGCCTAAATGCCTTTCGACAGTCGATATAGAGATGCGCGATATAAATCGATATTATGCTGTATCGAAACGTAGCAATGCGATATATCGATATTTTGTATCGATACACGACCATACAATACGCATCTATATATCGTATCTCCAGGTAAAAAATATCGAACCCATGTACTAGTATATCTGCTTAAAATTATGATTTGGTTGAACCTATAATATTAAACGTCCTTTATGTTTGATCTATACAACAAAGCAATACAATATGGAAGTTCCACAAACAGTTGGTTTCTGAATCTTCAAAAAATGTACCTAGAGAAGGCATGGATGACTTTTTAAAACTGTCTCAGAGAATCACTTATGGACAGAAATGAAAATCCAATATTGTATTGGAACATATGACTAAGTATTTGGCCTAATCTCAGTACTTTGGAACTTCGATATGTATCAGTGGTTGCGACGTCAGTGCCATCTGAACGCTTGTTTCCACTAGCCGGAAACACACTTTTAGATAGACGCAATCGCTTAAATACGCAACGCCTGTCTAGACTCTTGTTTTTACGTAGCCTTACTGCCTCTAAATGGCAATTGTAAAATATTGTAATATGTAATTGAAAATAAAGCCTTTTTTACTGTTCGAACTAATACTTTTATTTTATTTTAACCTGTTTAAAAAATGGTAAAGTATCGTGTGTATCGATACAAGACGTTGCGATATATCGCTGAATCGATACGATTGGTTGCGATACGTATCGATACAAACGATTATTTTGGACATCTTTAAGTCGATACGCAATGTGTAATTTAAACATTCTTCATGCTTTGACTTGTAGTTACCTTCTATATGTACTTTTTTATATTATATATTGTCATTGCTCTTCATTTATACAGAGTGTCCGGGAGTAAAGCGCATTACTTCGGGAGGTGATTCTACATAATGGTAGAAGTAAAAAAGATTAATAACTTTTTCTGAAATTCCATTTTTTTTTTTTCCCATACAAAAAGATATAACTACTAAAAATCCGCAGTGTAAGGTAAAACTTACTCGGTAAAATTGCTGTTAGCTTGCCGTGCGCGATTGTTACAACGTTGCTTGGTAATAATAATGCTGCCCGCACACGCCGGTCTAATTTTATTTTTTTACCACAAAACTACCCCTATAAGTTGGAATTTCGAAAAAAGTTATTTATCTTTTTTACTTATACTATCATGTAGAATCACCTCCCGAAGTTAATGCCCTTTACCCCCGGACACCCTGTATATGCTCTCCTTTCACTGTCATCTCTGTTTCTTATTTGTGTTATTATTATACTAGCATACACGGCCACACGTTGCTGTGGCTAACGAAACACAAAGCCATTACCCAACCTTTATAAAATCCACACCATCCGCTTGCCAGCTGCCGGCTGCCTGAATTGAATATTTGAATTTCTCGGCTTTTCTCTACTATAATAAGCATGTTTTATACATATAAACCTTACTCTAGAATCACTCTATATATTGGTGAAAACCGCATGAAAATCCGTTGCGTAGTTTAAAAGATCTATGTGCACATACATTTTGAGCGCCTTCATTTTATACTGTGTAATAATGATAATTTATTGTTAATTAATGGACTATTTGTCCGTAAATCCATAAATAAATAACTTCAAATAATACAACTAACGGTTTATATACTTATTATTACAGATTTCCCAAAATGAAGAGATGTGCTAGAAATGGGTCCTTGCTATCAAACGTAAGAATTTCATTCCAACAAAAAACAGCGCTATATGCAGCTTGCATTTTGTGGAAGATGATTTTTTGACGAATGTGTGTGGTCTCAAACCTGAAGCAGTCCCTTCAAAGTTTGATTTTCCAGAGCATTTAATGCCTCGTGCAATAAAAACAAGAAGGCTCAAAGTTAAAAAATTTGATGTTTATCCAACAAACAATTCGTCGGAAACAGTTCAAGTGATTGAAGAGGTAATAAGTGATTATGAATATATATATATATATATTTATTTAGGCCAGATAGTCCGGATAGTTACTGGATATCCGTTTCATCTCTAATATATAGTATATATAAAAATATAAACGGCCTAAATTTACTATCCGGCCGGATACCGAATAGTAACTCAACATCCGGCCGGATACCGGATATTCAAAAACTACGACAATTTCCTATAATAAAATGCAATCCATCTGGTAAATATCAATAAAATCGCTTATAATTATGACGGTTTTTATTTAAAGTCGGAAAAGTTACAAAAAAGCCAAGGCCTTCCAAAAAACTAAAATTTTATTCTTGGATATTCACTCTAATGATAAATACATAAATAGTAAATATCTAAACTAAAAACTTTTAGTAAAAACTTGCAAAAACCTCGGGGAGTAGTGAAAACTTAAATTAACATGATTAACTAATCTCAATTACCATTATATTGAACTAGATTATTGAAAGGATTAAATACTGGCATTGAAGCACCATAATATACCCCTTGTTCTTCTTATCAAAGAGAATATTTTCACGATCACTCACGATGGCAACCGAAACTGCCCGAATTGATCTGATCGCGTTCGCCGCACCTGTACTGCGCAAAACTCGTCATGACATGCAATGAGACAATGGGCCGAATATCCGGCCGCCGGATATCCGGACATCCGGCCTCGCAGCTTGCCGGATATCGGGTATCCGGCCAAACAACTATCCGTTTCATCTCTACTATATATATATATATTTTTTTTTATGCAAATATATTAAAACTAGCTTTTTCCGCGGCTTCGCTTGCATGGTATTAGGCGGGTTCCCACTCCGCCTCCTCCACCTTACCCCCCCCCCCTCTTCCACCCTCCCCCTCCCGCATTCCATACTTTAATTCCCGGTACATTCAGTTTTCAAACTGCTCGCATGCCACCTATTGCAATTTTTTTATACAAATTTCATATTGCCAGAGAAAAAAGATTTTTTTTTGTATAAAACTACTGGTGACATTTCCAATTTGGTGCAATTGTTCGGAAGTTACATACATTTCACGGATTCATTTTGAGAGATAAATATTAACTACGACACCAACATCATTTCCACGGCAACCGTTTGTTTTGTTTTTCTTCTGACGTTTGCAATAACTCGATTTTGTTAAGGACAGAAAACGTATGATAAATAATTTGTCAATGCCAGATTTTACCAATATATACAACATATATTACTCACAAATAATGTAGCTTTCTATTAGTGAAAGAATTCCTTTCAGTATTTTTTTCGTGAAAGAGTAACAAACATACATACATCCAGAAATCCATACATCCATACAAACTTTCGCCTTTATAATATTGGTAGGATAATATTCCAACAAATGTTAAATACCATAGTTTTTACACATAGAGCGAGTTTATCATGGTATCGTCATTTCTCCCACCTAACCTAAATTTTCATCGTTGAATAACATAATTGGGTACCTTATTTTGTTTTGTAGTTGTACGTAGGATTTTTAAAATTTACAGTGCTATATTTATATAACAACATAGTAATATGTACAGCTCTGACATTTAATAGTAATGCTTGTAAATTAATTACTTTTCACTGACCTCATTATACTAAAAATGATAATATTTAATCCTCCCAATGACATATTGTAATTAATTTTTATTTCAGCCTGTCGATGTACTGCCTGAAAATGGTAAAAAAGATCAATCTACACAGACTGATAATTCCCCTCCGGTGCAATTGAAATGTCTTCGGTGAAAAGTTAAACTTGTTCAGCAACGTCTGTGACGAATAGAAAAGAGGATAAATATTCTAAATGATTTGATTAAACAATTGAAGAGAAAGGGTCATTCTTCCGATCGAGGAAGCGCTCAAATGACTTGTGATGCCCTGAATGAAGTTTCGGTATTGAAGTTTACTTTGAATTTAATATTTTAATTAAAATTAAATTTGATAATGTTATTATCGAGTTCTGCAAGCATTTTAGAATGTATTTTAGTTACAGCTGTTTTGACGTGTAAGGTCATTTTCAAACTGTGTCAGATTGAAAATGACCTTACACGTCGAAACATAAAAAAATTTAATTTTAATTAAATTTCTACAAATTAAAATGGAGTTCTATGAATTAAACACAAAAACAATTTATAATTGAATTTAATCTTCCATTAATAAAGTTGTTCTGAGGATCCTTTTTTTTAAATATAAATATTTTGATTTAATTACGCGAAATATACAAAGTCGCAGTGTTACTTTATTACAATTCATTATGCAACACAACTGAAAACAAAGGAAAAATGTTTAACCTTTCCTGGTCTGTAATGCGTAAATACTACACATTGCTTCTAATAACTTTTATATCTCTATAAATATAATGAATTCTGGATTCAGATTTTAGGTATTCCTCCGTTATACATTTACACACTGAATTAAAAAATAGTATTTTGAATAATTCCCAAATTTAATTCAAAATCAGAGATATTTTGTTAAATATCGGGAATAAACCACAAATACAATCAACCGTGTGCCAGTGTGGACCGTGATACGCGAAGAGTGTGCGGGGGGAGATGACACGCTATGTGACGTCTCGCTCTACTTTGCTATATGGGAACATGAGAAACAGAGACCGCCGTGTTGTGTTTCGTCTGTCGATACCTACGACCGCGTAGTAGCTAAACATACATAGCTGTATGTATGTATTGGTTAGCAGCCCAGCGCCCAGCGCCTCAGTCGTTCGCGGGCAATCCTTTGAGATGGTCTCCTCGCCGGTTTTTTGAGCAACGGACGATGGTTTTTTCATGTTTTCAGCAATTAAATTACAATTATTATCACTTGTAACACAAATTACGAAAAACAAAAGCGATTAGCTATGAATGTTCATATATTTCCGATATAAAATCGATGATTTTAACACGTGAATTGATTACACAGCACCGGAGCGCGCATATTTTTTTAGCACAGTAAGGGAAAGGTTAATAACATTTTTTGGTAACAAAAAACTTGGGATTTGCGAGTTCTCCCTAAGAAGTTCCCTGAGTTCTCATATCTTTTGCCCTCTTTAAAGATGGCGGCCGTCAAAACCAGAAAACCAGCCAATTTACGCCAGAAATCCATCCAGTTATGCAGGGTGCGGCAGCATAACTTCTTTTTTTTAAACGCACGCCATTCAGTCAGTTGATGTCGTAGCGGAGCGCTAGTGATCTCGTTCGGGAGGCGGAACTACAAAGTTTTGTCTCAGCAGTTTAGTCGCCATCATGCGTTGGAACAGTGAGGACCCCTGTCAATCGATTATTATATGGGTCACTATGTCCAGACGAACTGCAAGTGCAACAAAAGAAAGAACTGGAATCCCTCGTCCCATTGGATCACCTGAGAACATTGAGGCAGTGAGAGTTTCAATGTTGCGATCACCACGGCGTTCTGCGCGCAAACATGCGTCTGCCCTTGGACTTTCCGATCGTTCTTTGAGGACAATTCTTCGTGATGGTCTGCATTTCCATCCATACAAGATGGCGATTGTGCACTCTGACTAAAATCCAGTGTGGTGTGCAATTTCTTCAAGTGGAATTATTGGTCCCTGGTTCTTTGAGGAAAATGAAGTAACAGTGACAGTGAACTCAGACCGGTATGTAAACATGTTACAGGATTTTTTTTTTCCCACGGCTAGATGAGTTGGACTTGGGGACACTTGTTCCAATAAGACGGTGCAACGACACACTCTGCAAGAGCATCGATGGAACACTTCCCAGAGCGCCTCATCTCAATTAGGGGCGATTTGGAGTGGCCGGCCTGCTCTCCCGAATTTTCCCCTTGTGATTTTCTTCTATGGGTTTTTTTGAAATCCCATGTTTATGTGAACCGTCCAAGGACCCTACAAGATTTGAAGACTAACATCCAGGAAGAAATTTCCAGGATAATGCCTGATATGCTGGCAAGAGTCACGACAAACGCCAGAAATCGGTTTACCAGTGTATGGAGAATGGGGGCCGTCACCTAACTGATTTGATCTCAAAAAACCAGGTAAAACAAAACTTTAGGTATGTGCCCACATTATAAAAAAACAAATATAAAATTCTGATTTATATAATGGGTTTTATTAAGTTTTGAAAAAAGGAAGTTATGCTGCCGCACCCTGTACATATTATTAAAACCATGTTTTGGAGGATGAAAATTATGTGAAAAATAAACATTTTTTTCACAAGCTTTTTTTATTGAGACTGTAAGAAAACAACGATACCTAAGTAAATTATCTATAATGCTTTATTAAAAACGATTGTATTATATTTTTCTTTAAATAACAAAAAAAACCCATACAAATAAAATCCTTTTAAAGTTTTATTTTTTTTACTGTTTTAATGTTTACAATTTTGGAGGCGGGACTGGGTACCGCCGCCCCGGGAACCTTTATTGGATAACCAACACCTCTGCCATAAGTCACCCCAAGTGGTTTGCTACGTTTGGTGATTTAACTGGGGTGTCCGAGTTCATGGGGTGAGGTTTGTCTAGGCCTTGGAGGCGGATGACCGGGACACGCTGAACCCCAGACTCCTACCCACCCCTTAAACCCTTTTCCTTCCCATAACTCTCCTCTTCTTCCTTTCATAGGCCTTGAAGAAAATTATTTTCCTCAGGGTTTCCTGTGTGGAGCTCATGTAAAAAAAAAAATGTTTAAAGAGAACTCCAGTCCAATTTTTATTTTTTTTTAATGACCTGGGTGTTTTTTAGAGTTTGTTTTTAGTTAAAATAATTTTCAAAGTTTTAATTTTTCAAGATCCCCAAAAAACACCGCACGTATAGTGAATCGTGTGACGTCATCACTCCTGAAAAGTTTTTCAACAGGTGTTCATTTTGTATGACAGTTATACGGAAGAAAGTATGGTACTATTCAATAAGTTAAAACATTATTTAGGTGGAATTATTTATTTATTATATTATATTTATTATGTTATTATATTTTTCAATATTATTACGGGAGAGTGGTATAGAAATTGTTTTAAATTATTATTTTTTTAGCTTTTAAAATCAATACTATCTCAAACGGAGCATCACCTGCACACTGCAAAAATTGTAGGCAAATAAGATTCAGGCGATACAGCGCCTACCAGCTGATCGACGACGGCCATTTTGAATTCGAAGTTCATAGAGAAGTGAGTCGTTCGCGAACGAGTCGGCTCAGTGACCCGGATCTTCATACGGATCCATAAAATCCGGTTCCAAAAGACCGATCTTCAAAGCTACAGACACACTTGCTAGCGGTTTGCGGATCTTTGCGAACGAGTGAGCGGGTAGCAATTGCTACTAGGTAGCATGTTCTTTGGCTTCTAATGAACAAGTGTGTCCGTAGCTTAATTCAGTCGTTCAATTGAGCCGATTCACTGAACCGGATCTTTTTATTCTCGTTCAACTGAGCTGCTTTGCCCGTCTCTAGGTAGCATTTTGATGTAGAATATTATACAATTTTTTCGTACAGTTTAAAGTTTTTCAATATTTTAAATAATAGAGATACCTCTATTTTTGATACTGAATTATTTAGGCTTAAATATTGTTTCAATAAACACAACAGCTAAATCTCTATAAACAGGATGAAATAACGAATAACATGAAATGTTGTTAATTCTGATGGCTTGTGTCATACCTACATTTTCAAAGTTTCAATACAATGACTGGTGACGCGTGACGTCATCACTAACCATTCAGTAATACCAACTTTACAGTGTGTTTTGACGAGAGGTTTAAAATTGCACTTTTTAATATATTTTTTAAGAACTGCACGTTTAATATTATGAAATAAAACTTATATATTCAGAATCAGCGTTCATTGGTCTGTATGAACATATTTTTTTAAAGCCATAATATTTTTCGCTGAAGTTCCTTATTTAATAGAACTTCATTTGAAATTCAATTATAATATGAAAATAAAGCACTTTTAAAACAAGAAGCGTCAGAAGATAGAAGAAATTCTTTCACAACTTGGAAATCAAGCTAAGCAGATTACCGAAATTCTATTTTTAAGGCGCATCATACTTGGCGCTTAAAAGAATCCGAAAACTACACAACTTCAAAGCTAAGCAGATTACCGAAATTCTATTTGTAAGGCGCAAATTTAGCGCCTTCCGAAAAGAGATTCCGCAAACTACACAACTTCAAAGCTAAGCAGACTACAGAAATTCTATTTGTAAGGCGCAAATTTAGCGCCTGCCGAAAAGAGATTCCGCAAACTACCCAACTTCAAAGCTAAGTAGATTGCGGAAATTCTATTTGTAAGGCGCAAATTTAGCGCCTGCCGAAAAGAGATTCCATAAACTACACAACTTCAAAGCTAAGCAGATTACCGATACTCTATATTTAAGGCGCATACTTGACGCCTGCCGAAAGAGATTCCGCAAACTACACAACTTCAAAGCTAAGCAGATTACCGAAATTCTATTTGTAAGGCGCATGCATACTTGACGCCTGCCGAAAAGACATTCCGAAAACTACACAACTTCAAAGCCAAGCAGATTGCGGAAATTCTATTTTTAAGGCGCAAATTTAGCGCCTGCCGAAAAGAGAATCCACAAACGACACAACTTCAAAACTAAGCAGATTACCGAAATTCCATTTGTTAGGTGCATTTTGACGACCTCCGTAGTCCAGTGGGTAAGACTCTTGACTCACAATCCGGAGGTCGCGGGTTCGAACCCGGCATGCGCAAATAAATTTTATTTTATTAATTTGTGTTATTTCACAATTAATTCATAAAAAATAATATATAGTATATTTGCGTCATGTTCCAGAGTGGAAGATACTATCAGTATCGTCCTGGTGTAAGACCACCATTCAGAATTGAAACGTTGCTTGAAAATGGCTTTAGCCGTGTTTAGTGACCAGATCTGAATAGCCAGATACTTCCCAACCTTCTTCTTCCCCACCTCCTTCCCCTCCCCACTACCTTCAGCCTCACAACATACCCCAATTGGGGATGCCATAGTCTCACTGGCTCCAGACGGGAGCAGTTGAGATTCTTGTGCGGTACTCACTGTAAAAAAAAAAAAAAAATACTTGGCGCCTGCCTACAAGAGATTCCACAAACTTCACAACTTCAAAGCCAAGCAGATTGCGGAAATTCTTTTTTTTAAGGCGCAAATTTAGCGCCTGCCGAAAAGAGAATCCACCAACGACACTTCAAAGCTAAGCAGATTACCGAAATTCTATTTTTAAGGCACACCCTTGGCGACTGCCGAAGATATTCAGCAAACTACACAACTTCAAAGCTACGCAGATTACAGAAATATTTCTTTTAGTCCTCTTTCATTACACAAATAACAATTTCTGCTAAATCAAAAATACAATTGTCCTGTGACGTGTCCTTAATGTGAATCGTCCCAGCTGGGGTCCCCTCCGGGTTTGGGGCCCCGTATAATGTATAGAGTCCTCAATGTGAACCTTATATGCCACACAGCATCCCTAAAGCCCACATATTACGACTTAAAAACTTAATTCCTATCGGGGGCCTCTTGTGTTGAGTTAATGTTACTTATCAGGTCTGGATTGGTAAAGAGGTCTTGGCCCTAGGCTAGGGCTTCTCGAGCTTGGGCGGAAGTCTGGCCCTGGTGGAGATGATGCGTTACATCCGGGGCCCTGAGTTTGTGCTCATAAGCAAAGATGAGGGGCCCAGTCAGCATTCTCAGAAATGCTGGGCATTAGATCTGCACCTACTCACAAGCAGTCGATATCAACAGCTTCAGGCAGTGACTTCATGGTTCCCATAAAAAAAATACATTGTAAAACAGCACCGCTGTCAGGGTATTTCGAATATCAACTGCCTGAAGCGGTTTGTGCAAAGTAGTCTCAGAGAGAGAGTTTAATGTTATCGAAGATCATCCTCTTCCTTCTCAAACATCTTATATGATAATGAAAAAGACAGAAAATGCTAGAACGATGACGTAACGTACAATCTCTCTCTGTAACTACTGTACTACCGTCACAAGTAAAAACACTGCCTCCTCCTCGAGTCTCAGGGGCGATACTGTGTTTTTACTTATGATGGCAGTACATTCCCAGTCTTATATGTGCAGACACGAGGTGGTATTAAAGGATTGATAAATTAATAATATAAACTATAGGCATTTCGTACAACTGAGTGGAAGAAAAATAAGACAGCAATATTTGTTTGTATTTTATTTATTAATTTAAGTGCGATTGAATTTCGGAATCAGAACAGAGGTAAATGAAAATAACTGTATTTTCTACCATTTACAGCAAAGTAACAAATGTCCATGTTTAAATTAATTATACAAGAGAGATGTCATCATATAGCGGAGTCAAGCCCAGCTGTAGGGGACACTTGATATAAAATCATCATCACTCACAATAAATGCAAAGAGGGCCTAGGACACCGGACATGTCGCTCAAGTCTCTCAAGGGAATACGGACACTGCTAGTGCAAGCGGGTTCCACTAGCCCTCCTTTTGGTCTCCCATTGCCTTGAGATGTCCCGAATGCCCCGAATGCCGACAGTGACAGCCACCAAACGGGCAACACAACTATAATAACCCACAGATTACATCATCCAACAGATATTCAAACATACAAAAGAACACTTGTACAAGTTTCTTTCCGGATGAAGATAGAATACATACTTGGCTTGTTTGTTTGTCTGTCTGTCTGTTTGTTTGGAAGAGGACGACTGTGAGGTGTTAGGTGTGAGGTGCGGCTGAAGGGCGGTGGGAGAATGGATTGGGAAGGTTCGAAGACCGGAGGAGGTAAGTTGGAGGGAAGCGACAGGCACCGGCGTCTGCTGTCCACTCTCACACACACACCCTAACACATACAAGGAGTAGTAAGCGACACCTGATAATAAAGCTAATAATAATACAGTGTACACCAGCACTTACAATAATTAAGGTTCACAAATAATGAATTAATGAATCCACAGATGATATTACAATATATAAATAACAGTGAGGCCGAGCGACACGGGTCCCGGAATAAAATATATTTTACCGCTCGAGGGGTGGGTTCTTATTGCAAAATGACTCGACATCGCCATTGTTCTCGGGTGTGCGCAGACTATGATGGTATAGAATACAAGAGGTTGGTTGGTAGAAAAGGTATAGAAACGCCCTTCCCGGCAAAGTACTACTCGCGTTGGTTGGTTTCTTTGTTTGTTTGCTGGTTGCTTGGAATGTGAAAGAATCGCGCGGGGATCAGATCAGAAGGGGGGCTCAGCGCAGGCAGCAGGCACCCGCTCCTCATAAAAAACAACTTTTCCAATATGTAAAAAAAAGTTTGTATTTATTATGAACTTTTTTAAACACTATCAATTCACACATGTATTTTTTTTTAATAAAATTTCAGTATACACAAGTCCATATATTTCTACAGGGAATGATTTGAATCAATTAAAATATGAGCTGATATGCTAGATACCTACACATGTATAATAGAGCACAGATGAAGCTGAGGGAGTTTGTTAACGAGCAGCTGTCACTAGCACAGTGAGAGTGAAAGTGGTAGGATACAATCGATGCAGCAACATACGTACAGTGTACGTGTACGGTACAGTACAATGTAATCAATCATTTGCTTTCTCCTTAAAACACCATGTACAAATAAAGACAATCCTAACATTTAAACATTACAATTAAAATGTTTATTTCTACCATAATACTGAAAAAATTGATACAATGTTTGGCTTCTCGCCTCAAAAAGCTAACCAACATCCGATCCGCCTGTTATTTTACATACTGAAATCTGAATGTAGAAAATGTAGCAGTAAGCGGTTTACAATAATTTAGTAATACGTACAGCGTACAGCTCCCCTTCTGAACTATTCCTGAACTGCCGTCTTGTCCCATCACAAAACAATGAGAACGGGTTGAAAGAATAATGTGTGGTTTATGCGA
Source organism: Limnephilus rhombicus (assembly GCA_929108145.2). NCBI lineage: Eukaryota > Metazoa > Arthropoda > Insecta > Trichoptera > Limnephilidae > Limnephilus > Limnephilus rhombicus. Next base: position 18,057,235 of record OV815291.1, read on the forward strand.
GTGTTTTATTATTTCTTTGTTTTATAGTCGTCGAGGGATAACTTTCAACACCGACAATACAGAAACATACAACATTATATATATTTGTTATGTATATATAAGTATGGTTTTGCCTGTTTTCCCTGAAATTGTGTTTTTATATGTTTTTGCCTCTGAGAGGTAAAGTCCATGATGTAATATCTTTACACTGGCACTGAGGGCTGGGCCTTAAGCTAAGTGTTTCTGTATAAAGTTACTGCGGCCGCCTGCTGCATTACGACACGTCCTGGTCCTCGGCTTCCTGCGTCTCCTTTTGCTCCGTCTCACCTGAGAACAGACAACAACACCGCATTACTACACTAGATACACACATACTAATAATATTAAACTAATGTACACTCGTAGCCACTTAGTTAGTCGTACCGTCGCCCTGCATGTCCGAGGTCCACAAGGTCAGGTTGTCCCTCAACAGCTGCATGATGAGCGTCGAGTCCTTGTAGCTCTCCTCAGACAGGGTATCCAGCTCTGCGATGGCGTCGTCGAAGGCAGCCTTGGCCAAGCGGCAGGCGCGGTCGGGGCTGTTGAGGATCTCGTAATAGAACACTGAGAAGTTGAGCGCCAGGCCCAGGCGGATGGGGTGGGTGGGGGGCAGCTCCGTCATGGCGGTCTCGCTGGCAGCCTTGTACGCCACCAGGGAGTTCTCCGCCGCTTCCTTCCTGTCGTTGCCGGTGGCGAACTCTGCTAGGTAACGGTGGTAGTCTCCCTGAAAAACACACATTTCATTCATTACATCTACTAATTACATAATAATCAAATCCTTGTACATTTCCAGCTGAGCAAGAAAGTTATCACATTAATTTTCAGCTAAGATCTTCAAGAAGATTGTGATAGTTTGAGCTTCAAGACATAGATAGGATAGGTAGTGTAAATACATCTTAGAGGTTATAGTTACAGACAAATGTCCCCCCTCCATGGTGGGTACCGAGCAATGATTCCAGAATTAGAGAGATTTTGAGAGCATAATAGTGAGGACATATTAGCATATTATAAGAGTTTCTGGTCTAATTAAAAGTTTTTTGTTGTGAAGATGTGCGTTTATTAACGAGATCCATTCACAACAAACCAAGTATCCAGTAAATTGTACCAATGACCAAAGTCAGATGTGCAAATTGATAACTTTGCATTGAGCAATTTTTTTTTATTGTTTTGGAGATCAAGAAATACTGCACTCCTGTCGATATTTTGCACAAACCCCTTTTCACGTAATTGGACAAATATATTATGTCAACTTTAAGCAGCTCTAACGTGACCAATTAGCACTTTAAAAATTGGTTGCTGGGTCTACTGATTTGTGAAGCACAGCACTTCTGAACTGAACTGAACATGTTAACTTTTCAAATGCCAAAAGTACCCATTGGATAGAAAAAGTTGTATCTGTTGAGCGCTGGCTTATCCATTTGGTAATCTGAAATACATACTTTCTGTTGATGGGATTTTTACACTACTAAAGTATTAGGTTGCGGGAACTTAGCGTTTCAAAGGTTAAATAAGTCCAACATGAATTTTCATATTGGGACTGTAAATTATTATTTAGAATGACAAGTTCGATGGACCTTACAAGAAGATTGGCTGTACAAGGAGTTAATATATTTTTTAATATTCTGTTCCTTGCCCTAAGGGCTTGTTTTGTGATTCAAATTTTTGCCTAATCAAGGCTTAAATTTCCAATTCAAAACTGAGTTTGCGAAATTCAAATGTGATGGAGAGCTACGATGTCAGGCGAGTGTAAGCGGGATGGAACACTGAGTCATTGGGTTAAATGAAACATTTTGTCACTATCAATTCAAACAGGCATGTTTCATATTTGGAAAAATTTTAAGGAGCAAAGCCAAAAAAATAGGTTTTTTGCCAGATTCTTTAAATTAACTTTTTTTAAAGTAATGTTTGCTTTTGAGTCCACAGTAATCTAAAGTTTTAAAAAAATATCTCGGCAATTAAACATTGTATTGTTACCCATTTATTAAATATGAATGGCTTTTCAGACTGCCCATTTATTTTATTGCAAACTAATTTTTCAAATTTTCATAATATTCCAGAGTAAAAAGGTGTAACTCAAATAGTAATTCCCCAAGATTTATTCCTAGATCTTTACAAACAAAATATAAAAAAAAGAGTCTTTTCACAGCTGCTGGAAAAAGCAGAGACGCCATAGCAATCTGTAGTAATATATAAAGCAATAAATAATATACTGTGGAAACATTGGAGGGATACCAGTATGAAAAAGTACAAACCTTCATTTTGTAATAGAACACTTTAGATTCTCCACTAGTTGCGCAAGGAATGAGGTGATTATCCAGTACATTGAGGATGTCGGAGCAAATGTCCTTTAGTTCTTTCTCCACTTGACTACGGTAAGCTCTGATCATTGATAGTTTATCTTCGGCACCCTGGAATGTACAAAACACATGGTTAAACAAACACGCATTGCCATCAACAAACAGTCATTATGTAACGTAATTATTTTCATGGTTATTCAGTCGGTACTTGTTCAGAATGAGTATTATTAATTTTGGCGTGCCGTTGGAACGACTGAGAACAAATTCAAATTGCCTGGATGTTGCTCGATGGTTTTTAAAGAAAAAACTGTTATAAGGGCGATGTCATGACATAACAATGGATTGGTCGGAAGTTTGATTTGTTAGGAGTTTTGATACTCGTAAATGATTGTGTAAATTTGCAATATTATGCGACTACACCTTCAAATTAGTGCTGTGAAGAAATATTGCTTGACACTCGTAATGACACGGCAAACAACCCACCGAGAAATAGCCATCGGGATTTACTGATCACAGCTTGATAAATTGATGTTTTGGTCGGGCGTGTTTTACAGCCACGTACAATCCAATATCACCGAGGACAACTTTGATGAAGATTGCAGGCGCTTCTTAACCGGTCAAAGGCCGTGACATTTAGCGGAAATTCGCGGAACTTCGCAAAAAAACACTAAAAAACCACCACTTTGAATTTTGAATTGAATGTTTTGTTGATAAATTTTGAGCTATTGTATATTTTATTAACTGAAACACGTTCACAACACAATAAGCTATCTACTAAAACCACATTACTTGCATTTATTACGTAAATTAATAGGTTTTATGATCGTTTTATTCGCGATACACCCATTAATTGCGACCGTTAAATTCGCGACAAATTCTGACAGCCGATTGTCATAGAAGAAATCGTTTTTAAAATATTCCAGGGTGACTAGGTGAATGAAACTTGTAGCGTCTCCGAGAGTAATGACAGCGCAAGCGATTCTGACACTGTTCTCCATACAAATTGTGTACATAGAAGGGCCAAAATCGTGGACCAAAAGTTTTTTGTCGGATGTATTATTCAAATATTTGAATTATTTTCTCGCGCATGCGCATATGACGCGCGCGCCGGCGCGTCTCCGGCCTCCCAGCGGTTAAATGACATCAACAGTCTAGAACTGCGGGTTATATCCTTTCAATGCTCAGAGCTGGCCGTCGGACGCATTGTGATCAGCGGGCCTCTGCGGGTGGACTGGAATCTCGGCTGCTTCACGGTGTCATGGGCTTGCGAAGCGGCAGCTCTGGGGCTCTTCTCCAGCTATCTGGAGCCCTTGTCGCTGAGGTTGGAAGAGGTGCGCCATATTAACTATCGCAAGCTATGAATGATCATTTGGAGTGGATTCTACTAAAATAACTGAATTATCTTTCTCTCTCTACATTTTTTTGAGTTTACAAAGGTATTTATGTAGATTATGTTTTTGCTTGTCAATAATAACAAGTACATTTTGTTTAATGTGAGTTCTTTTATTTACATCAGATAGTAGCTTTCTTTTTATCCCACGCAGGACCCTGAAATGATGATGAGAGCTCATGCATACGGAATTTCTTTGCTAACGGAGCAGAGGTACGTGTCAATTAACAAGGGAACAACGCTGTAGTTATCTACTCAGTCCACAGGAGATACGAGGGGAGGTCCAAAAGTTTGTGGAATGGAGGAGATGGAGTGGGGGATAGGAGCGCTCGTTTAGTGTCATACTAATTGGTGACTCATCACTAGTATATAAATTAAGTTCCAGCCCTATTGCGTCATTCGTTTACGAATATTCGCCTGCTAAACAAGTCAATGCGGAAGAAAACTGAAACTATGGAGAAAATTGAACACCTTGCCGTGTTAAAATTCCTTACCAAGCAAGGAAAGAAGCTCAGACCATTTTGAATGAAATGCAAACCGTTTATGGGGGAACAGTGCCCTAGTAAATCAATGATTTACAAGTGGCATGGTCTTTTTAAACATGGTCGGGAGTCGATTAAAGACGATCCCTGCTCAGGAAGGCCAGTTTAGGCCACCACATCAGACATCGTAGAAAAAGTGGAAAAAATTGTACTGGAGGACACCCATTTGAAGAAAAAACAGTTATCTGCATTAGTTGGAGCATCAGATACCACCATTTTGCGAATCCTACATGACCACCTGGGTATGCAAGATGGGTACCGAGAATGCTCACGCCGCTTCAGAAACAACAGCGTGTCGATGCGTCAAAACAATTTTTGGAGTTGTGCGGAGACGAACCTTCACAGATTTTGTAGCAGATTGTTACCGGAGATGAAACATGGGTTCATCACTTTGAGCCTGAGTCCAAACAAGAGTCCATGCAATGGCATTAAAAGGGTACACCACCGCCAAAGAAATTCAAAGTGTCGGAGTCGGCTGGAAAGTTGATGGCTATTATTTTTTGGGATTGTGAGGGGATAATACTCATTGATTACTAAAAAAAAGGGAAGGACCATAACTGGAGAATACTACGCAACAATACTAGAGAAATTAAAGGAGGCCATCAAAGAAAAACGTCGAGGAAAATTGACCAAGGGTGTGTTGCTCTTGCAAGACAACGTGCCGGTTCACAAGAGCGGAGTTGCAATGGCTGCTCTGCACAAGCATGGCTTCGAAACACTAGTCCACCCACCCTACAGTCCAGATCTGGCCCCAAGTGATTTTTATTTGTTCCCCAATTTAAAAAAGAAGGGGAAAGAAATTTTCCGAGGACAATGAGGTAAAGGAGGCAATTTTGGCTTATTTTGAGGCAAAAGATAAAAAATATTTTTACGATGGTTTAGAAAAATTAATTCATAGATCTAATAAATGTATTCAGCTTAAGGGTGATTACACTGAAAAAGAAAAATAGATTTATTGTTTCATTTTATTTAAAACCCTTTCATTCCACGAACTTTTGGACCTCCCCTCGTAGTTCACAAACTTTGTTGAATAAAATTCAAATAAATATCTGCCTAATAACCATATAAGAGAACTCCAATTTAATGAATAAACCACAAAATAGTCGACATGACCGGTTAGTAACAGAGTTCCCAAATGCAAAGGGATTCCCACCAGGGGATCGTGGTTTCAATTCTTCTGCTAGCAGAGTAACAAAGCAACATTTTACAAGTATATAATGCCAAAAGTCTGGGATATTGTCAACTGCAACATGTACTCCCTGCAAACGGTTCCTACCTTACAGGGCACCGCAACTTGTGGTGTAGGAAAAATACCGTAGGAATATTCACGTTACAGAAGCACCAACAAAGTCTTTTATTTTATTTTTACTTAGGTTTTTTTTAATTAACATCCAAAGACTCGGGTTTTACATGGGTCATTGACACCTGGAAAGAGAAGGCACATTACGAAATTGATCTAATTATGTATGTCAATTTATAAAGTCTTTGGCTATTATTCTGTTACCTAACTCAGCACCCAAAATGGTGATGCAAGATGGCTCGTGGTCTAAGAATTCAAGCAAACTAAGGAAAAGCTTGTTACTTCAGTATGTAGGACAGTCAATAAAAAGTCAACTAGTTCAACTAAATACTATAAATATTCATGGATATCCTAAATATGATGTAGGCATTATACCACTGATAAGGTCTACATGGAGCTCGCAGTGGCAGGACCAAAAGAAAGTAAGCCAATTATCAGGCACAAGAGCTCCTCTTTTCTCATAAGGTAAACATGACCAATAATGACCTTAAATATAATAATTTGTAAAATATATATAGATGTATAAATGTACATAACCAACCAACACAGCGGAATTTAGATCCAAACTAAAAACTCACTTTTTCAAATACTCATTTCCATAAAATCCTCATTTGATTTAACTTGATTTAAACTTCGTTATTTTTTTTTGTTTCTGTTTATTTATACTCTAATAATTGTTTATATCCACGAATATATACTATTTTATTTGCTATTCCCTACAACTACTCATGAAAAAGTCAAAATTCTATTGATCTACCTACCAATAGACTGTCAGTGATAATCTAACACCTAAATCTGTTTAATGTTGTGCGGTGAATCATCTTAATACGGTAAAGATTGGCGATTAATTTCAATAATTTATTTAAGATATCCATACGTTTTCGTAAATACGATAATTTTTGCGTCCATGTCCTTAAAAAGTAATATTATGTAAAAACTTCCTTCTTCTTCTGGCGCTGTGGATGATTCTGGCGAAAGTATAACATGTATAAGATGTGTAGAAGTATTTTTAAATGTAAATACTTATATGTTAGTTGTAAATCTCTAACTTTAAGTCATGATTGTAAACATGTATGTCATTGAGTTCAGTTTAGATTAGCGTTTATATGTCTTAGTCATAAGCCACTAGCTATAAGTCTTAGATGTAAGTCACTAGTAATAATTGTAAATCTTAGTTGTAAGCCAGTAATTTTATTATTTTATGTATTTATTTGTACAGCGCCCTTGAGGTGATTTTTCGCGAAAACGGCGCTTTATAAATTAGCCAAATATTATTATTATTATTACAATAAAAAAATTAATAATAACACACATCTGGAGGTCATCCTATATTAAGTGTATGTATATTTAAGGATTGTATTAGGACGTAGATAACTATGTACCTATTTAAAATACCGCAATAAAACAATAATAAAGCAACGTTGGGATTTCACAAATCGCAAAATAACGAATTTAGTTTTAATTTTAGAATTCCCTGATATTCTAAAAATTTTTTTAAATTCCCTGACATTTCCCTGATAATTCCAGGTTCGTTAAAATTCCCTGATAATTACAGGTTTTCCAGGTCTGTGGCCACCTGTATAAAGGACAAAGAGTGTCTGGGTGGGTAGATGGATTTAAGCTTTCTCTTATCAGTCAGTTACACAGGTTTTCAGAAGGAACAAAAATAAACCCTTTGGTTTATTTTAACCCCTCCGAATTTTAGAGAATATTAGCTTTTGGTGTCTTAAACAAAATGACATTTTACGAAAACTTTTAGTTATAACCGCTTCACAATTAAAGAGCTCTATAAATGAAACATTTCTGAACGTAGCTGAATAGTAAAAACTGTTTTAGAAAGGTTACAAAATAGGCTTTCAAATTATTATATTACAAAGCATTTAGCAATTAGCATTTGTAAATATTAAAATTTAGAACGCGAACATTAAAAATAGGTAAAAAAAGACTTACGTGATGTTTTTATGTGGAAAACGGTACTAAAATCACAGATTATGCAAACAACAATACTTATTCTATTGTATATATGTGTAATAAACACTTTTGTCACCTCACTTTTTTATCATTTCATATAAAAATATTTTATAAAAATTTAAAATGTGGAGCGCGGTGGAGCAAATTTGCCGGTAGCAAATTTGCGCGGGTAAATATTTTTGTCAACTACACGATTGACAGCTGATTTCTGTTATGTATTTCCATAGACAACTTGATAGAAATGTGCAGCTTGATCTACTATCGACCTTTGACTTTTTGTTTTAGGGATGTAACTAAAACAATAACGGAATTATAACGATTTCTATGGAAACACACGCGCTGACGTATAAACACGCTTATTGTACTTGACTGCTGTCCTATTTTTAACGCTTATATCTGCTTACGTTGCGGAGGGGTTAAATAAAAATAGCATATCTTAAAAAAAAGGGTCAACTGATTTTTAGGAATCAGTTATTTTGAACACGTGATTTTTTTTCATTAAAAACATAAGGTATTTTAAATGATATTCACAGTGTAACGTAACACACAAAAGACGGCTAAGAAATAACGAGATGTGGGTTGTTTTTATGTGAGAAATATATTGTTAAAAAATTAGGAAAAAAAAAAATTGATATATGCATTGTTATAATATGAGTTGAGTGGTTGGTGATAAACAAATATAGTAGTGATCTAAAAGTGATTTGAATTGATAGTGGGAGTAACCTCTCCCTCTCGCTAATAATGCAACAAGAGAGGCTGGTTAAAATGATGGATAATGGAAACAAAGGGGTTACGGCATGGAAGGATGTCTCCGAACGATGACCAAACTGCATGCTTATGAAAGTGGTGGAGCCAATGAAAGTTTTGGGTTATAGTAGAAATGTATATTAAATTATGGATCTGCGATGTCAGGTATTGGGCTAAATGGCGCATTTTTCATCACTAATGCAAACATGCATATTTCACATTTAGACATTTTTTAGGAGAGGCTAAAAGAAGGTGTTTTTATATTAGCTCCCAACACAAGAGGCCCTGACGAAAATAATTCGGCTCAGGGCCTATGTTATCTTTGGGGATGCTGTGTGGAGGGGGTCTTTTTAGGAAGAAAGGAGAGGAAGTTCTGGGAAGGAAAAGGGTATGAGGGGTGGGTAGGAATCTGGAGCTCAGTGTGTCCAAGAGTGACGGACGCACAAATCCATCCCTCCCACTGTGGTACAAGGCGATATTCTGAGAGAGTACGGCTGGAGAAGTCAAAGGGACTCCCTCAACCAGTCCCTCTCGATCCGGCTTGCCATGCAGCTGGTGGGCAGATGCATCCGCCGCCAAGACCCAGACAAACCTCACCCCATGAACCCGTGCACCCCTGCTAAGTCGCCAAATGTAGCGAACCACTTGGGGTGACCTACGGCAGGTGTTAATTATCCAATAAATGGTTCCCGGGACATCAGTACCCATACCCGCCAATCAAATTGTTATTGTTACGAGGGACCTCTCGGTAGTGAAAGTGGGCTGAGAGTAGTGAGAGTTAGGTTACACACCTTGTTTTCCTCCTTCTGCTCGATGGAGGAGATGATCCTCCAGGAGGCCCGCCGAGCGCCGATGACGTTCTTGTACGCCACTGACAGCAGGTTCCTCTCCTCAACCGTCAACTCCACGTCCAAGGACGCCACCTTCTTCATGGCCTCGACCATCTCTGAAACAAAAACAACACTTTATTATTATTACATCAAATAATCATTGAGCCCAAAGAAAATAATTATTCTAGGACAAACGCTACTAACACACTTTGAGCGGGAAGGGTAGTTCTACCTATTACGCCTGTCCTATTTAAATTGGAAAGACGTTGCTGTCAAATATTTTTATATAAATATTGTACGCCAAAATCTTTGTAAACGTCACAACCAGAGGCGGCTCTAGGGGTCCAGAAGTGTAAGATCATTTTTAAAAATTGATAATATGATACAATATCAAATTAAACACAATAATATTCATTTGAGTTTGAGAGTCAAATTACATTTAATTTGGTAAATTATTTCATGCGACAAGCGTACAATATGCAAAAACATTAAGCCATCTCTTTCAGACGCATAATATTCATAATGCTCTCTCCCTCAAGGCCATGACCCAAACTGTTTTCAGAATCCGAAAACATTTTTATCAGGCGACATAGTGCCATCTCGTTTATTATATGGTGCGTAAATTTAGATTATTATAATATGTAAATTCAGTTGTAATGCATCTTTGATTGGATGTTATGAGAATGGAAGGAGATGGGGATGGGCAGGTGGGGAAGTACCTGGCTATTCAGATCTGGTCACCAAGCATGGCTAAATCGAAATAGATTTACCAGGCGATACCGAGTAATAGATTTTAATAAATTCACTACCTTCCCTTGCATAACATACATGCTGCATGTTCAATAACAAAAGAATTTCATAAAAAAATTATGGTTGCATTTTAGAATTGGAAAACAAAGAAATTCATCAATGCCAAAAGAAGCTTTTTTATCCATATTTTGTGGGTAAAACCAGTATGTTTTGGCACCAAAAATATTTTTCATTTGAAAGCCACAACACGAAAAGGTTTTTTAGAAGCTCTGTTTTAGACCGTTTTTTGTTCCATACTGAAGGACCTGAGGAAAAGAATTCCTTTAGGGCCTATGCGATCTTTGGCGACGCTGTGTTAAGGGTTTTTTTTAGGAAAAAGCTATGAGGGGTGGGCAGGAATCTGGGGTCAATGATGTGTCCAGGAGTGACGGGCGTATGAATCCCTCCCTCCCACCACATGAATCCGGGAACCCCTGCTAGGTCACCAAACAGCGAATCACTAGGGGGTGGTGACCTACGGCAGAGTTGTTGATTATCCAATAAATCAATAAATGCCATACCCGCCTCCCAAATTTAGATATAGAAGTTGTTTTTTACATAACTCCATACAGGAAGCCCTGAGGAAAATCATTTCCCTCAGGACCTATTATCATCTTTGGGGATGTTGTGTGGGGAGGGAAAGGGAGGAAGGAAGTTCTCTGGGAGTCAGTGTATCCAGAAGTGACAGACGTATGGGTCCATCCCTCCCACAGCTGTGTAAGGCGATGGGTCGCGAGTGTCTTGCTGAAGAAGTCACATGGTCTCCCTCAACCAGTCTGCCGATTATAAGAAAAAAAAAAAAAAAAAAAAAAAAAAAAAACTTTTGTCAAAACCGGTTATTCCTAGACATGTATAACACGCGCCATAATTGGTTAGAGTTCAAGGTTGACGATGAACGCCGAAGTAGTGCTGGTATTAATCATTTAATGGCGAATAAATAATTCACGTTCTTATCACCACGGCATTGAAAATACGCGTTAATTACCGCGGACTTTCGCAGCAGAGTATTTATGAATAATTGTTGATAATCGCGTTATTGAAATATTAATAGAATGGCATGGCGATAGCGCCGGACATTTTATTTTAATTATCTATTTATTCGTAGGTATTCGCGATGAAGAATCTTGTGCGCGAAATTACACTTAGGTTGCTTATAAATCACTATTGAGTTTTGGCAGATCCATTATCGATGAAGGTATGGGGTCATTTTTCCTTTTAGCCGACTGTAAAAATATCCTAGGGGCGAGCCAGAAATCGCGCGGGTATACTTGGTCGAAGCGCGCGAAACATTGTGGCGCCATCCGCCGATAAACTTCTATGCTTTGGCGCAAAATTAGCGGCAAAAGAAAACGAATAAAAAGAACCGAGCAGTAAATATTCCGAGCGAAATGTCGACGGCCGTTGCCCTGGGTCTCTATTCTCCAAGCGTCGTCGCTCGTAATCGCCGTCGAAAGTACGTCCGTTGGTCGACTTGGTTATTCTTGAGCTTGGTCGAAGGAACATTCTTAGACGCAAAACGTCAAAAGTCATTCCACACAACAACGAGTGGGGTATACCAGTCGAAACGAGCAGCGAGTGGTAGGTTGTTAGCGTATCTACGCAATTAGCTGTCAAAATCTGGCATTATTGTTTTCCCGCGCGAACTTTCGCACCCGCAGAGACATCGTCTATTTTTGTAAAGTCATTTTGCAATTTTAGAATGGCTGATTTGCCGGCGATGTTGGCTTGATTAACCATGTCGACTGTCAAGAAACAACTGTTTCGAGACTGACAAGAATGTTTCGTCAGATCAATTCGATTATTTATCAATGCATGTTTGGTGCTTCACAAAATGTGTGTAAAAGATAAATTTGATCTTCCAGAATACCTGACCGATCATAATCTAGATTTAGGGCTGATTGCTGGAGGAATGGCTCCACTTGAGCCCGAGGCTGTTTAGAAACCCAGATTTAGTGGCTGGTAGAAGATTTAGTGGCTGGTAGAAGATTTAGTGGCTGGTAGAGCTGTTCGAAATAGGATAGTTCAAAATTATTTCTGTGTTTATACTAAGTACCTAGTCTTTTTATCCTTTTGTTGTTCTGTACATCATTTGTAAAGTGTCTAGATCATATTATTAAATGATATTAGCCACACACAAATAATGAGTGGTGAGGTGAGAGGTGAGGCTACATGAAGCTGCGTTATAACAAACACTTCAAATACAAATCGTTACAACAAATACTTCAATGCCCATGATTTTTTTTTTTTTTACATTAACTCCACACAGGAGGCCCTGAGGAAAATAATTTCCCTCAGGGCCTATGTCATATGGGATGCTGTGTGGAGGGTTTTTTGAGGAGAGGAAGGAATGAACATTGGTCTTGAAGAGACCCATGCTCGACCCGTGACAAGTGTCAACCGTGTACATTATGTTGGGCACGCGTTTGGCATGTTTCCCGACTATGCACCGGTGCCGAAGGGATCATCATCCTCGGAGCATCTTCGATTGTCATACCGGTAGAACAAGGACAGCATTCCCACCCGACGCCTGTACTCTAAAGGTTGCAATCCATCTGTTAAGATGGGAGAACCTATTAAGCGGACCGCCCGTTTTTGCACAGAGTCGAGGGAATTTTGGAGCTCCAGACCAGAGGTGGCTGCCAAATTCAACCGTGGGGCGCACTTGTGATTTGTGCAGGGTTAGCAGTTGTGTACTATTAAAGTATCTGCGGGCTCTGTACAGTACGCCCAGTTTTTTTATTATTATAAGTAATTTTGAAAGCATCACCTTATTTTGGTTGCAAGCCAACTGATTTATTTAAGGCCAACAAAATACCATCTAAGTTGTTGCTGTACAAAATAATAAGCCCCATCACCAACGGTAGACGCCAGACTCTTGTGGGTGGGTCTCTTCCTACAACATTGGTCTTGAAGAGACCCATGTTGTAGGAAGGAGGAAACACAGAGGCCGGCAAATCATTCCACAGCCGAGCTGTTGAACACAAGAACGAGTCGAAGAAACGACCCGTTCTCATGTGACAAATGTCAACTGTGTACAAATGTTGGGCACGCGTTTGGCGTGTTTCCCGACTATGCACCGGTGCCGAAGGGATCAATGATGCTAGTTCCTCGGAGCATCTTCCATTGTAATACCGGTAGAACAAGGATAGCATTCCCACCCGACGCCTGTGCTCTAAAGATTGCAATCCGTCTGTTAAGATGGGAGAATCTATCAAACGGACCGCCCGTTTCTGCACAGAGTCGAGGGTATTTTTCAGGTATTTTGGAGCTCCAGACCAGAGGTGGCTGCCAAATTCAACCGTGGGGCGCATCTGCGATTTGTACAGGGTTAGCAGTTGTGTACTATTAAAGTATCTGCGGGCTCTGTACAGTACGCCCAGTTTTTTTATTATTATAAGTAATTTTGAAAGCATCACCTTATTTTGGTTGCAAGCCAACTGATTTATTTAAGGCCAACAAAATACCATCTAAGTTGTTGCTGTACAAAATAATAAGCCCCATCACCAACGGTAGACGCCAGACTCTTGTGGGTGGGTCTCGCCCCATGTGCAGTATATTTGTGTAATTTGAAAAGTGAATTTCAACAAGGTTTTATATATTTTGTGATAATATAGTGATGTAAAATGTAAGAAAACAATGGTGTGATCATAAAAACTGTATTTAATATTAAGTATATTATAATTATTATCAAGTAATATAGAAACAAGACAGTTTTCAATGTACAATGTCAATATATTTTGTAAAACAAGCTAAAAATAAAGAATTAGTACACTGATGAAATAATCAAGTATGATATTTTCTAGTAAATTAAAAAAACAACTCTGGTGTTAAGTAGTAAAACATTATATTTATCCATGATAGAAATAAAACACTCTCATTCATTACGCTGATACGATGATAATGAAAACATTATATTTATCCACGATAAAATTAAAATGCTACTAATAAATAGCATCACAATTTTTATCACATGGCGCAGAAAACATTACAGTTTAAGTTGTTCAATTACAATTATTATTTCAACATATTTTGTGTTATAAGCTAAAGAATGATAAACAAGTCTGATATTGTCTATTAAATATCTTCATTGTTAAATTTAAATTAAAACATTATATTTATCCACGATAAAACTAAAAATCTTCTAAATATTTTAGTTATTAGTTTTGGGGTGTTATGCCGTGTTGCGCTACCTCCTTCTTTAGCCAACGTTTCGGACAGCGTTGCATTATCAGGGCAGATATGTCTAATCTGCCGGCTCTGCCCTGATGATGGACACTGCAACACTGCCCGAAACGTTGGCTAAAGGAGGTAGCGCAAAGCGTAACACCCCAAAAACTAATAACGAAAATACTTTTGGCCGTGAAAATCTAAAAACGTATCTGCTTCTAGATAGTATCCCAATTTTTATCGTATAACACAGAAAACATTACAGTTTCAGTTGTTTAATTACAATTGTAATTATTTCAACATATTTTGTATTATGAGCTAAAGAATAAGAAACAAGTCTGATATTGCCTATTTAATATTATCTTCAATGTTAAATTTAAAGAAAAATATTATATTTATCCACGATAAAACTAAAACTAACAACTGTAATTACAATTGAAATTATTTCAACATATTTTGTATTATAAGCTGAAGAAGAATACATGTACTGACAATAAAGTATGATTTTGGTTTTAATCAAATTTAAAATGAGGGTATTGAAGAGATTCAGTACACCTCGGAGTCTGTACGGGTGGAGGCTCAATGGTAGGGGGTTCCACAAGGGGAGGTGTGGCCTTCAAGAGCACCTCCAGGGCACCTCGGCAGACTGTCAGCTGCTGCAGCCAGCAACAGGCTGGGGTCTTCCGAGAAAGGAAAAGTCCAAGTTGATCTCCGTACAGCCCACACTGTAATCCCACTGGGTTGACTGCTTGTAGTATCAGCCCATCACATCTGCTGCTGGCACCGCGTGCCGGTGGCGGTGGTCCACCTCTAGTCTCGGCCGCAAGCCGCCTCAAGGAGGCATTCTTTATTTCGGCCTTTGAGCGTAAATCTTGCCGTGCCTGAAAATATTTTTGAATCATATTAATTATTTACACTAAATATTAGTGAAAAGAGACTTTCTTATATCGTAGAGTATTCAAAAAGAAGGACAACGTCAAGATCACACAATTTTACTTGAATTTTGAAACGATTGGCTTTGAAGTAACGTAGCCCCATTATAATTCTTTTCAATATTGTGATATTTAACATACAAATTAAGACTTAAAACGAACATCATGTGAGCGATGAAGTCATAAGTGATGATACAAAAATATAAAAAATAGGTTAAGGGCTATTTCAAAATAATTTGTTTCATAGCTTTTAATGACTTCTTAAAGAGATGCAGTTGACTTCATTCTGAGTGAGCATCTTGTTCGTTTTGTTGAATAGAAATTCATCAAAGGCGGAGCTTCATCCGAACGAAGCTTTAGGATAACAAGTAGACATTTTAAATGTACTTTACACACAAATTAATGGACATGAATAAATACTAACCTTTCTCCAGTGTTTGAATTCCGTCGAGATTCGCCGAAGGTGAGTGACGACAAAAACTTTCCGAACTTACTAATTCGATTATTAGAAATTGCTTTTGGCTGTTTGTAATGCATAAATAAACCAATCATTTGTATCCTGCAGCCATTTCAAATATTATCAGCATATCAATTCATAAATATGCTAAACCCGACTAATATCAACTGTTTGACGTTTGACATTCACACCATAGAAATCTCAAAAACATCAAGAACATAGACAATATTCACAGGGCTGCCAATATAATCATCTCTTCGATCGTTCGACGTTCAAGAATACGTAAAATTGAAGGATTCGACAAAGTTGGTCGCGACGACGAGTAATTTTTGGTCGCTGCGAGGCGCATAACGAGTAACGTTTGATCGTTTGCTCGGGAATAGAGACCCTGGGGAGGAATGCCGTTTGCCGGAAACATTTTTTTTTAAATCGATGAAACAAAATACATTTATATTGTAAAGGAGGGAAAAAATATGATAAAAAGCGATCAAGGCTGCGAATAACCGGAATTTTGCGTCTCATATAATAATTAGCAGTTCGTTTGACAGATCATTCATGTCCATCCATTCGTTTTGTCTAAAAAGAATGGAGCGTAAAAATAAATACAAAACAAACGAAAATAAATATTTCAGATCATTAAAAAAGTGTCTAAAAATAGCGCTAAAAAAATAGTAAAACATTTTATTTTCACGCACAATGCGTATTAATTGCCACGCTGCCCACGGGCGGCGACATAAAAATAAAATGTCCGCTAGCAAAAATAGCGTTGCGCGTCGGATTCGGCCGGGCTAAATAAAGAAGCGAGAGTTGTATTATTTGTTCACAAATAGTCTCACATCCAACAACCAATGCCACTGGCCCATTCGCTCGCGTGGTGTTCCGATTAGAGAACTCTAGCCTACATACTACATACAGTACGGCTACAAGCAAGCCAGACGAGGCTGTACTTGATACAGTAAGTTGTATGTTTGCTATACGCACGTGGCCTTCATCGGTGCCGGTGCCGGGGCCGGTGCTAGTGATCTGTGCGATGGATGTCCACAGTTTCTCGCTGTGAGCAAGATGCTATACCAAGCTGATGACTGATGCGTCAAGTGAGGGAGTGAGCAGTCGACCTGCCTCATTAGCTCATTAGTTCATTCTCATTACTAAAAGCCAAAGAGAAGGAATACCAGCGGAAACCAATTCACGGTCAATCTTTCTTTCCGGAGGTTTTATGTTATTTATGAATTATTATGGTTGGATGCTTTCTTAACATCAAGAGACAGTGTCCAAACTCGTCATTGACTCCAACACGTTAATGAATTTTTGTTTTATCTATGTTCATTTCTAAGCAGGAGAATATTTGCGTGTTCGTTTAGCGGCCGAAAATCCACATTTCGTCGAAAGATGTTCTTACGATCGTACAGAGCGATTCCAATAAGAAACATTAATTATTCTCCGTACCAGCTTTTTAAAATTATAACTCAATATCGATTTTATTTCATTCCAAATTCGCTTTAATTTATACCTACATCCAAAAATGTGAAAGGCGTGATGCTAAAAAAAATATTAAAATTATGTACTTTTGGTAATTATTTTTTTATCATAAGTATTTTATCATTTTTCAATAATGTCTAAGCAAAATAGGAATGTAAAAAAATCTCAAATATATTAGTTTGTAAGTGCGCAAATAAATACACAAATGGACCAATTTTCGTCAAGAAACACATGGACGTATATATTTTTTAATGGTTTTATTTAAACTAAAATTAAAATTCTGAAACATGCGTTTACCAGATAATGTACTGATTTATTTTACTGCATGATTATATGATTTGAAATAGGTGTTGTATAATACAAAATCTTTTTTGAAAATTTAACAAATCTGCCAACGACCTACGGTATAACCTTATTATACTAAAAGTAAACATTTTTTCTCAAAATTTAAAACTTGCGTTTACTAGACAAGAGAACAATCTTTCGAAATCAATTAATAATTTTTTTGGTGGAAAAGAGTCAATACGTCTAAAATCTGATTTAAAAATGACATATTTCTGGTTTTCTCTAGCAATATGCTTTATCTTTGTGAACTTCCTAAGAATTCTCACCGCGATAAGAAATGTGCCC
Organism: Limnephilus rhombicus; assembly: GCA_929108145.2. Taxonomy (NCBI): domain Eukaryota; kingdom Metazoa; phylum Arthropoda; class Insecta; order Trichoptera; family Limnephilidae; genus Limnephilus; species Limnephilus rhombicus. The sequence goes on from OV815291.1 coordinate 18,074,784, forward strand.
TCCAAATTAGTTATTGGCAAAACCTATTCGCCGCGTCATATTTATCACACCTAAAGACTATATTAACAATTCGCTAGTATTTTTGCTAAAATGCAATAATAATTGTCAGTGTTGGCAGCGGCAGACCACTAGAGCCAGGAATGTGTAATGTGTACCGATGCAAGCAGTAAGCAGGGCATATCCGGGAATAGATAGTGAATCATGACGTAGCCATCCGATTCTAGAAAGCAGTCTCGCTCGACAGTCGCGGTTTAGGCGACACCCGTCGTCACCGACTGGAGATTATAGATCGCAACAAAAGATATGATCGATTCGCAATTCGCACACACAGCAAGTCCAAAAACAATTGCACATCCAACAATTATGCTAGAACAGATAGAAGAAGGCGTAGAGAAAATTTGAGAACCCCTGAAGAATATAGAAGGGTTGAAACAATCATCGAATTCTTTTATTTGGTGAAGAAAATAGAATTATTTCAGCTTTCAAGTTCCAAGTCTCGAATCTGAGCGGATACCCAACGCCAATTTGAAACTGTGAATTCAATGCGCAAAGGCTGTGGAACCATATTGGCCTCTTCATAGATGACCAGAATCAAGGTTATAGTACACTTTGATACAAAAATCGTTGCAATAGACGAGTTTAAGGTCAGAAATGTGGCATGCCTGCCATGTCTTTCTCTGTCGCACGTATGTTTTTACGCAGCTTTCTCTTTCGCTTACGTTCATTGTAAATTAAGTAATTTTTTTAATGTGAATACCGCACAAGAGTCCCAACTGCCCCGGCTGAAGCCATTAAGACTATGGCATCCCCAATTGGGGTATGTTGTGAGCCTGAAGGTAGTGGGGAGGGGAAGAAGATAGGAGAGGGGAAGGAGATAGGAGAGGGGAAGGAGATAGGAGAGGGGAAGGAGATAGGGGAGGGGAAGGAGATAGGGGAGGGGAAGGAGATAGGGGAGGGGAAGGAGATAGGGGAGGGGAAGGAGATAGGGGAGGGGAAGGAGATAGGGGAGGGGAAGGAGATAGGGGAGGGGAAGGAGATAGGGTAGGGGAAGGAGATAGGGGAGGGGAAGGAGATAGGGGAGGGGAAGGAGATAGGGGAGGGGAAGGAGATAGGGGAGGGGAAGGAGATAGGGGAGGGGAAGGAGATAGGGGAGGGGAAGGAGATAGGGGAGGGGAAGGAGATAGGGGAGGGGAAGGAGATAGGGGAGGGGAAGGAGATAGGGGAGGGGAAGGAGATAGGGGAGGGGAAGGAGATAGGGGAGGGGAAGGAGATAGGGGAGGGGAAGGAGATAGGGGAGGGGAAGGAGATAGGGGAGGGGAAGGAGATAGGAGGGGGGGAAGTAGATAGGGAAGAGGAAGGTGGGGAAGTACTGTCTATTCAGATCTGGTCACCAAACACGGCTAATGCCATTTCAAGCAACGTTTAAATTCTGAATGGTGGTCTTACACCAGGGCGATACTGAGAGTATCTTCTACTCTGGAACGTGCCGCAAATACACTATATATTATTTTAATGGAATAAATTGTGAAATAACACAAATTAATCAAATAAAATTTATTTGCCATGCCGGGATTCGATCCCGCGACCTTCGGTGTGCGAATCAAGAGCCTTACCGCTGGACTACGTCTTGTAATGGATCCCCTACGACATTGTAATGGATCATACCAATTTCAGGCCGGCGTTAAAGTTTGGCGCGTACTAACCTCCCGATAAGTTCAGAAACGAGATGGGCAACTGTTACGTCAGCGATGAAAATAATGACTACGACGTCTTCTACTGAGCTCATTCGTCAAATTACCAACTCAAATGCATCGGCTTATCAAGTTTCATAGCTTCATCGTAATGAGCACATTGCTCGGTTTCCAAACGTGAAAGCTGATAAGAAACGTTCCCGAGTTAAAAGAAATCCGCAAGTTAGTCACGCGTGTGTCTAGAGTTGTACGGCACATCAGTAGCAACTAGCAACACATCCAGGTAGCAACAATTATATATTATATGCAGTCGACACCGCCAACCTGTTAGTCGCGGAGAGTAAGAATAAGCCGATATGGCAGTATGGCACACGCGCCACCACCAGCTAGCAGCGAGTATTACAAAGCGATGACCTTCGTCGAACCAGCCAGACGCTACGTCGACAGCCCTTGGGCCTTGGAGGGTTATTCTAATCATTTCAGTTACTATAACTTCTATAATATACTTGTTACCACTCCTCCACGACTGTTTCAGGGTGGAAAACGAGAGTAAAAGTTAACTTTAACTGCGCTGAAAGCACGGAGCAAAGCGCTTTATAAGTAAACGAAATAGTTATTTCCCAAGAGTAATTCTGTTGGCGTAAATCACCGCCCAGACAAATTTAATGTGGATCAACGTAAGGATCAACGCTGACCTCCTCTAATACGATCCGACTTTAATGGAAGTCACCCAAACTCTAAAACGGAAGAGTAATGTTTAGTAATAATTTATAGTCTGGGAGAACTCCAGAGATAGTATTTTAGGCGTCCCTTTTTTTATTTTCCTCGACACAATCTTATTTTTTTACAAAGTATAATTTTTAGAACGCTCCCTGTAGGCCGATCCCATAAAATCTCCAGTAATCGTAATCTGATAAAGCGCCGAATCAGTAATCGGTAGGCGTCGGATAAACAATATTATTTCGCAAAATACACACAATTAGATAATGATTATTTATTTTTACCAGAACTCTTTATCTTATGTGCATAAAATGCGAGTTGAGCTGTAAAGACACGATTACTCATTGTGAGAGATAAGGATTATGCTACGGATACATTCCTTGTTATCATGTAAAGACTGGCCAAACAAACATTACGGAGGTTAGAGTAAAGGTTTTATAAACAATAAAATGAAGCGTAGGAGGAACTATTCGTTTATATTTTTGATGTTATCTGGTTTCGATTTGATTCAGGGCTTCATGGGCATAAATATTACTTAAGTACTAAGGTCCATTTGTCCAGGTGTTGACTTAAATATCACTCAAATATCACAAAAATTAATTCCTAAAAGAACCAAACTACTAAGACAAAATACGACTGAAAGACTTACAAGACAACATTGAGAGATTAGTAGGCTTGGTAATGCTTCATTATAAATTATAACAGTTAAAGCGGTTAATGGTGACATTGTTATGTCTTTTGTTATTGTTGGTCATCAGAAATTAATAATGTTGGTGTTGCAGTTGCCGATTTCCATGAAAAATAAAGATTTAATCGATTAACTTTGAAGTTTTAAATTCGGGCGTTAAAACTTGCAAAAGAGCAAATAATAGTAAAAGGGTATAAGAGCATGTCTAGCCGGGGGTAAGTACTATTGCAAATAATAAGGGTTTATCTACTTTTTATATAGCGAGCAAGCAAGCATTCAGGCAGTCTGGCCCGGTGCAGCAAGTATAGAAAGAGGAATGGGCAGGCAGACAAGGGATGTATTGATTTTCTGATGAGGCAGACGGTTCTGTGGGCTGCTTGCTAGTCGCTAGTCGCAACCCTCGTTGGGCCCGTGCAATACGCGACGTATTCCATCCCCGGCCCCGCGGGGGGAAGTGCAATGTCACGCCGAACCGTGCACCGTGCACTGTGCACTCGCTACATCCAGTGCCAGTACATCTAGTGAGGCTGCGTGCGCCTAGCCGCCTAGCGGCCCAGCCACAGCCATTCTATCCATTACGGAGGCGGAGGGTGAACTTGCGTTCTATGAATCACACACACTTCACCAAGATGAAACCAGAATCGATATCAGTTTATATTATCATTCTAAGAGCATAGAAGCAAATATAGCAATCGCAACCAACCTCAATAATTATTCTTTTCAAACACATGAAAACAAGTTTTATTAATAATTAAACGACTTGAGATGAAGCCATACTAAATAATGCAAAATCATGTTTTTGTTTTGAAAATTTGATCGCTTAGAAGTATTATAGATGATTCAATTAAATACTGCGTGTAGAACACATCTTGGCCCTTAAAAAGATCAGTCATTTTTTTTTTAAAGTATCTAAAAAAAAACACTTTCAAGTGCCAACTCTCCTACTTATAAACCCCTTTTCGGATATGGTTTTATTGTTTAATGTGGCAAATTCAGTTTCTTTTATAATAATCGCAAAAAATGATATTTACGCCCTAACTCCACAAAATAAGATAAAATAAGCATTTTCTCGTTGTTATTTTTGACATCAATCAATACAGCCCGCACTCTACGAATTTGCAGCGCCCTTGAGGTGATTTTTCACAAAAACGGCGCTATATAAATCATCCAAGTATTATTATTATTATTGGATTCTTGAAGAGACCCTTATGGCATGGGCACCAGAACCATGCACTGGGCACACCTATTTCGTATCAGTCACGCCCCGGCCGGAGCGGGAAATAGACGTGTGACTTTTGTGAAATCAATTTTAAATTTTCGTTTTGTTACAATAAACAATGCGCAAAAAGGGAATTAATATTTTTAACGGACCTTTACGAAATCAACCTGAAAAAAAAATTCTCAAATATATTTTCAAACCTTTCTAAAAAACTTTTTCTCAGGTATTTTTAAACTCCTCCCATAAAGAGCGTGGATTCCGATTTCGATTTTTTCCTTGACTATTGGATCGCCTTAAGAAAATCATTTAGCAGTGCCACAAAATTGAATGCAGATAGATTGCAGTCTTTGCTTGTATAAAATGACGAGGATTATAATCTCCAGACCAATAGAATTTAAGTTAGAATCGATATTCTGAATACGAGAACTTTAGTTAGATTATACTAAATTTCCTGTGCCAGCGGTTAAATGCAGATTGAAGCGTGGTTGCATATCAAACAATGGCAGCTGCAGTCTAGATTGGTGGCAAATCTCACATTAATTGAAAAATAATCAGGATCAGTCGGGTAATAAAGCTGGAGCAGTCTGGTTTCCCGTCCCGGACCTGCCGTGGGCAGAGCGGGCTGGGGGGGTTGGGGGCGGGGAGAGCGAGACCGATCAATACGGGAATGTTCCCCCACCAACCCCCGGGCGGCTGGGCGACTCTGGGGCGGCTCTGGGGCTGGGGGGGCGATCACACGTTTCGGGGGAAACTCCGCCGGTTGGTGAATTAATGCTGCCACCGAGAGCTGGATACTTTTCATGTCTGAGCAAAAACAATGAGTTATTGCCTGTCAGATTGTGAGGGATGGACAGTAAGAGGTAGGTAATGATTCCAGGCTGGCCAATCCAACGTATCGACCACCAATCGAATGAATTGGGCCGATTGTAAAAAATACTGACTAACTAGCCATTACGCAACTTCTTCACAGGATCACAGGATCATAGGCAAGGCCGACTAGAGTGCAAGCCTGGGCGCGCGACCGCCAAATTACTAAGTCAGTGCTGTCGCTAAATATAATCTAATCCCTCTTTTTTATTTAATACTAGCTGAAGTCCCCGGCGATGCCCGGGCTCTACACAGAGTTTTCTAAATCAAAGTGACATTCCTTTGCATACAAATCAAATCCACACCGCTCACTTACCAGCCGGCTCGGCTGGTAAGTGAGCGGTGTGTAACATTCTCCTGTAATTATATATTTCAACCAATTTACGCAAAACCTTGACAAATCAGAACCTAAACCTTCTTCATTAATAACTCTTATCTATTGGTGAAAATCCGTTCAGTAGTTTGAGTTTATCGTGAACATACAGACGCGATGGAGGACTTTAATTTATAACTAGCAGACTCGGACACACGTTGGTTGGCTAACGAAACCTTTATAACCAATGCCACCTGTTAAATCAAATCCACACCGCCCGTTTGTCAGCCCGCTGCCGCTTGGCCAGAAATATTATGTATTTCAACCAATTTACACAAAACCTCGAGAAATTATATACCTAAAAACCTTCCTCATGAATCACTCTATCTATTGGTGAAAACCGTATGAAAATAAGTTATGTAGTTTAAAAGATCTAAGCGCACATACAGCGTGAGCGACTTCATTTTTTACTTAGTAAAGATAAAGATATGTAGAGATGCGGTAAAACAACTCACAACACAGCAAGAATCGCCACCATTAGCAAGTGTCGTTGCTCGATAGCCCTGACTTGATCAAGTGACACTTCACAGACTAAAATCATTCTCCATTAGTGGAAAATCACTTCTGAAAGTGAATTTCCTCTATACCAAAAATATCATTACCGAGGCGCATCTTTTCCGCATCGCTAAGATCATATTGTTTGCCGGAATTCTGATATTTTTTTTTTATCTCCCGGCAACGTGACACGATCCAGAGCAGCCGATTGGCGCCGCGCATAACCGCCCATCTTTCACTTCAATATACCCGGTGCAAAAACACCAGAGGAAATCGGTACAAGACACAAATCAATGAACGTTTTATGGCATATTTTTATCACCGCATCAAGAAACTTTTTATATTCTCGACTAATTTAATGCTACAGATTTGATAGATGGGGGACGAGTAAACAGACATCTTAGGTGTGGTTTTGAAAAAAAAAAATCGAAATAAAATAAAATAAAATCAATCGAAAATGTAGCATCATTATAATATTATGGGAATTACTGTAAAATCAGCAGAGCGCGAGTTGAATTGTGAAATAGACGTCATCGCGTCTCATTGTGATGATTCATTTCCTAAAAATGCATGAAATTAATTCAATTTATCCCCTTGACACACAGAAAAACAAAATTTAAAAAAAGTAGAAATCGTTATTGAGCAGTAAATAACGCATACAGCAATTGGTGTTCTATTTAATAATCAACTAGCTGAAGTCCCCGGCGATGCCAGGGCTTTACACAGAGTTTTCGAAATCAAATGTAGATAGCGATCTTCCCCTTGTTTTGAAGGTCACATGTGCAAAATTTCATCAACCTCAGCATAAAACTGTAGATTTGCATACAAATCAAATCCACGTCGCCCGCTTCCAGTCCGCTCGTCAAAAATAGCGCCCAACAAATATCCAAATATTATTATTAGGTATATCTAAAGTGAGTTTAAAAAATGTTTTTCTTCTTTGTAAATTTGTTTTCAGTTTGTGTTTCAAGAGAATAAAAAATGGAGTGACTCGTGGTTTTCGAATGAAGTCAAGAATGATTACGTATTAGGACTATAAATACTATATATAGGACTATACTATAGGTCAGATAAAAGGGATTTAGCAATCCGAGCACGTACTATATGGCGTACAAAATTAAACATAGGTAGGATGAATAAATACGCAAATGTAAAATTGAATATTTTTGAATAAGTAAACAATTTGGTTACGAATTATTACGGGTCAGAGATAATCTAATCTAGTTCCAAATGGGAAAATTAAGAATTATAAAAAGATGTCCACGTTTCAAGTTCGCTCTTAGACTTCAAAATATAATTGGAAAACATATAGAGGATGGCTTGAGCAGTAGGGAAATGGTTTTGTTATTCTAATCAAATAATAATGCCTATGTACAACACTGGCAGAAAAAACGTCACTGTCAAAGTTAACAAAAAATTTCGACTATCATGACGTATGGATACCAAACAACGTACCTAGTTGAGTTGAGTTTCCGAGTAGAGATTGTGGTCGTAAATTCAATGCTGTACAAAACTCGGGAAATTGGTTAACGCGAAATCTAGAGTTGAAAATTGGAATTCTACAGAATTTTACATGAATTTCCAAAGTTTCAGCTCATTTTCAATCAACTCTAATATGTACTTGATATTTGACTTTACTAATTGATAAATTTGGCTGCACATATAAAATAAATAGAAATATATTATACCAAAAAAATAAAGATTGTATTAATAATAATATTTGGATGATTTGAAAAGCGTCGTTTTAGTCACTCGGCAAGGTGCTTCAATGTCAATATTTTTTGGAAAAATATTTTAAAATGGGGAAACGGTTGGAGCCACCTGTGAGGGGATTTTCCATTGAGTTTGACGAGTGCCCTCTTGCGAGTGCTGCTCTACCTGCCTGGAGGCTCGGGAGAGAAACAAGTAATCGGGGAAACTCTTGTTCAGGAGAGTGCTTGTTGAAGTGAATAACCGATTTAGTATTATCCAATCAATAAAAAAAAACTACGTGGACAATTTGTTTTAAACTGTGTCGAGAGCTTTATTAGAAGCACGAACGCCATTTAAAAAATAAAAGAAAATCTTAAAAGCTGTTTATAAAATTTTCTTTCCGGAACATCTAGGTCAGTGTCACTATTTTCAGTTAGCAAAGTTGTTTATCTCACGACTCTCTTAGGCAACGGAACTTTGAAATTCACAAAAAGCGTTAAAAAAAAGAAAAAGAAAAAAAAAGGATGGGGCATTATTTGTTCTAAAATGGCGTTGAAACACGAGCGGATTAGGTTAGTACCTATTTATAATGTATGTAAATAAATTAATGTGATTTTACAAAACAAACAAACAAACAAACACAAATTATCCATATTATTACAACAGAGTAGGATTTGAAACTTAGCAAATAATCTGTGTTGAATCTTTTTGTTATTATTTTTGGGGTATTATGCAGTTTTGCGCTACCTCCTTCATTAGCGCCGTGAAAATATAAAATCGTATCTGTGTTGAATCTTATACATTGGATGCATGTATCTTTTGTGATTTTACGTTCTTTAGACTATTATTTCAATGAATAATATACCTAACCATATTATGAATATTCGAATAATAATTTGGTACAAATGGAACGTTATAGAAGCAAACTGCTTTAAAAATAACATCTTGGCAATTTATTACTGTGACTAATTTCAACGGTTTTGACCGCGACGAAGTCCAGTGAAGAAAAGTAACTCGTTTAAAATACTTATAGGCTACTTATTTATGCATGTTCGGAATTATCGGATAAAACTTAGAATATATTTCACATCACACGCTGCAGTCATCTAAATTTCAAACACATCATATATTTATAAAAAAATGTGGCAAACTTCCTTTTAATGTAATAATTACGAAAACTTGTCTTGTAACTTGGGAGTTTAGGGAGCACCGTGTGACAAACATATCGGCGTAAGGAATATTACAAATACATTATTATACGCTGTGATAATTGGTAAATTAATTTTAATTAACGTACAAATTGATCCACGGTCGGTGTATTAAACTTAATGAATAATATTACGTAAATATTAATGAATCCATTGGAATTACATTCTAAATCGGCGGCATTAATTGTGTTATTGTCATATTGATAACAACGGCCTGTTATTGTACTAATTTATCAGTCGTCTGCTCGGATATTTGGAATGGGAAATTATTGATAAAATGATTGGGAGTGATGAATACTATTTACATACTCTTACTTGAAATGAGTTTGGGATCAAAGTGGGGAGAGATAGAGAAAGGTTGGGAAGTACCTAGCAATTCATACCCGGTCACTAGATATAGCTATAGCCATTTCAGGAAAAGTTTCGATTCTCAATGGTACTACGCCAGATTAAAATATATAGATATATATTAAGCTAAAATAAAATTTCATAATTTCACTTTCGTACACATAAAAAAAACGATTCACACGCAGTAGAAGTGAAACCTTCAGAAAACTAAAGTAGACGAGGCTACGAAGCACCGCACTAAGAAACCGATAGGCCACAAAGCACCGCACAAAGAGGAGATCGATTATACTATGTCATTCTCTCGCTGGCTAAATCCTATATATGTGTTTGGACTATTTTTAATGTCGCTATTTTTCGTTTCATCGGGTTTCAAATTACAAACAACGGTTATTGTTTACTACCTAAATAACATACTGTTTGTTCTAATGTAAGTACATTTTATTTTATTCACTTTTTTTTAAAGTTTTTGAACTGAAACTTCTTTAGCACCGCTGTGATTTGAAACTCGATGAAACGGAAACGACGAAAAAAGACACAAACACATACATCTACAGGATTTGTACTGCGAGAGAATGAGATAGAATGAAACCTTACCGCATTGGCCACTTCGATTATGAGCACACTTTTCAAGGCTCTTATTGGTTGAGATTGTGTGGGTGAAGGTTTCACTCCTACCGAGTGTGAACTGCACTCTTTATAACTTTATTCTGTATTAATTGTAGGACGTTCAAATTTTAAATAAGTGATTTTCCATATAGATCTTTCATTAGATATTTATATTAGATCGCCGATTTTTTTTTATTTATTGGAATACATTGATGTACATATTAATATGCAATATTTTCCACGTGATTGAAGTTGCCATAAGTAGCAAGGGAGACTAAATACAATCCAAAAGTAATTTAAATAAATAAAAGCAAAATAATAATAATCTGATTATAATGTATTGGCAAATCCTAAATGCGGCCTATGAAAGAAACGAATGAATCTACTTTGGCCTAATGTGATTTGGATGTCATCGGATTAGGATTAGGGATTGTGCGGGAGATGTGAGACAGAGGGAAGAAGCCTTAGAAGGAGGTGGACATAACCACGATACAACAGACAAGTCTTTGAAGCACGCACAAGGGAGAAATAGAATTTAACCTTAAAATGTAGCCAATCATGTAACTAGGGGATAGGCTATATTTAATGTTCAAAGTCTTCAAACAAAATACACCAGAATTAGTGTTATAGCTATAAATCATTATTATAAGATGCTAATTAGCTAACCACACCAAAGCTGTTCCGCGGGGGTAGGCTAGGGTAAGATGATAGGAATGCTAAACCTTTCATTAGCTCATTCATACTTCGACTCTTATGACCAGACTTTTAATTAATATAAATTTAGCCCACTGTGCGTGTGCAATAAAAGGGTGTATTAATGGATTTTTAAAAACTCACAGTCAATATATACATGTAGAAGACTGTATAAAATTTTTCTTCACGAATCTAAAGCATGGTTTGCGGAGTTCGCCGCTTTCAATAGGATACTCCGACGAAATTGCAGCTCGAAGGTTGACAGCGATTAAGCCATACGGCAGAAAAATAAATTAAGAAACCAGACATACTCCTAAAGGTTTACGGCACCACGTAGGGGAATTTTGATATCTAAAAAGAAAAAAAAAATGGCGGAACAGCAAATTTTATTTCCGGTTTTTATGGTAATCACTCTTTAAAAAAAATAGAAGGAGGCCCTTTATAATAAAAAAATACCTACGTGGTGCCGTGCCATAGAGACTTGATTTTCAAACAGTTTTAAGACTTGGTGCATGCAAATCGGGTGTATACTTTTTTTAATATGTTGTCAAAAAAAGCAGCTTCGAGAAAAACGCGTTCAATGTTTTTCCGAAGGATAATTCAACATACAAATTGTTTCAAACGGTTTCACATAAAATGCTGTATCTCCGTCAATTATAAGAATTTCTTTTAAAAAAATGATGAGAGCGTTATTAACAAATTATGCATCTTTCAGAAAATTAAATAAAATTAAAAATTCAGTGGGGTAGTGCCTTAAGCGTGCCTGGGGAGGTCCTAACATTTCTGATCCTTCTCAATAGTAAAACTAACTAATCATCATCGCACTGTTTCCCCGCTTGGACGGGAAGTGAATCGAACGTCACCGCATTGACACACACACTTTTTACTTCAATCCCGATTTCTACCATTCAATTTTGCGATATATTTTTCCAGGCGCTCCTTTCTTCGTCCATCCACTCTGAATGTCCAAACATTTAATTCTGCGATAACTTTTTCCCCGCATATGCACAAATATACCGCAGGAATCATTCTTAATTAAAAAATATGTTACATGCAATCTGGTTTTACATTAAAAAAAAAAGAGAACAAAACTCGTGCATGCTAAATTCTGTAAATTGAATAGAAGTGACTTGCCTTTATAAAATAACATAGTCGACAACAATAGAGATATCAACAGTGAACACCCGAAGTGCCCTATTTCTATTAGAGTTTTCAATATAGGCAATGGGGAAGGAATACATATTGCATTCCGCAGTCGGGCGTGCGATATTATTGTATGAATACGCTTCAGGCATAGAATAAAGGACAAAACCTAGAAATGCCTTACATAAAAATTTGAATGGAAACAAATGTTACATTTATCCCTATAAGCCCGGCGCTTACCTACAGCACTTAAACTGGCCTGACGTCACGTCGTAGATCTCCATTCCATTTAAATATCGTAAACAAAGTTATGTATTGGAAATTTAAGCCTCGAATAGGCAAATATTTGAATTACGCTTACAGACTACGGAGAGTCCGCTCTCGACTGGACTGCTTGCGTACAATTCACATAGAATAATGTCGCTCTATTACCAGTATTAAATGCAAGCGAGACTAGATAATAAAACGCTACAAATAACAACAATATACCTCTACACATTATAAAAAGTCCTTCGCCGCGTCTGTCTGTCTGTTCGCGATAAACTCAAAAAGTAATGAGCGGATTTTCATGCGGTTCTCACCAATTCATGAGGAAGGTTTAGGTATATAATTAGTCAACGTTTTGTGTAAATTGGTTGAAATATAAAGGAGAATGACTGCATGTGGTGGAGCGCGGGTGTGAATTTGAAATATTTAAATGCACATAAGAATTACTTGATAATAAATAACAATATTTCTTCCCAGAACTTCCTCTTCTAAAAATACACTCTACACTGCATCCCCAAAGATGACAGGCCCTGAGGAGAATTATTTTCCTCATGACTTTCTGTGTGGAGCTAATGTAAAAAAAAATCGAGTGCAGTTCACACGCGGTAGAACCGGAACAATCTCAACCTTGAAAAGTGACATCATAATCAAAGCGGTTTAATTAGCACAGTTTGACGGTTCGTAGGTAATACTTTAATGCGTCATTTCTGTTTCATCCGAATTTCAAAACACAATGGTGCTAAAGAAATTTCATTTAAAAAAAAATAATAATTCATTAGATTTTATCAAGCCGATTATCGTTTGGAGAACATTAACAAGCGTGGGCCGCGAGTAATCCGCGAGCAATCACAATATACAGGTAAATATATTAATGAGAAGTGGTTTATCACCCAGCGCGATGCCATTCTCACGGCGAAACGACAGCCTTTAACAGGCCATATTTTATGAGTCTGACCTGAATCGAGCACACACAGCAGCAGCGGAGGGTTGAAAGGAGGTTCATATCAAGGGGGTGTTGTAGTGTGTAGTAGGGGGTAGTATCGGGCAAATATGAACCTGGCGCTAGTCGGCCACCCCGAGAGTACGCAAATATAACACCAAATACCTCTCTCGCAATAATAAATCGTCAGTAGCTGGTGTTGCCAAAATTCTTGACGGAATTTTCGTTTCGTAATAGCACTTGTACTCCACTCCCAGGGGGTGTCTTTCCACTGTTACTAGGGGAGAATTCGGGCACATTCTTCGGGCGGAACTCAACTGGCACCGTCGTCGATAGAAGTGCCCCAACTAAATAAGATCAATGTTTCCTTACTTTTGCTGAAATTTATCAAACACTAGCGATTTTCCGGCATAACCCCGTCCCTTTCCCCTCACGCGTTCCACCTCCACCTTCTCCACATCTGCCGCTCCCCGTCCCATCAACCCCCCGCCCTCGTTCCATATACACAGTCCCAGTACATTCAGTTTTCAAACAGCTCGCGTGCCCCCCACTATATTTTTTAATTAATATTTTCTTTTTTCGTATACATATTACAAAAATTCATTTTTGTGTATTATAAGAACAATCAATCAAATTTGGTACCCAACACAGGTACCTATTTAAAATACCTATAAGTCTTGCTTATTTAGTACTTTCAAGTAAATTCATTAATTTAAAGAGTTTATTCGAAAATTAAATTCTGATTGAACAATCGATGGTTTGCAAAATGTCAACCTTAAATTGTGACATTTTTGACAGTTTCGCAAGAACTTTGTAATGCTTAAAAAACTTTTCAAGTGTATTGTCATGTGGTTGTAATAATCCAGAAACCTTCGCGAGAGTGGAAAGAAGGTATTTTGAATGTTTCAAACATTTCCTACGCTTAATATAGCAATACACAAATAACTCACACATATATCAGAATCTTATCAGATTAACGATTTCATTGGCTTACCGATGATTCAAAAAGCATTAAGGAAATTGGCGATAATCAGTGGTCTAAATCATGAAGTTTGTATTTTCAAACGATACAATTTTTTTCTACTTTAAAAGTTTTCGCAGTAAAAACGTGTAATGAATTGTGACTTGTTTTATTTTTATTCTAACTAGATGTTAATGTAACCGCGAAGTAACTGTCTCACGTGATGTACTTAAGCTTTAACTCGTGTGTCGCGGAAGCCAATGACTAAAATGTAGTAAACAAAAAGATGTTTATGAAATAAACTATCAAATTTCATTACACCTAACATAGATAAGGATCCACGGTTAATTGTATGGATGAAGATAAAGCGTGGTAATCTATCAAGCATTCCCTTGGGGCTAAGATGTAAAGAAAAGTATAACGGTTCTTGGAAAACCATTCGCCCACGCAAGGTAGTGAGTTCGCTAGTGATTTTATTTTATTTTCGCAAAATCGATCAGTGCGGGGGTGGTGGGTGGAAACGTTTCCAATGTAAAATGCAGGTAATAAAATATTCATTGGCAATAAAGTGGCGGGTTTAGTTGACACACACGCCAGTGACAACATAATTTGACCACTGATCAATTTATTATACGACTATATAACAAATAAAACAAAGAACGGTGTAGAAATGAGATCCTTGAGGCGTATGTGTAGGTTGTTTAACCACGAAAGATCGTATTAAGAATACAAACGTGTAGATTCTAAAAGAATGCAAGGCGTGATTCACGATTAAAACATAGCTAGCTTTAGCCGTGTTTGGTTTCCCCTCCCCACTCCAATGCCACAGTCGCACTGGCGAATGGTTAGGAGCAGTTGGGACTTTTATACGGTATTCACATTAAAAAGTTTAAGAAAAACGGACGCTAGGATGATTTGGCTGGGTGTAGAGCTGATGAATGGAGCGCCAGGAGAAAATGTGTCGCGGAAGTGCAACGCAGAAGAGGAGTCAAGGCACGATCTATTACTCGAGTCGGGTCATATCAAAGAGTCAGAATACGTATGCGAGAATGCATGTATGTGAATAAAGCGAAGAACAAGGGTTAAGAAAACAGTATCGACTGGCAAGATGAAACAATACAATGAACCAGTTTTTGGAACGCGACAAAGTGGTTACACATTACAACTATAGAACATAGGTTAGTTTTGGATGGCAAACAGTATTTACTCTTCCGGTAGTATGACGACACCGCTTCTGAGATAACAGGCGTACCACTGACAGTTCTGACAACTTGCCAAAAATTACGGGAGAGCCCTAATGAATTTTCGGCATTTCTTATCGGGGAAGACCCCCGGAGTATTCAGGTATCTTATAGTATGGTACATGCTTTGATCTCTGAAACGGTTTGAACCGAGAAATGAATTTTAAATGAGCAAGTTTTCGATTAAAACCACTCAACATTTTCAGAAATGAAATTTGACAAAATACAGTAACAATTTTAATTTAAAATTAGGTTATTGGGTCACGTACAATTTCTTGTTCGAATTGGGAGCAAAAAAGCTTCGAGGGTCTTTTCCAGCTAACGACAACTTCCCTAGCAACGATGGTGACACTCCACTATTGAAAAAGCAGAGAGTACTTTGATTTAGGAGGTGGGGTTTATCTAAAACCCGAATGATTATTCAAATAATGTATCATTTTAGCTAAACTTCACAGATTTCTTTGTTTAAAATAGAGCGAGATGCCCAACTTCCCTTGAATTACGGTGAGATACAACGATCAGTACAAATATTAAGAAGACTACGAAGGTAGGGACTCCAGCTACCTAGAACTAAGGTGTTATGGTATATTAATGTCAGTTTTCCTTAACACAACGGCGAACTCATTGAGGCTAAGTCAGATAAGCTAGTATCGTCTCATACGCAATCTTATATTATGAAATAATGTCATTCTGCCAGCGACAGTTTGGTTTGACTGGAGAATGAAGTTATTGACATCTCCCTGGTTTAGGTGTAGGCGTAACCTTGCTGATAGTTAGGTGTGGCCGATAATAAAACAGAGGGTTTTGCTGTGATACCATTTAGTATTGGATTTATTGATCTCACGGAATGACATTTGATCTAAAACTACCATACTTCTAAAGTAATAATAAAGTTTAGACGTTTAACCTTCCGAAAGTGACGTTAGTAACTAGTGTGGGTGTTTCTCGTAAAGATTTCTCGAGCTTCGGAATAGAGACTAGCAAGAATAAGTCAAGGTCATCAAGGTCGAGTCCGAGAAGGTTGATATATCAGAAGTCGAATTATTCAATGAACTTGTTATTAGTAGCCCCACACAGGACGCCTTGAAGAAAATAATTCCCCCAAGGGCCTATGTCTTCTCTGAGGGTGTTGTGTGGAAGGCGTTTTTAGGAAATGAAGGAGAAGAAGTTTAAAATAGTGGAAGGGCGGTAAATCCACTGACTCTTATTGTTATATTATTTTTACACAAAAATTATTCATCGTATAGAAAAAATACATAATAGGGATCAGCAATAAAATAAGAATCGAATACAAAAAACACGAGAAATGTCATGTGGGCGTGTTTCGTGATCCAAAAGTCTGAGCATGCTTGAATTTCATACCACAGTAGAAAATTTAAAATCAAATAGAATGGCGAATACGAAAACAAGCAATGCAAGAGAGAGACGGGGTATGCAGTGTTGATTGTCTGTCTCGATCTAATAGTAAAAAGAGCAAGGCACTAAGTGAGTGGCGACATTGGTTTCCATTCAAAACTACATGGTAGGCATTTTTATCTGACCGTGTGTAATGTCTATTGAGTGGAAAAAGAATAGTCCCGAAAATAACTAAAAAAATAGGATAAATAGTTAAAAGGATATTTATTTAATTAATTCATTAGTACAATTTTTTGTTCGTTATTTGGACGCCTTCGCTTTTTACCTCCCCGCTAAACACATTAGTTTAGTGCCAAAAGGAGCAAGTAGGAAATGGAAGTTTATAATAAACTAGCTGACCCGGCCACGCGTTGCTGTGGCTTATAAAACACAACGCCATCTACTGGATGGTTATCCAACCGTTATAACCAAAACCGTCTTTGAGTTTATCGCGAAGAGACAGACAGATGCCGCGGAGGACTTTATTTTATAATACGTAGAGATGGTGTGAAAGATTATAATAATGTGCATGAAATGCTTGGGGTAACTAACGTATTTAAGTTTAAGGATTAATACTGTATCCGTCTAAATAACTTTTCAATTACCGCAATGTACGTATTTTTTAGAAGATGTAATGGGTATAGTAAGCTATCCGTAAAAGATAGATGCCTTCGCGGACTTTTTTGTAGATCTATAAAAGAGGAATATCCCACCATGCATTGTTTCGTTATATCCCAAAAGGATTAGGCAGCGTTTTCGATGAAAGCTACCAGGCAACTTGACTTCCAACAATTATCGTTATGTTACACAAATTCTTGACAAATTACACACCTAAACCTTCCTCACGAAACACACTATCTATTGGTGAAAACCGCATGAAAATCCGTTCAGTAGTTTTCGAGTTTATCGCGAACAGACAGACAACGCGGGGGACTTTAATTTATAATATGTAGAGATATGAGTGTAGGTCGAAGTGTATCGTCTCCACGCGCCGCCAGATATCGAGAGTAAATAAAGTGAAGCGCACACCGCCACCGCCACCACCACCACGTAACAACAGGTGGATCGATCCATCCTACTTCTCGCCACTGTTCTCGTGTGTGGGAATATTAGGCGACAGTTTAGGCGTGACTTCGTTCGCAATACGTAATATTAATACACCCACCATGATTGGTCAATGTTTGATTATTGCCATAAATGTAGATTTTACGAAATGGTGTGAAATAAAAAAAGTACACATTATGCACACGATGACCGCACCAATGATAATATTACGGAAGGGGGGAAGTTCTACAGCTGAGAACTACAAAAAATTGAGGTTTTAATGGAGCTATCTGACTTAACATTTATGTTATCAGTTGTCTGAGCGGAATCGCAGTCTATAATATAAACATAAATGGTAGAAGGGACAATAGAAGTGTAAAATTACCAACATTTAGAATATCTAATCACACACAGTCTCCCTGCAGGGGTAGCTCCTTACATTCCTTTCTTCGTTCATTCGCTCTATACGCTCACAAACATTTAGGCCGATGAAAATTACTTTCATATTTTATATCACTATCGTGAGTCCAAATAAGGTGAGTATTTGAAACCAAAAAACTTTCTTTATGAATCATATATTTGGATTTCGTTTAGTTTTTCCAATGAGTAGTTTTCTCGAATTTTCATATTTGTTTGCAGAGCAAAACAACAAAAAATATCGAGTGAAAAAAATAGTGTTTGCCATCTTGGCTGCCATTATCTGGGCACTGGGCATTGTATAGCAAGCTTTTGGTTCAAACAGTCTGTCTGTCGGGAACAGAAATGATGACACAAGTCATTGTCATCCCAAGGTCACCAGTTGGTCGAGTTGATTGAGTCACGGGGGTTCCTGCCTTGGCACATGTCGCAGACATTCAGCAGACGATATGAAATAGCAATAAGTGGCGTGCGCCACTCTTCTAGCGGTCACGAAGCCCTGGGAAACTAATTATTATCCATCTGCGACTGGGAACGCGATCGTGAGAACGTTTTGTGTTATTATGTTCCATTGCCGTCGCATTTTGTCCAAGTGACAAGAGAAATGGTTGCCGTTCAAAAAGTAATCAGGAATAAGTATTAAGAAGAAACCAAATTCTAAACGAGACAGTCAATACAAATTGTGAATTGAACTACAATCAACATTACCATCGTTAGCCGTCAATTATAATTCTCAAGCGGTAATAGCTTCAATTGCCCCTGTAAACGTAGAAATATGAAAATAAATAAACCATTGGTCGCATCAATGAACCTCTTTATCGAAGACATTATCAAATTATATTCAAAATCTCTAAAATTGCCAATCAATGAATCCGACCAATGCTAAGTACCCGAATCTTAACAAAGATAACATATTATATAATATTAGATGATTGATTGATTCTATGAAATAAAATTCAGACTTATGTAAGAACGTCACGAATACTGAAAAAAATTGACTCTTTTATGGTCAGTTTTCACGAATTTGCGCAAATTTTCATTAGACCACGTGACTCATGAATTTCCCATTAGGATCGCACGTCCCGGTTGGAATCCTGGCGCCACACCACCTCCTCGAACCTACTGCTGGTCCGGCCGAGGGTAGTGCAGCGGTGGCGGGCCTCTCCCTCTCCCTCTCCCCTCTCCCGGGCGCATCCGTCACAGACCGCACGGGTAACATTGCGTAACGTAACCAGACGATCGATTGGCTCAACGTTGGACTTTTCTCCCGGGAAAATGGCCGTAACGGGAAGGGTACTTCCCCCTACGCTATCTCCAGATTCAAGCATGTACGAATTGGATGCAAATGTTCAAGCAAGCGTTTAGCGTTCAACAAGTGTGCAGAGGAAACAAACAATTTAAGAATGAAACTGGATAATTATGATTTCCAGAAAGGTATAGTGCAAAAACTTTATCTGAAGAAAGCAGACAAAATACATCGAATAAGAAAAGTACCTCATATCATAAATACATGAATTTGTGGATTTTGATGGTCTCCAAATTTTATTTGATTAATTTGTGTTATTTCACAATTAATTCATTTAAAATAATGTATAGTATATTCGCGAGATGTTCCAGAGTAGAAGATACTCTCAGTATCGCCCTGGTATAAGACCACCATTCAGAATTGAAACATTGCTTGAAATGGCGTTAACCGTGTTTGGTGACCTGAGAATAGCCAGGCACTTCCCCACCTCCTTCCCCTCCCCACTACCTTCGGCCTCACAACATACCCCGATTGGGGATGCCATAGTCTCACTTAAGATAATTATATAAAAAGGGTCATCAAGATGATCACAGAATAAACACCACATTTTTTATGCACGTTGCAAAATTAAGCTACTTCCGAGGCGAGAGAGCCAGCGTGAGGATATCTACACTCTTATCGCGCAACTGTGCTTGGATTATAATTGATATTACACCGCTTTAAATAAACCGTCCCCGTGTAGTCTCGGTGAGAGTGTACATACCGCGAATAATAATAATAATAAATCAAATTCCCTTTCTCATTTCTTTAGCGCTATTTTTAGAAATACAGCGTGGGCGGCTTACGAGCTGTGGAGCTATGAGCTCCGAGCAGACAATGCTCCGCGCTGAGCCTCTAAGCCAATTAACGCTAATCAGAAAATCACTGTCAGCTGTCAACGGCCGGGAAGAGAGCAGCGGGAAAAGGTTGTTACTACTTTAAATTAGGCTGATTGCCGTTTCCAGATGATGCTGGTAGGAACTGGTGACAGGGAACAGAGATGAGTTAGAATGACACTACTGTCAAAAGTACATATTTCTTTTTAACCAGCCTATCAAGAATTACAACGAAAATTTGACCACCGCAATAAAATAATGCGAACTTCTAATACAACTTGACTTTAAAAAGCTTCTTTTGGGACAAAAATTCCAGGTTACGAATAAGCCAAATCCGCCTACTACCCACTTTTAATAAAAGCGGAAAATGTAACTAGTGCAACGGTGAATGACTTAAGCCTCAATTACATTGGGCGAGTTTACAAGCTATACTATCTGGGAAATTAACTATCTGTTAGTAAACTCGCTCAGTGTAATCGTATTACTTGCTAACTAGCAAATTGTTGACTATCTACGAAAAAAGTTGAAAGGTCGTCAACTTTACTTGCTACCCGCTTAAGTCGTGTTTGGTTTATTTATGTTTTCAATATGGCGGCCAACAAACAGCTGATTTCGACTGTCAAACATCTGTCAGAATTGGTTCACGCAGGCGTCGTTATTTTCGCAACTGGCTAGCTGTGGCGCTAGCAGCGATTTACGAGCTCAGTATCCCACAATACTGAGCGAATTGACAGTTTTGTGTGTCATCGTGACAATCTCACTCGCCGACTCATCCGCTTTTAAACTTAGTAGATAGTAGCTTGTAAACTCGCTCAAAGTAATTGAGGCTTTAGGAATAGCAAGGCAGAGGATTGAGCCCGACACTTTATTAAACAGCTTGGGCAACTTTGAGAAGTACCTGTCCTCTGAACACAATCAAAGCCATTTCATTAAACGTTTTGATGCTGGAAGGTAGTCTTTCACCTGGAAGCCATTGAGAATATCTACAATTCTGACTACATTTTGTGGAAAGAAGAAGGAAAACTACTACCCAGCCCACTTTTGATTGATAGTTTGTCCACAAAACACAGCGTAAGCCATTTAAAGCAACGGTGACCGGACAACTCAGAATGAAAGCAACTCAGAAGCACCTCAGAAAGGTCATTAAGAGTGACGATAAAAACATATTTTAAAAAATTGGTTAGGTTAGGGTTACCGGCAATTTTAAAATTATTTTTTCATAGCTTTTAATGACCTTTCTGAGGTGTTCAGAGTTGGTTTCATCCTGAGTTGGCATGGAACCTGAAGCAACGTCTCTCTCATGATAGCAGATTCTCACAAGGGCGATATGCTGAGAGTATGATTTGGATGGCCGTGCCTTAACCTTATGAAAGAACCTATCGTGAGGAAGAGCTTAAAACACAATTAAAAAAAGCACGCAGTCGATTATGGAAAAACACGAATGCGAAGTATTAATTAAGATGAAAATCCGCGATTGAAGAATAAAATTTCCTGTGGCTGAAAGCTGTGCAACAGTGGGGACAGTAAAGGCATAATAGTCTGCGGCGTAGCATACGGCGGTGAATACGGTGTGGGGTCCACCGGGTCTGCCTCATCGATCTCTCCTCCCCCAGCCAAGGTTGGAGGGGAGCCCCTTTCCTTTCAAGGGTAAACCACCCTCCCCTGTTGTAGCTATCCGGTACTATTATACCGTAGCCATCCGGCAGATACCGTATCTGTTACTATGTACATACAGTTTCCCGGAACGTCAGCCGCTACGGTGTTATGCAACAAAATGCTCGTGGCGGATAAAGGCGGGTGCATTTTAACGCACGCGGACAGACCACTTATTGGTGTGAGCCAAGAGCAACTCACAAGAGACGAGTTTACACTGCACCGTAATAACGGTATGAATTATTGATTAGAGAAGAATTGAAATATGAACTAAAATAGAATGCAACCAATAACACGTGAAATTGTGTACTTTTATTAGTACTTGGCGAATTTTAATAGCGCTAGTTATTTTTAGGGTTTCATCCGGACATGAGGCACAAAAAATAAAGATTTGACCATTTAGTACAAACTTATAATCTTTACATATTATAAATTAAAGTCCTCCCCCGCGGCTGTCTGTCTGTTCGCGATAAACTCAAAAACTGAACGGATTTTCATGCAGTTTTCACCAATATAGAAGAGTGATTCATGAGAAAGGTTTAAGTATATAATTTGTCAAGGTTTTGTGTAAAAGGAGAATGTCTGTATCTCGGTGGACGAGCGGACTGGCAAACAACGGGAGGTGTGGATTTGATTTGTATGCAAATCTACAGCTTTATGCTGAGGTTGATGAAATTTTGTCTACATTTGATTTCGAAAACTCTGTGTAAAGCCCGGGCATCGCCGGGGACTTCAGCTAGTTATTTATAATTAAGATGAATGTTTGACTTTGAAAATGCGAAATGAAAGGTCAATAGAAAAATAAATGATAAAATCCATATTTATAGCAATCTGTACTTATTTCGATATATGTATATTGTATTTGACAGTCACTCGAAAACCAACTCAACCGATCCATATAACTCTGAGGATTTAACCAGAGAATGCTTTCTAGGTTGATTGTTCTGTATTTTCCATCATATTGGGAAAAGGAGAGCGAGATGCAATCCAAAGTGGGAGAGATAAAGAGGTGGCAGGCAGACCGCACCACCGTCTCTCTCCCCCTCCCCTCCCCAGCGTGCAAGATAAATGATTCAGAACTGCAAGTAAACTCATTAAAGTATCTATTAACTTTGCGTTCAGTGGATTCGTCGAATGTTTTCTGCATAATATTTTTTCGTGGTAATTTTATACGGTATCTAAAAGTTTTGAAATTATTTTTAACATGTTGCAAATATTACGATAGCCGATTTTTCAGTTAATCCGAGATAAAAAAAATATCTAAATTCAAGGAAGGAATAAAGATATACTAGTATTTTGCAGGCGGGGATATGACTTAGATATGGCTTAAAAACGGCAATATTGGTACTAAGCAGGTATAAACAGAAGCATACTTTAACAATATCAAGATTTGCACGTTACAAAATATAAATACAAGGATGACCTAATATTGCGAATCGAGGGAAGGATTGATGAAAATATTTTTCAACGTCTTGGTCACACGATGAGGAGTTAAAAAGATGAAACTAACCGAGGGAAAGATTGGGGAACTGTAGAGAAAGATGCCACATCTCTTCGCGTCGCAAACACCATGACTTGTACGAGCGCAGTTCTGAGCTGCATTCAAAAGGGTGAAGTCCCTGATGACAGTCAACCTCAGATAGGAGAGGACACTATCAGCTTTCTTTAATTATCTCCTATTTTCGAGCCGAACAGGTGCTCACAGTCGTGAAATTACGCCGAGAAAACCAGTCTGGCCTCGGAGACAAGATTAATGCGAAAATTCCCCAGAGACAAAGCAGGCCTCGCTAATTGCTTTCTAAATTATAGACTAAACATTTTATAAAGATTGGCATCCATCTAAAATTTGACAAATTTTCGTAAACAGGTCAATTTATTCTTCGCTGGAGGAAATGAATTATAATCAATTATCGAGTTCTTCGTGTTCGAAGTGACGATTGTAAATTGTTTAACAGTCGCAAGATGTTATGTAAATCGTCAATCACCGATCTGAGGTTGTCACATTATGCCTGCTGGCCGCTGGCGATCACTTTGCAGCCTCTGGCAACGGTAGATAACATAATAATATGATCATCTTAATGATAAAAGCAACTACAACCTGTTATCAACAACTTTTCAATACCTGAAATGTGGATGGGAGAGTAAATTTTAAGGAAAGACTTATGTGAAAACTGGAGGTAACTCCAAGAGGCGAGTGGATTTACTCAAACGGTACAAAGACAAAGTGCTAAAAGGATTAAATTTGCACAGGATTTTCCAGATCAACGCGAATATGTTCAGCTATATAAAGCGGCAAAACTATCGAACGGTGATCTCTTGCGTCATAAAATCTCCAACGCCTTTTCTGACTGCAATTTCTATATATTATCAGCGTTACTAATATTTTAATTCAGTCAGTCATAAATATTATCATTATAAAAAACTAGGACCAATATTTTTTGTTTATCATACTACATACATATATTATGCATTTTTTTTAAATTTATTAACATTTAAACCAAACTACTTATATAGTTTGTCAGCAGGGACATGACAACATTTTATGCAATAAACTGGTACATTTCAAATAGTGGATATGTATAATGCTGATGCTAAAATAACAATTAGATAAATTGTTTAAATTACGGAATAGTATATATGTAAATAACACTATATGCCTTATATAATAAACAAGTACAAATAGATTCAGTATGAACAAATGAATATAATCAACAAGTAAATGAATAGTTTCATATAGGTACATGAGGTATCACAAAAATAATAATGAATTTTCCAATTCCTTCGAAAGTGAAATTCAATAAAGAAGGACTTCGGTAGGGCATCAATATACATCGTCAGTATCTGTATCTAATAGTCATTTCCTTAGATTATATTTGACTTTAGCAGTGAAAACGTTATTATTTTTGATTGTCATTAGTAGTTTATTAAATATTTTGGGTACATATAGTTTTGGGTTCTTTCACCATGTACTTGATTATGATCGTGAACGAAACCGGGTACTATTATACCTACCGATTCGCACATAAATCGTCATGTCATAATAATAGCTGTGGTAACTTGACGTGGTGTCATGTCCCGTGATTATACCAAGTTGCTATACCAAGTCTGAGGTATTACGTGTTATTGACTGGTCCGATACTTCGATGACGCGATTCTATTGTAACATCATGTGCAGACGTTGCTAAAATTATCCACGCGTTTTACTACGGTGTCCGCTGAGCTAATAACATCATTACAACAAACAAAAGTTGATTTATGGCTCAAATAATTATAATATTGAAGAGATTATTTTAAAACGCAAGCGGTAGCGTAATAATTTATTGGTTTATGATAAGCACAAGGTTTTACCGTAAAGAGAATAGTAAAATAAGAGAACTAATTTGCGACCGAAAAAATTTCATTTATTGTAATATCGTCTTTGTGGAAAATGGGTGTATGAAACGAGACATTTTGGGGAGGCGAACCAATTTTTACCAAGAAAACGAAGGTAATTTTATTGTTTTTCGCCATTACGGCATAACATTTTTCACGCAAATTCGGGTTAACGACCGGCTTATTCGGGCACAGTGAAAAGATACACCGATAAAAGTGCGGCTTTGTGGCGAAATTGATCAAAACATTTTCAAATTTCGAAAATCTTTCTTGGGCAGATAAAACAATTTTATTAGCTCTGTCGTGACCA
The DNA here is from genome assembly GCA_929108145.2 of Limnephilus rhombicus. NCBI lineage: Eukaryota > Metazoa > Arthropoda > Insecta > Trichoptera > Limnephilidae > Limnephilus > Limnephilus rhombicus. Next base: position 18,100,248 of record OV815291.1, read on the forward strand.
TAGAATAAAGGATAATACAATAAGCGCCTTGTGGGCGTGTATCTTGATCCAAATATTTGCCTAATTGAGGCTTAAATTTCTAATACAAAACTATGTTTACGAAACGCAAATGGAATGGAGATCTACAAAGACAGGCGAGTGTAAGTGAGACGGAGCGCTGGGTTATTAGACTAATTGGAACATTTTTTGTTTTCATTCAAATTTGTATGGAAGTTAGGTTTGTTTTATTAAAGTTCTCACTAAGTAAAAGTGACGACTTGAGTAACTTTTTGATAAGTTACTCACAGGAGCGATGATTACATTAAAAATATGATTACGATAATTAGTATTCACGGAAGTTCAACTTTATAAATACTTGTAGCATTACATCTGTAAGTTTATTTGCGGTAAGATGGCTTCCTGTAATAACGATTGGCTGCCGTCAAATTTGCGCAATTTCGTTAGTAAAGACGACAGGGCCCAGATAAACTGTGCGCATTTTGTTCAAATATATAAAATGTATGTTTTCTTATCCCTTTTCATTTTTTTTGTAATTCTACATAAAACAATAAAAAAAAACTACAACCAAATGTTTCCTTGAATTGAATTCTTTTTTAATTGCGTTACGTTGCTTTGTACAATTATTAAAATATGAATTAGAAAAGATTTTTTTTTAATTCAAAATTTCAACTTTTTGTATGAAACTATACTGAAATGTGAATGCGGTGCATCCCCAAACTGAAAGAATCCTGAAAATCTTCATACAGAACATTGAAATAAAAAAATAAAATCCCTTTCAACTACAACATCAATAACGTTGTATTTTTCACAATCAATTGGCACTAGCTCACTGAAAACTCACGGACCGCCACTGCCACTCACCCATCAAGCTTTTTTCTTCAGAATATGGTAGAGTATTTTTCTGTGAAACTTACCTGCAACAAAAGAAATGCAAACATTAGTTTAATTTAGTAAAGAGCAATCACTTTGTGGTTAGATATACATATACTATTAAAGGAAACAAACAACTTGCATTTAACCAGCGCTAAGCGAAACCGGTAGGCGAATAAATTTAAATAAAATAGTAGTTAAAAACAACTCGCTTCAATTAATTAGAAAAAGTAAGTGTTAACAAGTTCATTGATGGGACATGATCAGTGTTGCCAGGTGTTCGGTATTTTAGCACCGTGTTCGGTATGACAAAAATACCGAAGTATGGGCGGTTCGGTATTTTTTTCTGATAAATTTTTCTCCCTGATAAACGATTCAACTGTCATATTTGCAATCAGCAATCGATGTTGCATAGCATCCCTACTTAGTTTGTGCGATGTTGCCGCTTCGTGCACGCGCTCACTATTTCGAGCCATTTCGCGGATTAGTTTTACACATCAGGTGTGACTACGTACTTGCGTAAATGTGATTATTCGAACGAAATCTAGGGAAATTTCACCTCGATTTTTTTTTACTCACTGTTCGGCGTGTATTTGGAAAAGATCTGGCAACCCTGGATAGAATAATCAAATATAGAAACCAACATTATTATTGAAGTGAAAACTTCTTTAGCACCGTTGTGATTTGAAACTCGATGTAACGAAAAAACGACACTAAAACGAGACAAGCAAATACTTCTATAGAATTTAGCCTGAGATAGAATAATCGGTCTGAAGGTTTCACTTCTACTGCGTGTGAATTCCACTCTTGTCTTTTCCTGATTGTGGGTTCGCAGCTTCAAAAATTCTACAGACCGGTAAGCTAACCAAGCGAAAGTATCAAGCAATATTTGAACATGAATGAAAAGGTCCGAATTATTGTCACGGTCACAATAGGCCACTTGCATGGACTTCATAACGACTTGGAAAAAATCGTGTGGATAGATTTTTTTTTTACTAAGATTACGAAAATGTTAGTAAATTTTTTTAGAAATGCAGTTTTTATTTATTTTTAAATAAATAAATCCATTATTTGGGCTTGTGACGTCACTACATGAAAATGTCCCGTCGCCGAAAATGTTCCTATCATTTTTATAAAATTCCACACGGATTTTTTTTTTTTATATGGCATCACTTTGATATTAGGTGAATTTTTGAATTTGACATTTAACGTTCACTAGATTTATTGTTTGTTCTCTGCGAACGTATCATTTGGTTTGATTTTTTGACAGATGTTATGACGAGAACCCCGTACAATTTACGTTGTCCGTACGTGTTTTAGAGGTATAATGATAATGGTGCGGATTTTAACAAGATCAAATTATATAATATTCTTATTATTATTATAATGATTTATGATCAATAAGATGGATCAAGGAAAAAGATATTTATGAGATTTTATATTTTTAGTATGCCTCGTTATTCTCCTGTGTTATTCGTGTGGAAAACGTTCTTTTTTTTAAATGATTTTCGGCTATGTAATTATCGTTTTTTCGCACCTATAAAATTATGTCCCGTCTTTCCGGTTTATAAAAAATGGTCTGATTTTTCGGATTTAAATTTTCAAAAAAACGATAAAAAAAATAAAAAATACAGAATGTCTTAGAATATTTGCCTAAACCGGAAAAAAAATTAAAAAATGTGATGCAAGTGGCCTATTGATTTCGTTTGCCTTTTGACTGTAATTTAACGCTAGTACCCCCAGGAGTCGAAATGTTTTATGTAGATCGGCAACATAATTTTTCTTTCAAATCGGTGTAGGTCACATTTCCAGGGATTAGCTGTTCAGTGCTGGGGTCGAATTACCCTTAAGCCCTGCGTATGGGTGTTATAATGTAACCATTGGAGGGGTTGGTAATGGTGCGCGCGGGGGGTGGCTTACTTTTCGTAGCCAAATTACCCACGCAGATAAGGGGCGGGCGGACACAATAGGCAGGCAAAATGTTAGCCTACATTCTCGCAGATTGCGATAAGGACCACCTTGACAGCGGTGACACAAACTGTACCTTATAAAAACTAACCACGTTCATATCTTACATGTATAGGGTACTGGGTACTGTACCAGTCAGTATACGTATAACCTCGCGATAACCGATAACGAGAGGTAGGAAAGCGCGCATTTGGAGGTGTAGTATTATATATGTAAATGGAATTAAGAGCGTATTTTGCATATCTAGAGCGTAAAGGCGCTTCTGGCTGCTTTATTCATTGAGTCATGAAAAACGTTTTCATGATAATGCCTTTTCATATTGAGATGGTTGTAAATTTAGTTTTACTGTTCAATTAGTAAGTCACTGCTCGATATTAAACTTCAATTTTCTTTATAATAAAATTTTAAATAAACGTATAACATGCCTTCCACACCACCTTGCGACCAAATTCGCGATATTTACGATTTAATCTAAGATGTAAGGCCCGGCTGCGTATTTCCAAACCTACACCAAACACTAGCGGAAACGACAATTTACATTTTAAATACACCTCTATATTTTTGTTATTAGTTTTTGGGGTATTATGCCGTGTTGCGCTACCTTCTTCTTTAGCCAACGTTTCGGACAGCGTTGCAGTGTCCATCATCAGGGCAGATGTGTAATAGTTAGGGGTGATGCTTGTACTTATCTACTTAGGAGCGATACCGTGTCGCCAGCTCCACTCTACGAGCTGGCGCTACAATATACTTCCAACATGTTTTTTTGCGTTTAGCCTTGGTGTAACCGTCAATTACCGGATACCAAGAACTATTGAGCTTAGCTTCGTCGTCTCTATTAATATTTATAGAATTTTTGTGAATTTCAATTGCCTCCGTAATCAGGCGTGCTCTATGAGTTTTGGGTCTTCCCAGGACCTCAGGGACAAATCCAAAGTAATGGCCGGTTTCGATTAAGTGCTCGGCGATTGCCGATTTGTCAGGGTGGCCAAGTTTACAGGCACGAAAGTGTTCTGATATCCTTTTGGAGATCGTCCGCTCTGTTTGGCCTACATAAACCTTGTCACATCCAGAACAGCTGAGTTAGTACACTCCATCTGATCTCCAGACTCTCTCTCCATCTTCTTCTATTTGCGCGGGTATACCGCGCCTTAACCTAAAAAGTGCGATTTCGATTTATTGACATCAAAAAAATCACTTGAAAGAGGTCACTGTGAGAAGCCGAATTGACAAATGCCTCGGGTTCCCCCAACCCAGGCGTCTAAGTCCTCCATCACACATTCAAAATTTCCCATATAATGTTCGTAGTAGAAGTTTTGTCTAATTTCAAATAAACATTAATCCTCAGCCTAGAGGAAATATGGAATTTGTTTGCTTTGACGTGTGCCACAGATTACGACCACGCTTACAATACAAGTTAAGCGTCTAATCGCAGGATATAAATATCAGAGCAAATATATTATACCTGATAAGATAACTGTCCCGGCATTTTTAGCAAGGAACAACGTATTTTTGGACACACGACAAAGTCAGATACCACCGATAAGCGTTACCCTGATCAAACAGCTGCTTGGGTGGTTAAACATATTATATTAAGTTTGTTTAGGTGGATAAATGTTTATTGATGGCATCTTTGCACAGGCCAGAAAGATACGATACAGTATTGTGAGTAATCTATAAGAGTTCATTCGTGGAAAACCACGAACTTTGCACACAGCACACTTTATAAATGTTTAATTATTTCACGTACTATATCATATTTATACACGTGACAAGGATCGAAGAAGTTTGGACCGACCACCCATATGATACAAAAAAATATTGGCCAATGATAATGAAGTAGGACAGATAAAGAAAGATTAACATTCCCGAGTTACGAACTTGATAATAATTTGAACATTTCCTGCTCCCCCATAGTAAGCGGAAAATGTTGCTCGTGTTGGGAGGACTTAGCTAGCCGAGGAATTGAACACACGACGCCTGGGTGGGATGGACTAATATTATTTGCAAAACCAGCAGAGTTATAAAAATATTTTATGTGTGGTATAAAATATGTGTAAATAATCAACAATCAATAGATTTTCACAGACGTATTCTATTTTTTTTAAATCTATATATATAAAGATGAATCGCCGAAATGTAACTTCCGAACGACTGCACCGAATTGGATAATTCTTTTTTTTGTGTACGTTATTGTTAGGACAAGGTTTGTATAAAACTACCGGTGAGCTCTGGCATTCAGAAATTTGTATAAAAAAATGCGATATGTGGCACGCGAGCTGTTTGAAAACTGAATGTACCGTGACTGAATGTATAAAATACGTGAGGGGGGAGGGAAGAAGGAAACTCGGGTAGGGGGGTTCGGGGGAAGGGGGGGGGGTGGAGTGGGGAGTGAGAAGGTGGAGGAGGCGGAGTGGGAACGCGAGGGGGATGGGGACGTGGGAGAGGAAGGGGAGGCGGAAGGGGAACGGGACGAATGGGAAAGGACAGGCAGGGAGAAACATTTCTTTATTAAATGGCATAGCAACGCATGCCGGAAACCAGCTAGTTGAATATAAAGAGAAAAGAGTTACAAGTTACGAGGGTGGGATTGTGCGTTCAACAACAATGTCCATCGCTAGCACGAAACGGGTGATAACTAGCCTGATGCTAGCCAACCTCTGATAGAATAGGTCAAATTTTAAGGATAGAACCAAAATTCATGGGCACCAGTGCAGAAGAACAAATTTCCAGGAATTTGTAATTGCGAAATGGGCACCTAATCAAAGTGCCATTAATTTGAAAAGTGAACAAATAATAACATCCCTCGGGCATAATAAATTATCATCGGTCCCGAGATATCATTAATTATTACCTTCCAAAGCTCTGGCTAAATAACAAAGCCATTCCAATTTATAGCGCCGAGCGGAAATTATTACGAGTGGAGGACGGTTGGCACGCGGGACGGCGAGCGTGGGGAGTCGAACCTTACCTCCACTCTACCAGAGCCCACATGCACAATGCACACCCGTGGTGACAAAACAGTGATTGGCAAACGGCGTGACTGCCGCTGCCGACTCGGATTCCTCGGGAATTGATATGACACGGACCAACATGACACTATCAAACAATAGACTAATCGTTAAAACAAGTAATGCTCAACAGACTTTTAAGACACTTTTTGTAAGCAATAATTAAGCCCTTGTCCGGAAGAATGTTGTATCCAACAATATTCTTGTTCCGAGAAAAATTGAAAAAAAGAAACCAGTTATGTTTCATAACATTTTGTATTTATAATACATATAACATACAATTCTTAATAGTTTTAAATGAAAATTCGTATAGAAATGCAATTAAATTAGAGTTTATTACTAGACTTCACGAGGAATTTGTGGAATAATGTTGTATACCAAAATATCACACAGAACGTTATTCCCCAAAATGTTTTTTTTTTACTCTGCGTACCTTATAGAAAGCAAACATAAATGTTCACTCATGTCATTGATGTATTTGAGCTTAAAAAGCAAAAAAACGATTTGAATAAATAAAACCATTTACGTTCTAGATATTGACTTGAGATCAACATACAACATTATTCCACAAAACTGTTTCAACGACTAAAAAGCAGGCTTAATAATATTTATTCTGGAAAAAATCCTACTTTTCTGCACTCTTCAGCTTCTAGGCTTTGAGGACTTTCTAGTTGAAGCCATAAGACGTTCGTTTTCTCCATTTATTCCCATAAATTAAACCAGGCGCCGTGATTACGATAAATGGCATTATATAACATTCTTCCACAAATCAAACTTTAAAATGCTGCCACAGACAGGCCTAAAGAAATTTTCATTACCTTGAAAGATGCATATTATTATGCCCCAACATTATTCCATCAATAACTCAACATTGATAATTTTGTTGGATATACAAAACATTATTCCGGGAAAGGGCTCAATTATTAATCTTTGTCCTTATATCCCTTAAAACACAAAGCAGTAATTTGATGATATTTACTCAGCTTGTCGGGTCTATTTGAACCTTCTAACGCCATTTCCATCGTGAGATATGGACTTTGCAATATCAATGTAACTGTTTTGTGAATAGGACAAGGCAACAAATTGTTACATATTTTTCTATTGTTCAATAAAAACTAGATATTTGAAATTTGAAAAAAAAAAAAGGGGCCGGATGACAGTATCAACTACTGCTGTATATGAAAATTTTCTAACGAGTATTAAATATTAGTGAAATTTCCAAAGTTATTAAGCCTCAATATTAATTATTCTTAACAATAATCTCAAATTTATAACGTACAGTTCACATTTCAAGTTAAAAGTAAATTATTCTTAGAGTTTCCTTAGTCTTGGTGGAAACTAATTGGAATTTCGGGTACCTAATGCGAACCTAATACCATTTCAGTTTCAGTACGGTCTGATATTAAATTATTTCCTATTGCCGCTTGGTTACACCCGCAGATGTAAATCTCAGGTGAACAATAATGGACAGGTAACGAGAGATTTACCAATTACGTGGTTCGAGACTTCGAGGACCGAAAGTTAAATTCATGGAATAATAAATTCTACTCATTTTGCATAGATTCAGATTATCTTCAGAAAAGGTACAAGACTTATTATAGTAAAAGAAATTTGGGATTCTTCGAATTATTACTGACGGGACAAAAAAGTTGAATTCCTTTTCGACATGTTATGCTGCGTATACATGCAAGAACGCGAGTCAAGCCACGAATTATGACGTTTCGCGCCGTTCCTTTACCACAATTCGCGGTAATACACGCACCCTTACCCGTTAAATATACACGGTACCCGAGAAACTACACGGCCCGATTGAAATCACAAAGTAAATTTCAAAATATTCTGAAATCCGGCTAGTAGCCAATATCAGAGAAATGCGTGTGTGCGCATGAGCGCCACTACCGAGTTTCAGCTCGATCGGACATCGGGAAGATGGTTAATTTCCACTTCCAAGATTTGTATTCATTAATTCAAGAAAACAAAATAGCAATTCAAATAAATGTACTTATTTAAATAAAATGCGTCATTTGATATAATATGCGTATTGAAACATTATTTATTTAATTAACTTAAAATATTACATAATATTTATATAATATAATTCAACATAAATATAATATAAAACAATTACGTTTATTTATGGATAGGTTGGCATGGAAAAATAACAGGAAGCAAGAAAACGGAATAATCTACAAATGGCGAAGATTGGCAAAATGTATAGGAAATGCAGTGATGATGTACAGTTTTCAGGCGTGAACAAGTGTGAAATTATTAAACATACTCCGCGATAAGAGATAACCCAGGATGGGCATTTATTATTTTCATTCACGGGCTCTTATCGGAAAATAGAGAATAGACTTGCGCAAGCATGAGTAATGCGATTATTATTTATTATACAACATTCGTAACTGACATAAATTTTATTATAATTAGCCGGGAGGGGCGTTACTTTGTAATAAGTAATAAGAAACGATCTACGCCTTTGATACAGGAAAAGAGGTTGTGGGTTCGATTCCCACAGCATATTTTCATCTAATATTGCTTCCTAGTTGTGTATAAGAGGAACCGCTCCGCTGGGCAGAAGATAATATCTATACAACATGTGTAGAAAGAACGGAGAAGGGAAGAGCATTCATTATCTTTGGATTTATGTATAAAAAGCTAGCAAATATTTCAAAGTGACTCCGTATTATCGAATGTCGGTAGAACCGTAAACTAATCTCGCAGAACTAAGAGATATTACATGAGAATTAAATCTAATCTTAACGAAAACAATATAAATTGGTTTTCCGATGATTGCAATCGGGCACGCGATGTGTCCACCCCTTCCCACTCCTCGACTCTTCAAAACTTTACAAGATGACGTTAAAAGGTGGAAAGTGCGTAGAACACTCGACTCGTACTGCGTCTATGACAATAATTGATACCAGGTTTAATTATATATCATACCAATTACCTGGTATGATTTTATCTGATCTTCAATCAGGGGGTATAGAGGGACATGATACTAAATGTAAATTTTAAAATATTCATCTAAAATGTTGAGAGTTTATGCGGCACATGAAAGTGAACGTACTGAAACCAGCGCTGGTGAAGTTTCCATTTATGAAAGCTGCGCGTTTTTTATTATTTTCATCTGGGAAATTTTCGCGTAAACGAAAAGCAGACGTAGTCAGCGGGAGTATTGACCGGGTATGGAGATTTGGTGAAATAACTTAGAAGGATGCGTTACTTTGAATTTTAGGGATGCTATTTCGTGGACTGGATAGATGGTTAACTAATTGAGAAGTTCTTCATCGAATGAAGTATTAGAAATAATTATACAATACAACTAAGGAAGAAACCTCCAATATATTGGATTAAATCACGAAGAGCGTCAAATAACAAGAGACTGAATCAACTGATTAACCTTTGGGTAAGTGTGATGGAAGATACATCGTAGTTTTAGAAACCCTCGCAACTGGCGCGAGTGCAGTTCCGCTGTGTTGTTTCGGACTGCATCCTGAATTTTGCCAACCTCCGATAAGAGAGGATATGATAAGAAGACGAAGAAAGGCAGGGGCACATTTATAATGCTGGAGAGTTCTTTCTCTATCTCTCACAAGTGAAAAATTGTACTCGTCGCATTATTGGAATACTATCGTTGGATCCAGCTGAACGTGCGTAAGAGTTCTTTACTCCGTATACTTTGTTAGGGGATAGGGGGAAGGGGGGGGGGGTGTTACTATGGGCGGAGGCAGCAGACGTCGGAACTAAATGTCCGCATGTCTGGCGGGGAGATTGGACAAGGGCGTGTTTCCAATTACGGGTAGGGCATTGTTCCCCTCAAATATTTGCACAGACCCGCTGTTAATACTGAACCTCAAATTGCGACTTATTTTTATACTATCTCCTTTCTAAGCACACATTGGAGAACATTTTATGGTAATTTCTAGTAAAATAGTGCGAGATTGGGTATTGATTGGTTGGTTTTTGAAGGGTTTTGAGAAGTTTCGGGAAATGTAGAACTTCCACGATTCTTCACTTCGGCGCTTTAATCTGTATATTCGAACGCGCGTCACCGTGGCTATCTGAGATTAAAACATGAGATTAGCCACGCGAACTGACCGGTGAATGCTGACATACCATAAATTTTATTTTGGCATTATCTTTAAAAGGGGAAATCCATAAACCGGCTAAAATTATGTATATCTGCAAAATAAAACACTTAAGAAATCAATCCACGTCGTGAATTATTCAAGAGCCATTCTGTATGATCGTAACGCTCTATCCTGCAAGGGTTGAAGTGTGTCGTAGTCGTAATAAACATGAATATTCAATGAAAATCCCACTGTTTACTTCCTTGCCCAAAACCGGGCAGGCATCCCCGCAATGCGGAAGATGATTTCTTTACTTACAATGCATGCCGTTTTATTATTTTATGTGAAAACACGGAAATGCATTGAATTAATAATAAATAAAATATATTGATTTTATTTTCAATAGCGCCATAATAACTAATGATAATTCAGGCACGACACACAGAATTACAAATGCTACTTCCATTCATCTATCAGAAATGACACTGCAGTAAAACATTACCGTGATTTTTTTTTAAATGTAAATCCAATTTAAAAGGTCTGCGAGAGTTTTACTTTTTTATTATTTTTGTGAAAGCTGTTTAGGCGTTTTCACACTAATTAGGCCATTTAATAATAACATTAACAAATTTGGTTCATATAATTTTTTTTTTAAATTAAACGGGAGTCCTAATAATTAAGCACAAAAACAATTAATTACCATGGGTAATGTTTCGAGATTTCAACTAAATAATGATACCTATGCATTCCCCCAATCTAAGCATTATATTTTATAGATTGAATTAAACTCTGTTCGAAATTGAGTTAACTCTATAGCTGAATAACTACATGTTGTAACCACGGCCTTTAGACAACAAATGAAACAATCGAGCAACCGAAACAACAGAAATGCGGCTAAAAAATTATTAATGTTTTCTGTACATCGTATATGATAATACATGATAATGATCCTCATATTTCCTATACGGCCTCGCTCGCTATTATAACAGATCTGTATCTGAATGTTAAGGACTCGCTAAAGGAACACATACAATAGGTCATCGACCCTATTTTTAATCTGGCTTGGTTGCCAAAAATGCTAAAACTTCATAACAATTCCTCTTGCAGGTATTTCTCTCGAGTCGGAAGTTGGCATAGAATCAAAACTTCGCAGTACAAAGCTTATCACTTTCATTGGGACGAATTTCATAGTACCTGCACACATGGACGGTAAAAATTCAAAAATGTCGCTGCAAAGGTAGTCCATATATCATCACTGTGTCAAGTACTTGTCACAATATTGTCAATAGAAAATTACAAAGGTGTTCGAATGAATGCCGGCCGTTAACTAGACCAAGTACGTGACATTGAACCACATTCAGAGGGGAATAAAAAAAGTCTTGGAAAAACCTGCAGTCCTACCAATCTGAAATATGCCTGGAAACAAACAAGTCTGCTAAAAGCAGTCAACAGCTACAAGCAGTGAATGCGTAGCACACCTACAGCGATCTTGTATAAAAAAACATTGAATATCGAGTGGTTTTTGACTGCCATATAAAGAACAACTTCGTTTTTATTGAGGTATTAGCTAATGTACATATCTTTTTGATGTGAAATCGAACTAGACATAACCAACGGAACATAGCCAGGGGAACTATGGCATTTTTTACATTAGCTCCACACAGGAGGCCCTCGGGAAAATAATTTCCCTCAGGGCCTATGTCATCTTAAGTGATGCTGTGTGGAGGGTCTTTTTTAAGGAAGAGAAGTATAGGAAGTTCTGGGAAGGAAAAAGGTATGAGGGGTGGGTGGGAATCTAATGGGCAGTGTGTCCGGGAGTGACAGACGTACGAATACGTCCCTCCCACCGCGTTGCAAGGCGATATTCCGAGAGAGTACGGTTGGAGAAGTCAAAGGGGCTCCCTCAACCATTCTCTCCCGATCCGGCCTGCCATACAGCTGGTGGGTAAAAAATCCGCCTCCAAAACCCGGACAAAATTCACTACACGAACCCGGGCACCCCTGCTAAGTCGCCAAAAGTAGCGAACCACTTGGGATCAACGAATGCCCGTTCCATTCATTCACCGGCGGGATTGATGAGGTCCACAGGTCAACGCCCTGAGGCCCTAGACTGGCTCGCAGACCTAGATGCCCCCCTCTGACCCCCCATACGAAAGAAGAACTTGGGGTGACCTACGGTAGAGGTGTTGGTTATCCAATAAATGGTTCCCGGGGCGGCGGTACCCTTACCCGCCTCCCAAAATGAAATTATACCTAAATATTGGAAAATGTTGTGAGGAAAAGAAAGAAAAATTTCTGATTTCATAGCATTTGACCTCTAATTACGGTAGAAATAAGGCCAATAGAATATATCCCAGAAATAGCTTTTTGTATATTCTTATCACAGCAGTCTCGTGAGGACGCCAGCCGAAAAGTTTTACTACTGTCCCAAGTATTCCACGGTCAGGTAACTAACTATTCGCAATAATTAACGGGCCGGTGACAGAGGCAGGCCTTACAGGCAGAATTTACAATTAGGTGAAAGCCGACTATCCTTATTAGCGAATGCGTTTCAAAGGCTCCCTTTTAAAGAAACAACAACTAACCAATGAAAACACGACTCTGTTAGGAGAGCCATAATTAATAAAATATACTGTTTCTACCTCCCAAACTTCCTTCATCCACTCGAAACTTTATTCCCTCAACTTTGGGATTGTCATAGTCCTTCCTTATTATAGAAAAAATAGTAAATCGAGTCAAAATATTAATTATTGTTGGTAAAATATCATTTAAAGATTTCCTTCAGATTGAAGCTTACAATTATTTTTTGAAAATAAGAAAGAGATCAAAAGATTTATGGTTCGCGATTGCCAAAGTTAAGTAGTTATTATTTATAGAACACGACATCGTTTGTTTTATCGAGGATCACGTTTTAATACCTACTCAAAACGAATGTTGGTTATTTAAAAGTAATGCCATCAAATGGGGAGAGTATTCATTTTAATTAGAAAGTCACAAAAATAGATAAATGACTGATGTCATTCAAGAAAAATGGTTTGTTTGTTGAGTGGCTTCTTTTAGTGGTGTCAATAATCTTTATATCATTGGTTGAACATCATTTTTAAAAAGTTTTAAGTATGTTGCATCAGCTTAGCTTCGTCTCGCCTTACCCAAGAACTCTGTATTATAATCGGAACCCGTTTAATCAAAGGAGACCATATTTGTCCCAGCTCACATATAAATCGTTGTGTCTCCCTTACAGTGAGTCTTCCCATAGTAAGAAATGTGATCTAATTCTAAACGGTATTGGAAAGAGAAAACAACAGGCAATATATTCTAATCTAAGAATTAACCACAAAGTAATTAAAATGTACACTTTTATGAAATCAAAGTTTCCGACCGCAATTTTAATTTTGAAAAATTGTGAATTTTTTAGGAATTATTTTTACACGACATGACAGAAAAGTGAGGTGACTATAACGTTTCATTTGTCTAATAAAGTAAGTAGGTATGTATTTTTTTTCATAGTCAGTAATTTTAGTTAGAAAATAAGTAAAGTGAGTCATTTTAAAACTTTTTAAAATTTGCATTCAAAATTTTTGTATTAAAAAAATTACTTTTTTTTTTTTACATGAGCTCCACACGGGAGGCCCTGAGGAAAAAAAATTCCCTCAGGGCCTATGTCATCTTTTGGGATGCTGTGTGTGGAGGGTTTTTTAAGGAAATGAAGGAGAGGAGAGTTCTGGGAAGGAAAAGGGTTTAAGAGGTAGGTAGGAATCTGGGGTTCAGTGTGTCCTGGTCATCCGCCTCCAAGACCTAGCAAACCTCGCCCCACGAACCCGGGCACCCCTGCTAAATCACCAAACGTAGCGAACCACTTGGGGCTATCCAATAAAGGTTCCCGGGGCGGCGATACCCATTCCCGCCTCCCAAATTAGAACATGCTTATTTCTAATAATAAAATTTGATAGCGAATTAATCACCTTTCAAAAACAGTTTTTGGATACATTCACAAACATTCCATTTATTTGGAATTAATTGCGAAGGGAAATATTTTTACTTTCTTACAAAATACACCCAATTTTTGAAGGGTTAGATGGAAAAATTGACGTGTTTATATTTGGCAAATAATAATGTGTAAGCGTTGAGCAACACAGGTGAACGCAGCCGAGCATGGCGGACCAAGTTCAACAAGCAAGCCATAGAAAATTAACAATATCATGGTTTATCATCCCAGAGTAGACCAAATCGCTCAGCTTGCTATTGGTGTGATTCATAGAGAAAAATTTAAATTACGAATTGTTTCTAAATAAACAGTACCCTAAAAGTGTCGCCACCCTGAACAAGCTTTAGGTGCTCGAACGTGAATGCACCTCCAATCTGCTTTGTCACAGAGAACCTAGTCACCGAAAGTCCTGTGGCTTGGAAGTAATAGAATGGCAGAATCGGATGACCCGTTTGAAGGTTGCTCGGTTGACTCAAAGTTACCCTAGCGATGGAAACTACGAGCCTGTCTAATGTGACTGGATTAGTGATGGAAAGGCATACTCGAAATAGCCGTATTCTAAACTTAATTAATCGAAATATCTTAGAATTTATCACTCGGATAACGCTTCTAAACCGTCTGTAAAACGCTGTTAGCAAATATCTCCAAAAAAAAACACGATAAAAATTTGTGTTTAAGAGGGTATTTTATTACCAGAGAAAACCAGAAATATGTAATTTTTAAATCTGATTTTAGACGTATCGAGTCTTTTCCACAAAAAATATTAAATGGATTTCGAAAGATTGTTCTTTATCTACCTAGCATTCGCATGTTTTAAATGTAGGTCGTTGACAGATTTGTTAAATTTACAAAAAAGATTTTGTATTATACCACACCCATTTCAAATCAAATAATCATGCAGTAAAATAAATCGATACATTATCTGGGTATCGCGTGTTTTAGAATTTTAATTTTAGTTTAAATAAAATCATTAAAAAATATATACGTACATGTGTTTCTTGACGAAAATTGGTCCGTTTGTGTATTTATTTGCACATTTACAAACTAATATATTTCAAATTTTTTTAACATTCTTATTTAACTTAGACATTATTGAAAAATGATAAATACTTATAATCAAAAAAAATAATAACAAAAAGTACATAATTTTAATAGTTTTATCATCACGCCTTTCAGCATTTTAGGACGTAGGTATAAATTAAAGCAAATTTGGAATAAAATAAAATCGATCGAGTAATAATTTTAAAAAGCTGGTACGGAAAATAATTAATCTTTCTCATTGTAATCGCCCTGCACGACCGTAAGAACAACTTTCGACGAAATGTGGATTTTCGACCGCTGGCTGGTTAAACGTTCTTAAATAAAACAACGATCAAATTTTTTGTTTGCAAACAACGCCGATGTCTCGGATCGCTATTACGAAACATCCTTCGATTATCGATTACAAATTATTACGCTTATTCATTTGAACAAATTTGGATTAACTCGAAGAAAATACACAATGAAATAACCACAAAATGAAGATATTTTATTTATCAGACTTTTAATCTGCCGTGGGAATACATCGTAATTTTATGCAACATCCATCCCCCTGGGCGCGGTTACCAGAAATAAAACTAGTATTATTCGGCGATTATGAATCATGGTCCAACCCCTTCTTGCGCTGCCACCCTTCCAACATACAAAAGGATGAAATGACGTCATCCACCTCCACAGTTAGGCGACGGTTTCGAACAAAAAAAAACCTTCCCAATTGATAAATGTAATTAAGAGGAGTTAGAATGTAATTACATATTATTTATAAAGGTTTTTTCATTATTTGTTAGTTATTTTGCAAGGTTTTGGTAGGCAAAATTAAACTCAAGAGATAAGACGGGTACAATTCTGATTTCGTGTACAAGGATCCATGAAATGTGGACTAAACATGAAAATTCTGTATAGGTAGGTCAGATTAGAAAATAGTCTCTAGTTTCCGGTGTAATTTAATATTACCTTTGTTTTTTATTTATATGGTATTCTAGAACACTGTTTGACTTCATTTTTTAGCACATTCAAAAATATTTACACATTTATTTTACAAGGGTTCTCTTTTTTTCAGAAAATGGAACAAAAATACGCAATTTTTAACATAATGCCAATTTTGAAGGTCTTGTCATATAATGGGTGAGTGCTGCTCTTAATTTACCTAAACATGATCCATCATCTATGTATTGACGTTTTACATGTTCCAAATGCGGATTAAAATTCAACATTTACGATAGCAGCATCCATGGTTTTCTCAACTCCACGTAAAGTACGGTTAGGTCCGTTTCCCCGAACAATTTCAGATAACTTTGGGTCTGATACTGCCGGCCTTGGTACTGCTCAAATAACACATACGAAATACGGTGGAAACTTTATTCCGGCCAATTTAACAAGTGGTATTTGTAATTAGCCCACCCAATAATAATTACAAAGAGCTGATCAAAATAATTACTACTTATTCGAATTAACATCATTAATCTGTAAGACGAACCTCTTCATCGTCATTAAAAATATGTATTCATAAACTTTTTTACAATTTATGTAATATTTAACACAAGTTATCAACCAAACCGCACGTGAAGCCAGATTTTAAAATAAATTATTGCTTTATCAAAATTAGACGTATTTTCCACGGCAAAATTAAATTCTGTGGACAGTGTCAGTTTTTCGATATTTCATACCTACATACTATATTTATTTGCGATTTCGTCTCAAAATTGGGTAATTTTCCAATAACTTTTGGTTTCGAGAAAGTAATATTCTCGAAATCGAAAGAATTTTAAATAGTTGCATTTAAGAAACAATAAATTTTGAAAAATCAAGTAACATTTTCACACAATGAAAACAAGAGGTATGTATCCATTTTCCTCATTTAACCAATCCAAATGATAATATCATTACCTATTACTTTTACGGTAATATTATTAAAGAATACAATTAATGTCTAGGTACCTTATCCTGCGTTAATTTTACAGTGTACGTTTTGTGAAAGAAAGCGTTTAATTTTTTTTGCTTATTTTATAACTGGCAATACCATAGTACTACAATTTGAAAGAAACATACGTTCGAGGAATGTCTGTAGAAATATGATTTAAGACATTCGACGTTGTCGCATCTTCTTTCTTTTTCGTTTTCATACGAGTATTTATGAGAAAGGAGATTTTTGGGCAATCGTCGATGGCGTGCATACGATGTCTCCCTGGGACAAGTATAACAATAATTATAATTATAAGGCAACTTAAGATTGCTAAAAAAAATTGAATTCTTTCTTTTTTCTGAGCAGTTAAAATTCCGCTCACCATTATTACAGAAGCGAATAAGGCAGGAAAGGTAAAAAAAATTAAATGGGTTTCAAAATTCCCGGATAATTACTGTTTTTTACCCTTTTGCCCAATAATTACCCCAAATAAGAATTATACCAGGGAAGATAAGATCACCTTTCAACGTAATATTATTTCAAGTATTAACATTTTCTACAGGAGATTAAAAAATGCGGAAGTATTAACAGAAAATACAATTTTCGACTTTTTAATGAATTTGTACGACTACCTACCACTATCAAACCATAAATAAAATTATAATTCACATCTTTACTTATACAATTATTACCCTGAATACACCAAAACGAAGACTTGTACCCAAGAATACCGATTAGACAATAATTAAGATTTGGGTTCACAAATACCTAAGACTTAAATCATAAAGCACAGAACAGCGTGTTTGTAGAAATACCTAGTCGTCTTGACACTTATTCTTATTTTTCATCAAATAGCTAAGGGAACGTATCCATACTACGTGACCAACTTTATGCAATTTTTAACACCCCCCCCCCCCCCCCCCCCCGGTGACCAAAAACCTAAGCCCGCCGCCGCTTATTTGTAGGTACCAAGCGGGACATTTTGAAGACCCCCCCCTAAACGTGTCACGTAGTATGGGTACGTTCCCTAATAATGAATTAATCAATTAGATATTCACACAAATTGGCGGTTTTCCTAGTTTGGCCCAACGAAAGGCCGGCGGTTATCGCTAACAATGACCAATTATACAAATAATTGACTGATTGTTTTTCACACTATCGACAGCGAGATAACCGAGGCCATTAGGGAGACACTGCACTGTTGGGCTGCATTATTTACATTTACTGAGAACATTTAACTATTATTGAACTGATAATCAAATTTGTCGAAATTAAATATTTTGAACACATTCTTACTTAGACTGGCCACACTTACTGCCAATCTAGTAAAAATGTTTGAAATTTCAGAGTTGTTTCTGATATGTAATAAAACCAAGTATGAGAAGAATGCAAGGTTAGTGTAAACGTAAAGAAATTAATCCTTATATGGTTTGGACACGCACAGCGGATGGGCGAAGAAAGGAGTGTTGTCGAGAGAATTTAGACTCACAATTCGATGGAAGACATGACCCAATAAAGTGAATCATACTTGATTCTGGTGATGAAGGCGAAATTGGGTATGGATGAAGCAAGGGCTGTTCGCCAAGACAGAATAAATATCATAAAATAGAATGTCGTGTACCTATTCAATCATTAAAACCATAATGGAATGCTCAAGATGACAATTTCAGAAAGAAAAATAACGAGTAAAATTCAACAACCCAATGAACGAAATTTCAGTGCGAAATTGATGTAAAATTTCAAACTGACATATCGGAAATTAGCACGATTAAAAAAAAAAAGTGTTTTAACCAGCCAACTCGCCCTCAAATGTAAATGACAAAAAATAATCAATACAGGTGTGATCTCAGAGCGCTGAATTTGGGTGGGGACGTTCGAGCACCAAGTGCAAAACACATTTGGGACATGTGTGAATGCGAATGAAGCAAGGAGGGTACAAATACGTAATTTTGTGGAGTTCTATCCTGCGGCGAAGTGCCTAACGTTTCTTTTTACATGGATTTGGGTTATGGTACAATACATTTTAGGCAATAAAAAACTAAATGCAAGCTATGAAATTAAACCGATCCTTGGACCTTTTAATAATAATAATAATAATTGGCTAATTTATATAGCGCCGTTTTCATGGAAAATCACCTCAAGGGCGCTGTACAAATATCATATAAAAGAATTAATATTACTGGCTTAAAACTAAGTTTTATATTCGAGATAGCTGCTTATTGCTTATGCTACCTTTTTGCACCTTTCCAGACTTTTCTAGAACACCGTTCAAAACGAAATAATGCTGAAAGAGTGGCAAAATATATCTAACAAGAGAAACATTATTTACACAGCAATTCGCACCTCAGCGGAACACTGGACTATGGACAACATAACTCAAGAGACGAGCGAGCCATTCCATAAAAAAAAATCTGCGTTTGAATATAAACCAGTAATGGCATTGGCCTGGTCTTGTGGGATGGATAATCCACAAAGAACCTGAGAAAAAAACCAACAGACAACTAGAACCATCAATTTATCGAGATAAATAAGTAGAAATATTGAGTCAGGTTATTATTATACAATGGCATTTTTTTATCGGTCATGGCCATTGTAAAACATGATCAGAATTAAATCATATAGAAATAACAAAGGCGTTAGATAAACCGATTAAGACGCAAGGTGCAAGTCTTTGAAATTCGGATATTATATAAGAATACAATCCTGAAAATGAAAAACCTTGGACAAAAACGGGCGACTAATTTAGAAGTTCTTCCAATGAATGGCCAAAATTTGTATTAGTCATAAAAGGAAGAAAATTACGAATACCTTACATGCATCAAGAAGATTGACAAATACAAGGTTAACCAACATTTGCATTCCAGTGGAAGATAAATGACTGGTAATATATTTATTTTAATTTCATGATTTTATTTTACGAGTTCACCTGTGTTGTGGAGGACATTTCACATGGGCAAGTAGGGAAATTTTAATGAAGATAAAAAAAATTACATTATAGATATAAAAAATTAAAATATAACAGGTATAAACAATTATAGTAATACAAGACACAAAAAACTTTTGAAAAATTAAATTGGAAAAAAGAATTAGTATAATAACGAGCCAAGTATGTACCTACCTGGGTACATTATAGGGCGATGACTGCCCTAAAGATAGCTGATCTCTGATAGGAAGGGGTATCAGACGAATGATGCATACAGGTGTTTTAAAAAAAATAGTCAAATACTCAAGTTTTGAAAGCAATCCGTACTTTCTTTCGCCTACTGAAAGATCTTCTGAGTCATGCTAGATAGAATCAAGCCTTATTTTACGACCCTCCCACGTTACTACCCTTACAGGCTGGGTACCTAGGTTAGGTTGGTTGATTCGAGATATTGCGATATTCAATATGCCAGCCTCCAAGTTAAAATAAAAGAGGGGAAGGCGCCAGTTTCATTTTCGTTTTTCAAAACGTGTTTTACAGATAAAGAAATTATGCCAGTCAAATAACAAAACAACAATGTTCCTACGGCCACACCAAGTTATTTCTATGGTGAACCCCACTTCCTGAAAATAAAATCTTTACCTGTGAAGGAAGGCATGTTATAAGGGTAGAAATATGGCTGAAAAGTTTAACAATTTGTATTGAATACGGCATTTCAACACCATTCAGTACATTTTGAATAGATTCGCAAGCTTTTAGCTATAATGTCATCTTCTAGTAGAAGTAGTTACAATGGACCGTTCCAAAAAATGTTCACAAGACAAATCCATTGTGTCCTCCACATAAAATCGTGTAAAATTGAAACTTTTGATAACCCAAATCAAATAATTGGGGACATTATCGATCAAATCATCTGAAATTCAACAAAGTATTATGTAATTAGGTTCTAGCATGCACCCCCCTCCCTCGGGACGAATTTTTTTACAACACACCCCCAAGATTTAAAAAAGGAAAAATAGATAAATTAGGAAGTTATATTAGTGCTTGAAACTATACATTGTTATAATAAAAAAACAATAATCGAAGATGCAAAGGTACCAAATCTTTCAAACCACTACTGACCAAATCGCGTCTGACGAAATGAGAAGTGACAGAATTCGTGTAGCACGTATTACGGAAAAAAATAGTCAAAAAGTGCGTAAAATATATTGCAAACTTCAAAAATACGATTGCAGATAGCTAATATATGTTTAAAACATAAGCATTTCGTGTTTTAGAAGGTGGGGTCACCATTATACTATCATGTTCAAGTGCACGCCTAACATTACTACGATACGATTGACAGATGACAAGATGAATGCCGCAAAAACACATATAATGCTATAATTTAGGAACCAAAATTGTTATTAATGATCAGTTTTAGGCGTTGTATACAATATAGGGGTTCAAAATTAAACATTTGGCAATCAAAAACGGTAACTAGAGGAATCTCAAATATCGTCGCAAACCGGGCGATGACGCATCGATCGACGACCCAACCTAGAGTAAACGATGAATTACACGAATTAAAACTAGTCGCCAAAGCATTTTACGACATTTTAGGAACTTAAATTATCAAAGATAACATAGCTGGGGACTAAATTTTACAGAAGTTATTTGGTTAAAGCATTGTCATCGGTTTCGGGCAGCGTCAAATCGCCCTTCAACTGTCGGCAAATTTGAGCGATACGTATCTCAGTAAATAATAATGCAAAACGAGAAATATGTACTCACCATCGTACCGCTCGGCTTGTTCAGCCAGCTTTGCTTTATAAACATTATCCTCCCTTTCCGACATTTTAGATGTTTTACGATTTATCACCAACTGCACTAAATCGTCAGCTCACGATTTTACCAAGATGGCCGCGCCCGCCAACACAAGAATACTTCGATCCGTAACTGCGAAAACCTGACTGTGACGTAAATCCTGCTACTAACTTCCGGTTTTACAAATAAAAGGTTGCCAGTAGAAAAAATGTTGCCTGTAAGAACTTAAATTAATTTTTATTCCATTTCAATACCTACGCGGAATAAAAATATTGGAACCGTAACTTTTCTACCGTTTAACCAATTTGATCAAATTAAATATAAACGTACTTGCTTAAGTCCCGGCATTGCCCGGGCTTTACACAGAGTTTTAAAAATCACATTTTCAATAATTTCCCTCTTGTTTTGAATGTCAAGCGTCCAAAATTTCGTCAATAAACATTAAAATTCTGCTGGGGTGAGAAAAGTGGTTCCTGACAACTCAGAATCAATTCAACTCAACACCTCTTTCAAAAGTCATTAACAGCTAACCTAACAAATAACCTGAAAAAAATAACCCATAACCTAACCTAACGTAACCTATTTAACCAAGTTTATATTTTTCATCACTTTGAATGACTTTTGAATTTCTTTTTCAAAGAAGGTGTTGAGTTGACTTAATTCTGAGTTGTCCGGTCACCGGAAAAAGTATACGCGGATGGTTAGTCGAAATCTCATGTAGACAGTCACCTTCCTCTTGTTTTGAAAATCAAGTGTCCCAAATTTCATCAATCTGGGAATGAACTGTAGATTTGCATAAAAAAAACAAAGCGCCGCCATTGTCATTCTTGTCGTACATTGAAAATATCTTTATATTAAATATATATTGACCATACCTAGTAGTAAAATAAAGTAGAGTAAGTAAAGTAAAGTAGTAGTACTAAAGTAGTAAATTGTATGATTTTTAAAAAATCTTTTATGTAAGGGTGTTAATTAAAACCGTTTTGTTTATAATAAGGGTAATATTTAACGAGGGGTGTTATAAGTTTGACTGTGTGGGTGTGTGTGTGTGTAAGTATTTGTCTGCGGCATCGTAGCTCCTCAACGAATGGACCGATTATGATGCGATTTTTTTGTTTGAAAGCTGACGTGATCGAGATGGTTCTTAGTTACAATTCATGAAAATCTGTTCAGGTGTTTCAAGGTCATCAGCTCTTTCTTGTGTCGGAGGTTACTTAAAATTTTGAAAATTTTACTTATGTTTGTGTATGAATATTAACTCAACGGAATGTAATTTTCTTTTCTAATGTCCGTATTTATATAATAATAGTAATAATTCTTTATTCCAGGATGAGGGGAGGATAGTGCAATCCCACACGTTCCATATTGTTACATAAACATATTAACATAGTAAAAAAAAACAAACAAAAAAGAATTTGGTGATAATAATAAAGATAATCCAATATTATACAGGGCGTGGTTTTGAGTGACCTCGGGTCCAGTGCTCACTCAGGAGTGGGGCTTGGGGCTTGGTACTGGAAGGCTGCGATCACCACCGTGTTGTCGGAGCCGCATTCTAGCTTCAGTGACCCGGTTCTTCTCAGGCTGGCGAATCCACGCAGTCCTAATTCCGTAAACGTTATCGATGCACTGCTATATCCTCTGCATCCAAATATTACTCTCCGTGCATTATTATAAATATTGGATCCGGAGTCGCTCCATCGAGCTGATTTGTTAGTGACACCATGTTTCACACGTACACAGGCTAGTGCAAAATGCACTGAACATTGTGTTTTTTTTTTAACAATATTGCTGTATGCTTTATGCTGCATATTTTTTTTATTATTTAAATCCAGAGCTCTATGAGATAATTAAAGATTTCCAATTTCTTGTTTTCCTTTAGACAAATAATAATTAAGTTTTCATGTTTTATTTTTCTCCTTCACCTAAAATTTTTTTTTGAACGGCAGGTAATAGGGCAGATAACATCCGACGCTGACACTGTAATCAGTCATAATGTTGGTCAGGAAATGTCCGAAACGTTTTTTAAAGCAGAAAGAAGGACAACATCGCGTAATAACCCAAAAATAAATAAAGATAAATCAATAAAAAAATAATACGTTGCCCAGATGTTAATGCAAAGTGTCACAAAAATAAATTTCAAATCTCCGCAAGTTCAATAAATAAATGTTGGTATATTTTGTTAATAGAAAATAAATTTATGTGTTTATAATAATTAAAAAATATATAACAAGAGGTGGCGGCGTACTATTGTCAGTACCAACCAAACTGAATTCGAGGAAACTGAAATGCCTTCACAAACATCTTGAGCAAGTATTTGTAATGGTTTCCTTAAAAAAACAAAAACTTATAATCGGTTGCACATATATACCACCAGCCTCCGGCCTGCAAACATATAAAGATCACCACCTTGAAGTTGAAACTATGCGAAGAAAATTTCCTAATGCTACATTTATTCTGATGGGTGACTACAACATTCCAAATATCCCAAATATCATATGGGACATTGAGAATATCGCGTCCTCGAGCCCGGACAACATCGATCATGGCTCCCATGAAATTTTAGAAATGACCAACTTTTTAAATTTTCATCAGAAAAACCATGTGTTCAACATCAATTCTCGTATTCTCGATCTTGTCTTTACAGATTCTTCTAGTGTTAATGTTTATGCCTCTGATGAAATGATTCTTCCAATCGATAAATACCACCCCCCCCCCCCTAATAATCATTTACCTCAATACTTTTGTTAAAAAGGTAATTGACCCCACGATTGTCAAACGTAATTTTGAAAAAGCAGATTACCGAAAGATTATAGAATTTTTATCTACTAATAATTGGGCTTATGATCTCACTTGTAAAAGCACAAGTTTAAATGAGGCTTTAAAATATTTTTACAATTCAATTTTTCAAGCAATCGATAGCTTTGTTCCCCTACAAAAATATTACACTTCTAAATTCCCTAAATGGTTCGATTCTGAACTAATTAATCTAATATACGATAAAAAATTGCCCACAAACGTTATAAAATAAATAGAAGGCTAAATAATTATATCGCATTCTCTGTTTTGCGTAAAGATTGTACCAGGAAATGGAAAGTATGTTTTAAAAAATACACAAACAATGTTGAAAATTCTATTTTAAAAAATATTATATATCTATATAATATTTATATATATAATATTTATCTATATACATATATCTATTTTAATAAATTTTGGAATTACGCTAACTCCTTTCGGAAAAATAACTCTAACTTTCCTGGTACAATGTTTTACGGGAAAAAAGCGGGTCATGACAAAAACTATATTGTAAATTTATTTGCAGATTTCTTTAAGAGTGTATAAGTTAAAGACAATGACAACATTTTATCTGATAAACCCCCAATTTACCGAAAGCTCACTCAACTTGCATAACATCCATGTGGAAGTAAATGATGTTGTGACTTTTATCAAACAGCTGGATATCAGGTCGAATTCGGGGCCAGATATGATTCCCTCAATATTACTCAAAAACTGTGTTCATGTTCGTCGAGCTCTTCCTATTACTATAATTTTCAATTAATCTTTATCTACAAGTTGTTTTCCTGAAATTTGGAAAAGTAGCTTTATAACACCCATTTTTAAAAAAGGTGATAAAAGTCAAATTGAAAATTAAAGACCCATATATATTATGTCATCACTACCTAAACTTTTTGGAATGATCATGCATCAAATTAAACCGCTTATATCAATATTTCAACATGGTTTCATGCCAGGCAGATCTACGTCATCTAACTTATTGGTTTTATTTCTAATGCACTTTCCAAGGGTCACCAAGTTGACACTATTTATACTGATTTTAGCAAAGCCTTTGATACTGTTTCTCATCGCATTTTAATGAAAAAATTAGAACACTTGGGAATAAGCGGCAACTTTCTCGAATGGCTTAGAAGCTACTTATCATATAGAAAACTATCTGTAAAAATTAACTCAACAACCTCATACACTTTTTTTGCCTTAAGTGGGGTCACCAAGGTTCCCACCTAGGACCAATTCTTTTCCTACTATTTATTAATTCGATAATATTCACTTTCTTCTATTTGCCGACGATCTAAAGATGTTTAAATCGATTGAAAATTCTTCCGATTGTTTAACTCTACAAATGAACTTAAATAAACTTTATGAATGGTGCATCGCAAACTAATTA
Source organism: Limnephilus rhombicus (assembly GCA_929108145.2). NCBI lineage: Eukaryota > Metazoa > Arthropoda > Insecta > Trichoptera > Limnephilidae > Limnephilus > Limnephilus rhombicus. The sequence continues at coordinate 18,126,011 of OV815291.1, forward strand.
TATCTTAATATCAACAAATGCCAAACGATCATTTTTCATAGATCTAAAACCCCCTTACTCTTCGATAAAAGAGTCTTTGAATTTAAGGACCTTGGCGTTATCTTTGACTCCAAATTACGCTTCTTGAATCACATTATTAGCATTACCAGTAAGGGATTACAAATGCTTGGGTTTATCCTCAGAATCGCTAAAGACTTTAATAACATAAAAACCATAAAATTACTATACACGTCTTTGGTAAGAAGTCAGGTTGAATACAATTCAAGCATTTGGTGTCCTCATTTCAACTCTCATTGTTTACAAATTGAAAAAATTCAAAATAAATTTTAACGATTTATTAATTTCAAAATTGGTGTTCCTATTATTGAAATCAATTATGCCAATTTACGCAGTAATCTTAACTTATCGAAATTATCTGAAAGGCGAAAAATATTTGATCTCCTTTTATTGTATAAAATTGTACATTCAAGATTGGACTGCCCTGACGCTATAAACTTGTTATCCTTACATATACCTCCAAAATATACTAGACGAAATATTTTATTTTACAACAATAACTTCGCTACGAATTCTGTGATGGAAAGAATACACAGGTTGGGCAATGAACTAACTGATGTCGCTGACATTTTTAATTTAAATTTCGATTCATTTAAAGCCAAATTAGTCCACCACTTTTAAGATGTAAATAATGAATGACAAATCATTTTATTTTATTACAATTTTATTTTGTTTATTGTTTTTTTATTGTTCTTATTTCAAAAGCATACAACGAGTAATTAAGTAAAAATTAATGTGTTTTGATTATTTTTAATGTTTTTGTTGCTCGTAGGTATATGTACATACGAGTTCTCTAAAGTTATGTTACATTGAGTTCATGCTTTATTTGTATATTTTGTATTATTTTTTTTATTTTGTGTTATACGTTGTTATAAATGAAATTTGTATTTTATATGTAAAAGCCTTCGATCAAGTATTATCTAGGTCAATGGTAAAAGCCCAATAGGGCGTAAATAAATAAATAAATAAATAACAAGTTATAACATATATTTTACTTTCAACATAACATTACATTTTACAGCCATAAAAAAAGAAAACATCACAAATGTCAAAAGTCGGTGGGCAGATTTTGATTATGTCGGCCGTACATTGTAAAATTATTGGCCTATCGTAATTTTGTTTATTGTTGTTTTGCTTGAATCATTCAATATTTATGCATTCAACAATCTAACAAAAACAATACTTAAAACCATTCCGGATGAGCATACCGTATTGCGTGAGTAATTACATCTTGAAATTCTGTATGGCGTATTAATTAAATCATTAAATTAATGTACTCCTTCATTGACATTACAATGAAAAATAATGTTAAATGTTTATTTTTACATGTAATGACAGTACCTCTTTTCCAAATGTATGAATGTTACTGTTGTTATACAACTGTACAATGCAGGGAAATTGTATATTTTGACATGGATAGGATTTATTAATTGATATTATTTTTATTTCTTTGAAGCAATTCAACAAGATGTCGGAGATTGCACCCCGGTTTGGGGCTGACAACGACATTGGCCTCACACTTGAGTTCGGCCCCTTTGAGACGGTTCACAGATGGAAGCGTATGCTGGAATGTGATGAGTTTGTGGGAGCAAGGTAATGTTACAGTTATCATTCATTACCGTGTTTGTTATGAACTAACGCATCTCTGATGTTATATCCTATTATTCTGTCACTGAAATGGAGGGTAGCTTGGTAAATAATGGCTTTATTATCTCCAATCTCATCTTCAAATCTGTAAAAATCATGGTTTTAAGTTCTTTAATTATAATTTCGTTCTTTGGTTTTAATTTCGTTTACAAACTTGGAAAACGGGGTTTCAATGAAAAAAATACAGGCAGTTATCATAATAATTCATTTTTAAGCTAACACATGCTAATCATAACCCAACCTTGTTTATATTAACTATTTTCCTAGAAATTTAACAATCCTGCGCATAATATGAGAAATGTGCAAAATTTTGCATAATTGTTAGTTCTACAGTAGAATATTGGATTACACCGTCATCCCAAGTGGTTCGCTACGTTTGATGACCTAGCGGGGTTGTCCGGGTTCATGGGGTGAGGTTTGTCCGGATATTGGTGGCTGATGTGTCTGCCCGCCAATTGCGTGGCAGGTCAGATTGGAAGAGACTGGTTGAGGGAGATCTTTTGACCTCTCTAGCAGGACTCTCAGCAGAATTTGGACCGAAGTGGAAGGGATGACTTCATTCATCTGGCCACACTGAACCCCAGATTCCTACCCATCCCTCGCATCTTTTTCCTTTCCAGAACTTCCTCTCCTTCTTTTCCCTAAAAATACCCTCCACACAGCTTCCCCAAGATGATATCGGCCCTGAGGGCAATTATTTTCCTCAGGGCCTCCTGTGTGGAGCTAATGTAAAAAAAAATAAAACGAAATTATAATGCTTGTAACTTAGACCTAGTCTTGTAATTTGGTTCTTTGGTCTTGTGTAAGTTTTGAATATTTATATATGTACATATTTTTGTTCTCAGCTATTTACAAGTATGATAATATAATTGCAGGCGAAGCAAGCATACAGTTGTTGCATACAAGGACTCCGTCTATGTATTTGGAGGGGACAACAGCAAGTCCATGCTGAATGACTTGCTTCGATTTGATGTGAAGGAAAAATCTTGGGGACGTGCTTTCTCTGTTGGTACTCCACCCGCTCCAAGATATCACCATTCCGCTGTCGTAAGTTATACTTATTATTATTTTATCAATTTATTACATGCTAACACCTTTAATCAAAGGTTTTCGTAATTCGGTGGTTCCGCAGAAGAACTTAATAAAAATCTACTCATTCAAAGGGGTAAATTAACTTAAATGACACATTGCCAGTGATGTATGAATAACAAAGATGCTACAAAATATCTTCATTCAACCGTGGATGAAAGTAAATACTGATTTTAATCTAATAGAATATAAAAAAACAAGAGTGCAATTTACACTCGGTAGAAGTGAAACCTTCAGAATACTCAAGTAGACAAGAGTGGGGAGGCTATGAAGCACCGCATAAAGAGTAGACCGATTATACTATCTCATTCTCTCGCAGGCTAAATCCTATAGATACAGATGTATGTATTTGTCTCTTTTTATTGTCGTTATTTTTCGTTTCATCGAGTTTCAAATCACAACGGTGCTAAAGAAGTTTTCACTTCAATAATAACTGGCAGGGCATCATTACAAAACTGTGTTTCATAACTCTATATATTATCCCTCTAAGCATAGCACTGTCTTTGTAAAATGGACCTAGTGGTGCTATCTATGAGGGTGGTCCCAGAAGTACCCGACCTGACGTATAGATGGCGGTTGTTACTTTGAAAAAATTTCTATGGTAGAAAGTACCAACCTTATAAAGCTTAAGTTTCAAGACGCTACATCATTTAGTATTTGTTTGGCAGCCATCAACAGTGAAGACTCGGTGAATTTGTAATCAAGGAAAAAATTGGTCATCATTATGTGATTCTCCTTCCTTTTCCTAAAAAACCCTCCACACAGCATCCCCAAAGATGACATAGGCCCTGAGGAAAATTATTTTCCTCAGCGCTTCCTGTGTGGAGCTCATGTAAAAAAAAAAAAACTTTCATTTGAAAGGTTTAGGTCCAACCAATATCAAAGCCGCGCTAGATTCTACTCTGGGGGAATCTGCTCCTTCGTTTACAACAGTAAAATATTGGGTGGCAGAGTTTAAACGAGGCCATACGACCTGCTAAGACGAACATCGCAGTGGTCGACCAAATGAGGAGACCATGCCAGAAATTGTAAAGAAAATTCACAAAACGGTATTGGATGACCGTTGATTGAAAGTGCGCGAGGTAGCAGACATGGTAGACATTTCAAAAAGTGATGTGCTGCCCCATTCCCCTCCCGTGTCCCCTTCCGCGTTCCGCTTCCACCTACTCCGCCTTCCCCCCTCCCGAGTCTCCCGTCATGTGAACCCTCTCCCCTCATGCGTTCCCATCCCCCTCCAGCATTACCCTTCCACTTTCCCCTCCCTTCCTCCCTGTTGCTATATGAAATATACACATTTTTTAAACTTTAATAATGCCAGAGCTCACCATAATATATAGAAACCTTTGCAGACATGCTCACAACAAATCCCTAAAGTTTCATCGCAATCGGATGAATGGTGTAGGAAATAATTTCATAACACCGGAGAACCATCATTATGTATAGAAACCTTTGCGGCGTGTGCGCAACAACTCGCCAAAGTTTCATCAAAATCGGATGAATGGTATGGGATCGCATACGGGACAAACAAAGAAACATTCATTTTTATACATAAAGATTAATAATATAAATTTTATTTTTTGTTTAACCGGTCAGCAGGTCAAAATTCAGATATATGCGTTAGAAATACGACAGCAGTCAAGTACAATAAGCGTTGTTCGGGCATATTTGTACCTACACCCATGTATTCCTCCCGTCTTACCTACCTATCCTTATATATCCATCTTTCCACTGTCACCGGTTGAAGATTGATTCTAACCGCAAACATCAGTACAATTTCAACACCCGCGCGGCACTTACAGCCAAGTACTTTGGTCTCGTCGCCTTATATTCGAAACCCGGAACCGCGCAAGCTACGTGTTTTTTAACAGTGGAGTTTTCTTTAGTGCATGAGTGTGGGACCCCGGGATATCACCAGCAAGGTAGTATCATCTTGTTTTCGGTTGACATCCCATTTTTTCCTCTTCATCCTTTTCGTTCCAATAGTGGTAGGTAAAGATTTTAGACTCCGCGGAAGAAAATAACAACTTCCAATAGCTATCGAAACATTGGTCCTTCGAGCCGGATGTAGAATTTACCTTGATTCTTTACAGATTAGTTTAATTTACATGATTAGAAATTGTACTCAAACTCGTTTCATTACAAGATTATTATCAATAGTAGGTAGTTTCGGTACGGCTTATCAGTTCAGCTGGTAGGTAGAGAATATTGGGTGCAAATAGAATACTTTATTTGTTGCAAGTAGATACTTACTATTATAATTGTTAATTTACGTATTTAATACATTTCAAAATGGATAAGGTTGCAATCAAGATTGGTTCGTTAAAATTAAAATGGCAAAGACTGTTTGGGCGAGTGCAAGTCGCATATGATCTCATTAAAGATTTAGAGCAAAAAACAAAACTTTGTCAATTTAAGGCGAGAATGGAAAAAATTGAACACACGTACGAAGAGTTCCAAAACATTCAATGCGAATTGTCGGATCTGGTTTCGCTTCCGGAATTCGAATCAAAAAACGATATTTTGGAAGTTTCACGCGTTTTTGAAGAATTATATTTCCAAGTCACATCAGCGCGTGACATTCAATTGGAAAAAGGTCACACAAGCCATGACATTTCAAATGAGGAAACTCAACTGCGACCGATGCGTAGCTTACTAGCTCCGGAAATAAAAATTCCTATATTTAGTGGAAACATTGGAGAGTGGCCACAATATTTTAATTTATTCGGGAGCCTTGTTCATGACAGTACTATTTTGAGTGACATTGAAAAATTTCATTATTTATTGACCTCTTTGAAGGGAACAGCTTTGTCATTGGTTAAGACTATTCCATTGATTCAAGAAAATTATGAGTTGGCTTGGGAAACACTATAGAGCCATTATTCGGAATCTAGAGCATTATTTATATATTACGCCAACTCGATTTTAAATTGCAATTTTGCTAATAATAGAGAGATTTTGCATGTCCTGCGTGAAAATCTCTCGGGGCTTCGCGAATTACATCGAGGAAAATTATTTGAAGAATTCGTTTGTCATATGGTTCTGCAAAAAATAGATTTAAAAACGCGTCGGTCTTTTGAATCTCTTGTTAAAAAAGATGAAATACCGGATACTGGAAAATTAATAGAATTTTTAGCAACCCAAAATCGAATAAATATGCTTTCAGATATTCAAGATAAAAAGATTCCTAAGAGGGTATTATTTTCAAACGCGACCTCAAACGAGCATAATGTTAATAAAATTACTTGTATAATGTGTAATCACACACATCACTTGACAAAGTATCAAGACTTTCTATCACTAAATGTAGACAGTAGTAGGGACTTTGTAAAAAAGGAAAAGTTGTGTTTCAATTGTTTGAATCCACATTTCATTAAAAATTGTAGATCAAAATTTCGTTGTAGAATATGCAACAAAACGCACCACAGTTTGTTACATACTGACGAAAGGTCTCTTTCGCCAAACAACCGCAGTACTGCAACGGATGATTCTGTACATTGTAATATTGCTTACGGGCTATCAAAACGTTCGATATTACCTACCGCGCTGGCAGAATTCCTTGACTGTTCTGGACGTAAACACAGAGCGCGGATTTTAATTGATACGGGGAGTGAAGTGTCGTTTATTTCTGAAAACCTATATAACATTTTAGGACTACATTCACAAAAATGGTCCGGGAAAGTTCGGGGTGTAAACAATACTATTGTCAACAACATCCAGGGTTTAGTTACCTGTAAAATATACTCTATTCAAAATCACTGCTTTGTGAAAGGGCAAGCTATAAGAATATCAAATATTACTTCTAAAATTACGCCCGTAGATTTACAAGAATCATTTGAAGATTTCAAACATTTAAATTTGGCTAACCCAGATTTCCAAAAGCCAGGAGACATTGATTTTCTAGTGGGATCAGATTTGATTGCGAACATATGGAGACAAGGATATGTTTCAAGCCTTAAATGTAATTTGCTAGCAGTGAATACGATATTCGGGTATGTTATCATGGGTTCATGTTTACAAGGTTATAATTCCGTACAACCCGTTGTGACGTCAGCGTTAACTGCAGTTGAAAATAGTGACTTCCACGCGGTAATTCGTTTCTGGGAAATTGAAGAGGTTTCTAACGAAATTATTCAGAATAAGGACGATAATGAATGCGAAACCATATTTCAATCAACAGTCAACCGGGAAGGGTGCAGCAGGTATATCGTGGCACTACCTTTCAAGAGCAGAGATCATGTGGATATCGGATGCACATATGATATCGCCCTTAAGAGATTTTATAATCTTGAAAAACGCTTGTCATTAAATCCAACATTGGCGGAACGCTACTGTAAATATATGAAGGATTTCTTAGAGCAAGGCTTTATGACAAGAGTATCCCCATCGACTGAGATACCGAATACTTATTACATTCCACATCATGCGGTTGTTCAAAAAATAGGAAATGATATTAAAATTCGGGTGGTCTTTGACGCCTCATGTAAATCTGATAAACAAATTTCGCTAAACGATTGTTTATATTCGGGTCCAAAATTACAAAATGAAATAAGTCACATACTTTTAAAATTCCTTATATACCCGATAGTACTCACTACGGATATACAAACAAATGTTTCTCCAAATTCGAATGAGAGAACAAGATACAAATTTTCAAAGGATTCTTTGGCATTCTTCACCTTTACAGCCGGTAGGGCAATATATACTTGGTACTGTCACATTTGGCGTGACTTCTTCGCCCTATTTGGCCATAAGAACTTTACATCAACTGGTGAAGGATGAAGGTACTTGATTTCCAAAGGCTTCTAAAGCACTGTTGTCGGACACATACGTGGACGACATCGTAACCGGTGAATGGGAACCGGAAAGCGCCGCTCAGCTGCAGACGGAGCTAAAAGAACTCCTTACAAAAGGAGGCTTTCAATTGAGAAAATGGATGAGCAATTCGCAGTCAGTTTTAAATAACATTCCAATTGAGCACCGGAGCCACACGAGTGGTAAAGTTGCATTTGATGATAGAACATCTTTCTCGTTGAAAATTTTAGGTTTAATTTGGAATCCTGATAAAGATACATTTTCATACTCGGTAGAAGAAAAAGAAAAGGTTTTTACAAAACGTGCAATACTGAGCTGTGTTGCACGTATTTTCGATCCCATTGGATTAATAACACCTGTTGTTTTTAAGGTGAAATGCCTTCTACAGGAACTATGGAAATTAAAGCTAGGTTGGGATGACTCCCTCCCGGAAAATATTGTTCATTTATGGGAAAATTTCTTGGATGAATTACCTAGGTTATGTTTTTTACAAATACCGAGACATTGTAGTACAATAAAAGGCTCAAATTGTACTTTAGTAGGATTTTCAGATGCGAGCGAATTGGGTTACGCGGCTTGCATATATTTGGTTACCAACGAAGCACAGCCTCAAGTCACATTACTTACGAGTAAATCTAAAGTTGCACCACTGAAAATATTATCAATACCACGTCTCGAGCTTATGGGAGCTTACCTACTTTCAAAGCTGGTAAAAATGACGAAGTCATCGATAGAAACTCTCGTGAAAATTACAGAAATAATATTGTTTTCCGATTCCACCATAGTTTTATCATGGATTAAGACACCACCTCATACTTTGAAAACTTTTGTCGCGAACCGCGTTATCAAAATTATTGATGAAATCGAGGACGCAAAGTGGCACCACGTTACGTTAAAAGAAAATCCAGCCGATTTTGCTTCTCGCGGATTATGTCCATCGCAAATAATAGATAACCGATTGTTGTTTCAAGGGCCTCCTTGGTTGGCTCAGCCAAGTCAGAAGTGGCCATTGTCTTTACCGGAAAAATTAAAGGTTGAAGAGCTACCGGAAGTAAAATCCCACGTCTCAACAGTTCACAGGCCGCTTGATTACTATGAGGGCCTACAATTTTTCCCATTTTCTTCTTGGAACCGTCTTCGGAATGTGGTCGCTTGGTCGCTTAGGTTTATTTACAATACGCAACAACGGACCAAGGATGCTCGTAGATCTGGAATTCTGACCGGCGCAGAAATAAATCGCGCGGTCACCCTAATAGTAAAATGCGACCAGCAGTTTCATTTTCCCGAGGAATTCAGAATGCTGCATAATGATGCGGTCAACTCAGTGGCATTTCAAAAATTAAATGTGTTTGTTGACCACAAAAACATAGTTCGCGTTGGCGGGCGGCTCCGCAACTCTCATTTAAAATATAATACCAAGTTCCCAATAATCTTGGCAAAAAACAGTAAGATTGCGGAACTGTTAATATCTTATTACCATAAGGCCTATCTACACGCTGGTTCACGAACTCTGCAATTCGTGATTCAGCAAAATTATTGGATTGTATCGGCACGTAATAAAATCAAGAAAATGGTGTCCAAATGTGTGAGATGCGCGAGATTGCGAGCGTCCCCGCAAAATCCCCTCATGGCCAGTCTGCCAGAAGCGCGTGTTACGCCCAAACGCGTATTCAGTCGTGTGGGGTGGATTTGGCCGGCCCATACTCTTTTAAAATTTTATTTTTTATTTATTTTATTTTTTTATTTTTTTTATTTTATTTTTTATTTTTTTATTTTTTTTTTTTTTTACAGTGAATACCGCACAAGAATCTCAACTGCTCCCGTCTGGAGCCAGTGAGACTATGGCATCCCCAATTGGGGTATGTTGTGAGGCTTAAGGTAGTGGGGAAGGGAAGGAGGTGGGGAAGAGAAAGGTTGGGAAGTACCTGGCTATTCAGATCTGGTCACTAAACACGGCTAAAGCCATTTTCAAGCAACGTTTCAATTCTGAATGGTGGTCTTACACCAGGGCGATACTGATAGTATCTTCCACTCTGGAACATGCCGCAAATATACTATATATTATTTTAAATGAATTAATTGTGAAATAACACAAATTAATCAAATAAAATTTATTTGCGACCTCCGGATTGTGAGTCAAGAGTCTTACCCACTGGACTACGGAGGTCGTCAAAGAAGGAAAACGCAGAGGTGCTAAGACATACAAGGCTTACTTTGCGATTTTTGTTTGCATGGCAACGAAAGCGATACATCTCGAGGTCCTTTCGGATCTCTCGTCTGAAGCCTTTATCGCTACCCTCGATAGGTTTGTTTCATGACGGGGTATTTGTTAGGCCATTTATTCGGATTGCGGTACGAACTTTGTTGGGGCGAAATGCCATTTGATTGGAACACAAAATTTTTTAAATAGTTGTCGTAATGATGAACAAGTCATGCGTACATGTTCAGAAAAGGGAATAGTGTGAAACTTTAACCCTCCCTCCAGTCCTCACTTCGGAGGACTATGGGAATGGAACATTTGAGTCGTAAAAAATCATTTAAAACGAGTAATAGGGGACACTTCATTGACGTTTGAGGAATTTACAACTATATTACATAAAATAGAAGCCATACTAAATTCTCGTCCTCTCTGTCCTCTAACCTCAGACCCTGAGGACATTCAGGCCCTTACTCCAGGTCACTTTTTAATTGGAGAACCGTTAATTTCGATTCCAGAATATAACTATTCGGAGGTTAAAATAATTCGTCTCCATCGGTGGGAACATTTAAAGAAAATGACACAACATTTTTGGCAGCGCTGGAATACAGAATATTTACAAGCGTTACAAAATCGCGTCAAATGGTATAAGGCTACCCGTAACCTTCAAGTTAATGACCTAGTGGTCATCAAAGATACTAGGAGTCCTCCATTGAAATGGCCGCTTGGCAGGATAAGGGAGGTGAAACCGGGCTCTGACGGGGTCGTAAGATTAGCCTCAGTACAAACCAGCGATGGTGTATATCTACGGCCTGTGGCAAAGCCTTGTCTTTTATCTGTAGAATAAGAGAGTAACGTTTTTTCTTTTTTATATGAATCTTGGTATAGGTTCATATATTTTTTGTTTTTTATGCCTTCAATGGTTTCGCATTGATTGCGATTCAGCTATCTTTTGTTCTAGTTATGTTTTTCGAGTTATTATTTTTTCTTTACATTCTGCACGTATAGTCTTTAGTTTCACGAGTTCCTAGTTTGTAAGGAATAGATTAAATGTTAGAAGTAGGGTTCTTTTCATACATTTGTATTTTTTCAAAATTGGCCAGTTTTGATGGGTATTGGAAAAATGATATTTTTGGCGGGCGGTATATGTTCGGGCATATTTGTACCTACACCCATGTATTCCTCCCGTCTTACCTACCTATCCTTATATATCCATCTTTCCATTGTCACCGGTTGAAGATTGATTCTAACCGCAAACATCAGTGCAATTTCAACACCCGCGCGGTACTGACAGCCAAGTCCTTTGGTCTCGTCGCCTTATATTCGAAACCCGGATCCGCGCAAGCTACGTGTTTTTTAACCATGGAGTTTTCTTTAGTGCATGATTGTGGGACCCCGGGATATCACCAGAAAGGTAGGATCATCTTGTTTTCGGTTGACTTCCCATTTTTTCCTCTTCATCCTTTTCGTTCCAATAGTGGTAGGTAGAGATTTCAGACTCCGCGGAAGAAAATAACAACTTCCAATAGCTATCGAAACATTTGAACGATGTGTCTCCATAGAAATCGTTCTAATTATTCTTTTAGTGACATCCCTAAAACAAAAAATAAAAGGTCGATAGTGGAACAAGCTGTACATCTCTATTCAAGTTGTTCATAGAAATACATAACAAGAATATTCTGTCATTCGCGCAATCTGACACATAATTTTACCCGCCAAATTTCCTGCGGGCGGCTCGATCGCGCTCGACATTGTTAATTTTTATTAAATATTTTTATATGAAATGATAAAAAAGTGAGGTGACGAAAGTGTTTATTATACAAATACAATAGAATAAGTATTGTTGTTTACATAATCTGTGATTTTAGTACCGTTTTCACATAAAAACATCACGTGAGTCATTTTTAAATTTTAATATTTACAAATGTTAATATTTATTTGTAATATAATAATTCGAAAGCTTATTTTGTAACCTTTCTAAAACAGTTTTTAGTATTCGGCTACGTTCAAAAATGTTTCATTTATAGAGCTTTAATTGTGAAACGGTAATAACACAAAGTTTTCGTAAAATGTCATTTCATTTGAGATATCACAAGTGAATATTTGCGAAAATTCGGAGGGGTTAATAAAAATGAAGTGTTAATTTTATTATTAAATGAAGTGTTAATTTTATTATTTGTTTGTGCATGTTATCATTTTCAGGTTTCAAATTGAGCCTTTTATTTTTCAGGTCTATGGGTCGTCCATGTTTGTCTTTGGTGGCTATACTGGGGACATTCTGGCCAACTCTAACCTGACTAACAAGAATGACCTGTTTGAGTACAGATTCCAACATGGCCACTGGGTGGAGTGGAAGTTCACTGGAAAGTAAGAACTTCACCTTCATCATCATTCAAATTAAGAAATTAAATAATATAATACACTAATACATACCTCGATTAATGACCGAGATACAAAAATTCCAAGAAAGTTGGCCTCTCCACCTCTCTATTCCATTCCCCTTCCATCTTCCCCACTTCATCATCATCCCTCCGGCAAACCCCTCCCCACTCGCTCATTTCAATCCTCAAACCACTCACGTGCTACCTTTTGTAATTTTTTTTATATAATTTTCATAACACCAGAGTTCACCATTTATTTATTGTACATAACTGAAGTTCCTCGGTAACTTTGTTATTTTGTATTTGTTTAGTGATAAATTGAAGATGTCTTGGTATAATTATCTCCCTTCATTAGCATTCTGGGCAAGGAGGAATACATTTGGTAGTTAGGCTCTGAATTTGTGCACTGAAATAAATCCTGACTTCTAGTATTACGTAGTGGAATCTGAAAGCTTATCAATGCAAGCAATTCTGGACTATCAAATACATCATTTCAAATTTTATATAGAAATACCAAGTCAGTGAAAATCCTTCTTACTGACAATTTAAGCATATTCATATCATTTAAAAGAGTGTTGTAGTTCAACATTAATTGCTGAAAAACTCATTTTAAAATTTAGAAAACATAAGAACTTATTTTGTATTCTTTCAATAATGTTGTATTGGTTTTTTATTGGTTCTGCACTGGGAAGCATATTTCCCGCTCTAATTTGTTGTTGTTATTTAAGTCTGGTCTCTTTTCAGAACTCCTGGTGCTAGGTCAGCTCACGGTGCCGCAGTGTATGACAACAAGCTGTGGATCTACGCCGGATACGATGGGAACGCTCGTCTCAATGACATGTGGACCGTCAGTCTTACCGTAAGTCTGACATTTTTAAATGGAGACTTTGTGCAGTCTCACAGTAAGTCTGGTATTTTTTAAATGAAGATTTTGTACAGTTTCACTGTAAATCTGGCATTTTTAAATGGAGATTTTATAGTCCTTTTTTTTTTTTTTTCATGAGCTCTACACAGGAGGCCCTGAGGCCTGAATAATTTTCCTCAGGGCCTATGTCATCTTTGGGGATGCTGTGTGGAGGGTTTTTTAAGGAAAGGAAGGTGAGGAGAATTCTGGGAAGGAAAAGGGTTTAAGGGATGGGTAGGAGTCTGGGGTTCAGTGTGTCCTGGTCATCCGCTTCCAAGACCTAGACAAACCTCACCCCTTGAACCCACTAACTAACCCTCTAACTGTAAGTCTGGCATTTTTAAATGGAAATTTTATACAGTTTAACCATAAGTCTGGCAATTGTTAAATGGAGATTTTATGCAATAAATTTTTTTTCTTTGTTTTACAGTTTTTTAGAGAAAAATGTGTCCTTACTGGGGTACCCCGTTCTAAGGACACATTGTACACATTTTCTTGTTTGAAATATAAGTAAATACCAATGTTAAAATATTACAGAGTAAAATTATAAAGTTAAATCTAAAAGAGAGTACAATACAAGAATGATATATTTTTATCATTCATGTATTGTACTCATAATCCATATTTTTATGCTTCTTTTGAAGTCGGTTATTTTTCTAATGGTTTTTATTGCAAGAGGGAGTAAATTAAATAATATCGTTCAAAAGTCGTTTTAGTTGTAGGTTGGTGGAATGTATGTTGTAATGTAGATCTTGTGAATCGGCCCGAGTTTGTCTGTGTAAAGTTATCCTGGTTTTTGAATGCGTACATTAGAATAACTTTTGTATATAATTGTTTGAGTGACATTATATTCAGCGCTTTAAAAACATAGTTTGTAGGGTTTCTGGTGGGAACTCTTAAGTATAATTTTCAGAATTGCCCTTTGTGCTATGAGGACTGGTTTTATAGTGGAATCGCATGAGCTTCCCCATCCGATAAGACCATATTGTAGATGAGATTGGGCTAATGCATAATAGATTTTAATTAGCTGTTCTTTATCTAAAATGTTCCTTATTGTTTTGAAAAAATAGGTTAGTTTTTTTAATTTGTTGCTCACATTTTCCACTTGGGAATTCCAATTTAAGTTTTGATCAATAATTATTCCAAGGTATTTTATTGTGCATATTTCATTCATACATAGTGGCACTACCGAGAATTTGACAGCGATACTATCAGGAATTACAGAAGTTAATGCAAATTAAAATGTTTCAGATAATTTTATATGTTTCTAAAGTGATATTTGTTTTTACAACAAAAATAAGAAATATTCATACAATGTTTAAATACCTCAGAAACATACCGAAATTCTATGAGAAATTTCGCTGTCTTGGGATTTGTACGAAATTTTTTTGATAAGCTTGAAGGGTTAAATCATAGGTTCTCAACCTTTTTTTGGCCACCGCCCACTTTGAGAATTTTTTTTCTATCGCTCCCTAATTGTTTTTACTTACCATCTGTCGCAAATCTGAAACAAAACAGTTATTGTCACGATTATATTTACCACAACGAGGAGAGGGGGGGGGGGGGTGTACCGGATTGCTACCTCCTTCCTTCTTGTATTCATGGTATAGTGTCAATTCTTAATAATAATAATAATAGATGTAAGATTATTAGTACCAGGCGCGGCTGGCGCTAACGTGCAATTTTACAACTCATCGTATTTCTACGTAATGTGTTTATTTATTAAATTGATAAAATTGAGCACAATCTTTAAATTTAATTATAATTATTTATCAATCTAACAATTAACAATGTATTACGGCCAAATAAACGCATTGTTCCCACCCGCCAGTTACAGCGGCTACCCGCTAGGAGCGAGGAACCGAGGTAGGTACAATGCCAAACCGTGCGCCAGAGCTAAGCGCCCCGCAATTTGAATGATCCTCGTAGTAAAAAATCCCAAAACGTCAGAAACATGTCATACTAAAAATCGGCTGACCGCGCGCTGCACGGCCGACCCGAAGAGCTTCGGCATTCTTCGGAAATATTCCGAAGCTTTGGTTCCAGCGGTAGTAAGGTTTGAACAAGATAATATTTAGTAATAATATTTCTCTTCTAAAATGTAATCATTAGTCAAAGGGTCAGCTATGCGTCTCGTGTGACATTATCTTGTTCGAGCCCTTGGGATGTACCTTTTTGACATTATTATTTGTTTGTCACCCATTGATCGAAGTTGTCACGACAGTAAATGGCGATATTGGCGATCCACGCCGCAGAGTGAAATTTTCTTGTGTAAATTATTATTATTGGATTATTGCGTTATTATTATTATCTTTGGAAGGTTGAGTATTTTTAAATGGATATCACACCCACCCTTTCCACTAATCTTCTAATAGATGTAATATCAATAGTAATGGAGTGTAAAATGCTTCTAAAAATATTGATACCAGAATAATTCTATAATAATTGGATAATTACTAGAGCGCCGTTTTAGTTATGTTGCGTTGTACAATTTATTATGAGTTCCTAGGCTATATGTATTTTTATTATTTGAATTTACAAACAGATACATAAAACATACCTACTTACCTGGCATGTCAATTCACTATATTAAACTCTAGACATCAGCATGTTTTTACATCGCACGATATTTTTACTATTACAGTTACATGATATTTTTAGATACTTAGCAAATAATGTAAAATTATGCATGATGTCTAGATTTAAAAAAAAATATAATATCAACCTTTCGTTTTTTATGAATGGCTTGGTGAACCACCTATAATTTGAGGCACCGGCCGCGCCTGATTAGTACATGACTTTTTGAAATATTGGCATACAGAGCTCCGGGCCAAAGAGGCCCCTTTGTCTTTCATCGTGAATTTATATTAAAGGTTGTTGAAAAATTGATTATTTAGTTGTTTGTTAAAAAATGTTTACAAATGTACATGGCTGCAATATGGGAAGGTTAAACTGTACAGAGGATTTGTTTAGGTGTTTTATGTGTGGTACATATATTTTCATCGTACCGGGCGAGGCAGTTTATGGACGTGTTTTCATGGGTGGGAATTCCTGCATAAAAAGTTTCCGCGAGACTTAAGATGTCTTTTTTCAATAAGGGGATTTCAGAGTCTTTATGAAGTTGGGCTACCCTCATCCATCTGGGGATTATTAGTACATGATAAGCATGTTTTTTTTGTATTTTTTACACCATATTATTTTACCTGCCCACGCCCTCACAATGCAATCTCAACGCCCCCTAGTTTTCTCTGGGTCTTCTACCGCGCCCCCTGAAAGTCTCAAACGCCCACAAGAGGGCGTTATCGTCCACGTTGAGAACCTGTGAGTTAAATGGATGGTTGTCATTGTTTCAGGGTGAGAACAAGAACTGGGAGGAGGTGGAGCAGCGGGGCCAATGCCCCCCGACTTGCTGCAACTTCCCGGCGGCCGTGGCCCGGGGACACATGTTTGTGTTCAGTGGACAGAGCGGGGCTAAGATCACCAACACGCTCTTCCAGTTCAGCTTCAAGGAGAGGATGTGAGTTTAAAGAGTTCAATTAAATTCCTCATTGTCTTTTTTTTTTCTGCCACTTCACAAGAATTCTCTCTTCTTTACTGATTTTTACATTAGCCTGAAGGCCCTAAGGAAAAAAAATCCCTCAGGTCCTATGATATCTTTGGCAATGCTGTGTGGAGGGTCTTTAAAAAAAAAGGAAGGAGAGGAAGTTCTAGGAAGGAAAAAGGTATGAGGGGTGGGTAGTGAATCTGGGGTCAATGAGTCCAGGAGTGACGGACGTATGAATGCCCACTTCCCACTGCGGTACAAGGAGATGGGTTGAGAGAATCCAAGTGAAGAGGTCAAAAGTTCTCCCTCAACCAGTCTCTCCCAATCCGGCCCGTTACGCAGTAGGTAGGCAAACGTATCCACCGCCAAGACCTTACCCCATGAACCCGGGCACGCCAAAACGTCGCCAAACATAGCGAACCATTTGGGATGACCTATGGCAAGGGTATTAGTTATCCAAAATAGATGGTTCCCGAGGTGGCGGTACCCATACCTGCCTCCCAAATTAATTAAGTTATGTTGGAGGAATGGATTTGTTAATTGGTGTCTTCATAAGATCTGATATAAATGAGAGAGAGGAAAAGCAAATAGTTGGTAGTTCAATCTATTTACAATGCGATTCGGCTTTGATGCGATTGTGTCCAGATCACCAAACAAGAACGGTACACACAATTATGTAGTATGTAGGTACTCACTGCTGTGCTGCTTTTTGGTAACGTAGGCACTGATAAGAAATTCACGTATATCTGTAGTCGCGCGATATTGTTTGTTTGGTTATTTTACAAACCACGATAAAATGTGAGTACCGTAGTCGATATAACACGGAGCAAACGATAAATAATAACGATAGGAGTTTTGTTTCATGTCCTGGATAATGATTAGTTTAATATCGGCACGCGTTGCGAAGTAATTGTTTTCAACGCGTCACACCAACGTCACGATACGGTTCTTGACAATGGACTGCCGTTCTTCCCGTAGCTACTTTGTAGGTACAACATAAATGTGCAGAATTCAAACACTCTGAATTCCTGCCGATCTCATTGACCGAAACGGAACACAAACACGAAAGAAACCCATCAGCATTATGAAACACCCCGTATCCCTAAGGCCTTTGAATTTGTGAAGAAGTAATTTATGTATTCTTTATCAAATGCCTTCGTGAAATCTCTGTAATATATTATATTGCGATTAATTTTAAGTTTATAAAAAGTTAATTTTATGAATACATATACGTTTTTCAAAAGTAATGCCCTGCCAAAACCGCTTTTGAATATAATAAAAGTTTGTAATGTTAAGACAAAAACTGTATAACTTTATTCAAAAGCATTAAACTAGTTTTTTTTTTTTGTTTTCCGTGTACAATTTTCGGATGCGATAATTCCTCTATCGTCGAGTGAAAATGGCGGTGGGATATTGCTCACTTTATTGAAAAAATGGGAGCTACAGGTATGTTACGTACTGTCACAGTACAGGTTTTTGAAGATAAAAAAACATATTTTGAATGGGATGAGTCCCTACCGCATGAAACAATAACTACCCCCACGAATGCTACATATAATGCTTGTCATTCTTGTTGACCAACGAATCACATCTTAAAATGTTCAACTCTTGGAAAATAAATTCATAAATTAATTCTGAATAATTTATTTCCTCCCCTCAGGTGGACAAGAATCTCCACGGAACACATTCTGCGCGGGGCGCCCCCGGCTCCCGCCCGGCGCTACGGGCACACCATGCTGCCACACGGGCGTCACCTCTATGTGTTTGGGGGCTCGGCCGACAACACCTTGCCCAATGATCTGCACGCCTACGATTTAGACACACAGACATGGTAAGCTGTTTTATGAAACAATATATGATTCAAACCATTGAAGAGCACTATATCTGTGAGCCCGAAGTAAGGTCAATTTTTTCTTACTTCGTGAGATGTTCATGTTCTGGGAAACTCTAGAAAATTTGATTTGATGAACACAAGCACAAACAAACAATAAAGCTTATTGTGTAAGTTCATCTTTAATGTCACAACTGTATGACGCTTTAGCCATTTTTCCTTTCTAGCGTCGATATAAAGTTTATGTAAAATATATTTTCGGTCCAATGCCAAAGTCGTGAATCCACATTTTTGCCAGTTTTGAATTAAATATACCAAAAATTTTCTTTTTAAAAGGAGCGTACCCTGCCATTTATTTTTTATTAAGCATTATCTTTACATAGTTTAAAGCAAAGTCGCTCCCGCTGTCTGTACGCTTAAATCTTTTAAACTACGCAACGGATTTTCATGCGGTTTTCACCAATAGATAGAATGATTCATGAGGAAGGTTTAAGTATATAATTTGTCACGGTTTTGTGTAAATTGGTTGAAATATATATATATAAAGGGAGCGGGCTGGCAAGCGGGCAGTGTAGATTTGATATGTATGCAAATTAACAGATGGCGTTGGTTATAATGGTTGGGTTAGCCACAGTAACATGTGGCCGGGTCTGCTAGTTATGTATAAACTACAAATTTATTTAAACTAGTTGAGTATTATTGTAAATCGATTTATGAAATCAATTCTAAACTTCAAACCTCAATATCTCCGAATGATGTTTTTGCGGATTTGCATATTTGGCATTAAGACCCGACGATGAGAACGCCGAAACATCTCTCAAACTAATAATAAACTAAAAACTACTATTTCGGCTACTGGCATTATACCTAGGTCTCTGATTCAAAATTTAGGCATATTAGATTTGTCAAAGAATTTATATATAATTTGTTTTTTACATATTTGTATTGAGGGATCAGTAGGATTTATAGGTTCAACTAGCAGACCCGGCCACACGTTGCTGTGGCTAACGAAACACAACGCCATTACCTAACCTTTATAAAATCCACACCACCCGCTTGCCAGCTGCCCGCTGCCTGAATTGAATATTTGAATTTCTCGGCTTTTCTCTACTATAATAAGCATGTATTATACATATAAACCTTCCCCTTGAATCACTCTATCTATTGGTGAAAACCGCATGAAAATCTGTTTCGTAGTTTAAAAGATCTATGCGCACATACATTTAGAGCAACTTCATTTTATACTATGTAATAATAATGCAATTCGAGCGATCACCACTAATTATGCAATGCTTGCAATGCGATACTGGATATTTGAAAAGGGAAAATCAAATACCTACTTACTCTAGGACATCTATTTTCCAATTTCTTCCGTAGAACGAATTTCAAAAGTGACAATAGTACGGCCCGCCAGCTGTTTTAAATTGCACAAAAATATATTTTGTGTTCCGTATCGATGCCTGGAATCCATTATGAGAGAGAGCTAGCTCTTTCGTTTAGTTTCAGTTTCGCGCGTGTTTATTCCCTATATTTGCCCTTTTTTTATTCGACTTGCCACATTTTCTCTCTGCTGGCAACACTAGTGACGCGCATCTCAGATCACGTGATGTTATTGTTTGTCATATGATGCCGTTTTTTCGCGCCGAAAGCAGTTTTCGTGTTTCGCTGTACTTAAAAAACCAATTTTGAGTCGAAAATCGAAGTTTATTCCCTGCTCTTTCAGTTTAAACATTAAATATACCGTGATAGATAGTTTTCTGAGAAATTGACTAATTGTTTAGTGTGTTTTTTCGCTTGTTTACGTGTTTAAACTGTGCAACAAAATGAGTGATATCGACAACTAAGACGCTTCGCCAGTCGGAAACAATGATCAAGCACGAGTTTCTCGGAAACGCCGAATGCCGCGCGAAAGCTCTGGATCCTACACTTCGGAAGAAATGCATTACTATCGGGATCCTCGGGTAGACATCCTGATGCAACAGATGTCGGCCATGACGGACGTTTTATCTGGGAATCGGGTAGAGTTCGCGGAGAAAACGGTCTCGGACAAAGAGATGCGGCAAGAGGTAGAATCGGGGTTTTTGGAGATGCCCGCCAGCCTAGCCGCTCAGAAAAACGTTTTGGAGTTCTGCAATCCAAGCACATTGGTGAAGGAATCGCCGATTCCGAAGGCGGACGCAAGAAGAGTCGCAGTTATCTCGGCTCTTCAGCGTTTTGGCTCGGAGGAATGGTCGCTTGTTCGCTATGCCGAAACACAGAAAGTATACACCGCCACGCCCGCCTTCGTAGAGCTGGAGGTAAATGAAGAACTAGGAGGTTTGATAAGAACAACTCCTTCGCGCCAGCCCTGGACCGTTCCCTGGGAGCCCTCTCCAATGCAGTGCTATCCCAAACAGAGTCGGTCAGAGGAAACATGCTGGCACTGGTGAACTGGGCATCCGAACCAGGCACCTGCTTGACCCCTGCGACTCTGTTTGACAAGATTCAGGGGATGTTTGCCAAGTACAGTAAGACCACGGACGACGTCCTACAGATTTTATGCGGAAGGCGAACGGAATGCCTACAAAGTAGGCGAAAGGCCCTGCTAGAGGGAGTAAGGGACCCGTACATCAAGGAAGGCCTTGCCAGGATTCCTCCGAGCGCCAGTCACCTCTTTAATAAAGAGGAACTAGCAAGTTATATCGTGGCAAACGGGGGACGAGACAAGATATTCGGTAGTGCATCCTCGTCGTATATCCCCCGTCAACCTCAACCCTCTACCTCACAAGCAGCAAGACCGGTGATCCACACTCCAGACCTAGGAAGCCCTTTCGACCTGCCCCTAGGCCAGAGAAAGACAGGACGTACAGGCAGCCCGCCAAAAAAGCCAGAGCCCTCTCGCAAGGCGGCCAGCGATCGGGGTAGAAGGCGATGGAGGTGACTGGAGGCCGGAGCCATTCTGGGGAGGACGCCTAAAGGCATATCAGGAGGTGTGGAGGGAGCTGGGAGCATCACCGCTAATCCTGAACATTCTAAAAGGAGCAAGGATACACTTCATATCAAAACCTCCTCGGGCGCTCCCATCGGCCGAGCTGAAGCAGAATTTCAGGACAAGGTTGTCTCCAGGCATGACCGCACACATCGAAACGATGAAAGCGTCAAAAATCCTGGAGGCAGCAGACGACTCCCCAAGCTTCCTGTCAGGTATGTTCCTTACCTCCAAATCAGACCACACCCTCAGGCCCATCTTCAACCTGAAGGCCTTGAACGTCTTCATAGACTCAAAGCCCTTCAGACTCTTCAGTCATTTTCGGGTCCCGGAATTCCTTCAACCCGACGACTGGCTGATAAAAGTCGACCTCTCCCAGGCTTACTTCCACGTGCCAATCGCAAGATCACACCGGAAGTTCCTGCGCCTCGTGTACAACGGAGAGCTCCTTCAGATGACGTGTCTGCCCTTTGGCCTGTCATCAGCGCAAAGGATCTTCTCGCTGCTCTCAAACTGGGTAGCAGAACTACTAAGGAAAAAGGGACTCAGGATTTTAGTCTACCTAGACGACTTCTTAGTAGCAAACCAGTCCAGAAAACTTCTCACCTCCCAAGCCGTTGCTATAGTGCACACACTTCAACAGCTAGGCTGGTGCATAAACCGGGACAAGTGTGTCCTGACACCCACGCAGAAGTTGGAGTTTCTGGGTATAACATGGGACACGAGAGCAGATCAAAAGTCTCTCTCCGACCGCAAGTGCGCTGGTCTACGCCAAGCCTTGCAGGTTCCCTTGGAAGTCGGCAGTTGCTCTCCCAGGCAGGCTCTCGGTCTACTGGGAAGACTCAACTTTGCAAATTTCGTGATCCCTCGTGGTCGCTTGCATTGCCGCAGACTGCACCCGGACAAGTGTGTCCTGACATCCACGCAGAAGTTGGAGTTCCTGGGTATAACATGGGACACGAGAGCAGATCAAAAGTCTCTCTCCGACCGCAAGTGCGCTGGTCTACGCCAAGCCTTGCAGGTTCCCTTGGAAGTCGGCAGTTGCTCTCCCAGGCAGGCTCTCGGTCTACTGGGAAGACTCAACTTTGCAAATTTCGTGATCCCTCGTGGTCGCTTGCATTGCCGCAGACTGCAGAGGTTCAGCCGCCGCATACAGCACCTGAAACCATCGCGGCCCGTTGCTCTGCCCAACGCAGCACGGCAGGACATACAGTGGTGGCTAGCAGCCATTGGAAGGACAAGCCCAATGTCTTATCTTAACAAGACGAATGTCTTATTGCAGACAGACAACAAGACAGTAGTGGCTTATGTCAACAAGGAAGGGGGTACAAAATCGTTAGCCCTTCTGGAAACAACGCGGGAGCTACTGGATTTCGTAGACCAGATGGAGATATCTCTGACAGCTCAATACATTCCAGGAAGATACAACGGAATTGCGGACCGTCTCTCTCGGGGCGCACCGCTTCCAGAGTGGCATCTACTAAGTCCGGCAACGAAGGAAATATTCAAAAAATGGGGTCGCCCTCAAATAGACCTGTTCGCTTCAGCCACTGCTCACGTGGTACCAACATACGTCTCCAGAGACTCAAGCGACTGCTTAGCCTGCTTTCCCAACGTGTTCAGTCAACCTTGGGACTACAATCTAGCTTGGGTATTCCCTCCGCCAAACCTCGTTCCGAGAGTGCTCACCCACCTAAATCAGGCAAAGGGCATGTTCCTTCTAGTCGTCCCAAAATGGGAGAAGACTTTCTGGAGAAGCGACCTAAAACAGCGAACAGACGAACGCCTCCCATACGCCTGCGCAACCTAGAGGGAGTCCTCATAGACACATCGACAGGACTACCCCCTCCCAGGATTCAGGATCTGGAACTAGAGGTCTGGAGAATTGCGGGTGGGAACAAGCCCTGACAACATGGAGTCAGGAAGAACGCCAACTCCTCAACTCATCCTGGAGAGAGTCTACACCGAAGACCTACAAACCTGCGTGGGATAGGTGGCGTAAATGGGGCACTCAAAACGGTGTGGACGTCAACAATCCCCCACCAACTACGGTTGCCAGGTATCTAGCCCACCTATTTGTTCAAGGAGGCCTAGCCCCAGGGACCATTCAGGTCCACAAGTCAGCCATCGTTACCTTCTGCGGCCCAGCTCAGAATGCGAGAAAAATCAGCTCTGATTTCTTGGTAAGACACGTTCTCAAGGCAATCTTAATGGCAAGGAGGACCAAGGAGAAAGCCCCTATCTGGTATCCCAGACAAGTAATAGACTGGCTGGTCAAGAATTCCCCCGCAGAAGACTCGCTGTTTGAAGCGTCACGGAGGGCAGCAATACTCCTCGTCCTGGCGTTAGGCAGGAGAGTTCATGATTTGACACTGCTCAGAATCACCCCAGAACATTTCATCGACAAGAGGAACTCTATTACCCTGTGGCCAATTTTTGGGGCAAAAACCGACACAGCCAACCATAAACAATCAGGTTGGAAACTGACAGGCTCACAAAAAGATAACATCAACCTCCTTAAATGGTTGAGAAAAGTCGTTGCCCTCTCTACAGCCAGAAGAGGTCCACTACTAAAGAACCTATTTGTGACCACATCAGCAGAAACAAAACCGGCAACGCAAACGATAATAGGGGGATGGATCAAATCAGTCCTCAGAGAAGCTGGAGTCCACGCAACCCCGGGAAGTGTACGCTCGGCTGTAGCCTCCTTAAACTGGTTGGAAGACTACCCCATAGAGGAGATTCTTGCTAGAGGGAATTGGAAGTCCGAGCACACCTTCTGGAAGTTCTACCAGAAGGAGATAGCGCACTCCAGAAGCGAGCACCTCCAGCACTCAATGGCTCCATTCTTTACTCCAGTGTAAATAGCATCACATATAACGCTAAGTTTTCAGATCACCAGGTGAGAGCAAACACATCTCATAATGGATTCCAGGCATCGATACGGAACACAAAATAGAATAATTTTACCTACCAATAAAATTTATATTTTGTTTCCATCGATGCCTGGAATCCAGGTAATCCCTACCTGGTGCATTACGAGTCATATGACAAACAATAACATCACGTGATCTGAGATGCGCGTCACTAGTGTTGCCAGCAGAGAGAAAATGTGGCAAGTCGAATAAAAAAAGGGCAAATATAGGGAATAAACACGCGCGAAACTGAAACTATAAGGGCGAAAGAGCTAGCTCTCTCTCATAATGGATTCCAGGCATCGATGGAAACAAAATATAAATTTTATTGGTAGGTAAAATTATTCTATTTTATTTGAATTTCTCGGCTTTTCTCCTATACAATTTACATGTATTATACATATAAACATTCCTCTTCAATCACTCTATCTATTGGTGAAAACTGTATGAAAATCCGTTGTGTAGTTTAAAAGATTAACGCGCACATACATTTTGAGCGACTTCATTTTATACTATGTAATTATTAGGAATTCCACAGAGCCGAACCCTCTGATATGAAAATATCTGGAGTCGGTGAATTATTTTCCCATTTGGTCTCTGGTAGGTTGACATGTTGTTCTTGTATTTATAATACTTATATAGTGCAATTGCATAGCGTGGATTGACTAGATGATCATTTGGGGAAGTGTGTGAAAGGGTTTAGTTTTTCCTGTGGGGAAAATTTAACCCGGACATTTAAATCTGGTGCGTAAAAATTTTATGTGATCCATTTTAAATTATTAAAAAAATTATATGGACTTTTAAAAATTGAATACTAACTAATGAACCATCACGGGCCACCACACACCCCTTGCTTGAGTCACATTCATACGTACTCTTATGTTTTTACTATGATGAGAATAGTTTTGCAGGTTTAAATGTGAATAACGAGCTTACCTCATTGATATGATTAATTATTGTACTTGAATACTAATGATATGGAGAGTTTGTAAGTTTGGCTTTAATTTGCAGGTCTGTGATCCACCCGTCCTCAGAGTCGCAGGTGCCTTCGGGAAGACTGTTCCACGCCGGGGCGGTGGTGGGAGACGCCATGTTCATATTCGGGGGCACTGTCGACAACAATGTGCGCAGCGGAGAGATATTCAGATTCCAGGTAACTAAAATCGCACTGTTCTTGAAAACACAAAAGGTTTTTAAAGGGAGGAAACGTAAAACTGATCATTTTATTGCTAATGGTAGATTATGAGGTTACTTATTTAAAAATCAAACGGTATAGCAAATATTTAGTATGGATGTGAGCTATTTTGTTGAAGTGAAAACTTCTTTAGCAGCATTGTGATTTGAAACTCAAAGAAATGTAAAAGCGGCACTAAAAAGAGACATATATCTATAGGATTTAGCCTGCGAGCTATAGTTTTCTGAAGGTTTCACTTCTACCGCATGTGAACTCCACACTTGTATTTTTTTTTTAATAGGACAAGGTCTGAGATGATCTGCCTTTCTGACAGATAGATAAGATTATCTGTGATTATAATTATACATGGTGTTAAGGGACATACTTGGCTTACTTTAACCAGTGACATTATTTGGAGTAAAAAATGTAAATAAAATTTTGTTCTCCGGTGACATTTTTGGTGTTTTGTTTTTTTTTCTACAAAAACATAAAAAAATGGTAGGTATTGGACAGTTGGAGGCAGGGTTGGGGGTTGGTCGGTTACTCGGTTGAGTGACCAGTGACGACATGCAGAAAAATTTTTGTTGTTTGATTTTGAAGAAAAAAATTTTTAAAAAAAATTCACCGGAGACCAAAATTTCATTTACATTTTTTACTCCAAATAATGTCAGGAATCACTGGTTAAAGTAAGTCAAGTATGTCCCTTAACCCCTCCGAATTTTCGAGAATATTAGCTTTTGGTGTCTTAAACGAAATGACATTTTACGAAAACTTTTAGTTATAACCGCTTCACAATTAAAGCTCTATAAATGAAACATTTCTGAACGTAGCCGAATAGTAAAAACTGTTTTAGAAAGGTTACAAAATAGGCTTTCAAATTATTATATTACAAATAAATATTAGCATTTGTAAATATTAAAATTTAGAACGCAAACATTAAAAGTAGGTAAAAATGACTCACGTACGTGATGTTTTTATGTGAAAACGGTACTAAAATCACAGATTATGCAAACAACAATACTTATTCTATTGTATATATGTCTAATAAACACTTTTGTCCCTCACTTTTTTATCATTTCATATAAAAATATTTAATAAAAATTTAAAATGTGGAGCGCGGTGGAGCTGCCGGTAGCAAATTTGCGCGGGTAAATATTTTTGTCAACTACACGATTGACAGCTGATTCCTGTTATGTATTTCCATAGACAACTTGATAGAAATGTGCAGCTTGATCTACTATCGACCTTTGACTTTTTGTTTTAGGGATGTAACTAAAACAATAACGGAGTTATAACGATTTCTATGGAAACACACGCGCTGACGTATAAACACGCTTATTGTACTTGACTGCTGTCCTATTTTTAAAGCTTATATCTGCTTACGTTGCGGAGGGGTTAACACCCTGTACGGATAAGATCAGCGTTCAGCTTTGCTTTCAGTGTATGGTTTCTTTATCAATGCTGATGATTTGATTCAAATCCCTTCATTAGAACAATGCAGAACCAATGAGTATACATATATCTATTATGATAAAGGGGGTGCTACTATGAAAAACATATTTAGTCTCCTTTTCTTTTGTAGTTTTCTTCATACCCCAAATGCAC
Source organism: Limnephilus rhombicus (assembly GCA_929108145.2). Lineage (NCBI taxonomy): Eukaryota > Metazoa > Arthropoda > Insecta > Trichoptera > Limnephilidae > Limnephilus > Limnephilus rhombicus. The sequence goes on from OV815291.1 coordinate 18,153,135, forward strand.
CCTGCACGAGGACTTTGGGCGTCTGCTGCTGTCGGAGCAGTTCTGCGACGTGGAGTTCTTGGTGGGTGCCGGTGAGGAGCCCGTGGCCTGCCACCTGGCCATGGTCGCCGCCCGCTCCAGCTTCCTCAAGAACAAGATTAAGTAGGTCTAATATCCAAAGGAACAGAAAAAAAATCTTAAGTGGGAAAACCCTATATGTGGAATAAATTGAGCAATAAGACAAGAGGTTCTAGGTTTGCAACCCAGTTGCGACCGTTATCTTTAATTTTTCTGTGTCTTGTTCTTTTTCTTATTTTTGTTTAGATTATTATTAGTATTATCTTTTTCGACAATGGTATATTACATTGATGGGAATAATCCACTGCCACTGCCATACATCAGGGTAGGTACTATTCGTTCACAATGGAGTGCTGGTACCTACCCTGATGTATGGCAGTACCAGCACTCCATTGTGAACGGATAGTACCTACCCTGATGTATGGCAGTGAGGCATGGAACTGGCAGAGGAAGGATGAAAGTAGATTGAATGCTGTAGAAATGAGATTTCTGAGGCGTATGATATTTGGCTAATTTATACAGCGCCGTTTTTGTGAAAAATCATCAATGTGTGGTAAAACCATGTACAATCGTGTGAGAAACGTGGAGATCCACAAAGAATACAAGGCTGTAAGCGTAATGAGTAAGATTAAGAAAGGGACTCTCAGATGGTCTGGGCATCTAGAGTGAGTGAACAAGAGAGAAGGAGAATATATGACGCAAATGTAAATGGCAGAAGAAGTCGGGGACGCCCGAGGGAGACATGGCACGACCAAGTGAATCAGATACTTAAGCGGGGCCATGTCAATGGTCAGTATAATAGAAGAGCAAATAGTAGAGCATATATGAATGTGAATAAGGCAAGGAGAGTGAGCCAAGACCGAGTTGTTTGGCGGTCCGTCCTCCCTGTCTATCCTTGCGGGAAACGGCGTGATGGTTAGTTAGTTAGTTATCTTCATAAGTTATAAAAAGAGAGTTGTTCCAATAAAAATTAAAACATTTTAAATTTGTTTATATTATTTATTTAAAGTTTTTAAACTTTATGAATAAAATCTCAAATTATAATATTTAATTAAATGAAGACAATATTAGCAAAACTCAATCAAAAATCTGGAGATAGAAAAATCAGAAAAAGATATTGGCTTCGCTGGGACACTCATCGGCTCTGCTCGGACACTCGTGTCCCAGTAGAGCCAATATCTTTTTCTGATTTTTCTGTCTCCAGAGTTTCGCTAATATGGTCTTCATTTAATTAAATATTGTTCATATTAGTTTCATCATTAAATTGGTAAATTTACGACTAGACGCCGCATGCCACTTTACTTTTAATAGGCATATATTTTAAAAAATAAACTACCCTTAAACTTAATTACCACAAGAACCATCTGTTTCAGTCGAGAACGGCGGAAAAACGTGCATTTAAATTTATATTCGTAAAAACTTTTATTCGCGTAATTTTCCGTTTTGACGCCGACGCCATATTGAATCTTGTCCATAGAAACCACATAGTGATAATTCATAGTAAAATAATTAGCACACATTAAAGAAAGTGCCCCCTTTATACCGTCTGCTCGCGTCAAGGCAAGATAAACATCCCAGTTTTCAAGTAGTTTAGCGGCTACGCTAGGTTTGTGTAACATGGTTTGTGATACAAAAGAAAGTGCCCCTTTATAACGCCTACTCGCGTCAAGGCAAGAAAAACATCCCAGTTTTCAAGTAGTTCAGCGGCTACGCTAGGTTTGTGTAACATGGTTTGTGATTCTGGCGTACAATCTCACAAGACGAAAGCTAATTTTAATTTTATGTAATCGAAATTTAGAATGACTAAGTTTAAAAATAGTGTACTTTCCAAAATCTGTGCCTATTAAAAGTGCGGCGGCTTATTGTAAATTTAATATTAAATTTTGTATACATTTATCAGTGCTGTCAGGAACAATTTTTAATTACCGAATTTAGAACTGTAATTTATTGTTCATTTCGTCGCCTACAAGCTTTCAGTGATTGAAGTTTTTTTTTTTTTTGTAAATTTTGTGACATTGTAGAAACATTCATAGTGCTCTTTTTGTATTTATAGATCTGCTGTGGAGGTGCGTGAGAAGGAGGCAGAAGCAGGGAATCCACAAGGAAAAGGGGAGAAGCTGTGCGTGAAGCTGCCGGAAACAGAACCAGAAGCATTCCGGATGGTGTTGAATTATATTTACACCGACAGGATTGATCCCATGGAGAAAGGTTTTATTATTACATATTCATTTTGTTGCACCCCAAACTGTTTCCAAGTTACGGCTTCAGATGCACTTGGAAATGGACTGTAAATTAGGCAATAAAATAAAACAAAATGCTTTACATGTATTGTATAGTCCAAAATATTCTTCTGTTTTTTCACAAATAAATGCACATCATTGTTCCATTTTCAAAATGCTTTTTCAGCATGGTGAAATAGTCAGGGAGGGTAGGTACTGGATAAATGACATCCCGGTAGGAACTACACATATTATTGTTTCAAAACCAAACACATTAATTACCATAAACTAGCGCAAACTATAATATTATAATTTAAATTTTTAAAATGACAATTAAAATTATTTTCTATTAAAATATTATATTATAGGTAGATACCTACTTTATCACTTGTCTGAATTCTTCACACAAGCAGTTCTAGAGCAAATTTGACTTCATTGTACCATATTTCATGTAGGACTAACTAATAACTTACATCACAGACAACCGAAATTAGTAGGTTTGTTTAGCGAAGGCGAAAAATCACACAATATTGCAATTAAAATTTTTAAAATGATGCTTAAAATAATTTTCTTTTAAAATTTTATATGCATTGTAGGTAGGTAACTAATTTATCAGTTGTCTGAATTTTACGTAAGCAGTTTAAGTTTTGAAATGAAATTCAAAGCAAATTTGAGTTCATTGAACCAGATTTCACGTTTTCGTTTTCAATTTTGATTGTCTGTGGTATTATCTAATACACATCACAGACAATCAAAATTAGTAGATTTGACTAGCGCAGACTCGTGAAAAATCACGTGTCGGCGTGATTTCTCTATTGTAATTTTTCGATGTCAGTTCTGTGTGTAATAAAGTCGATTTGGTCCTTTTCTGACCTTAAAGAGTGTGTTTTGTGTTGCAGTGTCGGAGCCATTCTGTCCATGGATGGTTGAGCTGGTGATGGAGGTGTATGGTGCCGGGGTGCGCCTGCTCATCCCGCGACTGCAGCGCCTGTGCGCTCGCTACCTGCGTGCCGGGATCAGCACCAACACCGTGCTGCACGCCTTGGCCGCAGCCCACTCTCGCCATCTGCTCGCCGTCAAGGAATACTGCCTGAGGTGGGTGCGGGTGCATTTCATACTGCTTAGCCCCTTTCTTTAGGTGATAGACAGGTGGTCACCTGAACCTAACCTAAAGGTACTGGTAAACGAATAAGACAAGTTTCCTCTTATTGCCTATTGCCGATAAATTGTCTTGGCCATCAAATAGTCTTGCCGGAGAAGGTAGAACTACCCTACCCGCTCAAAATGTGCTAACCCTAGATTACTAAACTATCCTTTGAGTGACATTGTTATAAACATTCGTAAAAAATATGACATAGAAATAAAACGGGAATAACATTTATTATTTTATAAGTAATAGTAATATTCTTTGGGCTACATGAATATATATTATTCTACACAGTTGAGACACACTTTCATGTTATGCGTCCTACAAATGGCTCTTTTGCATTTCATGCAAAAGTTTGTTGTCATTTTTCTTGACATGGATGAACAAAAGGCACATTGATTTTTGAATTTGGTTCTTGAATTGTTGCCGCTTCAGGAACAGATACAACAAGCTTTTTATAAGCTCTTTTATTTTATACATATCCCTAGAATACTAAACTATTGTAAACGCTAAATTTTCGTAAATTTTACGATACTCTTGCTGTAAGTCAACCCACAAATAACACCCGACTACAATGACAGTGCGTGGCACACTGATGGAACAAATCAGGGAGGAAGTGAAGCAGGGGGTGAACCAGGGGGTGTAGGAACGAAGCGAACATTGTTTTTTCCAGGAATCGTCATTTTGCCATTGTAATTTTCACGATATTTTTCTAGGTTAATATTATTGGTATTCGAATTTGGTGTTAAGAATTATATAATTTGAACAATTATTTAATAAACTCCCAGTCATTTAGAGACGATAATGTGGCAACTTCAGACTAAATTGGAGATTTATTAAATTTGTTGCAGATTCATTGTGAAGGAGTCCAACTACAATCAGATAGTGATGTCGGCTGAGTTTGAGACCCTGGACCAGTCGCTGATGGTGGAAGTTATTAGGAGACAGCAACAGCCAGCACAGAAATGCGCCCCGGATCCTGCCGATGAAGTCAGCGAAGGTATTTTTTTAAAAGAAAGATAAACATTCCCGGGTTATGAATAACCTAATAATAATTTTAAAAATCTCCTACTACCACCACAGTAAGCCAAAAATATTGCTTATGTCATGATTAGCCAGCCGAGGAATATAATGGAACTCAAGGCGCCTGGGTGTAGTAGGAGGGGGCGGTGGGGACGGCGACGGACTGCCACCCGATGTGGGGTGACACCCGACCGTGGAAAAAAAATTATGAAGAATATTGTCACATTATAATAAGTATATTTTATATATTATATATTTTCTATATTATATATTTTTTTCATTTTCGTTCCTAGCTCTTAACGTTAACCACGGGTACCACCCATGCTAGCTATGCCACTAATGGGACTAAGACGCCAAGTCGGCCAATGACCGGTAAAATAAATAAAATAATGACGGCTGGCTGTGGTCGAGGGGTAAGGCCCTTGACTCACACAATCCGAAGGTCACGGGATCGAATCCCGGCGTGCGCAAATAAACTTTATTTGATATTTGTGTTATTTCACAATTAATTCATTTAAAATAATATATACTATACTTGCGGCCCGTTCCAGAGTGGAAGATACTCTCGGTATCCCCCTGGTATAAGGCCATCATTCAGAATTGAAATGTTGCTTAAAATGGCTTCAGCCATGTTTGGTGATCAGATCTGAATAGCCAGGTACTTCCCCACCTTACTCTTCCTCATCTCCTCCCTCTTCCCCCCTGTATGTAAAATTTGGGCATCTTGCCTGTCTTATGTATGATTTAAAAAAAAAAGAGTAAATAAAAATTTATGAATCGGTAACTACAAAGTTTTATCTACCCGCACAATAACTGAAAAAAATTAAAAGCAATCAAATAAGATTATTTCTCTTAACATTCTAATTTAGATATCTCAAAACTTGGGCATGTGTGTTGACTTTTGCTTGAACGGCGATGATATTAACACTTCATAATAATGTCCAGGTACGACCCTGGAGCAGGATATGGCGGTGTTCCTGCAGAGTGGTGGTCGTGAGCTCTGCGACCTGACGCTGGTGGTGGGAGGAGTGGCGGTATCCGCACACAAGGCCGTGTTGGCCGCGCGCTGCTCTTATTTCGAGGCCATGTTCCGCTCCTTCATGCCGCCTGACAACACAGTTAATGTAAGATTATTGATTTGACAAATTTTTAACTGATCCATTAACAACTTCTATTTCTTGACTCCCTGCACTTTCAAATATAATCCTGCCATATATAAGGCGAGAGATTGCAGCACTCAGGTAACATAAAAAGGCTAGCATAATACCGTTCTTCTTCTTTATCGTGTGCCCTATCAGGTCCCCCCCTACGTTGGCGATCACTCTGGTAAATGAATTTCTATCTTGCGCTGCCGGGAATAGCTCCTCCACACTTCTAATACCGGTCTACTCTCGTACATTTCGCAGCCAAGACATTTGTCTCCTACCAGGCCCTCGGCGACCCTCTATCTTGCCTTTTAACCTGTCACAAGCTGTAAAAAACACGGAAATTCCCTAACAAAGCACGACTTTGAATTGAATGTTTTGTGGATTAATTTTGAGTTATCGTATATGTTTCATAACGCTGATGGATTTCATTCGTTTTGTGCTCCGATTATCATACGGGATCGGAGGAACCCTGATTTTGGACTTCCGCACAATAAGGGTGCCTACCTACACGGAAAACAAGTGTCAAGCGCTTTATCGTGAGTCCGTTGCTAACCACCGATCGTATCGTGACATTTCGCACCACGCCGAAGTGTTATTCATCATATCGTCACATAAAGTGTAAATCCTACCGTATAATTTCGTATACTTTGTGTGAACTCGTGACTCAAACTTTACCGAAGTTCTAACAATCTAATAGAACCATCTCGAACGCTTATGAACATCTATGACTGTCACCAAGCCAGAAGACAACAGACGTGAGTACCACTTAATTGTGATATACCTTTCTTGTTTGGTGGTTGGGCATAACTTATCGAAATCCATAAGCGTCTTAGCAAGAGTAGCCGCAAGGTTACCCTCATCACCATGCCCCGTGCGTGATCATTTTTGGTGCCGGAAACCAGCGAACCTTTAGATAAATTCTCATAATAAATTCTTTCTTTGGCAAAACGAATGAATGCTATGAAATATTACGTGAATTGAAATGTCATTTCAAAGAACGAATTCAAACAGTGAATCGTAGAATTAGTTTTACACAGTTCTTAATTATTAACGACCTAATGGGTATTTAAATTATATCGAATTCTACTTTTTAATTCATAAAGTTTTCCTGATTATTTCGTTAGTACATTTGTTTATTTAAAAAAAATGGCTAGTACTTTACAAGGCTTGCGTAGAAGACGGAACGTAGCCATTAGCAGAATAAACAAGGTGTATGAGGTCGGTCAAAGCGTTTTGCAAGATGCAACAAATTACCCATTATTTTTAGCGTATTATACGAGGTTGCAAAACATTGTTAATGATTTTGAAACCGTTCACGCTGACATCTTAGCTTTAGATGAGACAAACAAGGACATTGAAAATCAAGTTCGCGAAGCTTTTGATAATGTTTATTTCAAAATCGTCGTAATTCACAAGGAATTAACGAATCAATCTTTCGAATCGGAGCCCGCGAACATTATCAAACAAAACTTTTCAACAGTTCATAATGAAGCTGTCATAAAACAAACGTCATCGCTTACTTGTGACACGATGAATGCAAAACCTGAAATCAAAGGGTCCTTGACTGCGTTCACTTCAAAGTGCGCGTTTTGCAAGGGAATTCACTATATCGCTAAGTGCAAATCATTTGCACTCAAATCGGTTCAGGAACGTGCTCAATTCGCCAAGGCACACCGTTGGTGCCTGAATTGTCTCACGCCTTCTCATTCTCTCACGAATTGCAAATCTGTGTTTGATTGTCAGAAATGTCATCGTAAGCACCACACTCTTCTTCATAGGGAAGACAACATTTCTGCTGAAGAGGAGTACCAACGACTCACCACGTTTGCCATTCAAGCAGCTTCTATTTCTGATCCTCCAGTTCTTTTCCTCGCTAACTTCGGTGACAGCTCCATCGTACGTTTGCCTACTGCTCATATTAGCAATCGTGATTCCTCCGGCAGTTTTCAAACATTTCGTGGGTTGACCGATTCAGACAGTCAAGCACACTTCGTATCTAATCGCACTGGCGAGCGTCCAGTCAGCTCTCAGAAAATCCGTGGCTTAGGCCAATCTTCTACAACCGTGTCAGGCGTCACTAATTTCGATGTCGATGTTAAGGGACAAACTACCTTCAACACGAAGTTACTTCCATCGCCAACGATTCAATTCGACCAGTTATCTTGTCATCTGTTCCAAGACATACTTCATGCCGACTCTGACTGTCACAAACTGACAACTGACACAGGAGCGACTGACCTACTTCGAGATGTTGAGATCTTGCCATCTTTACCGAGACCCCAATTAACGAGTGATCTTCACCAGCCTTCAGCTATCAATTCACCATTCGGTTGGCTTCCTCTGGATTCGGTTGGTTTTGCTACCGATCGTCAAACAAACTCCTTCATCGAAACCAACCAGTCTCGTCTTCCAGAAGAAGTCAAGAGACTGAGGGAGTTGGACATATTTCCTCAGTCTTCACAGCCCACTAAACAACGTAGTGACCAAGTGTATCGCATTTATCGCTCACGTAACTTTTCTAGTCAATTTATCGAAACCAACCAGTCTCGTCTTCCAGAAGAAGTCAAGAGACTGAGGGAGTTGGACATATTTCCTCAGTCTTCACAGCCCACTAAACAACGTAGTGACCAAGTGTTTCGCATTTATCGCTCACGTGACTTTTCTAGTCAATTTTTCGAAACCAACCAGTACCGTCTTCCTGAAAAGGTGAAGAAACTGAGGGAGTTGGACACATTCCCTCAGTCTTCACATCTCACCCCTGAAGAACAACGTGATGAGCAGGTCCATCACACTCATCACTTACGTGACCCTTCGGGACAATTCATCGTAGCCTTAACTTTTAGTGAAAAGGATAAGGATATCGCTTCCCCAGGTTCGCGTGAAGCCTCTTCGCGCATCATCCTTTCACTCGAACATAAACAGACATTAAAGCTCAGTTTACGTGAACCGTACTTCGCTTTCATGACTGACTACTTGCACAGTGGTCACATGACACGTGTTCCTGGAAAATATTTACTCAAGGAAATGCATCACATACTTCGTCATTGCATTCTTCGTCCGGGCACCGTTACCACTATGTTGCGAATGGTCTTCGATGCCTCGGTGACGGAGGTGAATGAATCATCGTCAAATGATGCCTTCCTTATCGTTCCCAATCTCCAAACGAACATTGCTGAACTTCTGCAAAACTTTCGTTCACCATCTGTGGTGTTCATTGCTGAGGGATGGCAAATGTATCGCCAAATATTTCTTCAAGAGCCAAATCGCGCGTTCCAAAGAATATTTTGGCGTCATCAACTATCGGAATCTACCCCGGATTACCCATTACACCCTGTGACTTCTGATATCTCTGCTTTTATTCTGTCCTATCGTATTGTCAGATCGTTGACAGAAAAGAAAGGTTACGGATTATCACTCACACGCCACGCGATCACTTCGGACTCAAATATCGATTCTATCGTAATCGGCTGTTCCAGTCTGGAACAAGTTCAACTAACGCAATCCGAAGTCATCGAACATACCAAACGAGGTCAACTTGAACTGCAGAAGTTGGATTATAGCAAACGAAAGGTAGAAACTTCGAAACTTCGCGCCTTTCTACCGCCGGACTACTATCTAACTAATGTAATCTTCAAGAATGTTGATCATTCTTTTACTCTCAGGGTATTGGGATGGAAGTGGAGGCCACCAGACACTCCATCCGATGACATTCGTCACAAGAATCGGTACACCGACCAATTATCGCTTTTGACAGTTATCGCATCTAATCATCGGCGTCAAGCATCATCGGTTGATAATTCATCGGATACCGCTTCACGTGGTCATTCTCCGGCCGATCTAAACCGTAACGTGTTATGGTGGGCGGAGCCCTCCGGGTTTGTCCAGCCAAACGACTCTTGGCCCATTTTAGATGGCCATGTTAACAAAACTGAACTCCACTCTGAGGAACGAGTTCAATCGTCATTAGTCCAACATGATGATATTCTGCTGGACTTTTATTAAAAAAAAAATATCGTTTTCGGAAACTCCAACGCCTTATGGGTTCTTGTTATCTATTCGTACACAACTTTCATAACAAAGCCTCTCGTCGTTCGGATTTTCTACTTAATCATTTCGAAATTCCTATTCTATCTTTAACCAAACATTGGACATCACTCTCTACGGATGAGGTGATTAGAATCATAATTAAAAATCTTGTGCTTATCGCTACGTTTCGTACTTTGAATGGATCTTCTCTTACAAGACCATTCACCAAATCGTATCCATTGCCTAGGCAATGTGACTAATCATCATCGTTTCGCGGTTCGTTTTATTCTTTTTTACGTCTATGTTAATCGTATCATTTAGTTTCTTATCGTCTAGCTTGTCTATATCTCGTTATCGTTTAAAATGACTTCTTTTGCTTCGTCTTCTTTTCATCTACGTCACGTTTCATGGCATTCTGCGTTTCGCTTAACGTTCAACTTTTCTTTAAAATACAATTAGCTGTATTTTGGTGGGCGGAATGTTTCATAACGCTGATGGATTTCATTCGTTTTGTGCTCCGATTATCATACGGGATCGGAGGAACCCTGATTTTGGACTTCCGCACAATAAGGGTGCCTACCTACACGGAAAACAAGTGTCAAGCGCTTTATCGTGAGTCCGTTGCTAACCACCGATCGTATCGTGACATTTCGCACCACGCCGAAGTGTTATTCATCATATCGTCACATAAAGTGTAAATCCTACCGTATAATTTCGTATACTTTGTGTGAACTCGGGACTCAAACTTTACCGAAGTTCTAACAATCTAATAGAACCATCTCGAACGCTTATGAACATCTATGACTGTCACCAAGCCAGAAGACAACAGACGTGAGTACCACTTAATTGTGATATACCTTTCTTGTTTGGTGGTTGGGCATAACTTATCGAAATCCATAAGCGTCTTAGCAAGAGTAGCCGCAAGGTTACGCTCACCCCCATGCCCCGTGCATGATCAGTATATTTTATTGACCGAAACACATTCCTAGAACAATAAACTATGTACCAAAACAACATAACTTGCGTTAATTATGTAAATTAATAGGTTTTACGATGTTTTAGTCGAGGAACACGCATCAATTTTGACAGATAAAATTCGAGGCAAATTTGACATTTTCATGCCACAGATAAAATCGTTAAAATCGCAGACAAACATATTTATTTCGAAATATTTTTTTCGCGGATGCGCAAAAGCTGTGCGCTCTCGCGCGTGTCCGGCCGATAACAGGTTAACCCGTCAAAGGCCAGCAAATTCCAGGAAAAATACGGAAATTTCGTAACAAAATACGATTTTGAATTGAATGTTTTGTTGATTAATTTTGAGCTATTGTATATTTTATTGACTGAAACACGTTCACAACACAATAAACTATCCAGCAAAACAACATTACTTGCATTTATTACGTAAATTAATAGGTTTTACGATGTTTTAGTCGCGGAACACGCATTAGTTGTGACGGTTAAATTCGCGGCAAATTCTGACAGGTCAATGTCATAGACGAAATCATTTTAAAAATATTCTGGGATTGCAATGTGAATGAAACTTTTAGGCGTCTCATAGAGTAATGTTGGCGCAAGCGATTCTGACGCTGTTCTTCATACAAATTCTGTACATAGAAGGGCCAAAATCGCAGACCAAAAGTATTTTGTCGAAAATATTATTCAAATATTTGAATTATTTTCTCGCGCATGCACATACGACGCGTTCGCCGGCGCGTTTCCGGCCTGTCACCGGTTAATATTAATTGGAGCAAGTGATATTTCTCCCCTCGAAGAATGTGACCCAGATATAAAATTTTCCTGACTTTTACTAATGTGAGCAGTTCTCTATCTGCTCTAGCCCGCCTGAGAATTTCTGTGTTGGTGATCATGTCGATCCATGGGACTTTAAGCATTCTCTGCTGAAGCCACATTTCAAAAGCCTCTAACCTGTTCATGGTATTTACTTGCGTATAATACCATTGCATGATGATATTATCATCACTCTGAATATTGCTCATCACTTCTAAGGTTATCCCTCCCTCCTGACTATTGGTGGAAGCTTAATTGGCAATCAGCTGATTTTGCAATGGTAAAAGAATGAGACACATTTATTTATTTATTTATATCTATATATTACAGTTTACACCTTATTGTTAACATTTTTACATATGTAATATATTTTCAAAACATTTTTACATATTAATATTACATTTCATTATGTTGTGTGTTAGGTAGGTTTGAGAAGGTGAAACTGTTGGTTAGTAATATTGTATGTTTCGTGAACACCTCACTAGGAGAACCTGTGCTGAGGTGTTTACGTGTTTATGATTAAGTGTGACAGGTACAGGTAATTTATGTGTTGTAGTAGAAAGTTAGTTTTTTTTCTTTTTTTTTTTACATTTTAATGGTAATTGTACATAGATTACTTAGAAGAAAAAAAAAAAAATATATATATAAGGTATATATGTATATTATATGTACATATGAATAGTTGGTAAATTATTGATAGACATGTTTATTTATTTTAAACTTGTTATAGTTTGGTTATGTTTGGTTAGGGATTAAAGTATTTTGAATAAAGTGAATATCTTGATTTTTGATCCAGGCTGTGATATGTTTTTTGTGGATGTTTGTAGATGTATTTGCAATTAGTTGTTGTTTCAGAGTAATGGGCATATAATTAAAAAGTTTGGTTGGATAATACTGAAAATGTCTTTGTCCGTGTGTGGTGTGTGTTATTGGTATGTTCAGGGTTATATTTGTTAATGACCTGGTTTTTATTATTATTTTGGGTTGAATTGGAATATGGAGTTTGTTTTGGAGGAAGTATAGCAGAGCAGATTTGGCATAAAGTTGTTTTATTGACGTGACTTCTAATGTTTTGTATATTTCGGTTGAATATGTGTAGAAAGGCACTTGCAGAATTAGTTTAATTATCGCCTTTTGTATCTTTTGAATTGGGTCAATTGCTACATTTGTAGCACTTCCCCAAGCCAGTATTCCATATGTCGCAATGGATTGAAAAAGTGCAAAATATATGGATCTGAGTATTGTTAGTGGGAAAATGTTTTTAATGGATTTTATTAGGTGCATGACTCCTTTTAGTTTATTTGTGATGAAAGTTATGTGTTCAGTCCAGCGTAAGTGTGTATCAATAATAACCCCTAGGTATTTTGTTTGTTTGAACCTTTCTATATGCTCGCATTGACAATTGGAAGAAGTTTGTTCACAGTCATGCAGAAGCAGGTCTATGTTTGATGGAGGTTGACCTCTTTGTGTAATACTATGTGTGATGTATTTTGTTTTGATAGTATTGACGGTAAGCGTATTACTGTTTAGCCATTTTTTTGACAACTGATAAACTTTTTTCGGCATTTACGAATACATCTTTCCATGTGGCAGCTTGACAAAGAAGAACTGTATCGTCAGCGAAGGTCACGATTTTACCTTCAATTTCAATGTCACATAGTTCATTTATGTAGATGAGGAATAATAAAGGGCCAAGTACACTCCCCTGTGGGACTCCGTACGTAATTAAGAGTGGTTCACTTATCTTGTTATCAATTTTAACTTGTTGAGTTCGGTCAGACATGAAGCTTTTAATTAAGTCGAATTCTACTCCGTTAATACCAATGCTTTTTAACTTCTTGAAAAGTTTTTCGTGTGAGATTGTGTCGAAGGCTTTACATAGGTCTAAATAAATTGCAAATAACCTTTTTCTTAGCATCAAGATTATGTGTGATGAAGTCCGTTACAGTAGCTATTGCATGTTCTGTGCTTCTGTTTTTCCTGAATCCATGTTGGTTTATCGACAGTATTTGTTTGATTTCCAGATAGTGTTGAAGCTGTTTCTTAATAATTTTTTCCAAAATTTTTGAAAAGGTATTTAGTAGCGTAATGGGTCTGTAGTTGTTTATGTTATTTTTTTGTCCTGATTTAAAAATTGGAATGATAAGACCTTTTTTTAGTAAGCTAGGAAAAAATCCTTCTTTTAGACTAAGATTAATTAAGTATGTGAGTGGTTTGAGTAGTTGTTGGCTTACATTCATTGATATGATTTACGATTCTCACAAATCAAAGACTAACGGCTGTTGCTCCCCACCCTAACTAACGGCTGTTGCTGACCAACTATTATTGAGCCAAAATTTTGGCTCAACACTCCTCAAATGCACAAATATGCTCTTCCCATCGCAGCTCTCTGACTAACAGGCGAATCAAGTGTTACTAAACCAATCACTTAATGATTGGAGACTCAGATTGATTGATCGAAAAGTTGGGAACAACGGCCGTGAGGACTGGTTTTTAAAAACAGATTTTTTTTTTTCATTGTTATCAAGTTTAATTTGTGGAACTCCATTTTAATTTTTTGTTTCTTTTCTATATTCAATGATATTATTATTTAATTTATAAAAACAGTTTATTTATAAACAAGTTCTGTTCTCATCATCAAACTGAGCCAATCACGCACAAACACATTGAGATATACGCATTTTTCTTAAATTCGTAGAAATTAATAGCACTTAATATATGAAACTAGCTGACCCGGCGAACTTCGTACCCCCTCAGAATCAATAACTGTTGTTTTAATTTATTAGCTGAATTAAATTCAGTTTTTTTTTAAGTTAAAAATTACACAATGAAGCAATTATCGATCCGTAACTTCCGTGTTTTGTTTTTGTCAATATCAGAGATGACCTTGTGTACGGGTGATTTTCTTACTTTTCCACTTACTTAGAGGCCATCCTTAAATTACGTCACACGAATTTCAAGATTTTTTATCCCCCCCTTAATATGTGACGTAATTTATGGATGGCACCTTACGGGGATTGCGTTTCATTTTCTTTAGGCGTGTGAGGGTGTTCAAAAAGTGAAGGTTATTGCCACCTAGCGGTATATTTTGTAACTTGACTGTTTGAATTACAGATTACAAGTTACGGCCATAGGGTCGCACTGTTTTTTAAGGATAGAGGATAAAGCAGATTTCTGGAATCTGTATATTATTTAGATTTAACAATGGTGGTTGTTTTGTTTTAGTATGTGAAAGTCCAGTTATAAATAAGACAATTCAGTTAAAAACATGCTCTCTTAATAACGTGGATCTCCTGTAAACAGCTAGCATTATCTAGCTAGTGGTCAAAGTGGCCAACTTAAGTGTTTTTGTTCGGGTCGGGAACAAATTTATTGTGAAATGTGCCGTGAAAATAAACTAGAAGATTTCCTACGTGAAGCCATGTTTTTATTGAAGTCCTTCTGCTCAACTACCCATTTATAACAGAGGGAAATTTATTATAATTATTGTATTTTTCCTTTGGAAGGGTGAAGACACACGTTAACCGTTTCTCATTTTTGACTGTTGACATTTAGTATGTAAGAAAGAGAGGCAGCATTATATGTTAAAGAACAAAAGCGAAACAATCAGCACATTGACATTTGACATTTTTGAATTTTTGGAATTCACGCAAACTTCAACTGACACAACATTGCCACAGCTCTTTCAAAAGATGAAAATTCGTTCCATACAAAATGTATTAAGAAATGAATTTTCTTCATAACTTTCTTTTTCGTGAATTTTTGCGATGTTTTAATAGTTATTCTGTTATCCGGGCCGGAGACTAATCTAACAAATCAAAGATCATTAAAATCGGTCCAGCCGTTCTCGAGTTATAAACAGTGTAACTAACCCGACTTTGTTTTATATATTAAGATAAATGTTGGTTTTAAAAATCAGAATTTAGTTAGGTTAGTAGCGCGGTTGAGGAAAATAATTTCTATCAGGGCCTATGTCATCTTTGAAGTTGCTGTGTGGAGGAGAGAAAGGAGTCTCTAAAAGCCCCGTGTTGTTGGAGGGGGAAACCAGTTAAAAGATATAAACAACAACAAAAATAATGCCAATGTTTTCAATGTTGTAATAATCAAAAAGTTTACAGTAGATACTTTAAATTTCTTTCTTTTTTCAGATTCAAATATGTGACATCAGTCCTTCGAGAGAGTCTTTTGATTCCCTGATGAGGTATATTTACTACGGCGAAACCAAGATGCCCCCGGAAGATTCTCTCTACCTTTTTCAAGCGCCTTTTTTCTACGGTAACTTGTTTATTTATTAGTTACTTATTTTATCTCTATCATCATCATTATCCATATTACAACTGTTGAATATTCCTGGACGCCTCCAATCCTCTCAGTTATCTGCTGTATCCTTCCTGTTCGTTTCTTTATTGACGCTTGGTGTGGCTGGTTGACACTATTTTCCTAATAACTTCCTCGTTTTTAGCTAAATGATATTTTTGTAAATTATACCGTCTCACCAAATAATGAGTTTATATATTTATAAAAATTGTATATTTGTATCATAATAATGTATTTTCCCATTTTTTTTCTCTCTAATGTTATAAAAAAAATAATATAATGAGAGTTTTTTTTTCATTCTAAATTTTTTAGCTAAATAAGTGTTCTATCATACAAATATGACTTATTTTTATTGTGAAGAAAGCTTTGGCTTTTCTGTAAATAAATACCTACAGTAGTGTGACTTTTGAAAATTAAAAATGTTTATATTTTATTTTTATTTTAACTTTATGAGTAAAACCTCAAATTGTAATATTTAATTAACCCCTCTGAATTTTCGAGAATATTAGCTTTTGGTGTCTTAAACGAAATGACATTTTACGAAAACTTTGTATTACATATTACCGCTTGACAATTAAAGCTCTATAAATGAAACATTTCTGAACGTAGCCGAATAGTAAAAACTGTTTTAGACCGGTTACAAAATAAGCTTTCGAATTATTATATTACAAATAAATATTAACATTTGTAAATATTAAAATTTAGAATGCAAACATTAAAAAAATGTGAAAATGACTCACGTGATGTTTTTATGTGAAAACGGTACTAAAATCACAGATTATGTAAATAACAATACTTATTCTATTGTATAAATGTGTAATAAACACTTTTGTCACCTCACTTTTTTATCATTTCATATAAAAATATTTAATAGAAATTAACAATGTCGGGCGCCCGTAGGAAATTTGGCGGGATAAATTATGTGTCAGACTGCGCGTCTGACAGAATGTTCTTTTTATGTATTTCTATGGACAACTTGAATAGAGATGTGCAGCATGATTCACTATCGACCTTACACTTTTTATTTGACGGATGTAACTAAAACAATAACGGAGTTATAACGGTTTCTATGGAGACACTCGCGCTGTCGTGTAAACACGCTTATTGTACTTGACCGCTGTCGTATTTTTAACGCATATATCTGCTTACGTTGCGGAGGGGTTAAATGATGACAATATAAGCGAAACTCTTTCGAAAATCTGGAAACAGAAAAATCAGAAAAAGATAATAATAATAATAATAATATATCTTTATTGAACAAAAAAAAATGAAGATTTATAACTACAAAAACAAAAAGTACATCATAAGTACAGTAAAAGTACAGTTTAAAAGTTGCATACGTACGAAAGTTAATATCAAAAAACAAAATACGTATATACAGTAGGTAATTAAAGAATAGAGATTTATAATTATAAATTTAGGTTTCTCATAACCTGCCTCACTAGATATTGACACCTCTGGGACTTGAACCCAGGACCTCTTGCTTTCCGGGCAAACGCGCTAACCACGAGGTCCTGGGTTCAAGTCCCAGAGGTGTCAATATCTTTTTCTGATTTTTCTGTTTCCATATTTTCGGTAAAGTTTCGCTTATATTGTCTTCATTTAATTAAATAAAAAAATATTGATATTTGGTATGAAATTCGCAACTTGCTTAAAGTTTGCAAATAACAAAACGTACGTAGGAGATGGGGAAGAGGAATGTGGTACTTCCCCACTTTCCTCTTCCCTATCTCCTTCCCCTTCGCACTACCTTCAGCCTCACAACATACCCCAATTGGGGATGCGATAGTCTCACTGGCTCCAGACCGGAGCAGCTGGGACTCTTGTGAAGTATTCACATTAAAAAAATGATATTAAGATAGATTATTTCCTTGCCAAACGAATACGATTTATTTTACTATGCTAGGAGCATTTTTTAAGGTTCAAAGTACCGTAAAATCGATGCAACTGCAGTGATTTCCTAGCAAATCTGCTATGAATTCGACTAGCATTCCGGGGCTTAATAGCTATTTTGAAAATTAGTGTTACGTACATGGTTAGATATTACACACAGGTATATAGAATAGGGTGTGTTAATTATTTCAACTTTTGAATTCAGAAATGCCCGGGATCTCAAAAGTTGCGTCTTACAAAGAAAATGAGAACTGCATTTAAATTTATTTAAAAAAAAATGGCTATTATCCCTCTAAAATGCAATGAAAATCAGAAAACAAACCTAAAACATTTTTTTAAAATTATTAAAAATTTTTTTTTTCAATAATTTAACCTTTTTACGTTTGTTTGTTATTAAAAATTCGTGTAGCTGACAAAAATGAAAAAAAAAATCAAGTTTTAGGAAATCAAGTAAGTCAACAAGAATACTGATTTTATCCAGAAAAAGTGTTATTTTCCCCTTTTATATTTTTAACAAACACATCACATATGTTACAAAAAATGTTTTTTTTTTCGTTCTTTGTACTGCAGATATGGAATAAAAATTAACTTTGGTACAAAATATAAAATATGGACCCTTTGTTTCATTTTTTTTCTAAATCACGAAATCTATTTTTTTTTCAAAACTTCCGGCCATTTTAGCGGGCTAATAGTGAACAACAATTTAATTTACTTTTACGCTTTCGAATAGCTACAGGTCATATGGAACTTTTGAGACCCCGGGCGTTTAAAAATAAGGCCATTTTTTTTCTATCTATGGAGAGCGACACAAGCCAATATAAAAGTCCATTATTTTCAGGTTTCACCAACAACAGGCTGCAGGCATTTTGCAAACAGAACTTGGAAAACAATGTGACTTATGAGAACGTCCTGCCAATTCTGCAGGCCGCAGACAAGATGCAAGCCACCGACATCAAGAACTACGCACTCAGCATGATTGTGCACAACTTCTCCAAAGTAAGACTGATGCAGACTGTCATTTTACACCTCTTTTGTAGTCTAGGGCCGCAAGATTCCAACCTCAAGCAGTGGAGGATAGAGTGAAGAGCGTATGATGGAATGGGAGACCACAGCAAAAACTCAATTCAGCAAGATGCAGAAGAATACTTTGTAAAAGAACGGAAGCATTTTGCTAGAATTTAGAAAAAGAAATTGTTACACGATTTTGAAATGTGCCAGCAAGCAGTTGCTGATTTATTCTTGTAATGGGTTACGCAATGGCAATAAGAGATTGTGCATTTCTACAGGAAACTGTACAAATCTATGGTTGTTAGGTCAAAATATGATGAGAGCAAAATTAGAAAGGTTCGAATTCAATTTTACTATTCCTGTAAATCTAAAATCAATAAGTTTAAGCGATGCTCTTGGGCCACTTCGGTCGCCCGGTTCAAGGCGTTCAGTACGGGCCTTTTATTGCAAAAAGGGGCCAAGGAGCTTCTTGCTCAATTTTTCGCTGTGCCATTCGGGTTGTGCAGTTGATATGCGTAATTTGATACCCGTAATGCATAATTTCCTGTTGCAAAGAAGACTCCTACCACTGAGCCACTTTGGTCGCCGACACTTTTAAAACGGTTCAGGGAGCTTACTGCTCAATTCCGAATATTTGCTACTGAACCAATCCAGCCGCCCGACTCAGGGCGTTCAGTATTTCATTTAATTTCATTAAGAAAAACCAATAAAGCCTTAACTCGAAAATAGGGGCCTTGGAGTTTACCGCTCAATTTTTTCATGACTGTTTTTGGCACTTATCATAAATTGACCACAGAATTCTCGGGCATTGTCCCGAGAATTTCTGAAGTATGTAATTTCATTGTGTGAATTACCCATAATTTTTAGTTTGAGAATTCTCTATTGCAATTTTATCTTTAACTTTAATAAAATGTATCGACTCTCCCAAGTTAAAAGGGCATTCGTGACAAACCTTTACTTTTTACGAGAATGAACATGTCTTCTTCTTCTTCTTCTTCTGGAGTCTTCTCCTATCAGAGGTTTACATTAACAAGTTTAAGTTGTCACCCTTTTGGCTTGGAACAGTCATCATCTTCGCAAAAAAACATCAAACTATACTGTGTTGTGTGGCCCAAAACAAAACAGGTGGCCAAGTTGCCGCAGCTGAAGAAGCTCAGCAAGGAGATGCTGCTGGACATCATAGACGCCTTCGCCGACGAGACCTCCGAATCCAGGATCTGCCAGGACATGTCCTCGGCCAGCCTGCACAGCGACACGTGAGGAACGCTGTCCGCCTAGAGCGGCGAGCGGCGAAAGTGATGAGACGTGAATAGGTCAACTTTTTAGTCACGGCACTGAACAAAGCTTTCTCTAGATAAAATAATACAATAATGTAACCCGGGAATGTTTGTCTTTCTTTTCAAAAAAAAAAAAAAACTAACATTATTTTTAAATGTTAACAGCATAACAGAAAACAACTGATATCGGTGTTGTGCTAAGCAATGCTAAGCGACCAAAAGTTGTTCAATAATAATGGCACATAGAGTTCTTTAGTATATTTTTAATCATGGCAGTGAACATTCGCAGACGATACCTAATTAACCGATAATGATGATTTTAATTATAAAAAGCATAATACTAAAGCATGACAGAAAACTACTACCCTCGGTCTAATCATGCTTTGCTAAGTGACCAAACTTCGGTCAATTACCAACGACACAAACCGTTCACTTTTTTGTTTATGTTCATTTTGATTGTAACGATTGATTGAATTGATGGTTAAAGTCTGTAACAACGAATTTGATTATCAATTTTAATGCCAGATCTCTACATATTATAAATTAAAGTCCTCCGCCGCGTCTGTCTGTTCGAGATAAACTCAAAACTATTGAACAGATTTTCATGCGGTTTTCACTAATAGATAGACTGATTCATGAGGAAGGTTTAGGTATATAATTTTTCAAGGTTTTGTGCAAATTGGTTGAAATATATAATATATAAAGGAGAATGTCTGTACGTGGTGGACGAGCGGGCTGGCAAGCGGGCGGTGTGGATTTGAATTGTATGCAAAGGAAGGTCACTGTCTACATTTGATTTCGAAAACTCTGTGTAAAGCCCGGGCATCGCCGGGGACTTCAGCTAGTGTATAATAATTATAATATGTGCCATATTACGCATTCTTGGTTTCATAAACTAGATGGAAGGTGCATTTCCCAAGTCAGAATAAAATATAGTAGACCAGTAGTGACATATGAAACTGAACTTCTTCTTCGAAATAGTGTTGTGATAAAGGTCTGTGAAAAGGATCTGGTGGGTGTTGTTTCTTTTTAATGTGTGTAACTATAACAATATTTAAAATAACTTAAGTAAGCACTTTGAGATTTATTGCAAAACTGCCATATATAATTTGTATTTAAAAAATATTTTTTTCACTTATGATACTACGCTGAGGTGTTATTTAATTTCTGTAAAAATGGGTTTCCAACAAACAATCTTCCAGCATGTATTTAATGGTTATCCATCACATTATACGAATTGCTGTCAATTGAAAGTTAATTTGGCAAAAAAAGGTTTACAAACATTATAAATTTTTATTTCCGAAAACCCTTTGAAACCAGTATTTGAAGAAAAAGCACTAGTAAAACCCAGTTTTCTAACAAATTTCGGTAAAAAGTTGCTAAGGTTTAGTGTATTGTAGTCTCTTATGACAGAGAGAGTGCCAAAATGAGATGTTAAGATGTTTGGTTGTGATGAACAGTTTCTAATTCTGTTATAAATGGCTAAAATCGCACAATATAATGTTTATTATGTGAATTAGATAAATTCAAAGGCCTTCTTGTATTTGTTATTACATCTTAGGGGGGCGTTCAAGTATTACGTAATGCAATTTTTGACCCCTAAATTTTACGTAACGCCCAAGTGACAATTTTTACCTGAAAGTCACAATTAAGTACTGGAAAGTCGCTTAAAAACCTTTTTTCTTGTTTTAATCGCGTTCACGGTAATAAATAAAACAAGGGATTTCGAGAACGAAAAGGATTGCCAAGTTGGAAGATTTTAATTCCTTAGTTTTTTTTATCTAAATAAAGAAAAACATGTTACGTAACGTGTTGTTCGAACCCCCCCCCCCCCCATAACGCACAGTAACGTTTCACAAGACCCCCTCTCCCCCCCCCCAAGTGCGTTACGTAATACTTGAACGGCCCCTTACTCTAATAGATGCTTTACAAAAATGTACTGTAATACAACAATGTACTCTAATACAACAATGTACTGTATTACAACAATGTACTGTAATACAACAATGTACTAACAACAATGTACTGTAATACAACAATGTACTAACAACAATGTACTGTAATACAATGATATATTATTATTTTTTAATTTATAAACTAACGTTTAGACAAGATTTTTATGCATAGCACAAAGGGTAATAGCTCATAGCCATTGCCGCCATAGCTCAGTGGTCAAGAGCAGCTGACCGGCAATCAGAAGGACACGGGTTCAAGTCCCGTTGGCGGCAAGTATCTTTTCTCGGAAGATTTTTCAATGTAGATGAGTATTTCAGGCTGATAATTATTGCTTATAACAATGATATATGACTATCCTTATTCATTAGAATATGTTCATAGTGAGATTTATTATAAACTTTGCACAAATCAGTGTTGTCTACTTAAATCTTTAACATTCAATCATCAATTTCGCTTTTGAATAATTATTGATATTGTCCTAGACTATGCTGTTGTCTTTTACTATTATAAATGCTACACGACATGTGAGACACAAGCAAAATATATTGTCGTGTATGCGACATGAAATAATATGTTGAAAGAAAAACTGTACCACATGCAGTATTATTATCTTTGAAAGCGGTGTTACATATTGTAAAAATCACAAACATTTGTACAAAAAGTACAAAATGATAACGAATCAAAATATCACTTTTGGAAAAAAATGTTGCATTCGTAGTATGCATGCCTCGCCCGTAGAGGGTCGCCGAGGGCCTGGTAGGAGACAAATGTCTTGGCTGCAAAATATATGAGAGTGGACCGGCATTAGAAGTGTGGACGAGCTATTCCGGGCAGCGCAAGACAGAGAGACATTTTCAAGAGTGATCGCCAACATCGGGGGGATCTGAAACCGTACACACAGAAGAAGAAGGGACATACTTGCCTTACAGTGATTCCTGACATTATTTGGAGTAAAAAATGTAAATGAAAATTTTCGTCTCCGGTGACATTTTTGAGGTTTTTTTTCTACAAAAACATAAAAAAATATAGTACAATCTCACTAATCCGGCACTATTAAAAACCAGAGGGTGCCGGATTATTCACTATTCATACTTCAAAACAACAGGTAAATATGTACGCACATGCACATGAGATAAGTTTTGAGGTTAGACTGCTAGACGACAACGCGGCGATGGAGCGCATAGGCATGGAGGGGCGAGGAAGGCGTGGGCGAAGGGTGCCGGATTATTGGACGTTTCGGTCTATTGAAGTGCCGGATTAGTGAGATTGTACTATAGTAGGTGTTGGACAGCTGGGGGCGGAGTGAGGGGTTGATCGGCTGAGTGATCATTAACGACATCTGGAATACATTTTTTTTGTTTGATTTGAGAAAAAAATTTTATCAAAAAATTCATCGATGAACAAAATTTCATTTACATTTTTTACTCCAAATAATGTCAGGAATCACTGGTTAAAGTAAGTCAAGTATGTCCCTTAACACCCCGTATAATAGAGTTTATTGTCAACATTAATTTTATTAGAATATAGTTCTTCAGTTATTCTTCATATTCTTTTGAGTTCCTGTCAATCGCCGTGACAGAAGGACGTACTTACCGTAGCGCGATGACCTGTAACGAGTGTAATGTTATAATAAACGAGTGTCTCGCATTTATGCAAAATAAAGCGGACACTCTAGATGAAGTGTCGATAACACAACTGTGCACTTCCGCCTTCACCGAGGAGGAGATAAAGTTGGCCAAGAACATCTTATTCGACAAGCTTCCGGACAAGCGTACCCTACGTAAAGGAGACGGCAGGGTCAACCGCGATCTTCAAGACATCCTGAGGGCCCTGAAAGAGACAGACCCTGACAAATTACCGGTGTTCGTCGCAAGACAGTTACATAAACTGCCGCCTGTTAACTTTGACAGTGTTGACATTTCACGATTACTAAAAGACTTCAACGCCATGAAATCTGAAATACGGCAAATTAAAAACGAATTGAGTGAATCATCGAGCACAAACACAGCCGAAATAATGCAAGAACTTAGCTCACTTCGAGATCAAATTAAGGATATGAATATGCGTAACGAGAACAAGATGAAGACACAAATAAATCAGCCAAAACAAAACGGCGACCAACATGTGGGTAATCCTATAATAAACAATAACACAAGGCCGGCATCATACGTAGACGCATGTAAAAGTAATCCGAACGAGCCAACAAACACTATCAGCACTCCGGACAATACGCACAAGAACAATGTACGAGGAACCCACACAATCTCACCTACTACCGATACGGTGAACGTCGACGTAAACCAGCAGCGGGGTTCCACGCAGGGGTCGCAACCAGTGACCACCGACCAGAGCGGCTTCAAAATCGTTGTGCATAAGAAACGCATTCACAATATGAGAGGCAAAGCGCAATCAATTGCATTAAAATCTGCAGATATAATCGCATCAGTATACGTATCGAGGTTTGCGACTAATACGACGGAGCACGACGTAACTTCTTACCTAAAAAGTAACGGCTTGGATGGGTTCAAAGTAGAATTAATAAAGCCTTTCCACGAAACTCCATTTAACTCTTTTAAACTTGTGGTAAAAGCAAATGAAGTAAAAAAATACCTAGTGGAAGAATTATGGCCGGAGGGAATTGTTTTCCGAAGATTCAAAGAATCACGCACACAGAACAATAACCAAAATGCATAATAACAATTTAAAGATCATATCGGTGAATTGCAGATCCGTCCGCAGTTCAGAAAAATTCATTTATGATCTGTGCGATACACATGATATTGTTCTAATTCAAGAAACGTGGCTACTCCCGTCGGATTTAGAGTTCTTATCCCATATACATCCAGATTACAATAGCTTGGGAACTTCTGCAATTGATATATCGATGGGCCCGTTAGTCGGCCGGCCACACGGAGGAGTGGGTGTATTATACAGGCAATGTCTCAGGGCTGCCACGATCCCGTTGAATAATTGCCGCATGGCGGGCATTGAATTAGGCCTAAATTCCGAAAATTTATGCATTTTCACCGTGTACATGCCAACTTGCACAACAGATCACTTCGAAGAGTACGTTAACTGTCTTGCGGCCTTGCAAGCAATTATTGACGAAAAAGATTACACCAACTCCGTAATCATCGGAGATTTCAATGCACATCCGGACTCACTCTTCGGAAATGAACTGAAATCTTTCTGTCAAGAATATGATCTTACATGCGCTGATACCGTAATATTACCAGAAACCTCTTACACGTATATCAGTGACGCGCATCACACCACCAGGTGGTTAGACCACTGTTTGGTGACAAAAAATATCTTCAAACAGATTTCAGATATGAAAATACACTACGACGTGGACTGGACCGATCACAGGCCTCTCGAATTGACCTTACAAACAGAAGGAATACCGAAAACCGAAATTTATGCATGTATAGAAACCGACCGTGCAACTTGGAATCCCAAAAACGAACGCGATATCCATAGTTATACTCGAACCTCACAAGTTTTTCTACAAAAAATTAAACAAGGTCTTACGCGGTACGAGAGAAGTGACAACCCTGCTCGAGCTAACATTAAGACACTGTATACACGTATTATAGAGGCCCTGCGAAGCGCCGCGATTGCCGTATTTAACAATCGTAAACGAAGATTGCAACGACGTAAACAAATCTGTGGATGGAATGATTTTGTCGCACAAAAATACATAGAATCAAGACGTGCAATGATGATATGGATTGAAAATGGCAGGCCTCATGAGGGCTCAATTGCGGATGAACGAAAATTAAAGCGTGCTGCGTTCAAACTAGCACTGAAAAAATGCCAAAACGACTGTGAGCAAATTCAAATGGACAAAATAGCAGGAGATTTACATAGTCGTGATTTCAAACAGTTTTGGCTGAAGACAAATAAACACTGCAACGTGAAATGTAAAATTCCGTGCAACATAAATGGAGAAACAAACACTAAAGCAATTGCTAACATTTTTGCAGATCACTTCTCCATCTCTACTCCGACCTCACCGAACACTGCAAGCAAACCACCACCTAGTCCTATCCTAAATGAAGACAGTGGTCTTTTGATCACAGCAGACATGGTCAACACCGCCTTGAGATACATGAAAGCTGGAAAATCAGCTGGTCACGACGGATTGAGTATCGAACACATCAAACACGCTGGAGGACCAATTCTTCAACTGCTGGCGAGTCTGTTTACCGACATCTTAAAGAATGGATACCTACCAACTGACATGACAAGAACAATAATAACTCCCATTCTCAAATCAAAATCGTTGGACTCTACCTCCCAGGGTAGCTACAGACCGATTTCAATTGCCACCACCATCGCACGATTATTCGAACGTCTACTACTAAACCAGATCGGTCCCATCTTGGAAACTAAGGACAACCAAATGGGCTTCAAAAAGCAAACGTCTACCGATACTGCTATATTTACTGTGAAAAGAACCCTGGAATACTACAGGAATAAAAAGACCACCACGTACGCATGTTTTCTAGATCTGAGCAAGGCCTTCGACAGGGTTTCTCACCCTCTACTATGGGGTAAACTAAGGGAAAGAGGCATATCACCGGCGGTGATACATATCCTCGACTCGTGGCATAGACAGCAGGAAAACTTAGTAAGGTGGAAAGATGGACTCTCCGAACCTTTCCTCCTGAAGAGCGGCGTTAGACAGGGAGGATGCATGTCCCCGATATTGTTCAACCTGTACATGGACGAACTCACCGACAGGCTAAACAATGCAGGGGTAGGCTGCCAAATTGGAGGACAGTTCCTGAACAACATCAGTTATGCGGACGACATGGTATTGATGGCACCATCCATAAGGGGCCTACGTATTCTTTTAAAGATCTGCGAAGAGTTTGCTGAAGAAACAAACATGCAATACAACCCCACTAAAACGGCTCTACTGGTCGTAAGATATGGACAAGGACCAAAAAATATTCCTCCAGCTACCCTGAATGGTGTGAACCTGCAGGTGACTGAAGGAACTAAATACCTTGGACACATAATCACCAGTAATCTGATGGACGATGACGACATCGATAGGCAAAGAAGAGCTCTCAGTGTAAAAGCTAACATGCTCAGTAGAAGATTCCGCCTTTGCAGTACTGCTGTAAAAAGGACGCTCTTCCTTTCCTTCTGCGCACCACTGTATACGTGTGAACTCTGGGCAAACTACAAGAAGAGTAGTATAGAAAGACTTCGGGTTCAGTATAACAACGCCTTCCGCATAATGTTTGGTCTCCCCAGATATTGCAGCGCTTCCCGGATGTTCACGGAGGGGCGAGTTCCTGGCTTTGCAGCCCTTATTAGATCCAGGGTGGCAGGAATTAGGGAAAGGATAACCAGCTCTGGAAACATCCTCGTCATGGAAGCCCGCCTCAGTCCATCATCCAGTATTGATGCACACTGGAGAAAAATACTGGCTCCTTACGTGCTCACAGAATCCTGAAAGCTTAATATTATTATTTCATTTGTTTTTCCTTTTACTACTATTAGCTTATTATCTTTTTTTTGTTTCGTGTACATTCATATCCACCTTCTTTTTCTTTTTTTCCTTTCAAATACTTTGTACATGTATGTGTATATTACCCTTATGGAATGTGTGGGATTGCACTCTCCTCCACACATACTGGAATAAACACTTATTTATTATTTATTTATTATTTATTTATAGTGACGCTGGAAAGAATAAATAGCTAAAGCTGGGTAGGAAGAGTGGCTGAAGTGGCCGGCGCTTTAGTCTTTTAGTGTCGATAATATCTAGTAGGTATCTATGTAAATGTATTGTATCTTTAGATTCGAATGTAATAATATTATGTTATATTCAAATTGTAGTACCTATCTAAATGTATTGTATCTGCAGACAATAGTATCTCGGACAAATAATAACTGCATGCAAATAGTATTCTATCTTTAACTATGACTAACTCTATGAATCTAAAGTTAACTCAAGATGCTACATTATTCCATACTGGTGTTGTTATTGCAAGCTTAGTTTTTACTAATAGTAATAAAACAACTGTATCTGTAGAAATAAAAACAACTGTATCTTATAACCATAGATAATTTCAATACTTACCATAAACATGCTCAGATAAATGGTCATTTAAGCAAACGTGTTCACATTTGACATTATCACAAAGCTACATTCAACATTATTTGAATTTTTAGACATTTGAACAGTCTCCTTCAACCACCGATTTTCAACCCGTTAGCGGTTGCTTACATTTTGATCAACACTATGCTTGAAGGCTTTTAACGACTGATTAACCTTTAAACGCCCGAGCGCCTCGCGCAATAATGGTAGCCCCACTGCCCAAGCATTTTTTGTGAAATATTTTCACCATAATCACCGATCTCATATGGGACTGTTGGGCATTGAACGACGCAAATCCATGTTTTTTGTGAAATATTTGCACCATAATCACCGGTCCCGTATAGGACTACTGGGCGTCTAAAGGTTCCTTTAAACGCTTGTGGCCGCATGCAATAAAGGTAGCCCATTGCCCAAGCATTTTTTGTGAAATACTCACGCCATAATCATTGGTCCCGTACGGGACCGTTGGGCATTGAACAATGCAAATCTGCATCCCGTATGGTAGTGGTCCCCAACCTATGGGCCGCGGCCCAGTAATGGGCTTGCATAAAAACAAAATACTTTTGAAAAAAAAAATTTAAGTTGTTATTATCGTTGTTCTTATGTAAATGTAAAATTCGAGTGAAGGTTATTAATGAATGTAAGAAAATTCTTTAATTATCTGTTGCTAACTGACCAAGTAACGAAGATATTGGGCCGCGGCGGCAAAAAGGTTGGGGAACACTGCCATATGGGACCGCTGGGCGTCTATAGGTTAAACAACCAAATTTGACTGACTGTTTTTCGTGTACATGTGCACGCTCTAATTCCATCCACACTGGAATTTTTTCAGGTGCGATTTTAACCTTTATGCTTTGAAAACTGTGTAGAGGACAAAATCAGAATGGCTTGCGCGAATGTCACTGTAGATTCTACTTTTTATTTCATGAATGTAGCCTCTATGAGAGCTTACAAAATAATTTGTCAAATTATCAATCATGTCATTGAATGTCAAAATTCTTTGGAAAAGCGAAAATGAAAATATTTGAGTTTTCAAAATAAAGGTCAAAACAAAGGTTTCAAGGTAAAAAGGGTGACCAGTTTTCGAGTAACTTGCGATATGTCAGAGCAGGAAAATATTGATTTTGTTCAGGAGGTTGATAAATTATTACTATTATATATTAAGTTTGATTGATAAATTATTAATAAATTTTAATTTTTGTTAAACAAGCTGATGTAAGTACTGAAATCGTTAAGTTGAGTTGCGCCGTGAATTGAGCTGCCAACCAGTTTTCGGTTTCTCCATGAACAAAGGCCCTAAAAGTAACTTTTAAAGTTTTTTTTTTAGTATAATAAATTATATTTATTATAATAAATTATAATTTAGTATATAATTATTTGTATTTAGCGTAATAAATGCAATGAATGTAAAAATTGTTTTGTTATATGATAGAGTTAACCAATTGTTTATTTTTAATAAATGAAGCTTGTGCTGTTATTAAATGATAAAAATAATTATTTCCAGTGACACATTATTGCTTTATACAACGTGTCCAGAAACTCGTAGTACAAGCGGGAAACTGATGAATCTACATCACGTAGAGAAACCAAAAAACTTATTTTTTTCGATCTGAGCATTTCGATTTTATTATTATTTTTTTTCTATTTTTCCATTTTTTCGGCAACTAAAGGGTTAAAAAAACTTTTGAGCCCGGTTTACCCTTCGATGCATTTTATAAGACATTACACAGCTGAAATCAACCCTCTAGTGAACAATTTTCTTCAAAAAAAGTCCTACTTCGGACCCAATTTACTCGAAAACGAAAGCTCAATTCAAAAAAGTTATATCACAAATCGACTCCGAATGTGATGTAGATTTACCAGTTTCCCGCTTGTACTACGAGTTTCCGGACACCGTGTATATATGTACATACTTATTCCAAAAATATTTTATCAATATTTGCTTTTACAAAATCTATGTTAAGCTCTCTAATAATTAATATAAAATTACGAATTTAAGCATTAATTGTTTACATTCAAGTATAATATGTCATCTATTATGATAAGATACATTATAAGTGATTTAATATAATTTTACTAGGTTATGAAATTAATCAATGAGTTGGTACCTAATCTGTTTTATGGTATATGATTTTAATATGGATTAATAATGTTAATATTACGCTAATTGCACATACATCTCAATCTAAGTATGATTTTAAATAGTCATAAGAATGTTAAGAACTATTTTTATTATTTGATATTTTGTCAAAATATTTAAACGAATTATGTATTTACCTAGTCCTCCCACATTTGTGAATAGTTATGTTTTGTAAATTTAATTTATTAAACTTTATGCAACGAATATTCAGTTATATCTGTTAGCTGATGTGTACCATACCTACTTCCTTACATAGGCTCGTCTTGACTCTCAGTAGCACGCGATGTATGATCTAGACTAGAGCAAACAATTATGCAATAGTTAAACACTAATGAAAATGTCAGTATATTTTTAAACGACTTCAAAAAGGAGTAGGTTCTCAATTTGACTGTATTTTTTTTATTATTTTTTTTTCATGTTTGTTACCTCAGAACTTTCGACTGGGTGAACCGATATTGATGATTCTTTTTTTATTTGAAAGCTGGTGCTTCCCGTGTGGTCCCATTTCAATTTGGTCCAGTTCTGACAATGGAATCCACGGGAAAACCATATAAGTCTTAAATTATTAAGAGGCGAGAGCGGGGCTACGGCGGGAGGGGAGCTGTCAAGTGAAAACGCCGGGCCTGGTACCTTAGCTGACACCGACTCCAAAAATAACAATCGTACCTACATATTGATGAGTAGAAAAAGTAAGTTGATTATTAAGTTGTACAAAAATACAAAATTATTTTTTTACTTTTTAGTCTGTCTAATATGAGCAGCACGTTTAGCAGGTCTACCCATATTCAGAAAAATTAGTTAGTGTACTTCAGATTCACTAAAAATCAAAAAACAAACAAAAATTAAAAAAAAAAAAAACACTATAAAAATGCACTAAAAAGTAAAAAAAATAATTACGTATTCTTGTACAACTTAATAATCAACATACTTTTTCTACTCATCAATATGTACGTACGATTGTTATTGGCCCGGCGTTTTCACTTGACAGCTCCCCTCCCGCCGCGGCCCCGCTCTCGCCTCTCGCCTCGTCAAGTCGCGCGTGCGACACAAGCACATCTCACCTATAACTAACTATGTATGTAGTTACAAATCTACCTTGACTGACACCGACTCCAAAAATAACAATCGTACCTACATATTGATGAGTAGAGAAAGTAAGCTGATTATTAAGTTGTACAAAAATACGAAATTGTTTTTTTACTTTTTAGTGCATTCTTTGAAGTCGTTTTTTGTTTTGTTAAAATTTTTGTTTTATGTAGTCACAAATGATTTCATGTAACTTGACTTTGCCCTTTTGAGGACTTAAGGGTAAACTTAAATGTTATGCTTTAAAATATTGAGATAAATTAATTGTTTGTGCCTGTATATCGATCTTCTAGTTGATTAGTCAGACATCTCCAAATACTAAGTTTTGAGATAATGAGGAAAGCAATTTTCAAATGCTCGCTATAAATCAAATATGATTTACGTGTGTCATTGTTTTACATTTTAAATATGCTATAAATTAACACCGGGAGGCGTAACGGACGGTACATTAGTATGACCCAGAAAACATTTACCTGTTTGATTCACTACAAATTTTTCTGCATTATAATTGATTTGGTGGTGTTTATGAGTAATCTTAGTATTGTACCAGATAGAGGGTACAATTTTACATATAACTGCATACTCAACTCAAATTTAGATTTTTCGGAGATGTTCTACTAATCAACTGTATGATCGGTGTACGCAATATGAATATGAATAAATAATTTGTTTGTGGATAAACAGTTTTTTCACATTCATATTGCGTACGTACAAGCGCGAACAATTAGTTTACCTTAATATTTTAAAGCATAATTTGCGAAAAGTGTTAAATCCTAAAATAATTAAACTCGTACCATCTATGAAACAGAAGCCATCACCTTAACTTCACAAGCCCTTTAGCACCCTATTTTGCAGTTGGCTGTGTGCACTCTTTCCAAGCCCTTTATATCAAATTAATTATTAATACTATTTTTAAATTTCTTATGAAAATTAAGTTACCTTGTTATTCCAATAACATTTTAATAAAAATATTTTTTATCTATGTACACTAATTTATGAAAGTTTTAAGATTAAGTTTACTGAATGCATTACTTACCTTTGCTAATTATTTTCTATCCAAGAATCTGGCGATTGCCTTCGTACTGTTGAGCCACCCATGTTTAGATCCCCTACGGCGGTGGTCCCCAACCCATGGGTCGTGGACCAAATGTTACTGGGCCGCGCAAGGGCTTGCTTAAATCAAAATACTTTTGAAAAAAAGTTTAAGCTGTTATTATGATTGTTCTTATGTAAATTTAAAAGTCAGATGAAGGTTATTAATGAATGTAAGAAAATTCTTAAATTATCTGTTGCTACCTGATATTATATTTAATTGCCCCCCAGTGGGCCGCGGTAAAATTATCAAACTTTGACCGGTCCGCGGCGACAAAAAGGTTGGGGAACACTGCCCTACGGGACAGGTGGTTCGCTGAGTTTGTTGACTTAATAGGGGTGCCCAGGCTCACAGAGTGAGTGTCAGGGTCTTGGCGACGGATGCGTCTGCCCACCGGCTGCATGGCAGGTCGGATCGGGAGAGAATGGTTGAGAGGGAGTCCCTTTGATCTTTCCAGCCGGACTCTCGGAACATCGCCTTGCATCGTGCAGTGCGGACAGTGGGAGGGACAGATTCATATGTCCATCACTCATGGACACCCAGATTCCTACCCACCCCTCATACTCTTTTCCTTTTCAGATCTTCTCCTTCCTTTCCTAAAGAGACCCTCCCACAGTATGCCCAAAGATGACATAGGCCGTGAGGGGAATTATTTTCCTCAGAGTATCCTGTGTGGAGTTAATGTAAAAAAAAAAAAAAATTCTCTCCAGCGGAACCATCTCAGTTTTATATGCATAGGTTGTTATTAATCCCTCCTTGCCGATGCTGTCAACTAATTTATAATTATTTTAATATCTCTGTAAACACACTAAACACAGAGTTCATATTTTAGGTGTTAATCAGCAATGCATGTTTATGTATTGGATAAAATATGTAAGTATTTATCGAACGCAACAGAAAAAAATGTTTTGTTGAAAAATCAGGAAGAAATTCATTAAAATAAATGTATGTTGCAAGCGTTGATAACTTACGGAGTGTGTTATAGGGAGTGAAAGGGGTAAGGGATTTCGCTAGTTGTAATAATAATAATAATATTTTGTTTATTAAATTCCTTATATAATTTCAAATTTTAGTTTAATACACATCAGAAATTACACAATGTAAGTATTTATATGAAATATTTTCAAAAATAGGATAACAAATATTTTAAAAAAAATTATATGTGTATAACAATTTCAAGAAAAAAATTTAGGCAACGGTAAAGATCGTATCAATCTTTTCACTGACACTAAATATATCGATCTTGGAAGAGATTTTCCCTAATACTCCTCCCCACCAGAAGAACCATTGGCAGGTTGGCGAACCTGCAGGCAGGTAGATAGAATAATCTACGATGACGCTGTCTAAGATCTGTCATAGTCATCTGGAAAGCAGAGACTCACACTCTCCATAATAGTTAAGTTGTCAATATAGCCTCGTAGCAGACTGAATAAGTGGGTAGCGGCATGACGGCTGGCGTAGTCCAGCGGTAAGGCTTTTGACTAGCACTCCGAAGGTCGCGGGATCGAATCCCGGCGTGGCAAATAAATTTTATTTGATTAATTTGTGTTATTTCACAATTTAATCAATTTTTTTATTAATCAATTTTTTTGGTACATACATTGGTAATTTTACAATACATACAGGCTTTTTTATATAAACATTTAAAAAAGTAGAGAAAAATACAAATTAGCAGATTAACCAAAAAAATCCCACAGGCATCGCCAGTTCGTGGACTTGTGTGTTCTTTAAAACAGTTAAAATTTACTCATATACATAAGTACATTATATCTTTGAAGAGATTAAAAAATAAAATAAAATTAACAAAAAATAAAATTAGTGCTAACTGAATTACAATTTATTTATTTTATTTGTTATAAACTTTGATTATATAAATGTCTAGATAGAGTGTTGCGCTGTAACTCCGAAAAAAAGAACAGGCCAGGTTTGAAACGCTTGTGTGCGTGACACGCACACAAGTATAGGTAACTTATATTGTTAACGTTAAGCGCTCAACGTCACTGTAGGCGTGATGAGTGATACCAGATCCCGAGTATTTCCCATAAAAGTGGGTAAAAAATATGTTTCGGTTTATCGGGACCTATAATTCGTTTAATTTTGAATTCATTTAAGTAAGATAATTTTCTACATATAATGATATAAATGAAAAGAAAATCATTGTTAAAAGAGATTTATTTTTGTTTGATTATTTTTAAAAAATAAATAAGAAATACAGAAAATAAGAAAGATACATTCATAGACACTGCCAACTGGCCGGCAGGTATCGTTGTGTCTAAATTTAAATTTTTATCATTATCAAATAAAGAAGGTGGCCCACATCCAGGTAAATCCCTAAAAATGGTAAAACTATCTTGTCACACTAAAAAAGACAATGCAACTTTTTAAAACTAAAGCTATCGATAGGTATTATTTATTCTTAATGACCTTCCCTTTTAATTTTTTTTTTAAACAGTTTTCGTATAGATTTTACATCCCGGTTAATATTATCCAATTTTGTCTTATAGTGATATCTTAAGGCCAAACATTTTTCCACGGCCAAACTTATCAAATTAACTTGATGCAGAAGACCGTAAATCTGATCGGTTTTTACTTCGAAATAATTATCGGGAAAATTTAATTTGAAGAACATGCAACCCTGTAAACATGGCGTCAAAACATGGGGTCAAACGGCGTTGTCCTAAGACCAAATTACACTATTAAAACTGAATTGTTTCTTTAACTGAATGGTTATTTAAAGGTTATTAACCGATGATAGGTAACATTTTTAGTAGTTTTCAATCGTCCTATGTAATTCCTGCACACTGATATAGCGCAAATCGTCATTTTCAAATGTCACACAACACGTGTTAACGATAGTGTCGCCACTGAGCGGACAGGCCGAGCTTATCTGCCAACCTTTGGCAAATATTTTTTTTGGCGCTTCGTCACTCGAGCGCTATATCTAGACATTTATATAATCAAAGGTTATAAAATACAGTCAGTATAAGGAAGCTTTAACTGTCAAACTAGGAAAGTCTCCCGTTCTAGGACAGTCAAATTGACATATTCATATTAGGTTGGTAGGTACATTATTAATGACATTTTAAGTTACATCAGGTTGATGTGACATTACAGCAAGTAAGTGTTTGCATCAACGGTATTTATCCAAGACTTTACAACATTTTTGTACTTGCTGTAGGAGGATATGTTTTTTCAATCAATTTCTGTAGTCTTATGAAGAGAATTATACATTTTTGGTGTAATAAAATATGCATGTTTTTGCGCTAGCCTAGTTTTACACAGTGGAACTTCAAATTACATCAGGTTGATGTGACATTACAGCAAGTAATTGTTTGCATCAACGGTATTTATTCAAGACTTTACAACATTTTTGTATTTGCTGTAGGAGGATATGTTTTTACAATCAATTTCTGTAGTCTTATGGAGAGAATTATACATTTTTGGTGTAATAAAATATGCATGTCTTTGCGCTTGCCTAGTTTTACACAGTGGAACTTCAAATAAATACATTATTTAACCTATTACGTTTTCGTTTTTTGGAAAAATTAAAATAATATATAGTATATTTGCGGCACGTTCCAGAGTGGAAGATACTCTCGGTATCGCCCTGGTGTAAGACCATCTAGGGATGTCAAAAGTGAAAAAAAATATCGATGTATCGATATTTAAAATATCAACGTCGATAAATCGAGGAAAAAATATCGATATATCGGTCAAATTTTCAAAAGATTTTGCGTTTTTGAAATAATAGTGTATTCAGCTCAATATTATCTATAGTAATTTTTATACACAATGTGCATTATTTTAATGTACAAAAATCTCAATAAAAATGAAGGTATTTTTATTAGGTAATAATTACAAAAATATAACTAAATAACTAACTAACCATCACGCCGTTTCCCCGCAGGGGTAGGCAGAGAGGACGGACCGCCAAACAACTCGGTCTTGGCACACACTCTTTGCCTCACTCACATTCATACATCGTCTCATACATACTCTTCTATTATTCTGACTTTTGACATGGCCCGTCTCAAGTATCTGATTTACTTGATCGTGCCATGTCTTCCTCGGGCGTCCCCGACTTCTTCTACCATTCACATTTGCATCATATATTCTTTTAACACTACTTTCTTCGTTCATTCGCTCTACGTGCCCAAACCATCTGAGGGTCCCTTTCTTAATTTTGCTCATTATACTTACATCAGCCTTACATTCTTTGCGGATATCCACATTTCTAACACGATCATACATGGTTTTACCACACATACGTCTCAGGGATCTCATTTCAACAGCATTCAGTTTACTTTCATCCTTCCTCTGCCAGTTCCATGCCTCACTGCCATACATCAGGGTAGGTACCAGGACTCCATTGTGGACTGCTAGTTTCACTTTTATTGAAAGTTTTTTATTAGCTCCAACGGCATTCAGTCATCCATTAATGGAGTTACCGGCATTTACCCTCCTTTCAATATCTCTATCAGCCTTCCCATCTCTCGTAACAAAATACAAAGATACAAAAGATACAAGATACAAAAATATCAAAACTAAAAAGCTGTCTTCTAACTTGTATGTAAACTGAGACGCATATAAAGTTTATATGCGTCTCAGTAACATTCTATTGGCGTATTAATTTGTCGTGTTTGGAACACGGTATAGTCAATAATCAATTGGGAACCAACACACAGGAGTGACTTAGAAAAAAATGGCGAAAAATAGCATACATTTCTATGTATCTACCTACACACATGAGGTAGTTATTAGTGATCACAAATACTAATGCAAAGGCAATAGATTTGTAAGCTATTAATAGTTAAAATTTCAACCGTCAGATGTCACGAGTTCGTTCCTATACGGTTTTGGATTCTAGTGATTTTAGTTAAATTTTAAAAAATATCGTCTTTGATACAATTTTCGATATTGGATATTTTGTATCGATATATCGGATCAAAATATATCGGCTAAAAATATTGATATATTGAATTAAAATATCGATACATCGATATATCGATACTTTTTCAACAAACCTAAGACCACCATTCAGAATTGAAACGTTGCTTGAAATGGTGTTAGCCGTGTTTGGTGACCAGCTCTGAATAGCCAGGTACTTTCCAACCTCCTATTCCCCATCTCCTTCCCTTCCCCATTATCTTCAGCCTCACAAAATACCCCAATTGGGGATGCCATAGTCCCACTGGCTATTACTTTTTAAAGGTTTTCTGATCTATCTGCACTGAAATTCAAAAATCAGATGATAACTGTCTTTGTTTACAAGTGAAAACACACCTCAAGATTGGCATTACACAGAACAAAGTCAAAGATTCTGGAATAGAATGACATTCTTTTGACCAATTGCATCAAAGTTGAATGTATTTTTGCCAAAAAATTGCTTGAATATTTCCCATCTACATGCTGCTGTCAAATGAATTGTCAGTGGTGGTCAAGTCAGCGGTCTGCCGGCTATAATGGACGCATAATGCGTTTTATGTATGACCAATAATTTTCCTCATTTTCAGCACTAATACAAAATAATTATGCCCGTTTGTCCCCATACTATATATAAAATGATTTACGTAAGTAATAAAGTAAACTACATACTAATTTTAATCCAACACAAAAATGGTAAAATTATAAATGTGCAATCCTGTGCATTGAATACACAGCGCCAAAGCTCGAGGAATTTCCTTTTTAAGGGAAGGGTTAACAGCTCCTCTAACAGCAATTGGTGTTATACAGCTTATGATTATACCTTGTCCATCAGAAAACATTTTATTGTATAATTATAAAGGTTCTTAAAAACTTCCTTTCAAAAATATACAATAATCTTTGATCTTTGGCTTAGAACTTTAAAATAGAACCCATAACCAATGTGCGCTTTCATAATTATCGTGACGTTTCACGGTTACGGTACCGTGATGGCAATAAACGTACGTTCCTTATGGCTACAAGGCAGCTCTTTCTTTCACATTAAATAATGGTGAGACACAAAATACATGTGACTGTTTCCTCCAAAGTGCTTAGCATGTTTAGAAAGTAAGTGTACTGTGACCATACGGGCGGTGGTTTTGAGTTTTTTGAGGGTTGGCAACACTGAGTGGTAGAGGGGGGTTGAGACCATCAATGCACAACAATATTGTGATACCCTAAAAAAACTTAAAAGGAGCATTCAAAACAAAAGGAGGGGAATGCTGACCAGAAAAGTGTGCTTATTTCACGAAAACGTTTGCCCTCACACAGTCTTAGCCACATACGCTCTTGCACTCATTTGGTTGGGATGTTTTGAACCCTTAATACCTTGACTTGGCGTCTTCAGATTATCATATTTTCACCTTTCTAAAGGCATGTGTGGATGAAAATAAATTTTCAACCGACGAGCAGGTGCAGAAAGTGGTCCTGAAGGAGCTGGCAGGGGAATTCTTCGAGGAGGGCATAAAGAAACTTGTGCCGCGGCTCACCATAGTCATTGAACGTGTTGGCGATTATTTTGAAAAATAGTAAACAAGTGTATCAACAATATCCTGTTACTTTTTTTCTAATACACTTTTTCAAAAAAAAAAATCAGTAATACCCTTTTACTTACTTCCTGAACATGCCTCGTACTACTTTTTTGCGAAGAGAATTGCGTTTCATTTTCTTTATGTAGGGGGTTGTATGATAATGATTGTGTGTTTCCTTTGGGGGGATGCTCATTTCGTTTGTCTCATTTAGACTGTTTGTTATTTAGTGTCTAAGAAAGAGCTGCAAAACAAAAAAAAAAAACCATCAGCGCAATGACATTTTGAATTTTTGGAATTCACTCACACTTCAATATTATCCTTGTAACTATTCTTTTTTTTTATTTATTTACATTTAAACCCGCTAAACTACTTATGTAGTTTGTCAGCAGGTACATAATGACAACATTGGTACATTTTCAAACATTGTGTACATATAATTTTATAATTTTGATGCTAAATATCAATTAAATAGATTATTTAAATTACCGAAATAGTATATACATGTAAGTAGC
This sequence comes from Limnephilus rhombicus, assembly GCA_929108145.2. Classification (NCBI taxonomy): domain Eukaryota; kingdom Metazoa; phylum Arthropoda; class Insecta; order Trichoptera; family Limnephilidae; genus Limnephilus; species Limnephilus rhombicus. The sequence continues at coordinate 18,192,440 of OV815291.1, forward strand.
ACTAGAAGCCTTAAATAATAAAAAAGTACAAAATGGATTTAGTATGATATGATATAATAAAAAATTAGTATTTTATGATATAATAAAAAATTACAGATGGATTTAGTATGAACAAATGAAATATAATCACAAGTAAATTAAAAGTTTCATATTTTTTTTTTTTTTTTTACATTAACTCCACACCAACTCGGCCCTGAGGAAAATAATTTCCCTCAGGGCCTATGTCATCTGGGATGCTGTGTGGAGGGTCTTTTTGAGGAGAGGAAGGAATGAACATTGGTCTTGAAGAGACCCATGTTGTAGGAAGGAGGAAACACAGAGGCCGGCAAATCATTCCACAGCCGAGCTGTTGAACATAAGAACGAGTCGAAGAAACGACCCGTTCTCATGTGACTAATGTCAACTGTGTACAAATGTTGGGCACGCGTTTGGCGTGTTTCCCGACTATGCACCGGTGCCGAAGGGATCAATGATGCTAGTTCCTCGGAGCATCTTCCATTGTAATACCGGTAGAACAAGGATAGCATTCCCACCCGACGCCTGTGCTCTAAAGATTGCAATCCGTCTGTTCAGATGGGAGAATCTATCAAACGGACCGCCCGTTTCTGCACAGAGTCGAGGGTATTTTTCAGGTATTTTGGAGCTCCAGACCAGAGGTGGCTGCCAAATTCAACCGTGGGGCGCACTTGCGATTTGTACAGGGTTAGCAGTTGTGTACTTTTAAAGTATCTGCGGGCCCTGTACAGTACGCCCAGTTTTTGGGAGGCTAACTTTACTCTGGCTTCGATGGAGCCCCCATACCTGAGCTGGTCACTTAGGGTTACACCAAGCAAATCAATGGAGGGCCTGTTCGGAAGATTGCTTCCGTTGAAAGAGACTAGATTTTCATTGCGATCCCTTTTAGACGTAATCAGACAAGATTGGGTCTTTGAAACATTAAATTCAACGAGATTATTTTTACCCCAAGAGAAAACACTCTCGAGGTAACCGTCCATTCTTTGCTTCAAAGCCTTACGAGCTGTTGGAGTACATTAGGTATATACATTAGGTATTACAAAAATTGTAATGAATTTACCAATTCCTTCAATGTGAGTTTCAATAAAGAATACAAGGACTTCGGTAGGGCATCAATATAAATCATCCCTATATAATAGCCATTTCCTTAGTTTATATTTGACTTTACCATTAAAAACGTTATTATTTTTGATTGTCATTGGTAGTTTATTGAATATTTTGGGTACAATATAGTTTAGGGTCCTTTCACCGTATTTATTGGTACATTTCGGAACCACCAATCCTTCATTTTGAGTGAATCTTGTATTATGTTTATGGTAAACGCTTTCCCTGTACAAGGAATCGGACAACATAACATGTTGACTTATAATATTATAAAAAAATAATCAAATAAATAAAATAAAATAATTAAATATTTATGTTCCATACTTTCAAATCGTCACGACAAATAGTATTGGTAGGGTCTACGGAGACGTCATAGTGCGGTGTGAGAGAGATGCAAGAAAATTAAGACTTTTTTCCTTCGGGGGAAATAGACCTACGCACATTGTGTATCTCATCTTTAGAAAGAGCATTATTGTATCAAGGAATGTATGTTTATTGGACGAGAAAATTCAAGGTAATTATAAAAGTGCACATTGAGTTAAGTACTTATTCTTTTTGTGGTCTTTAATGACACAATTTTATTCTTCAATTCTGTCACAAATTTAACATTTCTGAGAAATATGACTGGCAAGGGTTTCATTCTGGGTAATAAAATCACAGCTCAAAATACATATCTTTAATCCGCCGAACAGCAACAAGAATATATATTTAAAGGAACTAAAACAAATATTACAACTGACTTCAACTGATTCAAACTACTTGTATTGTGGTGACATCAACTTGAATTTGTTGGATACAAAAAATAGTGTAATTACAGAATATCAAAATCTACTCAGTGAAAATGGTTTACAAAATGTAATATTAGATGTGACCCGGGATGAAATTTTAAACGGAAAAAATGTTTATTCATGTATTGACCATATTGCAATTCGTAACCGTAATAACACTGTATTTTCATGTATTGTGACTAACAAAATATCTGACCATTATATAACAGGAGTTGCCATAGGGAAAGAGGTACTTACAAAGGATTTAAATAAAAAAAGTAAAATTATTGATAATAAATTAGTATATTCTAAATTAAAACTAGTAAATTGGGGAAAATTATTACAAACTGACTGTCCATCAGAACTATACTATAATTAAAAAATATATTTTTGATAATATCTATGCGTCCTCGAAAAAAGAAAAATTATTTGAAAATAATCTTAGGCACAGCAATCCATGGGTTACGGAAGAAATTAAGAACATGATTAAAAAAAGAGATTATCTTTACCGAAAATGCAAGAATAGCCCAAATAACCCGGTATTTCGTTTAGAATATACGCGATATAGAAACAAAACAAACAAACATATTAATATTACCAAAAACACATTCCATAAAAACTTAATAAATAGCTTAAACGGCAACCCGAGGAAACTCTGGGACGAAATAAATAATCTAATAGGAAAACCTAAACAAAATCTAGATAAAATAATCCTTCAACATATGGGAAGTCAAGGAGACACAAAATTTTTATGCGATAAATTTGCTACAACATTCGTAAATGAAATAAAAGACATAAGACATAATTGTACTAAAAATTCCTAGATCGTAACACGTATATAACTCCTGCTATTATGTCAATGAGATTTAGACCTGTATCACAAAAAGATGTTAAAAAAATAATTAATGATATGGATGTTAAAAAATCAGAAGGCAATGACCAAATAAGAATTAAAGACCTAAAGTTAATTGCTGATAATATAATCCCAGTACTGACTAAATTAATTAACCTTTGTGTAAGTAAAAGTATCATGCCTGACGAACTAAAAACATCCATCATCAGACCTATATATAAATCAGGAAACCACAAAGATTTCACAAACTATCGACCAATAGCGATTCTCTCGTGTATTGATAAAATTATTGAAAGGGCTATCTTTAACCAAATACAAAATTTTATAGAAAAAAATAGAATCATAAATCCCATACAGTACGGATTTCAAAAAGAAAAAAGTACTACACAATTACTTTTTAAATTCACTGATCATATAAATTGCCAATTAAATGAAAAATATTATATTGGTATAATTTTTATAGATTTTAAAAAGGCCTTTGACACATTGGACCATGAAACACTACTAAGGGCAATGGAGGAATGTGGTATTAGAGGTACTTTAAATAATTTGTTTAAAAATTACCTGTTTAATAGAAAAATTAAAGTTAAAATTGACGGAATTTTAAGTGATGAAATGTTGGCAAGCACTGGAGTAGCTACGGGCTCGATATCGGGACCTACGTGTTATATAATACAAGTAAACAGTTTACCAAACGTAATAAAACGTTGTAAATGCAACATGTTTGCAGACGATACTTGCATTATATGTGCTGACAAAAATCCACAAAAATTGAGGAAATTTTACAAGAAGACCTAAACAACATAATTAAATGGTCACACGACAATGGCATTATTATAAACGCAAAAAGAACCAAATATATGCTTATTCACTCACCATATACAAATTGTCAGGATAAGGAATTGCATATAAAAAGTCATTCGTATGATTGTTTACACACAAAAAACCAATCCCAACAGTGTAATTGCCCAAATATAGAAAAAGTGTACCAATATACATACCTTGGTCTTACTATAGATGTCAATTTTAACTGGTCAAATCATATTGAAAATGTATGTAATAGATTAAGATCCATATTAGGGAAATTTTACCACCTAAAAAACTTTGTTGATAAACATATATTATACTGTATATACAATGCATTAGCAGAATCAATTATAGGATACGGAATAAATAGTTACGGATTAACGTACAAAACGTACTTAAATAAAATAGAACAATTACAAATCCGTTTCCTAAAATTGATATCAGGCAAAAAAAAGTTCAATTATGTGAAGGCGATTATAAAAAATTTTTCTCCTTGTGTAATGTCCTCTCTATACACAGTAAGGTAGATTATCAATTAACGCTAGATGAATTCTGGAATACAAAATTCAAAAAACCTATAAACCACAACTACCCTACTAGGCATAGAGAAGCACAAATGTTTATTATTAATAAATCTCAAAATGTATACGGTGATAGAACAAAGAGGCATAGAATTCCGAAAATATTTAACGCATTACCTGAAAATATTAAAAATGAGACATTTTATTCAAATATCAAAAAAAAAATTAAATCATTCTATCTCCGTAGAACATGAAAGCAAATAATATTGTATACAAATACCCAGATCGAATATTGATCAAATACCTGGAAATTACTATCACACACTGTATTCATAAACATTATAATAATTAGTAGTTTATGATAATTAGTATTTTAGATTTTACACAGTTATTACAATGTAAAACATAAAAGTATAATAGTATTAATTAAATAGGACAAATGAGAGATTTCTTACAATCAAACTGATTGATCAGTTTTGTAAGATTTTAAAGATTAATATTGTAAAATTTATAAAAAAAACTGAATAAATATACAAAAAAAATATATAAATATATATATATATATATATGTATATATATATATATATATATATATATATATATATATATATATATATATATATATATATATATGTATATTTTATATATATATATATATATAAAACAAAGTCGGGTTAGTTACACTATTTATAACTCGAGATCGGCTGGACCGATTTTGATGATCTTTGATTTGTCGGATAACAGAATAACTATTAAAACATAGCAAAAATTCACAAAAAAGAAAGTTATGAAGAAAATTAATTTTTTCATATATTTTGCATGGAACGAATTCTCATATTTTGAAAGAACTACAGCAATATTGTGATAGGTATAATATTTAACTGTGTGTGAATTCCAAAAATTAAAAAACGCCAAATGTCAATGCGCTGAGTGTTTTACTTTTGTTCTTAATCATATAATGCTGCCCCTCTTTCTTACACACCAAATGTCAATAGTCGAAAATGAGACAAACGGTGAACGTACGTCTCTGCACCCCTCCAAAGGAAAAGTACAATAATAATAAATCTCTGAAATGAAACGCATTTTTTTTACGTAAGCTTCACTCAGGATCTATGTCATCTTAGGGGATGCTGTGTGGAGGGTATTTTTAAGGAAGGTTAGGATAGGAAGTTCTGGGAAGGAAAAAGGCATGAGGGGTGGGTAGGAATCTGGAGGTCAGTGTATCCGGGAGTGAATCCATCCCTCCAACTGCGGTGCAAGGCCATTGCTTTAACCGTCCCATCCGCCGCCAAGACTTGCACAAAAGTCACCCTATGTACCCGGGCACCCCTGCTAAATCACTAAACGTAGCTAACCACTTGGGGTGACCTATGGCAGAGGTGTTGGTTATCCAATAAATGGTTTCAAAAATTCCCGTAAGTAAGTGGAAAAGTAAGAAAATCACAAAAAATATAAATCCGTACACAACGCCATCTCCGATACTGACAAAAACAAAACACACGGACAGTTGGGCATCGATAATTGCTTCATTGTGAATTTTTAACTTAATAAAAAAACTTTATTTAATTTAACAGTTATTGATTCTGAGGCGGAACGAAGTTCGTCGGGTCAGCTAGTTAGGCAATAAAACTTTTGTTACAGGTACAGATTAACATTTTAATACAAACATATTTGCTTCTTGTAAAAAAAACCTATCTTTTTGGATTAGTTATGCCGATGGAACCATGGCATTTCCATTTGGGAAATGTTGTGAAGCTGAAGGAAGTGGTGAAGGGAAAGGAGTATGGGAATATGAAGGTTTAGAAATATTTGGCTATTCAGATCTGGTCACCAAACACAGCTGTTTCAAGCAATGTTTAGATTCCAAATGGAGGCCTTTTACCAGGGCGATACTGAGGGAATCTTCTGCTCTGGAAAGCTGAGCATATATATTATTCACGGTGTCCGGAAACTTTTGATTGGGGAATGTTTTTTTTACTTATTTCCTTTTTTACGTTTTTTAAAGGGTTTAAAACTTTTGGAGCAGTTTCTATTCTTCGATCCATTTTAAAAGAAAATAAACAGCTGATAGTAACCCACGAGCAATTAAAATTTGTTCTAAATATAAATTCGTCTTCAGCTACCACAACATCAATAAAGTCGTGCTTTTCAATCTTAGCACTCTAGCTCACTGAAAACTGGTGGGCATGCTGCTTTTCGGACCTTAAACTCGCTAATTGCGACGATTTCTGTCAATTCGGTAGTAAAGTTTGGCGCTTACTATACCCTATTTTCTGGACACAATTTATACAGAGCCGGCCCTAACCTCAAGGGCGCTGTATTATGTGTTAGGTAGGCATTATCAGTGCCTCGGCCCCCTGTTGACTTACAAGTCAGCGCCTGGAGCGGACTGCTCCAATTGCGCCTGCGCGGGGCCGGCCCTGCATTTTTAGCTACTGTTTTATAAAAAAAATTAAATAGTTGTGGTACAATCATAAAATTTTAATTTTTTAATTTGCTACACCGGTTTCGAAACCTTGATTATTAGCCAAAAATTTTACTGTTTATCCACGGAGGTAGTCTAAATATCTGTACCGGAGAAGCATACGGATGCAAGTCCAAAATTTGAAGAAATGAGTTTTTGATGCAGACTTGAAGTAAATTATCATGTTTATCAGTGGCAGAAAGATACAGTTCCTATCAGTGGTGTAGGAAGGGGAGGGCGGGGGGGAGGGGTGGACCACCCCGGGTGCCACCCGAGGGGGGCGGGGGGTGTGACATTCGAACGTGGAGAAAAAACTTACGAAAGTGCAAAATTGCCACAAAAAATATTTTACACGTGAACACTGACTTTTAGCTCTATGGCTCGGTTGGTCGGGGATTTCCGAAAAAATGCATTATTTTTTTATTTTCCTTCCTAGCTCGAAGTATTGCTCGGTCGGGGATTTCCCAGAAATATTCCTCGAGTCATTCTAATTTCGTTCGTTTGTTGTGATTGACCTAACTGGTTAAGTGAATTGTTATGTATTGACTGATGTGAATTAGTGAAAAAGTTGTTGTTCTGTTAGCGTTTTTATTAGTGCTGAAAGATCATTTAAAAAAAAAACAAGGTGGATTTGATAGTTTACTTTTCTAATAGACGCCAAACTTGAATACAATTACACCAAAATCGATCGATAACTGATTGAAGTAAAACAATCAATCATCTGTGTGTTTTTTATGTATTATATTGTTTTGTGTATATGAATAAATATTTAAGGAATAATAAGTAAATTCGAGGATTTCAGAAAACGTTTTTTAAGAATTCGAAATATGCGTTTTGAATTTGTTGACGAAGCGCTATTTACACCGATTACCGAGTCAACTGCCGACAGCATAAATATACCAAACCACCCACGCCGACAGTATTTACACCAAACGATTAGGTAGTTCCGCAAGCTAAGGTAATTCGTCTACCTGTGTGAGTGCCTTTTCTGAATGCCCTCAGATTTCAATCAGTTGTCGATTCTTTGGATCAGAGGTTACCTTCGCATTACTAGCGCTGTAAATCATGATACCTAAATTATTTTATCCAATATTAGGTTGGCTATAATCCAAAATCTAGTTTGAGGATTACTTAAAATAAAGATACTGTGTATTTTTAATAATTTAACTATATGTACAAGTATGATTGATAAACTAGTAATCCTTAAATCAGATTTTTGCCTTAGTCCTAATTTGAAAAAAAAAAAAGTTTTTTGATTGGCGACGTTACGTGAGTATAGCGTCTTGGCGGTGTATTTATTCGTTGACCCGGCCTAGACTAATCTCACATTTTTCCAGATTTAAGTTCAGAGTGAGTCTGTGTAAGAATCCAAGCAAATGGTTTTCCTCCGGATTTTGGAGCGTACGGTGATCAACTCAAATTTAAAGCTCATATCAAAACTGGTTTCAATTTAAGATTGAATCTGTATTCGGTAACTCGTTTTAATTAAAACTACACCCATAATATGAAAATGGTTTTCCTCCGATATTTGCAGCACATAGTCTGACACTTTCACATCTTGCAACTCGGGGAGTATCTTGCAATAGTGGAACTCGGGAGTGGTTTCCTTCGAAATGGGTCCGCAGATGAACTGAGTTTCAAATGAAATTTCAAAGGAAACCGTTTTCGAGTTCCACGTGCAAGATTTGAAAGTTGCAGAATATGTGCTACAAAGATCGGAGTAAAATCATTTTCGTGTTCTGCATGCATTAATAATTAAATCTTGGGACTCTCACCTTTACTATATCACAATTGAAATTTTATCGTTACACTCTGAACACAAAACTGGTTTTAACTTAACAATGGGTTGTTAAAATTATATTTTCATGCCAAAAAATATGTTCCTCAGAATTTTGCAGCATATTAGAATTGAAGACTCCATTCGGAACTTTAGAACGGTTTCGAAATTTATCCTGCATTTGGAGATCCAAACTGGTTTTAATTTTCTGTGTGCGTGTCCCCAGGTTCAAAACTGCATCCAGAACTCAAAAATTGTTTTCCTCAGATTTTTGGACCACATAGTATGCAACTTGAATTTTTTAACTGCACTTGGAAAATGAGAATGGTACCACGTTGTCCGCCCCAGGTGCCATGCTAGCTTCGCCACTGGGTCCTATCACGAAGAAAGATAGGATTTTCAAAAATGTATACGGATGCAACTATCTTAGAAGCAGAAAGATGTACCATGTACTTGCATCTTTATGATTTTGTTGCATTTTGAGTACTAGACTCAAATCCTACGTATTACGTAGTATTATGACTCAAATTATACATTACTACGCTTTTTGTGGAAGTAAACAATTTTCAAACATTGATCCTTTCATAATACACCACATGTCATAACAAAATATTCCACTTCATGCACAAGGACTCAAGTCCAGGTTTTTGTTTGACTCAAGTCAGCGTTTTTCATTTTAAAAGGCTTTACACATAAAATATTTCGTTTTATTTGCTTGTTTTTAAAACAAAACTAATTGATTTAATAATTACTTTTTAGTTATCTAGCAGCAATATCAGCATGGATATCCGAAGAAGTTATGAGAACATAGTTTCAGAAAAAATAGTTTTTTGGCTCTCCTGAACGTTTACCTTTTTGGACTTGCATCAGTGTGTTTCTCGGGTACAGATATGTTCTATGCGTAAAATGATTTTGAGGGACTTCTTTTTTATCGGATTCACAAACCTTAAAATTTAAAAATTCTGCTAAAATCAGAATAAAAGGTCATGACACGCCCCTGATATGCACTGGTTACGCCGGTAAATTTATAGATACGCCACTGCTTCTAATGAGCATAATTGTGTATTCAATGTACTCTATTGTATAGCTTAATCACTTTAAACATCTGTTTGATTGTACTTTAACATTAACAGTAACAAGCCTCACGAATCGGAATATCGTTTTTCTAAACGCACAGCATTTTTATGGCCGAATAATAGATTTTTTTTTTTTTTTTTTTTAATGCCGGCAACCCGGTCGTTTATTGAAATAATAATCATATACACACAAGTTAGTAGCCCGCCTCACTAGACTTAGTCTGTTCCGAGGCGGGTACATATGAAAGTGTTAAAACAATAGAAAAAATTATATATATATATACATAAACTTAGACACATATACATTTACATATATATACATGCATATACACAATTATGTTCATACACACATACACGCATATGCGCACATACTTACACACAGGTATTCGCATACGTGTACATAATCAAACTCATAGATACATATTAAAACCTAAATACATATAATCAAATGAGAATTATTGGGAGTTGAAATACAGTTATCAAGGAATTGACAAATTTCCATAAAACCAAGAATTCATCAAGTACACATAGTAATGCTAGCGTCTAAATCTAGAACTATAAGATTTCAACAAAATAATATACATATGAGGTAATAATAATATAAACTTTCGCAAAACAAAAGCAGTATTAATAATAAAAGCATTCGTAATACAAAAGCAGTATTTATAATTAAGATAAAATTTCTATAAGTAACCAACCAGATGACTCCACACTTCTTTTTGTCGCATGGCAATTTAAATGAATCGTCCGAATTACACAGTGGCCAGGTACACACTACACACTGGTCATATAACTGTAGAGCATAGGTTCTCAACCTTATTTGGCCCACCGCCCGTTTTGTCGCATGGCAATTTAAATGAATCGTCCGAATTACACAGTGGCCAGGTACACACTACACACTGGTAATATAACTGTAGAGCACAGGTTCTCAACCTTATTTGGCCCACCGCCCGTTTTCAGATTATTTTTTTTCCAGAGCCTCCCATTTTTTTACTTACTTAATTTATACCAGTTTTGTGTTCAGATAAATAAAATAATAAGTTGCAGATTCATCAAAGGAGCCATTCCCATGTACCAAGTGAAGTTTTACATTTGAGTTGCACACCATATGCTGCAACATTCTGAGAAATTTAGGTTCTGTGTGTTATTATTTAAGCTTGTGAACTCTTACGCAGAATCAGTATAAATGTTTTAAACACAATGTATAAATTCAAGACGCGAAATTCTCTGCTAACGCAATTAAAGGTATACCTACCATTCTCGATTTCTAAGAGCAGTTATAAATTTTCATGTAAATGATAAAAAAAAATGGATTACTAGATACCTCCTGGCGCATGAAAATTATGTGCGACCCGCGGGTGATACCACAAAAGTCCAAAAGGCCCCCGATGCCAAAAAGGTTCCTCACCCTTACTGTAGAGGGTGTGAATTATACATTATGCTCTATAACCTCTAGACCGATTTTGGACATATTATGGCAAGTTTGCAAAATATCTTGAGCGATCTCTTGCCATAATATGCCAAATTTGTAGAACCCAAAAATATTGGATAAACAGTGAAATCTACGTGAATTCGTTGGCTTTAAACATTTTCATGTTTCTTTATTAATATTTTGAGGAACGATATTAATTAAATTGAATGGCTAAATCGTGAAACGAATATCCATCACTCGAGGTGAATTGCCTACTGTAAGTCCTCTATATATTAGGCAATTGACGCAGCAAATGACGCAGTTGCGTACTTAAACAATGTATTATTCAGTATTTTTGAAATATGTGTTCCCATTGGGAAAAAATATGTAAAAATGTAAATTATCCGGCGTGGTTCTCTAAAAAAATTATAGATAAATTAAAAAGCAAAGAATCGCACCGCAGAAGATATAAACTGCACAAGAATCAATCGGATTACTTGTTATTCTCTGCGATGCGATCCGAGCTTAAAAAAGATATAGCAATTGCAAAGCGTCAGTATTTAGGAAAAATTCAGTATGGGATCAAAGATGATGCTTTTTGGGATTTTATTAAATCCCAAAAAGCAAATCCACATACCCAAATTAACTTGAGTGATAGAACGGAAACTTTTTCCGATCCCGAAATAGTTAGCCAGAAATTTGCCGATTATTTCAAATCAGTGTACAGCCAGATAGCTCCTCAACTAAATCTAGACTTTACTCGAACCGAGGGGCCCTGGAATATTGGCAAAATCGGTCTTGAGCTAACCTGTTCAGAGGAAGTAGACTCCTGTACTCGAACTTTAAAGCTCGACAAGGCTGCAGGCCCAGACGGAATACCCCCTAATATAATTGCTCATATGTCAAAAACCATTTGTCAACCGCTGAGCTATATATTTAATCTTAGCATATCGACTGGTTGTTTCCCTCATTCTTGGAAACTCACGCGTTCAAGCCCAATTTTCAAGGCTGGAGACAAGTCTGATATAAGGAATTACAGACCAGTAGCTGTACTGTCAACTATACCAAAAATATTTGAAATGATTATTTACAAGAAATTACATCACCAAATTATGCCATTTCTAGGAGAAAACCAACACGGTTTCATGCCAAGAAAATCCACGGTTTCAAATTTGTTAACATATTCGCGATTGGTGGCCGTCGGACTGGACTCGAGACACCAAACAGACGTAGTGCATACGGATTTTGCCAAGGCTTTTGATCGAGTTGATCATGATATTTTACTACTTAAAATGTACAAACTTGGTTTCGATCAACAAACACTTATATTCTTCGCGTCCTATTTAAAAGCCAGAAGTCAATATGTAATAATAAATGGACATGAATCTAAACAATTCTCGGCGTTATCAGGTATTCCCCAAGGTTCAAACCTTGGCCCTTTGCTGTTCCTTATACTTATAGATGACATTCAGGTTTGTGTAAAATATTGCAAATGTCTTCTATTTGCAGATGACCTCAAACTTTTGATGGAAATAATCTGTTACTATGACTGCTTAAAAATGCAATCTGACCTTGATGCTATTGCAGAATGGTCAGTAAAAAACAAGACGGTATTTTTGTGTACTGTGAAGATTCCATCACAGTACATATTTAGAAGCAAAAACTGACTTTATTTTAAACATTTAATTTTTCTATTGTTTTGACACTATCATAAACCTTCCTAAACATACTTGTAGAAATAAACTTGAAATATCTACTTCAAGTTTATTTCTAACAGTAATTGTTGATTTTTTTCCCGGGCCGTTTCTTGTGCCCCCCCCCCCCAGAATTTTTTTTAACAGTAATTGTTGATTTTTTTGCCCGTCCGCCCCTTGTGCCCCCCCCCAGAAAAAAATCCTGGCATTTTTGTTTTGAAAAGTTTTAATTTTCCATGTACATTTGTTACTTTAATTTTAATTTTTGCCACCGGTTTCGATACGTCCGTATCATTAACGAGCAAACTTAAAACTGTTAAATCTTAATGCTCGTTAATGATACAGACGTATCGAAACCGGTCGCAAAAATTAAAATTAAAGTAACAAATGTACATGGAAAATTAAAACTTTTCAAAACAAAAATGTCTAGAAATTGTTACATGGTTAATGCCGAAGAAATACAAAAAAAATCCTGGATCCGCCCTTGGTCCTCTCTCATTTGATTAAACCTTACGTATTTGCCTTTCCCCAATTAGGGAACGTACTCATACTACGTGACCCACTTTTTGCAATTTTTAACCACCTCCCCCTCGGTGACCACGTTTAGTATATTCCAAGAACCCCCCCCCCCACCTCTACCTGTAGTTTTCACGTAATATGGTTTTGAATCATTTCTTACTAACAAAAAGTTTTTGTTAGTAAGAAATATTAAAATATTTAAAAAAAATATTTGGCTTATATTATTTGTCTTTATTAATACGGCGCTTGCTGCGTGACCTATAATTACAAGTGGAAAAAATATTATCAAGATAAAACTCATGTCAAAATATATTGTAACCAGACTTAATTTAGATTTCTAGATCGACTGCGTGATAAAAACCTAAGCCCCCGCCCCTCATTGTGATGTGATTACTAGCGTGATATTTGGATGATCCCCCCCTGAACTGGTCACGTAATTTGGGTACGTTCCTTTACCTATACATCTCAGAGCTCTGTTCTGTATAACTTTAGCTTATTCAATTTTCTTCATTAACCAAATACAACATCGTAGAGCAGTAATATAAATGTGGAGCAACTACAGTTTTATAAATGAGCTCTGTAGTGTTTCTATTTAATTAATTTCTTAGTTTTCTAAGAAAATTTACTTTTTTTGATACCTATAGGTAGGAACTCTTCATAAATAGGGCGTATCAGCAATGCGGACAAATGCGGTGACCGGAGCTGCTTATTTTAATAAGATTAGATCACGTTTCAATATCGGTAAAGTTTGAAACTGATATGCAACAATCGGGTAGCTATTTCATCGACTGTGCTTTGGGACTAGATGTGAGTAATAAGCTGTATGCAAATGTAAGTGGGCGCATTATGACTACGATGGCGCATTGTCAGCCTAATTGCTGTGATGAGAACATCCGCTCATCCGTTTTACGTTTCGCCATTGTCATCGTAATGTTGTAATAGACATGCGATTACTTCTATCCGCATCTGATTGGCCCCAAGAGTATGTAACTAGAAAATAATAAACTACTACGGGGAACTCGATGAAATGGAAGCGAGGCTCACTAAAAATAGGGTTTCTTGAAAAAATCATGGAGGTAAGTAGCATCTGTGAGCCCCTAAAAAGGATGTATTTTAAACACTACACAGAAAGCCCTAAAGAAGTACGAAAATAGCCTAAAAACAGTACCAACGTAGCAGTTTTTATTTGTTCATAGATTTATTATATTAAGTTGTTGGGACCCACCTTTACACTCAATTCATTTATGTAAAATTTTATTCCATGAGCTCCATACAGGAGGCCCTGAGGAAAATAATTTCTCTCAGGGCCTATGTCATCTTTGAGGATGCTGTGTGGAGGGTTTTTTTTAAGGAAAGGAAGGAGAGGAGAGTTCTGGGAAGGAAAAGGGTTTAAGGGGTGGGTAGGAATCTGGGGTTCAGTGTGTCCTGGTCATCCGCCTCCAAGATCTGGACAAACCTCACCCCATGAACCCGGGCACCCCTGCTAAATCACCAAACGTAGCGAACCACTTGGGGTGACCTATGGCAGAGGTGTTGGTTATCCAATAAAGGTTCCCGGGGCGGCGGTACCCATTACCGCCTCCCAAATTGAACTGAAGGATAGTGCAAAATTAGTAGTATTTCATAGGAGTACAAATGAAAAAATAATAATAAAGTAATAAAGATATCAGTACTAATAAGGATGGTCGCCGCATTATATAATAATAATGTTTTATTCCAGTATGTGGTGAGGGGGGGGGGGTAGGACAATTTCATGCGTTCCATATAGTTATGCATATTTAGTCAATTTTAAATTAAGAAACGAGTAGTATAGAAAATAATATCAAAAATAAAAAGTTATAGTACCTAAATGAATAATTAATTATGTAGAACGTAGTCTTGAAAGCTCGGGCCCAGCGCTCACTCCGGAGTAGCGCTTCGTGCTGGAAGGCTGCGGTCCCCGCCGTGTTGTCCCAGGCTATACTAGTACAAAATGCATTGCACACTGTTTTTTTTACATTTTTTCTGCTTTGGAAGAATCTTCTGACATCAATCATAGACAGTAGCTATACTTATCTACTTCTCCTTTGTCGTTCAATATCATCATCGTCCAAGAGGTCTTCAGTAATGATTAGTGTCCTAGTATTTTACATTCTTAGATGTAGTTATGTTTTTTTATGCATCTGGTGATTGAATTCCCCCTGCCCCTGAAGCTGGCTAGTTGTGGCATGATTGTCTAAACTCTAAACCGTTCTAGTTTGTGCCAGTCCGGATAGTTAGCCAGGATCTTGCCAGGACCGGACGCCGGCTTACTAGCTTGCTATCCTTGCTTGAATTACCAGCCTCGTGTGCACCGGACGTAAGGCGAGGGATAAGTGTAGTAGGTATCTTCGGTGAACCTCGTGGAGGCACTGCAGAACCTTGGAAGTTGCAGAAGTTGCCCTTATACATCTTCGTAGCACACTCTCAGCTTGTCCCATTTCGCTACCGGGTATTGTGTTAACAGCTCAGATGTGTACCTACAGAGCGGTGCAATATGTCTTAAAATTTCCTGTCATCGTCGCTGCAGTGATAGAACCACCTTGTGAGCATTCCGGCTCACATATGAATGACTCTTTTTTGTTTTCCATATGTTCTAACCATAATAGAAGCATGTAATGAAGAAGAGAAGTCAAGCTAATCGGCAATCACCACACGATGATTATCAATTCAAACTTTTCGAGAAAGTAATGGGATTTTCAGGTGTTAGGATTGCCCGAAGTTAGGAGTGGTTTGCTGTCTACAGTGCCTGATGAGGCTAAATACTTAATTAGGTACTTGTTCCGAGATATCTGGCAAGTGAAAGATTTCCCGTACCATAATTACATACGGAGAAAACAAAAAAATTTTTTTTTTCAATCTGAGCGATTATAAGTTTTCAAAAACTTTTGAAGCCATCTACGCTTCGAAGCATTTTAAAATACATTAAACAGTTGATATTAACCCCCTGGTGACCGATTTAAGAAAAGTTGAACTAAACAATGCAACTTTAGAATCAATTTAGGTACTCGAAACGAAAGCCCAAATCACTAAAAGTAATACCACAAAATCTACTCCAAATGTGGTGTAGATTCAACGATTTCGAGCTTGTACTACCAGTTTGCCCTAAGCATGTATAAAACCTTTGCGTGCGAAACCTAATTATTTAGTTTCATGTGGTGGGCAGAATTACCATAGGATAATTATTATTGTCGATGTTTACGGTTAATTGATTTTGTGAAATATCTACCTACCCACTCGCTCGTCAGCGTCAGCACACGCACGCCGATCATACTTATATGTTGCAGCGGAAGATCTTTCATCCTACACACATCCTTTTCTGCTGTAAGTCGCAATGCGCGCCCTTGTTTGAACACGTGCCTGAAATGGTTCTTTCACTTTCTTTCTTCACACTTCCATCATTCTCACAAAATTCCCCTGTTGGGAAATGGAAAGTTGGTTCTGCACCTAATATCAATAGCCTGGTGTGAACACGGAATGTTTTCTTAACCAGGATATCAGGAATCGATTGGATTATATATTCTAACTAGCAGACCCGGCCACACGTTGCTGTGGCTAACGAAACACAACGCCATTACTCAACCTTTATAAAATCCACACCACCCGCTTGCCAGCTGCCCGCTGCCTGAATTGAATTGTTGAATTTCTCGGCTTGTATCTGCTATAATGAGCATGTATTATACATATAAACTCTTGAATCACTCTATCTATTGGTGAAAACGGCATGAAAATCCGTTGCGTAGTTTAAAAGATCTATGCGCACATACATTTTGAACGACTTCATTTTATACTATTACTAGCTAACCCGACGAACTTCGTACCGCCTCAGAATCAATAACTGTTGAATTAAATTAAGTTTTTTTATTAAGTTAAAAATTACACAATCAATCAATTATCGATGCCCAACTGTCCATGTTTGTTTTTGTCAGTATCAGAGATGGCGTTGTGAACGGATTAATATTTTTTGTGATTTTCTTACTTTTCCACTTACTTACGGGAATTTTTGAAAGGAAGCTGTTATTTAGTTATCAAAGTACCTACCACTAATGCCATCTTTGTCTATGTTTCTAAGCTTAATAAATATAAGTTCTCGCTGTCTCCTGAATAAAACAACGTGTTTCATTTAACAGGTTATGGGCCCAGCACGCCTCCGCTGCGCAAAGAGTACGGGTGCCGCCGCTCCGGGAACCATTTATTGGATAACCAACACCTCTTTTTTATTTGTAGTTTTAACGCCAAAAACCGCCATATCGCTGACTTTTGTGACAAATTTGCAGATGTATTTGATTGACTTCACCGAATTGCAATAGGTACCCCACGTCACAATGCGCCTTGAATGTTTTGAAAAGAAGTGGCTGTTTTCCTGGAGTTGTGCAGACATACGTTCACCATTTGTCCCCTTTACGACTGTTGACATTTAGTGTGTAAGAAAGAGAGTCAGCATTATATGTTTAAGAACAAACACACAACAATCAGCACATTGACATTTGACGTTTTTGAATTTATTGGAATTCAAGCAAACTGCAATATTATACCTACCTACCACAATATTCCTTCAGCTCTTTCAAAAGATGAAAATTCGTTCCATATTAAATGTATGAGGAAATGAATTTTCGTCATAACTTTCTTTTTCGTGAATTTTTGCGATGTTTTAATAGTTATTATCCTATCCGGGGCGGAGACAAATCCAACAAATCAAAGATCATCAAAATCGGTTCAGCCGTTATAAATAGTGTAACTAACCCGACTTTGTTTTGTATATTTTATACTATTATAAAAAAATACCTACTTACTCTAGGACATCTATTTTCCAATTTCTTCCGTAGAACGAATTTCAAAAGTGACTATAGTATGGCCCGCCAGCCGTTTCAAATCGAACAAAAATATGTTTTCTTTGAATTTATCGGCTTTTCTCTAATATAATTTACATGTATTATACATATAAACATTCCTCTTCAATCACTCTATCTATTGGTGAAAACGGCATGAAAATCCGTTGCGTAGTTTAAAAGATTAACGCGCACATACATTTTGAGCGACTTCATTTTATACTATGGAATAATGAATGATGATATAGCATCCAAATTTGACTCGTCCCCCTATTTCTATACGGTGTGGAAACATGGAGACAGAGCCAGCGAAAGAAAGCGGATGCCCTCGCAACGTGCTGCTGGAGAAAAATGCTCGGGATTCCATGGATAGCTACATACACAAATGTATCCATTCTGGAAGAGCTAGGCATCCACAATAGGCTTTCAACTATCTGCCTACAACGCATTTTAAGATACTTTGGCCACGTTGCTCGCCAAACTGAGGACTCCAACTTGGAGAAACTCATAGTCACTGGCAAAGTGGAAGGCAGGAGAAACAGAGGAAGGTCACCAATGCGCTGAAGTGACCAAGTATTCCTGGCGTCTGGTAGGTCGGTGTTCGCAGCTCTCTACGCAGCGCACAACAATTTGGGAGGCGGGTAAAGATACCGCCGCCCAGGAACCATTTATTGGATAACCAACATCTCTGCCATAGTGTTTGGGTACGTTTGGTGACTTAACCGATTCTTGGCGGCGGATGCGTCTGGCAGCAGCATGGCAGGCCGGATCGAGAGAGACTGGTTGAGGGAGTCCTTTTGACTTCTCCAGCTGTTCTCTCTCGGAATATCCTTGTACCGCAGTTTTAGGGATGGATTTGTGCGTCCGTCACTCCTGGACACACTGACCCCCAGATTGCTACCCACCCCTCATTCCTTTTCCTTTCCTGTGGGGAGCTAATGTAAAAAAATGGTGAGTGGAAGAGCCTTGTCCACCATTGAAATTGAGGTAGGAGTCACGATCATCAATGAGAAACCTCATCAATGAGGAACCGACGTAAGAAGAAATGTCTGCACTATTATTCGACAGATATAGTTGACACTACCCTGTTAGGTATATAAAATTTGTTCACATATTTATATGTAGTCCTTGGGAGAAATTAGGTATAAGGTATATTATACGATTTGCTTTGTACAGGAAGGTACCATTCGATGAAAATTGATATGTTTAATAAATTATGGTGGTGTTCAGGCACGCACAATATTATCTTGATACCATCACAATGCGTGGCCATGCACATATTGTGCATTCATTATAAAAGGTATTGCACCCAAACGCTGACGTAATCCATTATTCATTATTATTGCTATTGGTTTGCCAAAGAAAGGTTTTTACACTAGCATCAGCAATTAGGAATTCTTATTGGGGCCAATTCTGTATATCGGTGAAAGTGTCGACGGCTTTTCGCCATGTGCTTTTTATCCTTGCCGGGTGCAGAACCCGCAATTTTTAAGAGGAGGTTTTTGCACGGATGATCGATGAAACCCTTTATCAATACTATATTGACTAAATTTGTCATCTGTGGTCTGTTATCGATATTTGCGAGCAAGGTCTACAATTGAAGTAAGATGTTCCGCCCGAAGAAGATTCAAGAAGACCGACGATTGACAAATTTTAGCGCGGAAACTGTAAGGGCTTTATTTATGTTGCAACAACACAGGTTATCGGCCATGAAAGGTTTTTTTTAGTAAAGCTATAAATATATAAAGCGTATTGAATAATGTTGTTTGTTCTGCTAAACTAGCTTATTAATGACTAGAGGTGAATTAACGAAGCTCTTAGAATTGAAAGAAACCGTTTATGTCATTCAGAGACTTAATCGAAATTAATCTTATTAATTAATCTAAGACACGATCAATTTATTTCGTTCGGTCTTGAAGAAAAGAAAGTGCTTGAAATATGACTAAAAACATCATTAACTAATTAACTCCCGTTTAGTGTCAAAAGGTAAATGCGAACTGCCAATGTTCGTTTAGGTTAGTATTTCAATTCAACATTACCTATCTATTAATAATTTTTTTTATTTTTTATTTTATTTTTTTTATTCCAGTTAAAAGAAAATTACATTTTCACTCATTTAACTAGAAATAATTATACAAATTAAAATAAAGTAAATATTTCAATACAGCGCTATTCAACATCATTATTTTGTTTTTCAAGAATAAATATTAATAATATTTTTTTAAATTTACCCAGCTTCTTTTCGTTTTTAATGTCGTTTGGGAGGCAATTATATAAGTTGCCTCCCTCGTAACCAATGGATTGTTTACCATAGTTAGTGTGGATGGTGTTTAAATGTATGTTATCGTGTTGTCTCGTGAAGTGTTTGTGTACTTGGGACGTTTTAATGAATTCTGTGTTTGTGTGTACGAGTTTATTGTTTATTTTGTATATAAGGAGACATGTATTGTATTCATATAGTTTTCTTAATGTGAGTAGTTTTGTTTCCATATATATTTTTTGTGGGTGTTCTGGGCTTGTAGTTAAATAGTTTTTTGATTACCTTGTTTTGTATTACCTGTACTTCATTTATGTATGTTTCACATGCGTTTCACCAGATTTCAATCAAGTAATTTAAATGTGAGTGTACGAGACTATAATATAAACCTTTTTTAAATTTATTTGGCAACAGATATGATATCCGGCTAAATACGCTAATTAAGGGGATGATTTTATCTTTAATACCTTGTATATGTTGTTTAAATGTCAAATGCTGATCAATGCACAGCCCAAGATATTTTTCCTGGATCAGGATTTGAAGTTCATTGTTTTCAATTTTTAAGGGTACATGAGGAGGAACTATTTTACGGGGTGAGTTTAAGATCATGTATCCTGTTTTTTTAACATTCATTGTTAACATATTTGATTGGAGCCAACTGTTGATTTTTTCTAGATCTGTTTGTGCATTTTCTAGTAAAATATCTAAATCTTTACCCAAGTAAAAAAATGCTGTATCATCTGCATATAAAAAGATTTCACCATTTAAAATTAATTGCGAAATATCATTTATGTAAATTTGGAACAGTAGTGGACCTAGTATGGACCCCTGCGGAACTCCATAGTTTATTGGAACGTATTTGCTATTTTGATTGTTAATGCTAACAAATTGCTTTCTATTGCTAAGATATGATTTGAGTAGATTAAGAGCAGGACCAACTACACCAATTTTCTTGAGTTTCTTGAGAAGTATATCGTGACATTTTTCACAATTGTTTGGCGTTTAACGTTTCGTAATATTTTCTGAACCTGCCACCATCTTGAAACGGAAACGGAATATACAAACAAATGTTAAGGCAGAAGAAAAGCAAAACGATGGAATTAAAATATGACTTCGCCACGTTCTATATACAGGATGTTCGGGGGTAAAGTGCATTAACTTGGGGAGGTGATTCTACATGATGGTGGGAGTAAAAAATATTAACAATTTTTCCGAAATTCCAACATTTTTTTCACATACAAAAAGTCGTACCTACTAAAAATCCTTAGTGTGAGGTACGATATTACTTGCTGAGAGCCTGCCGGGCACGATTGTGGCAACATTGCATGGTTGTGATTGGCCCGTATCGTAACAGCGGAACATAATAAAACTGGCCGCACACGCCGGTCTAATTTTATCTTTTTACCACATAACTACCCCTCAAAGTTGGATTTTTTTAAACTTATAATATCGTGTAGAATCACCTCCCGAAGTTAATGCACTTTACACCCGGACACCCTGTATATGTATATTATTAATTGAACTTTGTATTATAATTGCTCTCATTTTACTGTAAAATACATTTAACTACAGGTCGACAGTGAAACAATTACTGCTTTCTACAAAAAAAAAAAAGAATGTGCAATTCACACGCGGTAGAAGTGAAACCTTCAGAAAACTAAAGTAGACCAGAGTGGGGAGGCTACAAAGCACCGCACAAAGAGGAGACCGAGTATACAGACGTATGTGTTTGTCACCTTTTAGTGTAGCTATTTTTTGTTTCATCGAGTTTCAAATCACAACGGTGCTAAAGAAGTTTTCACTTCAAAAACAATTTTGTTTAATAAGAGATATTTTTCAAACATACTCAATATCCAGAATTATCTCCACGATGCATGAGAAACAATACTCAATCACCGTTCACCAAGCCGCAGTCACGCCATTACAAATTAATAACCCAAATCATCATTTCCACTGCATCATCAGCAGTCAACAGTCAGTAGCAAGTATCCAGTAGCCAGTAAGTAGGTACCATTATACTCAATAGGTAGGTACCTAGGTATTACCTACTGTTGAGTACAACACGCACCATGATTTATTGTTTTTACAATCTGTTATCATGACAGAAAATGATGGATTAACTTATTTTCCACTGGTACCCACTTAACACTAATTATTATTATTTAACGTCATGGATGGATGATTCTTTATTCAGATTCAAGTGTTCTCTAATGCTGCGTTTTATTACGTCTAAAAGGGATCGAAATGAAAATCTAGTCTCCTTCAACGGAAGCAATCAAAGATATTCAAATACAGAATAGATATGCTATGGTGTCCGCGCAACTGTCGCCGGACTACGCGCTAATTAGCGTAGTTTTCATACAAAAAGAATTTGTTCATTTCGTTGATTTTTTGAAAATGTGCATTAATATTGGTTAACAATATATTTTGAATAAGGAAAGAATTCGTTAATTTAGTTTAACGTTCGTTTGGTTTATTCGTTAATTATTTGTTCTTTTAGTTTATTTGTTAATTGGTAAACAATATCGGCGACACCCGGAAGCGCAGACCCACATATTAAAAACAGCAGATAGCACATCTACTTATATTTCAATATCTTTGGAAGCAATCTTTCGAACAGGCCCTCCATTGATATGCTTGGTGTAACTCATGTAACTCATAAAATGGCCTGGACTCACCAGAACTTACCAATTTAATACATTTTCATATTCCATCAAGATCAACCCGACAATCCGATTTATTTTTTTTACCCTCATGTAGAACAAATTTTAGAACAAATTCCTCAATTCCTCGTGTATGTGCACATATAATACAAAATTTCACAGTATTGACATTTTTAGTATTAACTTAAAGAAATATCAATATGAAGTAACTCGTACAATCGATTTATGAGAGAGAGAGATGAGAAATATGAGAGTATGGAATGTATCGGGAGCATCTCCTATCCTTTTCTTATATTCCTCTTCCTCTCCCCTTCCTATAACCTAAAATTAATTAAGTATAATATATTAAAACTTCATTTCCCAAGCGTAAGAAATTACTTTAGCATAAAAAACTTCTGCGGCTGGACTTCAGCTCACTTGAATATCTATTATCACTGTATATTATGTAAAAGCTGTTTGTTTCTTACAAATAAATAAATAAACTCTAAGTGAACAGCTCAGATATGGGGCTCCATGCTCCTGGGGGAATTAATGTAAAAAAAAAAGAAACAGGAAAAAAAATGCGCGACCTGATCCTCGAATTATGGGAAAGGAACGAAACAACCGCAAATGCGTTTGCGATTGCTTCTTTGCTTCATTGTAATAAAATGGCTTTTAAAATCGGGTGACACAACTGATACATGATACATGATACACAGAGGTACACAGGAGAGTAATTATAACAAAGATTATACATTAAACAAAGTACATACGTATGATAACAACTAGTATTTAGTTATAGGATACAATTACATATATGTTTCAACCATAGACATATGAATATTAGTAGACCTGCCCTAAGTGATAAAAGCGTATTTCCCCCTCCCCATACCGGTTCCATTGGAACCGGCTGGGTTGAGTATGGCTTCGCGTGAATCTAAAAAATGTGACGCCATCATTCTTCTGCGAGCCAGCGTCAAAAAAAAAAATAAAAAATAAAAAGTGTCCTAACTAAATACGGCAACAAAATATTGGAGTCTGCAAATTGGCGAACTTTACTTTGCCGTATTTAGGCTTCGCAAATGTGTTCATTACTCGGCGAGCAATTCGTGCTCCCGTGTAAAGGGGTCTATTCATTCAAAAGTAGAGTTTACTTTTAAGAACTAAATGCTGATATTATAATGCGAGATGCCTATATACTGTCATATTGAGTTATTGACGAATCACATATCTCCAAAGTCATCTTCCCGCTCTGCGCCCCGCTGTAGTTGTTGTCTACCCCTCACCTTTATGTTCTGGTTTAGTAATATTCATATGTCTATGATAATTATCATTAAAATCGACAAGTTATATTTACATATCTCCTACAAACACGAAACTATTATTGTGTTTATGATCGATTAACTTGAAATAGAAACAAAATTATGAAGAAATTATGATTAAATTATGAATCCACGATTTTTCTGCGATATGATTTTACACTGAAGAAGAGAGCACTTGAGAAGCAATATTTAAGAGGGAATAACCAGACACAACTGGAAATATGTCATTTTTATATCAAATTTAGATGAATCGACTCTTTTCTACAAACAAATATAAATTGATTTCGAAATATCTAGTAAACTTACGTTTTAAATTTTGATTAAATATGTTTATTTTTATTACAATAAGGTTATACTGTTGGTCGTTAGCAGGTTTGTTAAATTTCAAAGAAAATGTTGTTTACACAAATAACATTTCAAATAATAATAATAACATTTATTCATCAATAGATTTTTACACTTTTACACATTTTGTTTATTTATTATTGATTCTATTCACAAAGGTCACTACTCAGCTGTACATTCAGGATTTCTCCTGAAATGTAGCTGGTTTTCAGCAGTGACTATTATATCGTAATAATCATACAGTAAAATAAATCAATAGGTAATTAACTAGGAAAGCTACCTTTCCGAATTTTAATTTCAGTTAAAATAAAATCATTAAAATTGTCGGACTTTGTATTTGTGCTGAAAACTTTTATTTTCTGTGTACATTAATTACTTAATTTTTTTTAGATAGAAAATATTTATATAGAAAATAAAACTTTTTAAAACAAAATACATAATAAACGTTAGTTGTACATGTTATAACATTTTAAGCAGTCAAATTAGTCAAATAATCATATTTATGCAAGTACGTATTCACCTGACTGTATCACTAATCCTGTTATATGTTTATTAAAGACTTTTTGCTAAGTGAAATAATAATTTCAAAGTACGTATACACTTACCACTGATTAGAAACGGAATTCCAAATAAAAATCACTTTGCAAAATAAAAATCAACAGCAATCACCGAAAAATGGAACTTGCAAGTTAATTTTTTTTTCTTTCAGAGGTCCCCATTTATCTTTTTAGAAACATAATATCATTTTGAGATGTTAGTGTTAAAAATAACATTCTCTTAACTCTCCTTATTTTAATATTATTGGTGTTGATATCTTAACTTTTCGGGGGGGGGGGGGGGGGATTTGGGGGTTCAACCCCCCCTGGCTGCGCCCATGGTATGTACTGTAGACGTTTAATAATTCTGTTTAAATTTAGACTCGCGACTCGCGATCCAATTCGGCAAAATATTTTTTGTTTCATTCTTTGGCTTTTTGTATTATTTATTTATCTATTTATTTATTTAATTTACGCCCCGAGGGCTTTTACATAAATATATAAAGACAGTACAATTTTAACACGAGAAAGAAAAATATAATATAAATAAAAGTTACGATAGAAAACTAAAATACAAACATGAAATAAAAATAAAAGCAACAAAAATTTTAAAGTACAGTGAGAAATAAAAATAATAAAGTTGCGACAAAAAATATATGCATGATATAAATATACACGGAACAAAAATTTTAAAGAAATTTACAACAATAATCATGAATAACAAACACCTAAGTACTTATTGGTTTCTCATAGCGTGAAACCGCTATGTGTAGATGTAGGTTCGTAAGTTGCAGGAGTTCGGAACAGTTCAATTTGATTTTTAATATTTTGGATTAAAACAAAAAAAAGTTTTATTAAAGTCGATGTAGTAAATTTACAAAATAAAATCCCTAATGAGCATTTAAATTATGGATAAATGATTTTATTATTTCATGTTTATACTGTATCAGTGACATATTCCATATATCTATGTGCGAATACATATTACCCAAGTTTTGAATTCTGTATAGTGGTATATTGAATTGTGCACTGGTCGTAGTATTACCACAATAAAACGGTAGTACTGACCTTGTGTTTCTGGCTGGCACATTAAAATTTATGAGCGCCAAGAATTCAGGGCTGTCAATTTATATTTTATTTGGAATACCAACAGTACAATATTGAAATGAAGCATGTAGGTTACATTAATTTTATTTATTTAACTTAGTGGTTTTCAACCTGTAGTACGCTTACCCCATGGAGTACCCGAAGCAAAAATGGGGGTACGCAATATCGTGGCACGAATGTAGGTTTTAAAACTCAGTTCTGCCCATATGAAATTGAGCCAAACTTTGTAAAACTTTGCTCTACAAAGCAAGCTCAAGGGTCACATTGACTGTATGTTAACATTGTATGATTGATTATACAGGGTGTAACAGGAAATCGAGCTTTTATTTTAGCTACTTATACATGAGAAACTCTTTTTTTATAAAAATTTTTGAGGTTAAAAAATTCATTCTCTCAATACACTTTGTGAGTTTGGAGTTGTGTATGTGAGGATGATTTTTTTTTCAATTTCGCGTGCAGAATCACTGGTTAAAAATGCCCGAAGTCATGTTACACTCTGTATAAAATTACACTTGATTGTTAAATTCATGTAGATAATAATAAGAGTTTTAAATAATTGCAAATGAAACATGTCTTCCATTACACGTGTACGCAAGATAGATAGAGGGTACGGGGTATAACAAATTTGTAGTAAGAGTCAATGGGTTCGCAGGCTCAAAAAACAACCGCTGATTAAACTCTTAAACATTAAAATTAAAACCAGGGCCCCTAGCACAGTCGATCGATAAGGATTGATAGGATAACTTTCGGTAACTTTTCATCGTTCACTAGCATGACTGCAGATCGCCAACGAATAAAAACATTTCACAATTACTAAGTACTCTTAGGGGGCATTTCACCATCTTCTTGATAGTTTATCCGTAGGAAAACATATATCTTAATGTATTCGATGTCAACTGTTGTTAGTACGTTATCGATCTGCCGTTGTTCTAGGAAACGATGAGAACTTACCGAAACTTATCCTATCAATCATATAATAAAGTAATATCACTGTTTAGCCCACGAAAATAAAATCTGCTAAGCCGTTTTTACAATAGCGCGCATATTGCTGTCTGAGTTTAAAAAATGTCTACAAATCACAACAATAATAATAATAAAACATAAAACGGTAAACAATAAAGTAAAGTTTAATTGCTATCATCCAAATTCAGCTATAGAACGAATTAATTTACTTAGAAATTTAGGAGGTAGAGGTGTAGTCAAAATAACATCTTTGAAACACAATCAGGTAGAAATGCTAAGATATTTTTTTTCCATAGGAAAGCTAATAGCTTAGAAATGCCCAAAATAATTTGCAAGGCAGATAGAAACATTACATCTTTAAATTTATATGACGAGAATGCCAACGCTTTTACTAACCAGGAATTATTAGATTCCTGGTCAAATAAAATTATTAACGCAAAACACTTCAATTATATCAACCAAACGTATGTTGACAAACTTTCGTCAAACAAATGGTTGAGTATTGGAGAGTTGAGGGCAGAAATAGAAGGATTTATTTCTTCAAATTTAGCAAATTTAGAAGGATTTATGTTTGCCATTCAAGATAGAGTGATTAAAACTAAAAATTATAGGAGGCATATAATCAAATATCCTAATCAAATTGATGATTTATGTATAAAATTTTTGGCTTTTCCGGAAACTATAGAACATATTATATGGGGATGTTCTGTATTAGCGCCGTCCGAGTATACATTTAAACACAATCAGGTTTTAAAAATAATTCATCAAAGTTTGTTAATTAAAAATAACTTGATTGACTGCCGTAATATAGTATCATTTTTTATTTAAATTTTAAATTTTTTTTTTATTGTACGACAGACAGGTTAGTCCAATTATGGTACAATTTTCTTACTACTAACAATACATGTATATAGTTTTTTTTAAAAGATGGTATGGTGATATCAAACACATCTATATCTGCTGGTAGGGCACTAAGCAATGTCATACCTCTTGTCATGCTGTGTTGAGCCGTGACATCTGTCCGACCCTGCGGTATGTAGAATAGGTCGTGGCTACGAGTTCGACAGTATTTGTCAGGAGCGAATAAGCCACAGCATGGCAGGAGATATGAACAATCAATAAGGTTTTTTATTAACTTTAATTCGAATACCATGAGTCCGGCATTACGCCTGGTCTCCAGGCTTTGATAATTTGTCTCATTTAGCAGTTCCACGTGATGCATGAATTTCGGATATATTCCTTATGATCGCATGTAAACGTACCTTAGGATTTGTTCAATCATATTTATATATTTAAGTTGATAAGGTATCCAGACAGTACTAGCGTACTCCAGCTTGCTTCTGACTTCTCCGTTAAACATGGCGGTCATTGCTTCCATGTTACTGAATTGTTTGCAAGGTCTAATTACAAAACCAAGCATTTTGGAGCAAGCCGAAGTAAGCTGCACTATATGATTTGAAAATGTCAGCCTGGGATCAAAGGTCACCCCAAGATCCTTGATCATATTTACGCGTGTTAGTACTTCTCCATTCATTCTATACGGGTATAATAACGGATTTTGTGAACGACTATAAGTCATAACGACGCATTTTTTTATATTGAAATTAAGTTTATTTTCTAACGACCATTTCATGATTGAATCGAGGTCTTCCTGCAGTTTGGAATAATCGTCATCTGATTCGATTTCCATCATCAGTTTTATGTCATCCGCGAATAGGATACATGAGCTATGACGTATGCAGTCCTGAATGTCATCTATTAGAATAAGGAATAACATGGGACCTAGATTTGATCCTTGAGGAATTCCTGACAGATCTACGAACTTATGGGAGTCGTATCTATTTACATTTACATAGTGGCTTCTATCTTTTAAATATGACGCAAAAAATATCAGTAAGGGTTTATTAGAACCTATTTTGTATAATCTTTCTTAATAGAACGTCATGATCTACTCGGTCAAATGCCTTTGCGAAATCCGTGTAGATTGCCTACAGTCTAGGCCTTTTGCTACCCGTCGAGAAAAAGAGAGTAAGTTGGTTACCGTTGATTTCCTCGGTAAGAAGCCATGTTGATTTTCTCTTAAGAAAGGCGCGATTTGCGGACTGATTTTATCACAGATAATCATTTCAAAAAATTTTGAAATTGTTGACAGTTGGTCTATAATTTCTGACATCAGTCTTTTCATCGGTTTTATGAATAGGGCTGACCCTCGTTAATTTCCAACACTGTGGAAACGTGGATGACATGATGTAGAGATTAAATATGTAAGCAAGGGATACACAGATATTTGGAGAGATTTTTATAATTATCGAAGGTGGAATACTGTCCGGACCAGTAGCCTTGTCAGGTCGCATATTCCGGATACAGGCTTCTATTTCCTGGATGTTGGTTAATCCGAGTGAGATATCTCCAACGTTCCAGGGTGATGCTGTTGGGAAATTGGTTTCAAGTTTTGGGGTTACTTGACTATAAACGGAATGAAAATAGTCAGCAAACTTATTAGCAATTGTGTCATGGTTAGTAAAAAGTTACGCCTTCCTCAGTCAAGCATGTTGTTGAGGTTGGGTTAACTTTTTGTGACCTAATATAATCCCAGAAAAACTTTATATCGTCTTTGATCCCATTCTGAACATTTTTCATGTACTGTTTTTTAGCAAAATTTATTCATATTTTAGCTCGGATCTACTCGTTGAAAATGTCAGATAATCAGATTGCTTTTTGTGCAATAGATATTTTTTCCGGAGCGCTTCCTTTCTTTATTATGAATAAGAACTATTATGAATAAGAACAAAATTCATTTTAAGAAATTAAATTTTATAAAATATATTACGATAAAACTATACTAACAGACAGAACAATTAGTCAGAATAGACCTGATATAGTTTTACATGACAAAATTAAAAAAAAAACTTATATCATTGATGTCGCTATTCAAAATTCCTGTAATATTCAAAAAACTTTTTCTGAAAAATAAGAAAATATACAGATTTAGGAAATGAGATTGAAAGAATTCGGCATTCTCAGAATATAAAAATATAACCATTTGTTATTTCGGCTACTGACATTACACCTAGGGGAACGTACCCATACTACGTGACACGTTTAGGGAGGGGGGGGTCTTCAAAATGTCACGCTCCATACAAATGAGCGGCGGGTTGCTTAGATTTTTGGTCACCGGGGGGGGGGGGGGGTTAAAAATTGCAAAAAATTGGTCACGTAGTATGGGTACGTTCCCTAGCTCTCTCACTCAAAATTTAGGCATATTAGATTTGTCAAAGAATTTATACATAAAAATGCAAAAATCAGTAATTTTAAGTACAAGATTTTCAAATATTTATATTGAGGGATTAGTAGAATTTATAGGTCCAATTAGGAGTTCCACCGAGCCGAACCCACTGATATGAAAATATCTGGAGTAGGTAAATTATTTTCCCCTTTGGTCTCTGGTAGGTTGACACGTTGTTCTTGTATTATTGGGGAAGATTTAGCCCGGACATAAAATCTGGTGCATATAAAATACAATAGTGTAAAAAAAAGGTTTTTACGTATAATTTTTATTTATTAAATCAGTTAAACATAATAATAATATATATTATACAAGACATGACAAATTAAAATCTTATCAATTTCTTCTTTTGAAAGATGGTGGAAGAATCTTCAATCATCTTACGTTTTAGAGGCCTGCTGGCCCCAGATCCAAAAGTTTTCACAGCGTTAAAACCAAAGGTAGTGCCAGAAAAAAAAGTTGACTTGGAAATTTTCTTGGCAAATTGCTCTTCAGTATTGAAACGCCGAAGGTTAAGAGGATCACAGATCCTCGACGAACGAACACATCTGCGAAGTCTGTTCCTTAGGACTTTATCTCCCTTGATGACTGAAGACCACACGGGGTCAACCTTGGATGCTGATAGCAAGGAATTGTCTAATTGTCTGTGAGGTGCCTGAAGATAATGGATGCAATTTCTAAAGGCAATTTGCTTATCAAATCAGTGACATCAGCTGCAACTCGAGTTACTCCCATCACACACAATAGCGAATAGAATGAATTCATATTTGGTATTATAGCGATGCAGTTGAATAGAGTTTGTAAAAAGTTGATAGGTTTTAGATTTCTAGGAAATTTGGTTGTGGTCCGTTGGTTTAGGTAATACCGTGTCGCCGACGTACATTTTCACGACTAAATATTTTTTATAATATTTTTTCCTCTTTATAGATTTATTCTGTTGTTTGCTATGTACAAGTTTGCTTCCTTAAAATGTAATGATACGAAGTGTTTTAAGGATATCCAGCGCATCCGGATATTTACCCCAACTTTTGTTAATCTGAAGCAAAACAAACAAACACAAATAAGAAAGGATTTACTTGCAAATAATCACAATTGAATTATGACGTATCAATTTGTAAAGCAGCGAGCTAAAGCAGGCCCTTAAAAAGCTCCTTCTAGCTCGCTCCAATCGCTCGTTCACGCTCCAATGACTCCCTCCATGAACTCCCAAACAAAACCTTGTCTAAAGTATACCAAAATATTATTCTATTCGAGAAACTCCTCCTCTATCGGTGAGGATAAAAATAGGCAGAAACGTCATTAAAAAATTGGTGCAGTCGTTCGGAAGTTATGCGCATACAAACATTTCAGCGTTTCTTTTTTATTTATATAGAAGATAGATTTATAAGAAGATAGAATAGAGAAGAAGATATACGAGAATAGCCATCGACGTAATAATATATTTTTATGTTTTATTTAATTAGGATACCAACAGTATAATATTGAAATGAAGCATGATTATTTACATTAATTTTGGTGATAGGTTACATTAATTATAATATAGAAGTGAGTTTAGTGATTTGAAAAGGCTAGTTATATTCCGTCAAAACCGCGACAAAATATGCCTATAACTTTTAAAATAATAAGAATTTCGAAATATCCGTTTAAGTTTAAATATTTTCGAATGTCTAAACTAAAATAGATTTTTTTTTCTAGACTAGAATACCCTCTTAAGTGGGAATAGGGAGGGCGGGATGGGGGCGATCGGTTTAGTTGAAGTACAGTGCGTATTCTAATAATGACGTGCATAACCCAGTTCATTGAATGGTGGTAGGATTCTATCAGTATCTTTAGTTTTGAAGTATCAAGAGATCGCCTGTGTGACTTGGAGTGTGGTGTGGAGTAATAGGATGGGGCTCAGCAGCATCTAAAAACCGAAAACAAATGAAGGTAACTCAGAATAGCATCATAATAACCATACTAAAGGTCCCCATAAGGACGTCAACAACAAATTTTTTAAACAGTTTGATGTTTCAAGCATGCAGAAAATCTATGCTTAAAACATTCTAGTACATTCTTTTATTTATTTCCTTTCATTATGTAAAAAAAAAATATCTTTCATCTTGAAATATTTTAATTTAATGTATTATATATGTATAATATGGAACTCGTGGGACTGCACCACCCTCCCCGAGATCTGGAATAAACGAATAAAAAAAAAAAAATTACCTCAAAAATGATTCAGAGGCAGACATCTCACATACTCATAAAACCAGAGCCAAACAAACAGACATACTTAATATACCAAAGTGTAACTCTTCGTTTGGACAAAGAAATTCTGAATTTTTAGCAGTAAAGTTATATAACAAACTCCCACTTAGTATCAAAACAAATTTAAAAAAAAATAGCTACATTAGGGACATTACATGTTTAGCCATGCATAATTTCTTGATGCCAGAGCTCACTATTGTGTACAAAAACCATCGCGGGTATGCGTACATCAAATCCCCAAAGTTTCATCGCAATCGGATGAACGGTTTAGCAATGCATAATTTCATGATGCCAGAGCTCACTATTTTATACAGAAAGAATCGTCAGGATGCACACATCAAATCACAAAGTTTCATCGCAATAGGATGAACGGTTTAGCAATGCATAAATTCATGATGCCAGAGCTCACTATTGTATACAAAAACCATCGCGGTCATGCATACATCAAATCCCCAAAGTTTCATCGCAATCGGATGAACGGTTTAGCAATGCATAATTTCATGATGCCAGAGCTCAAAAATACTTTGATACAAACCCTGTCTTGATAATAACGAACACAACATAAAAATTATTATTTAATTTGGTGCAGTCGTTCGAAAGATATGCGTATACATACATTTTGGCGATTCATTTTTATACAAATTTCATAATGCCATAGCTCAACAGTAGTTTGATACAAACCTTGTCCAGACAATAACGAACAAAACAAAAAAAAAGAATTTTCCAATTAATTGCAGGCGTTCGGAAGTAATGCGCGTACATACATTTCAGAGATTCATTTTTTAACAAATTTCATAATGCCTAAGCTCACCAGTAATTTTATACAAACCTTGTCCTAACAATAACAAACACAACAAAAAAAGAATTATCCAATTAGGTGCAGTCGTTCGGAGGCTATGCGCGTAATTTTAAACAAATTTCATAATGCCAGAGCTCACCAGTAATTTTATACAAACCTTGTCCTAACAATAACGAACACAACAAAAAAAGAAATTAGGTGCAGTCGTTCGGAAGCTATGCTCGTACATAAATTTCCGCGATTCATTTTTAAACAAATTTCATAATGCCAGAGCTCACCAGTAATTTTATACAAACCTTGCCTTAACAATAACGAACACAACAAAAATATCCAATTAGGTACAGTCGTTTGAAAGATATGCGCGTACATACATTTCGGCGATTCATTTTTATACAAATTTTATAATGTTCAACAGTAGTTTGATACAAACCTTGTCCTGACAACGAACACAACATAAAAATAATTATTTAATTTGGTGCAGTCGTTCGATAGATATGCGCGTACATAAATCACAATGAACACAACAAAAAATAATTATCCAATTTGGTACAGTCCTTCGGTTCAATTGACTTCGGTTGTTAAGAAATTTTAAAATCTTCAATTTTTCAAGTTAATTTTAACGTTCTGTGAAAGTTCTGTTCAAATTCTATTCAAATTCTGTATTTATTTCAGTTTCATGATGCAACTTGCCTATACTGATAAACAATAGGAAAATAAACTTAAATAATATGTTGAATTATTCAAATCTATTGAACAGCAGGTCCTTAGCTCCGGTGATTGCCGGTAGGCCAGCCCTTGGGTGATTTCTTTCTATAATACGATGGAAAAGTAGGTACCTACCCATATTTAAATTTACCTAACTGGCAATATTCACACCCTCGAATAATTTGAAAACACGTTTTTGTCATGATTTTTTTTTGGAAATATTTGGTTTTCGTCGACTTCTCCTTACATATTTTACATGAGACGTGCGTGTAATATTGATTTAAAAAGTTGCCGACATCTTCCGTGTACAATATTTAAAATTTTTTTTTTGCCGAGATCAGTATTGGGACCGTAAATCTGTTCGCCGTAGAACGACAACGAAAAATGCTGACAATTCTGTAGGCTACAATCAAAGACATCACATACTTTAGACGCGGGTAGAAATCTCAAAGTGCAAAGTGGGAAGCCAAACGCAAGACAATTGTACTGTTCTCGATTTCTAGTACTTTAGTACTAAACTGTCACTCGTCAAGTGAGGTCATGTCTTACCAGTAGGAAAATTGCATTTAAAAAGCGCCAAAATGCCCTCCTGTATGATGAGAAAATGTTTCCATTACACGGCAAACATTAGTAAAAGTGAAGAAATAACATTTAATTTATATGTACACACAAATTAGTTATTATTATCGATTATTATAAGCAAAACAATTAATTTTCATGTTCCCCGTCCGACAATTTTGTACGTCTTTTGAGAAAAAACACACATTCTTTAATTGTCTTATGGTACGGTCACACTGAGGTCAACTTCCAACTTCAAATTTTCGGACAATTGCGTAGAAGGGTAGTTCATGCGTTGGAAGTTCGAGTTGGATGTTTGGCTTCAGTGTGAATGTAGCATAACTTCTTAATATATGAATAACTTTTGAATTAAGAAATTACTGAAAACCGCTGAAAACAAAAGAGTGTTGCTTACTTGCCACATTATTTTGCGAGCATGTAAGACTATGGCGACTCTATTTATATAACGTCATTGGCTACAATGTGACCTGTCAAATGGCTACGGTAACTGACCTTTCTCAACAGGTTCTAACTCGCCGTCTCGCCAAAATGAAACTTGAAGCGTTGCAAACTCGAAGGAGCGACGGTCGATTATCGCCTGCGAGCCGAGACGTGGCCGGGAACCGAAAGGGCGTAAGCGTCTTTTTTTTAAGCGACAATAAGCCGTAAGGTCTTATGGATCGCGGGGGAGAAGCGTCGATTATCGCATCATCAAAACGCGTTTTTTTGGAACGACGGTTTGTATGAAATCGCGGTCTACACCCCCTGTCCGGCCAAATTGATCTCTGCGGTCGGTGAAACTGGATAGGCAGAGTGGTCGATTTTTGCCTGTTTCTAAAGGCCCACGTTTCCATAGTAAGGCAGAAACATACTGGTGTGTTGTGGAGTGTCGTGGCGCGCCAGAAGCCCATCGGTTTCATAAATTTATTATGGTTAGAGACATATTTGTAGGTTGTGGAGTGTCGTGACGCGTTCTGTCGTGGCGTCGACTGCTCGCCTCCGATTGCGCCAGAGCGGTGGAGGGGGGTATGACGCGACACGACACAACACGCAAATGTGTTTCCATGCCGACGCGGCTTGTGACGCGTCATTAACGACGTAAAGAAATAGCGGACGCTTGTTGGTTCTGTAAAAAGTGAGCTTATTGAACTTATGCGTCAAAGAAATATTTTATACGATACAAAGTGTAAAGGGTATAAAGATAATTTGATCAGAAATGCTGATTGGGAAGAAATTGCTGAAATATTATTTTAAATTAGTATTTAATATACTAATCTTTTATAAATATATATATTATTATATTATATTACATATTATATTATATATTATATATTATATTATATTATATATTATATTATATATTATATTATATTATATATTATATTATATATGATTTATAAATATGTATCATCATCATCATTACATAGTATAAAATGAAGTCGCTCAAAATGTATGTGCGCGTAGATCTTTTAAACTACGCAACGAATTTTCATGCGGTTTTTACCAATAGATAGAGTGATTCAAGAGGGAGGTTTATATGTATAATAGATGATTATACAGTAGAATTCCGATAATCCGGCACGTTCGGGACCGGCTCGG
The DNA here is from genome assembly GCA_929108145.2 of Limnephilus rhombicus. NCBI lineage: Eukaryota > Metazoa > Arthropoda > Insecta > Trichoptera > Limnephilidae > Limnephilus > Limnephilus rhombicus. The sequence continues at coordinate 18,228,664 of OV815291.1, forward strand.
TGCCGGATTATCGAAAATTCCGGTCTATCAAATGTCAATGTATGTACACGTACTGTAAAACATATTTCGCTTAGATTTAAAAAAGTCACGAATGGCTTTTTGTTTTCTTGACTTTTGGCGTTTAGTATAAAATTTATTTCTAATGATATGGAAATCAATAATTTCTGAAGCACTGTAGGTAGTACTAGCCTCAGCAAAAGAGATAAACTTATTTAGTGATTCTGCAGCTTCTGCCCAGCTGATTTTTTCTTTTCTTTCGTTTCAGCATCTGAGTCACTTTCTTCAAGATTTTGAGTAGGCTGAGGGTTTACTACAATGTTGATAATGTCCTCATCGGTTAGTTCTTGTTAGTTTGAAAAGTTACGTTTACTGCGATGCGAACAAAAGAACAATGCACAAAAAAAATGGCGAAGACGCTTCGAATTTGTTGTGACAGCTGAGACTAGCCGACCGCTAATTGTTTCCGAACAATACCGAGCGCTTCCGGTGATCCCGAACTATCCCGAAAACTTCCGAATATTCCGGACTGTTGGATGGACTTCTACTGTAGTAGAGAAAGCTGTTCGAAAACTGAATGTACCGGGACTGAGTGAATGGAATGCGGGAAGGGGGAGGGGAACTCGGGAGGGGGGTGGGGAGAGGGAAGGCGGAGTAGGAACGCGAAAGGGGAATGAGACGCGGGAGAGGAAGGGGAGGCGGAAGGGAACGGGGACAATGGGAAAGGACACGCAAATTAGAAAAAATCTTTATTGTGACATAGCAACGCATACCAGGAACTCGCTATAATAATATTAATGGAGCGACTGATCGATTTGATTTGTACGCAAATTAACAGATGGCGGTATGAGTAAAAGGTTGGGTAACCATCTTGTAGATGGCGTTGTGTTTCGTTAGCCACAGCAACGCATGACCGGGTCAGCTAGTATACTATGTACTGTACTGATGGAATTTCTCTTCGTCACTCTCTATTTCTTTAACAAGACGATGAAATTATCCTTTGTTCTGTCTCTCTTTGTTTATAGGGTGAACTTTATACTTTTTTCTTTTTTTGGCCTCAAGCAGTTTCTCAGTGCTAAGAGAAATTGAAGATCTTCATAAAAATCACTATCCGAATCAGAAAAAAGCATTGCACATTTAAACGCTGCAAAGGTTTGATATCTACTGTTCAGAAATAACGCCAGAGCACGCCCCGACACAACACATTAGTGTGCACGCTCACCGTCACGACAGTAAGCACCACAACACACCACAACACGCAAGTGTGTTTCCGCCTTTATATATGTATAAAACATAAAACGGAAAAAAATATACTAAATTTTAATTGCTATCATTCAAATTCAGCTATAGAACGAATTAATTAACCTAGAAATTTAGGAGGTAGAGGTGTAGTCAAAATAACATCTTTGAAACACAATCAGGTAGAAATGCTAAGATATTTTTTTTCCATAGGAAAGCTAATAGCTTAGAAATGCACAAAATAATTTGCAAGGCAGATAGAAACATTACACCTTTAAATTTATATGGCGAGAATGCCAACGCTCTTATAAATACTAACCAGGAATTATTAGATTCCTGTTCAAATAAAATTATTCACGCAAAACACTTCAATTATCTCAGCCAAACGTATGTTGACTCGTAAAACAAATGGTGGAGTATTGGAGAGTTGAGCGCAGAAATAGAAGGATTTATGCTTGCCATTCAAGATAGAGTCATTTATACTAAAAATTATAGGAAGCATGTTTGGCTTTTCCGGAAACTATAGAACATATTATATCGGGTTGTTGTGTATTAGCGCCGTTCGAGTATACATTTAGACACAATCAAGTTTTAAAAATAATTCACCAAAGTTTGTTAATTAAACATAACTTGATTGTCTGCCGTAATATAGTAGGTACCATATTATGAATATGAACCAAATTCATTTTAAGAAATTGAATTTTATAAAATATATTATGATAAAACTATACTAACAGACAGTACAATTAGTCATAATAGACCTGATATAGTTTAACATAACAAAATTAAAAAAAATAACTTACATCATTGATGTCGCTATTCCAAATTCCTGTAATATTCAAAAAACTTTTTCTGAAAAATAAGAAAATATACAGATTTAGGAAATGAGATTAAAAGAATTTGGCATTCTCGGAATATAAAAATATAAACATTTGTTATCTCGGCTACTGGCATTACACCTAGCTCTCTCATTCAAAATTTAGGCATATTAGATTTGTCAAAGAATTTATTTAGAATTTATTAGAAATTTATTATTTAGAATTTAAAATGCAAAAATCAGCATTTTAAGTATAAGATTTTTTAAATATTTATATTGAGGGATCAGTAGAATTTATAGGTCCAATTAGGAGTTCCACCGTGCCGAACCCACTGATATGAAAATATCTGGAGACGGTGAATTATTTTCCCCTTTGGTCTCTGGTAGGTTGACACGTTGTTCTTGTATTTTTTGTATTTATTATACTTATATTGTATAATTGCATAGCGTGATTTGACATTTGCGTGTGAAAGGGTTTAGTCTTTCCTGTGGGGAAGATTTAACCCGGATTTAAAAAATCTGGTGCGTATAAAATACAATAGTGTAAAAAAAAAGTTTTTACGTATAATTTTTATTTATTAAATCATCTAAACATAATAATAATATATATTATACAAGACATAACAAATTAAAATCTTATCAATTTCTTCTTTTGAAAGGTGGTGGAAGAATCTTCAATCATCTTACGTTTTAGAGGCCTACTGGTCCCAGCAGGTCCAAAAGTTTTCACAGCGTTGAAACCAAAGGTAGTGCCAGAAACAAAAGTTGACTTGGAAGTTTTATTGGCAAAATGCTCTCCAGTATTGAAACGCCGAAGGTTAAGAGGATCACAGATCCTAGACGAACGCACACATCTGCGAAGTCTGGTCCTAAGAACTTTATCTCCCTTGATGACTGAAGACCACATGGGGTCAACCTTGGATGCTGATAGCAAGGAATTGTCATCAAGTTTCCTGAAGATAATGGATGCAATTTCTAAAGGCAATCTGCTTACCAAATCAGTAACATCAGCTGCAACCCGAGTTACTCCCATCACACACAATAGCGAATAGAATGAATTCATATTTGATATTATAGCGATGCAGTTGAATAGAGTTTGTAAAAAGTTGAAAGGTTTTAGATTTCTAGGAAATTTGGTTGTGGTCCGTTCGTTTAGGTAATACCGTGTCGCCGACGTGCATTTTCACGACTGAATATTTTTTATAATATTTTTTTCCTCTTTATAGATTTATTCTATCGTTTGCTATGTTCAGGTTTGCTTCCTTTCGTCCCATTACTTTATTTTTTTAATCAGGAGCTATATTAACTTTTTCGTTATTTTAAGATCATCACTTTTCGGCTGTAGTTTTTCTTGTGCCCAGAATTTTTGAGAAATGACCCAAATTTCTACGACCGGAGTATGATAAAGCAGCACTTGTAACGCTGATAGATGAAGTTTTAAATCTGGCTAAACAGAGTTCACTAACTCTTTCGACAATTATTTTATAATGGCCGGCGTAGTCCAACGGTGAGGCTCTTGACTTGCACACCGAAGGTCGCGGGATCGAATCCCGGCGAGGCAAATAAATTTTATTTGATAAATTTATGTTATTTCTCAATTTATTCATTAAAAATAATATAAAGCATATTTGCGGCACGTTCCAGAGTGGAAGATACTCTTAGTATCGCCCTGGTGTTAAACCACCATTCAGAATTGAAACGTTGCTTGAAATGGCATTAGCCGTGTTTGGTAACCAGATCTGAATAGCCAGGTACTTCCCCACCTTCCTTTTCTCTATCTCCTTTCCCTCCCCACTACCTTCAGCCTCACAACTTTCCCCAATTGGGGATGCCATAGTTTCACTGGCTTCAGACGGGAGCAGGTGGGACTCTTGTGCGGTATTCGTATAAAAAAAATTTACCTTACAATGAGTTCGGTCATACAACCTACCTTTCATTTTTTATTGGAGAATGTCCTCTTTCCTAATACGTATTTTGTATGTGAAAAGATAAGAAAGTTTAAAGTTTACAAAAAATGCATTATTTTGCTTCTCTAGCGACTGAAATAAATGCTCCTGATTATAATGTAATGATACGAAGTGTTTTTTAAATAATTTGTGCTTGTTAAGGATGTTTAATTTGGAATAATCTAATTTGGTGCAGTCGTTCGGAAGTTATGCGCGTACATACATTTCGGCGATTCATTTTTATTTATATAGATAGAAGATAGATTTATATAGAAGATAATATTTTCATCATTAAAATGGATATCGATTTTGGAAAATACATTGACTTGATTGATAATACAGAATCTAATTTAACCATTAAAGATTCATTAACTTGCAAAAACTTTTTAAAACATTCCAATTTTTCATTACTTTGTTTAAACGTTAGAAAACCATAGTATTGAGCATCGAGCTGGATAGTATTGAGCATCGTCCTGAGGTACTTGTTTTTACAGAAGCTTGGCTGAAAATTTTTACCAATATACCTAACATCCCCGGATACGCAGTTTACAACACAAATAATAACTATTTGCAAAATGATGGTGTAGTTGCCTATGTAAAACAAAATGTTCAGGTGACTGTTGATGAAGTTGTTTTCCCTGGAGCAAACTGCTTAAAAATGCAGATATCGAGTACCTTGTGCGTAAAAGCTGTTTATAGATCTCCGTCCCTGGCTCATATAGATAATTTCCTTGAATCACTGAGTGCACTGCTTGATTCTACATCTATAAAAAATAAGGAGATCATTTTATGTGGCGACATAAATATTAATACTTTGGATTTGAGCGATATGAAAACTCAAAAATACCTCTCTCTTTTGGCTTTTCATGGCTTGAAGCCAATCATACCAGAGTTTCTTCTACCATTTCAAGCTGCATCGATCACATTATGGTAATATTTAGTTATATTTGAACCAGAGGGAGCTGTCTTCATTACTGACATAACAGCGACTATTTTAATATGAACAAATATCTATCCCAGATTGATTGGTCGACACTATTCTTAAATTCTGATATTAATGACGCTGTACTTAAATTTAATGAATGTGTATCACATGCTGTAGAATTGTTTGTTCCTAAGGGGTGTTACTCTCAACCTAAGTTTCCAAATTGGTTTAGCACGAAACTTAAACAGTTAATAATTGAAAAAAAGAAGACTCATAAATTATTTAAAGACACTGGGAACTTAAGCTTTTATCATAAATTTTCTCAATTAAGGGAACTGTCCAAAATCGAATCAGCCAAATGTTATAAATATTTTGTAGAAGTTACAGAGACAAAGTTACTGCAAAATCCTAAACAATTTTGGCAATTTGTTGCGCAAAAGCGTACTGATAATGATCTTCCTTCAAGTATGTATTATTATGAAACTCCTGCTACTAACGGCCATGATATCGCCAACCTTTTTGCCAAACACTTCTCCTCTGTATATTCTGATGCATCATGCAACATCCCTCCACTTAACTATGACCATAATATTGACTTAAATGATTGCCAAATTACACTTAAGGAGGTTTACCAATCCTTAAATAATCTCTCTAACAAAAAAAGTACCGGACCTGATGGCATTCCAGAAATCTTGCTAAAAGAATGTAAATATACACTATCTAACCCAATTTGTATGTTGTACAACTTGTCACTTTCATCTGGAACATTTGCTGACTCATGGAAAATTTCATATATTCGACCCATTTTTAAGTCCGGAAACAAGTCGAATATTGGAAATTACAGACCGATATCAATTATATCTAATATTCCAAAAATATTTGAGTCGATAATTACAAAGAAAATTACTCCTGTTTTCAAAAGTGTTCTAATTGAGGAACAGCATGGATTTAGATCGGCGAAATCTACAACAACAAATTTACTTTCCTTTACAAGTACCATTGTGAAAGCCTTAGAAGATAACACTCAGGTTGATGTTCTATACACTGACTTCTCCAAAGCCTTCGACAAAGTTAATCACCGTATTCTCATGGCCAAACTTTATGCTATAGGCATTAGAAACCCTTTGTTATCATTCTTTCACTCTTACTTGACAGATAGAAAACAAAGGGTTAAAATAAATAACTTTGAATCCTTTAACATTGATGTAACTTCCGGCGTTCCCCAAGGAGCCCATTTGGCCCCGCTTCTTTTTAACCTTTTTATTAATGATATCACAAAAGTTTTTTCTCACACACGTTTCTGGCTATTTGCTGATGATAATAAGATTCTTAAGATTATTAAATCCCACCTTGACTGTTTACTATTTCAACTTGATATTGATTCATTTAACGATTGGTGCAAAATTAACTGCATGGAACTTAATGTTGATAAATGCAAAATTTTGTCCTTTTATAGAACCAAAAAACCTATTCAGTTTGATTATAAACTAAATAGTGTTTGTATATCTACTGTCACATATAGATGTGAATTTTGCAGTCTAGAGTGACCCCAAGGTCCTTGATAGCAAGGACCTTGGGGTCACTCTAGACTGCAAAATTTCTTTCCGTGATCACATAAATAATATCGTAAATAAATCACTTAAACTACTCGGCTTCATTCATAGAATTACCTCTGACTTCAAACATATAAGTACACTTAAAACTCTTTACTGTTCGCTGGTTCGCCCTCACCTTGAATATGCTAGTGTCATTTGGTCTCCTTTCTACGCTGTCCACATTTGTCACATCGAATCCGTACAACATCGTTTCCTAAGAGGAATTGCTTGGAGGTTGGGTCTTGAAAGAGGCAAGTACTCATATGATGAAATTGAACACATTTTAAACATGCCTTCTTTAGAAAAACGTAGAAAGGACTCTGATCTAATTTGCATATTTAAAACAGTATTACAGATACACCTGCATTGTTACAACTCATCCAGTTTAACTTCCCTTCCCGTAGGCTTCGAAATAATGAATTGCTGTTCCTCAATCAACATTCTACTAATTACGGATACCATTCTCCCTTATCCAGAATGTCGAGACTTGTCAACGCAAGTCAAAGCATTGATTTTTTTGGTGTAAAACTAAATGACTTTCGGCAGTCGTTACGCAATATTTAAATGCTTCTTCATGCTTTGACTTGTAGTGTCTCTATATGTACTTTTTATATTTTATATTGTCATTGCTATTAATTTTTATGTGCTCTACCTTCACTGTCATCTCTGATTTTTTTATTTTTATTCGTGTTATTATTATGTTTTTAATGGACTGTTGTCCGTAAATTAATAAATAAATAAATAAATAAATAAATAAATAAATAAATAAATAAATAAATAAATAAATAAATAAATATATAAATAAATAAATAAATAAATAAATAAATAAATAAATAAATAAATAAATAAATAAATAAATAAATAACAGATCATGATGTGATATTGCTGAGATTTATGAGCTTTACGCTAAATAAAATAGCAAAAGATAATGAAAACTTGAAAACCGTCATCGATAACAATCTTTTGAAAGTCAAATTAAAGAAAGAATCATGGCAGTCAGTTCTGTCATCGCAAGATGTTAATATAGCTACTGAAAATTTCATAAAATTTTTAAAAATGCACGTGGAAAGTTGATCGTTTGTACGAAGTGTAAAGCATAACATGAAATATTTAAAACCTTGGATAAATAATGGAATTATTAAATGTCTCAGAACCCGAGACAAATTACACAACAAATGTCGAGCAGATTCAAATAATATTCAACTGCTGGATTATTATAAAAGATATAGAAACTGGTGTACAAAAATTATAAAATATACAAAGCAAGCATAGTACAAAAGGAAACTGGATAACGCCAATGGAAATACCAAGCAACAGTGGAAGATTATAAAGGAGGCTGTAAATATACAAAAGGAGCAAGTGTCTATAAAAAAATTAAAAATCAATAACAATATCATCTCAATGGAAGAGAATCCAAATATTATCACTAATCACGTAAATAGCTTCTTCAGTGATATTGGTCCTAGATTTGCAAAACAATTGTGCAGTGCAAATTGTACTCAATTTTCAGCAGAGAGCTTTGAATTTAAAACTACTAGCATTTATGAAGTTTCAAAAGTGATAAATGAATTAAAAATGTCTTTTTCCTGTGGTATTGATGGCTTAAGTATCATGGTATACAAACAGCATGTTTCTGTATTGGCTGGTTCCATATCTCACATTGTTAACCTTCATTAACAATGTGAGATATGCACGTCTCGGGGCCCCTTTACCAATGGTGGACTAACGGGGGGGGGGGGGGTTGAAGGGGCCCCCAAACGCCAAATTGTTCCCTTGATCAAATACTTAACAAAGCTTTAAGGGGGGAGGGGTAAGGTTTTAATTTTTTCTGAATGTAAAACATGTCAGTATATTAACTATTGTGTCAAAATTTCAAGTAAATCGGAGCAAAACTAACGAAGGTACAGCGTTTCAAGCGACCGGCCCTCATGCTCGATTCAAGTACATTGGTAACATTTAAATACCCACATAGGTAAAAATTGCAAGGCGCAAATGACGCCGTTCTATTTATAAAGAACATTTACTTTAAATTCAGTAAATTTAAATGATTCATCTCTTCAAGGAATATAAGAGTCTAGTAAATGAAATAAAAAAAATTTCAAGTATATTAATTTCGAGTATAAAAAAATTTTAATCGGTTTTATCGCAAACAACACTTCTGAAGTTCGTGAACATCATAACTCAAGATGCTTTTGAAATTTTGTTTACTATTTCTACACATCAATCAACAGGTAGTCGGTAGTCAGAGGGAGTTTTTTTTACCATTTTATAATAACAAATTCACCGAAATTTTTTAGCAAAAATCACGTTTTCACTGTCAAAATAAATAAAAAAAATCGAAAAAAACTCCCTCGGAAAACATTACCTTGATGAATATATACGTGAAATCATATTTAGATACTATTTTGATTAATCTTTACGACGAATCGGCTTACAGAATGAACATCAAAAAATATGCTACGGACAAATCAAAGCTTTTACTAGCTTTTCTATGTATTGGAATTACAATAAAATTATTATTTACGTAACAACAAATATAAGCGAAAACCACAAATAAAAATATTTTTTCATGACTTAACTATGAAGTAATACAAAAAACAATTTTTACAAAAATACCCCTTTATGGCTAAGACTATTTTGGAGGTTTTCCATGTTCTAACTTTTTTTCGTTCTTATAAAATTATGCACAAAATAAATAAAACCACTTTTTCGCTTACTAGCCTCGTGCAAAAAGACGCTCGATTTTTAAATTTTGCAGGCATGAGATTCGAAATATTTCTAGATATTTTTTGTTTCAAATGATCCGGTGTCGAGTTATGGAGTTCACCGCATAACAACTTTTTTCGAGGCGCCTCCGCAGATTCACTCTCACGGACTTATTTATTGATATTTTTAATTGAAAATTTTTTCAAAGATACTCGAGATGTTTTACTATAAAGTGAGTATAAAATAAATAAAACCAACATTATTCATATCTCAAAAAAAAATCATGACAATATGCCTTTATTTCGACTTTAAAACCTTACCCCCCCCCTACTTAAGGCACCAGGACACTGTAAAAAATATTTTTTTTTTTTATTTATATCATTTTCTGAGAGCCGGCTGTACCCCTTGTCTCTCACTACAAATTTGTTTGTTCCCTTTACCCTCCATCTATCTTTTTTACACGTGTAATAAAAAACATGTTTCATTTGTAATTTTTAATACTCTAATTATTACGTGAATTTAACAATCAAGTCACACAAATACAATTAAGTAATGCAATTTTAAACAAACTGTATCACGACTTCAGGCATTTTAATCAGTGATTCTACATGCGTGCCACGTTATTGCGTACCCCAATTTGGCTTCGCGTACCCCCAGGGGTACGCGTAACAATGGTTGAAAACCACTGGTCTATGGCATAGCGGAATTTCGATATCTAAAAAAAATAAAAAATGGCGGACCAGCGAATTTTATTTTCGATTTTTTATGGAAAATTTTCATTGTTCATAAAAAAATAGACCTTCATAAAAAAATCCCGAAGTGGTGCCATAGTGACTGGATTTTCTAACTGTTTAAGACTCCGTGCATGCAAATAAGATATATAGTTTTTCTAACATGTTGCCAACCAAGTTGAAATTCGTGGTTTCGAGAAAAACGTTTTCAAAGTTTTGCTGATGGTAATTCAACATACAAACTGTTTAAAACGGTTCCATATAAAATGCTGTATCTCCATCAATTTTACCAATTTCCTCAAATGGTGAGAGGATTATTAATAAATGCATCTTTCCGAAAATGAATTAAAAATAACAATTTGCTTGTAGTGTCCTTAAAGCCTTATTTAGGATTTGATCAAGGGAACATGGAGGCCCCCCAGAGTCAGAGGCTCGTGTGAACTGAATAAAAAACTTGTAAAATTACATCAACTTCACTAGGGGTGGGGGGGGGGGGGAGGGGTTCATTCAACTTTGCCGCCCGGGCTTCTGACGGGCTTAGTCCGCCACTGCACTTTTTACCCTTTTCTAACTTCCAAAAAAAAATTTTTTTCTACCAAAACGTAATTTTAGTCATAATTAATCTTTTCTTTTACTACACCCCATCAATAAAAATACGAATACAATACAAAATGACACATACATGTCATACATAGAAACATAAATTTATATTTTTTTGAATGCAGCTATTACTTTGTGGTTATCCATTATAGAAAAATGAAACAATAAAACTTTGTATAAACCACTTACATATATAATGTGCAAATCCGACCGGTTTCGGAACAAACGTTCCTTCGTCAGGGAAAGCTTATACTATAAGTAAAGCTTATACTTATACTATAAAGCTTATACTATAAGCTTATAGTATAAGCTTAAGTAAAGCTTATACTATAAAGCTTATAGTATAAGCTTTCCCTGACCAAGGAACGTTTGTTCCGAAACCGGTCGGATTTGCACATTATATAAGTGGTTTATACCAAGTTGTATTGTTTCATTTTTCTATAAATATATATTATAAAAAAACATTACAATGTCACTAAAGTGATCTCTTCCAGACAACCTTTCCCAAAGAATTTTAGCAAGCAGATAGGTAGTGCATACCGAAGCTTGTACAACATTTATGTTGTTAACATGTAATTAGAAATAAAACAAAACAAATGCCAATATAAACCACAGACGGCACCTTCAATCACTTCAGATACTAATTAATGTTGCAACTCATAGAAGGAAAGAAAAGTAAAATACAACTATGTTTACATATTTGGTTTAATTATAGACTTTTTATTTATTATTTGTGCATGACGTGAACATTAGTTATTTGGGTTATAACCTAATTATTTTAATTTGTTGATTTCTTTAATGCGTGTACCTAATGTTATTAACCTGCAAATGTTCATAATAAAAAAAAAATTAAAACATCTTGAAAGCTAACTTTTTCCGAAACTCCGTTGCTCACCAATTGAAGCAAGTCATTTTGTCTCGGGCCGCGGGGCCCCTAGTCGATGTGGGGCCCCTAGGCAGTTGCCTACTCTGCCTTAGGGATAATCCGGTACTTAGTGTATATTGAAAATGTGTGATGCACGATAAATGAAGGAGTTTTGCTTAGAATTGGTGTTGCAATGAGGGAAGCAAAGAATTTTGTCTGATCTGGTTCGTTTGTTGGGAACTCGTAGTTTGATTCGTTGTTGGAGTTCTGGGCAATCTACAGCGGACCTGGATATTTTCTGCAGAAAGACTACATCAGCCGAGCTTCTTCGATCTTACAATGATATCATTTTCAAGTACGCGGCTAAATCTTGATGATTTAAGTGGGGACGATAGCAACGAAAGTTTAAGTATCGTAGGAAACGATTTGCAATATCTCCACCTAGGAGGCCTTGTGGAAAATATTTTCCCTCAAGGTCTATTTTATCTTAGGTTAGGGGAAGCTGCGTGAAGGGTCTTTTTAAGGAAAGGAAGGAAAAAGGTATGTAGGGCGGGTAGGAATCTGGGGATCAGTGGGTCCAGGTGTGACGACGACATGTGTCGTCGTCACACCTGGATTTCAGATTTAATTATTAGAAATAATATTTATTTCTAATAATTAAATCTGAAAGTATGTCATCACCATCACCTTTCAAAGACAGTTTTTAGTTTTCGGATAAGACCAGAAATATTATTTGGATTTTATGTTGATTTTATGTTATGATTTAATGTTATGTGCCTATAAAAACTATGAAATTGATTTATTTGTCTCTTACAGAATCAACAGTGAGATATGGGATAACTTCTTGGGGTAAATCATGTAAAACCAACATAAAACATGTACAAATGATTCAAAACGCCACGGTAAAATTGCTAGTTAACAAAACCGTTTATAATCAAAGACGAGATATTAGTGTCGTATATAAATCAATCAATGTATTACCTGTACGTGCTATTATGTGGCAAAAAATTGTATTGCAGCATATATCCGGCAGTCCATATAAAACAATGGTGGATCATGCACACAATACTCGTCTCATACAAAATAAAGGAATGAAAGTACCTGTGTTTTAAAACAAATATGGTCAAAAAACACTTGAATATATTATACCACTAATATTTAACAAATTGCCATACGAATTTAAAGAAAATTGCTCTATAACGAAATTCTCACTGATGTTAAAATCATGACTATTAGGGAGTAACCTTATGTATTAAGATTATATTTTGCTCACTCTCACCATGTTCTAATTTGCAATTGTGTTATTAATGACTAGTGTATTATATACTCAACTGTCTAATGATATTAAAAAAAAATCCTAATCTACATTTTGTCACCATAACATACGGTCTCTGAATAATAATTATCAACATTGCATATCACATTATCACAATGTTTAGTGTATATATATATAAATATGTTTATGGTTAATATGCTGTTATATGTGTATGTTGTTGCCAAGCTGACGCGTTTAGGATTATTTCATGTATTGTTTTAACTAATCTGTGGAACTAATCTCCTGCTGACAAGCTACTTGCAGTAGTTTAGCGGGTATAAATTCCTATTGTATGTAACTTTTATACAATAATAATAAAAAATTGCAAAGCGGAAATATTTTGACCTGACAGAATATGGCCGAGGTCTGAGGAGTTAAACTTGTGTTACATCATGATTTCCTCATTTTCACGTTTGTTGATGTCCTTTTCTCCATGCTTGTCTGAAATCAAAAATGTTACAACAAAATTTGGTTACATTATGTTACATCATCAACATCAACCATTATCATCAGATATCTGACGTTATTGATAGCCTAGCGACTGTACGGTTGAAATTTAAGAACTCGATTTCGAATACATCTTTGACGCCGCGCCTTATGCAAAACCATCTTCGATCTTGAAGTTTGTTAAAAAGCTACTTTGGGGGCGTTCAAGTATTACGTAACGCAATTTATTAAGATTTTTGACACCCCCGCCCCCCCATGTAACGCGCAGTAACGTTTTTCCGTATGACCCCCCCCCCCCTTAAACGTTACGTAACGCCCGAGTGACAATTTTTTACCTGAAAGTCACAATTAAGTAGCGCAAAGTAATAAAAACTCGCTTAAATACCCCTTTTCTTGTTTTAATCGCGTTTGCAGTAATAAATAAAACAAGAGATTTCGAGGACGAAAAGGATTGACAAGTTGGAAGGTTTTAATTCCCTAGTTTTTTTAATCTAAATAAAGAAAAAAACATGTTACGTAACGCGTTGTTCAAAGCCCCCCCCTCCCCCCCCCCTCGTAACGCACAGTAACGTTTCACAAGACCCCCCCCCCCCCCCCCAAGTGCGTTACGTAATACTTGAACGGCCCCTTTGTAATAAGATCGAATTCAAGTAAGTAGCCAATAATGACAAAAGATGGTACCCCTTACGTTAACAGCTAGCGTGAGGAGCGTTGGCGGGCGTAAGTACTATTGGATTTGTAATTTCGTTAATCTCTCCAGAAATGGAGAGATTGATGGTAATATGATTATTTTTGCAACTGGCAGTTGTGAATAATAATACCACGCGTCTATATATTATATATGACGTCATAAACTGTCGCGGTTACTTTGTCCCGGTGACTAAATGTCACCGGATCGTTTGAGTTTATTTTTCCGAGGAACCGGCTATTTTTGGAACCGTTTCCTATCGGATTCATAAAATGGACACTAACACGTAAACTGGGCGAAGCCGAACCAAAAACCGCTCACAGGGCCTAGCATCAAAAACCTGCGGAGCGGGTTTTTAACTTTAATTGCCAGTTAATTGCTTACGAAAATCGGGTTAACAATGCAACCAGAAAAAAATGTATATATTGCGTAAACAATCATTATGTTTACGTATGTTTTCGTGCAAATATTCAGGCGAACTGAGTTTGTATGTACCTATCATTCTTTTATTTCATTTCTACCGTTTCTCTTTCTACTGTTTTTCAGTTCTGTTATTATTGGATAATAGTCTGTAAACAACTATAAAAATAATAATAATTAACCGTTGAGGGAAGATATCTCGTAGTTATTTAAAGAATAATTCCTAAGGCTGTGTGTGCATGGTGAGAATGAGAATAGGCGACGAGTCGATGGTCTATTAGTATTATATTAGTATTCCTGTATGAGGATAACCCAGATTGCCAGTTGGGATACATGCAGATCTGATGCTCGGTATCGAATAAAACTGGAGACCCTGCGCAGAAAAGTTACACAATGACAACGCTGCAAATCGTAGAGAACTTTACTTTTCTGCGCGATGTCGCCAGTCCAAGAGTTCCAAGTGCTTCATGCTAACCGGAGCCAGGGAAACTATGGCATCCTCAAATTGGGGAATGTTGTGCAATCGGAGGGTTTTTAAAATATATTTTTTTATATGAATACCTCACAAGAGTCTCAGCTGCTCCCGTCTGTAGCCAGTGAGACTATGGCATCCCCAATTCCGGAGATTCCCAGCCTCACAACCTACCCCAATTGGGCCAATTGGGGTATGTTGTGAGGCTGAAGGTAGTGGGGATGTGGGGAGGGGAAGGAGATGAGGAAGAGGAAGGTGAGGAATATGTGATATTCAGATTTGGTCACCAAACACGGCTAAAGCCATTTCAAGCAACGTTTCAATTCTGAATGGTGGTCTTACACCAGGCCGATAATGAGAGTATCTTCTACTCTGGAACGTGCCGCAAATATACTATATATTATTTTTAATGAATTAATTGTGAAATAACACATAGATATTAATCAAATAAAATGTATTTGCCGACGCCGGGATTCAATCTCGCAACCATCGGATTGCGAGTCAAGAGCCTTACCGCTAGACAACACCGGCCGTTTGGGCAGGGGAAGGAGATATGTACGAGGATGGTGGGACTATGACATCCTCACCATTTGGGATATATTGTGGGACTGAAAGGGAAGGAGATGGGGTTGAATAAGGTTAGGATGCACCATTTACACTAAAACTAGGCTTCACATTCAATATTTCTCTTTTATAAACGCGTGCAAATTTTAGCGATGAACAATAATCGCACAGATGCGACTGTCTCTTGCGACCTTTGTTCCCAACTTTTTGATTGATCAACCTGAGTCTCAGATCAACTAAGTCCTTTTGTTTAGTAACGCTTGATTCGCCTGTTGATCGGAAAATTGCTTTGGAAAGAGCACATTTGTGCATTTTAGGAGTGTTGAGCCAAAATTTCGGCTCAACAGTTAGATAATCAGTAGGACTGGGAACAACGGTCGTTAGCTAGGCAAGTTGGTATAATAGTCCCTTATGGTGGATAGAATCGCATTGGAGAACTATGTAGGTACCTATATTCTGCCAGTTCCTAATTAGTTAAGCCAAGC
This sequence comes from Limnephilus rhombicus, assembly GCA_929108145.2. NCBI lineage: Eukaryota > Metazoa > Arthropoda > Insecta > Trichoptera > Limnephilidae > Limnephilus > Limnephilus rhombicus. Next base: position 18,244,476 of record OV815291.1, read on the forward strand.
ATGTTCCACAGATCCTTCTGGCGTGGGACCCTGAACCTTGGCCGAAGGTTTGGAAGGAAGCCAACATTACTAACTACGGACTCTAGGCTCTAGGCTAGAAGCCAATAATTCTAAGGACTTCAGTTTCTAGGCTTGGCAATAGTCAGATCTCATGAAAATGTCAATAATTCGCACAGTCACCGCACAATGCACGTCAGCCGCTCGCAAACAGCTTTTTAAATTAAATTTTGGCTTCGAATAATATGTCGATCGAGCGGTAGGTACCTAAAGTATCACCTTAGAGAAAAACCGCCACACAGAGTCGAAACGTAGCTTGTAAAAGCGACCAAAACTGATTAGCCAGGTACTTCCCCACCTTCATCTTCCCTATCTCCTTCCCCTTCCCTCTACATTCAGCCTAACAATGTACCCCAATTGGGATATCATAGTCTCACTGGCTTCAGACGATTGGGAGTAGTTGGGTCTCTAGGTGCGGTATGTAGGTACCTACTCAGGAAAAAAGTTTAAAAATAATGTTACTTGGACATTGATACTCGTAAGAACATCCGAACACACTATCATAGTCACAATTTCATTCGCTGTATTTTGCTTTGAATGCTTAAGAGCCATTCACCAGCGGCCGAGAAATCAAATTTCGTCTAACGATGGTCTTGCGATCGTACCCTTCCATCTGTACAGGCCGATTTCGATGATAAAGATTAATTATTCTCCATACACGCATTTAAACATAATAACTTAATATCGATTTTATTTTTTTCTTCATTTTCTTTGATTCAAAAATGATCAAACTCGTGATGATAAAACTATTAAAATTATGCACTTTTTGTAATTATTTTACCGTGGTGTCTAAGCAAAATAATTTTTTTTTTAAATATATCAGTTTGTAAGACCGTAAATAAATAGAAAAACTGAAGTATTTTCATAAAAAAACGCAGGCGCGGATAATTTTTTTGTGATTTTATTTAAACTAAAATTAAAATTCTGAAAAGTAGCTTTTCCTAATAATTTATTGGTTTATTTTACTGCACGATTATATGATTTGAAATGTATGTTGTATAATACAATATTTTGTTTGAAAATTTAATAAATCTGCAAACGACCTACGGTAAAACCTTATTGCACTAAATATATTTTCTCAAAATTTAAATAAAGGTTTTCTGCTTAAAAGAACCGTCTTTCGAAATCAATTTATAATTTTTTGTCTAATTGTGTCTGGATCTTTCCTTCTAAATTGTTTATTTGATAGTTGGGAGCGGCTCATTGCGTTGTGCGGCACATTAAAAAAAAAAATTTACCACAAGAAATTGATTCTATATTTTTTTGTTTGTGCTAAATGTCCGATGCACAATGTTGATGATCACCCAGATGGTTGTTTTTCTCAGTTGTACTAAATCAAATTACTATTTCGATCAAAAACAATCCAAATAAGATTTTTTTCTATTTGGAATTTCTAGGAAGAATAAAGGAAAAATCTACTTTTTTACCTTCAAGTAATTTTACATTTCCTTCAAGAACTAAGTTTTATAAAAAAAAATGAAACAATACAACTTTGTATAAACCAAAAAAAATAAATATCTATACAATTCTAATAATATTAATGATAAAGAATGGCGTAAAATTTTGTATATTAATAATTTTTCAGTTCAATGTTGCGAAAATTTCCCTTCTTAATATTAAACCAGCGTTTTATACAAGAAATAATATTGGTAATTTTTTGAGAAATACTAAAGATAAAGACCATAAATTGACTAATTCCGGAATATATAAACTCAAATGCAATGATTGTCCCTCATTTTATATTGGAAAAACAACTCGTAATTTTGAAATCAGAATCAAAGAACATTTAAGGTGTCTTAATAATAATAATTTTTCTGAGTTCGCTAACCATATCATTGAAAATAACCATAGTTTTGAAAAAAACACAGGGATAAATATTCTTCATATTAATCATAAAGGAAAACGTTTAGATAACTTAGAAGCTTTGGAAATTAAAAAATCCCTTAAAAATAATGAATCTATTATCAACAAACAAAAAATATTGTCATATAGCCCAATCATGGATTTGTTCCCCTACCCACCCACTCTACACTAATACCTACCCACCCAATCTACATTATTAACTAACAACGGCTCCACCCCTACCAATATGATAAAACATTGTTCTAAACTGTCAAATTAGTATAAGCTTTCCCTGACGAAGGAACGTTTGTTCCGAAACCGGTCGGATTTGCACATTATATAAGTGGTTTATACAAAGTTGTATTGTTTCATTTTTCTATAATGGATAACCACAAAGTAATAGCTACATTCAAAAATATAAGATTTATAAGTTTTTTTGTACTTCAATTAATAAATGAGGGTTTTTATAATATGATTTTGGGCAAAGAAGGATAGTAAAAATAATAAAGATAATGATTTTCCCAAAGAGATTTTCAATAAGTATCTTCTGAGGGTTTCAATAATTTGAAATGGGTACATATTAGTGAAATGATTTTTTTAAAAAAATATTTTCACCGAGGATAAATAATGTAATAGAATGCAGTCATGATATCGATTGTCCGGTTGATTAGTCACACATCTCGGAAAAATCGAAATATGTATTGAGTATGCAGTTATATGTATGCGTACTGCGTACCCTCTATCTGGTACAATACACAGATTACTCGTAAACATCACGAAATCAATTATAATGCAGAAAAACTTGTAGTGAATTAACAAAATTTTGATATATTGAGATTTTTCAAAATCTCTAATGTGCCGACCGTTATGCCTGCCGGTATCATTTTATTTATTTAATATTAAGTTCTGCAGTTTAATTTTTAGTAAGTGTGACAGCTTAATAAAAATTAGAAAAATTAATAGGATTAAAAGCAGAAAAAATAATAGGATCGTAAAAATACGCCGTCAAGTTGGCATTATTGAAATTTTAGTGGTGAAGTCACTGTTCGTCACGTGTACACTCTTAGTAAGAATGCAAAATTTTAGTCGGCTCGGATCCATAGGGCAGAAGTTATGACCGAACCTAAGTGTTTAGACGACCGACCCCATGTATTAAAACAACGATTTTTTCAAAAATTCTTCTTTTCTTAGATTTTTCGATTGATTCGAGTCCATTCTTGGTAAGAATGTAAAATTTCAGTCGGCTCGGATCCATAGGGCCGAAGTTACGACCGACCCCAAGTGCTAAAACAGCCAAACCCAAGTGTTAAAACGATGATTTTATTTAAAATTATTCTGATAGAAGATTTTTTGGGTGATTGGCAAACTGACCATAATTCTAAGTAAGAATCCAAAATTTCAGTCGGTTCGGTGCCAAAAGGCCGAAGATATGACTGACCCCAAGTGTTAAACGACCGACCCCAAGTGCTTAAAAGACCGACCCCAAGTATTAAAACAACGATTATTTAAAAAAAATCTTCTTTTGGAAGATTTTTTGTTTGATTCGTGTACAGACCATGATTCTTAGAAAGAATCCAAAATTTAAGTCGGTTCGGTTCCATAGGGCCGAAGCTATGACCGACCCTAAGTGTTTAGACGACCGACCCCATGTATTAAAACAACGATTTTTTCGATTGATTCGAGTCCATTCTTGGTAAGAATGTAAAATTTCAGTCGGCTCGGATCCATAGGGCCGAAGTTACGACCGACCCTAAGTGCTAAAACAGCCAAACCCAAGTGTTAAAACGATTTTTCAGTTGATTTGCAAACAGACCATAATTCTAAGTAAGAATCCAAAATTTCAGTCGGTTCGGTGACAAAGGGCCGAAGATATGACTGACCCCAAGTGTTAAACGACCGACCCCAAGTGCTTAAACGACCGACCCCTAGTATTAAAACAACGATTATTTAAAAAAAATCTTCTTATGGAAGATTTTTTATTTGATTCGTGTACAGACCATGATTCTTAGAAAGAATCCAAAATTTTAGTCGGCTCGGTTCCATAGGGCCGAAGCTAAGACCGACCCTAAGTGTTTAGACGACCGACCCCATGTATTAAAACAACGATTTTTTCAAAAATTCTTCTTTTCTTAGATTTTTCGATTGATTCGAGTCCATTCTTGGTAAGAATGTAAAATTTCAGTCGGCTCGGATCCATAGGGCCGAAGTTACGACCGACCCTAAGTGCTAAAACAGCAAAACCCAAGTGTTAAAACGATTTTTTGGTTGATTTGCAAACAGACCATAATTCTTAGTAAGAATCCAAAATTTCAGTCGGTTCGGTGCCAAAGGGCCGAAGATATGACTGACCCCAAGTGTAAGTGCTTAAACGACCGACCCCAAGTATTAAAACAACGATTATTTAAAAAAAATCTTCTTTTGGAAGATTTTTTGTTTGATTCATGTACAGACCATGATTCTTAGAAAGAATCCAAAATTTTAGTTGGCTCGGTTCCATAGGGCCGAAGCTATGACCGACCCTAAGGTTTTAGACGACCGACCCCATGTATTAAAACAACGATTTTTTCAAAAATTCTTCTTTTCTTAGATTTTTCGATTGATTCGAGTGCATTCTTGGTAAGAATGTAAAATTTCAAACGGCTCGGATCCATAGGGCCGAAGTTACGACCGACCCTAAGTGCTAAAACAGCCAAACCCAAGTGTTAAAACGATTTTTCGGTTGATTTGCAAACAGACCATAATTCTAAGTAAGAATCCAAAATTTCAGTCGGTTCGGTGACAAAGGGCCGAAGATATGACTGACCCCAAGTGTTAAACGACCGACCCCAAGTGCTTAAACGACCGACCCCAAGTATTAAAACAACGATTATTTAAAAAAAATCTTCTTATGGAAGATTTTTTATTTGATTCGTGTACAGACCATGATTCTTAGAAAGAATCCAAAATTTTAGTCGGCTCGGTTCCATAGGGCCGAAGCTATGACCGACCCTAAGTGTTTAGACGACCGACCCCATGTATTAAAACAACGATTTTTTCAAAAATTCTTCTTTTCTTAGATTTTTCGATTGATTCGAGTCCATTCTTGGTAAGAATGTAAAATTTCAGTCGGCTCGGATCCATAGGGCCGAAGTTACGACCGACCCTAAGTGCTAAAACAGCAAAACCCAAGTGTTAAAACGATTTTTTGGTTGATTTGCAAACAGACCATAATTCTTAGTAAGAATCCAAAATTTCAGTCGGTTCGGTGCCAAAGGGCCGAAGATATGACTGACCCCAAGTGTAAGTGCTTAAACGACCGACCCCAAGTATTAAAACAACGATTATTTAAAAAAAATCTTCTTTTGGAAGATTTTTTGTTTGATTCATGTACAGACCATGATTCTTAGAAAGAATCCAAAATTTTAGTTGGCTCGGTTCCATAGGGCCGAAGCTATGACCGACCCTAAGGTTTAAGACGACCGACCCCATGTATTAAAACAACGATTTTTTCAAAAATTCTTCTTTTCTTAGATTTTTCGATTGATTCGAGTCCATTCTTGGTAAGAATGTAAAATTTCAGTCGGCTCGGATCCATAGGGCCGAAGTTACGACCGACCCTAAGTGCTAAAATAGACAAACCCAAGTGTTAAAACGATTTTTCGGTTGATTTGCAAACAGACCATAATTCTAAGTAAGAATCCAAAATTTCAGTCGGTTCGGTGACAAAGGGCCGAAGATATGACTGACCCCAAGTGTTAAACGACCGACCCCAAGTGCTTAAACGACCGACCCCAAGTATTAAAACAACGATTTTTTAAAAAAAATCTTCTTATGGAAGATTTTTTATTTGATTCGTGTACATACCATGATTCTTAGAAAGAATCCAAAATTTTAGTCGGCTCGGTTCCATAGGGCCGAAGCTATGACCGACCCTAAGTGTTTAGACGACCGACCCCATGTATAAAAACAACGATTTTATCAAAAATTCATCTTTTCTTAGATTTTTCGATTGATACGAGTCCATTCTTGGTAAGAGAATGTAAAATTTCAGTCGGCACGGATCCATAGGGCCGAAGTTACGACCGACCCTAAGTGCTAAAACAGCCAAACCCAAGTGTTAAAACGATTTTTCGGTTGATTTGCAAACAGACATTCTAAGTAAGAATCCAAAATTTCAGTCGGTTCGGTGACAAAGGGCCGAAGATATGACTGACCCCAAGTGTTAGTGCTTAAACGACCGACCCCAAGTATTAAAACAACGATTATTTAAAAAAAATCTTCGTTTGGAAGATTTTTTATTTGATTCGTATACAGACCATGATTCTTAGAAAGAATCCATAGGGCTGAAGCTATGACCGACCCTAAGTGTTTAGACGACCGACCCCATGTAATAAAACAACGATTTTTTCAAAAATTCTTTTTTTCTTAGATTTTTCGATTGATTCGAGCCCATTCTTGGTAAGAATGTAAAATTTCAGTCGGCTCGGATCCATAGGGCCGAAGTTACGACCGACCCTAAGTGCTTAAACAGCCAAACCCAAGTGTTAAAACGATTTTTCGGTTGATTTGCAAAGAGACCATAATTCTAAGTAAGAATCCAAAATTTCAGTCGGTTCGGTGCCAAAGGGCCGAAGATATGACTGACCCAAAGTGTTAAACGACCGACCCCAAGTGCTTAAACGACCGACCCCAAGTAATAAAACAACGATTATTTAAAAAAAATCTTCTTATGGAAGATTTTTTGTTTGATTCGTGTACAGACCATGATTCTTAGAAAGAATCCAAAATTTTAGTCGGCTCGGTTTCATAGGGCCGAAGCTATGACCGACCCTAAGTAATTAGACGACCGACCCCATGTATTAAAACAACGATTTTTTCAAAAATTCTTCTTTTCTTAGATTTTTCGATTGATTCGAGTCCATTCTTGGTAAGAATGTAAAATTTCAGTCGGCTCGGATCCATAGGGCCGAAGTTACGACCGACCCTAAGTGCTAAAACAGCAAAACCCAAGTGTTAAAACGATTTTTTGGTTGATTTGCAAAGAGACCATAATTCTAAGTAAGAATCCAAAATTTCAGTCGGTTCGGTGCCAAAGGGCCGAAGATATGACTGACCCCAAGTGTGAAACGACCGAACCCAAGTGCTTCAACGACCGACCCCAAGTATTAAAACAACGATTATTTAAAAAAAATCTTCTTATGGAAGATTTTTTGTTTGATTCGTGTACAGACCATGATTCTGAGAAAGAATCCAAAATTTAAGTCGGTTCGGTTCCATAGGGCCGAAGCTATGACCGACCCTAAGTGTTGAGACGACCGACCCCAAGTATTAAAACAACGATTTTTTCAAAAATTCTTCTTTTCTTAGATTTTCGATTGATTCGAGTCCATTCTTGGAAAGAATGTAAAATTTCAGTCGGCTCGGATCCATAGGGCCGAAGTTACGACCGACCCTAAGTGCTGAAACAGCCAAACCCAAGTGTTAAAACGATTTTTCGGTTGATTTGCAAACTGACCATAATTCTAAGTAAGAATCCAAAATTTTAGTCGGTTCGGTGCCAAAGGGCCGAAGATATGACTGACCCAAAGTGTTAAACGACCGACCCCAAGTGCTTAAACGACCGACCCCTAGTATTAAAACAACGATTATTTAAAAAAAATCTTCTTATGGAAGATTTTTTATTTGATTCGTGTACAGACCATGATTCTTAGAAAGAATCCAAAATTTTAGTCGGCTCGGTTCCATAGGGCCGAAGCTAAGACCGACCCTAAGTGTTTAGACGACCGACCCCATGTATTAAAACAACGATTTTTTCAAAAATTCTTCTTTTCTTAGATTTTTCGATTGATTCGAGTCCATTCTTGGTAAGAATGTAAAATTTCAGTCGGCTCGGATCCATAGGGCCGAAGTTACGACCGACCCTAAGTGCTAAAACAGCAAAACCCAAGTGTTAAAACGATTTTTTGGTTGATTTGCAAACAGACCATAATTCTTAGTAAGAATCCAAAATTTCAGTCGGTTCGGTGCCAAAGGGCCGAAGATATGACTGACCCCAAGTGTAAGTGCTTAAACGACCGACCCCAAGTATTAAAACAACGATTATTTAAAAAAAATCTTCTTTTGGAAGATTTTTTGTTTGATTCATGTACAGACCATGATTCTTAGAAAGAATCCAAAATTTTAGTTGGCTCGGTTCCATAGGGCCGAAGCTATGACCGACCCTAAGGTTTTAGACGACCGACCCCATGTATTAAAACAACGATTTTTTCAAAAATTCTTCTTTTCTTAGATTTTTCGATTGATTCGAGTGCATTCTTGGTAAGAATGTAAAATTTCAAACGGCTCGGATCCATAGGGCCGAAGTTACGACCGACCCTAAGTGCTAAAACAGCCAAACCCAAGTGTTAAAACGATTTTTCGGTTGATTTGCAAACAGACCATAATTCTAAGTAAGAATCCAAAATTTCAGTCGGTTCGGTGACAAAGGGCCGAAGATATGACTGACCCCAAGTGTTAAACGACCGACCCCAAGTGCTTAAACGACCGACCCCAAGTATTAAAACAACGATTATTTAAAAAAAATCTTCTTATGGAAGATTTTTTATTTGATTCGTGTACAGACCATGATTCTTAGAAAGAATCCAAAATTTTAGTCGGCTCGGTTCCATAGGGCCGAAGCTATGACCGACCCTAAGTGTTTAGACGACCGACCCCATGTATTAAAACAACGATTTTTTCAAAAATTCTTCTTTTCTTAGATTTTTCGATTGATTCGAGTCCATTCTTGGTAAGAATGTAAAATTTCAGTCGGCTCGGATCCATAGGGCCGAAGTTACGACCGACCCTAAGTGCTAAAACAGCAAAACCCAAGTGTTAAAACGATTTTTTGGTTGATTTGCAAACAGACCATAATTCTTAGTAAGAATCCAAAATTTCAGTCGGTTCGGTGCCAAAGGGCCGAAGATATGACTGACCCCAAGTGTAAGTGCTTAAACGACCGACCCCAAGTATTAAAACAACGATTATTTAAAAAAAATCTTCTTTTGGAAGATTTTTTGTTTGATTCATGTACAGACCATGATTCTTAGAAAGAATCCAAAATTTTAGTTGGCTCGGTTCCATAGGGCCGAAGCTATGACCGACCCTAAGGTTTAAGACGACCGACCCCATGTATTAAAACAACGATTTTTTCAAAAATTCTTCTTTTCTTAGATTTTTCGATTGATTCGAGTCCATTCTTGGTAAGAATGTAAAATTTCAGTCGGCTCGGATCCATAGGGCCGAAGTTACGACCGACCCTAAGTGCTAAAATAGACAAACCCAAGTGTTAAAACGATTTTTCGGTTGATTTGCAAACAGACCATAATTCTAAGTAAGAATCCAAAATTTCAGTCGGTTCGGTGACAAAGGGCCGAAGATATGACTGACCCCAAGTGTTAAACGACCGACCCCAAGTGCTTAAACGACCGACCCCAAGTATTAAAACAACGATTTTTTAAAAAAAATCTTCTTATGGAAGATTTTTTGTTTGATTCGTGTACAGACCATGATTCTGAGAAAGAATCCAAAATTTAAGTCGGTTCGGTTCCATAGGGCCGAAGCTATGACCGACCATAAGTGTTGAGACGACCGACCCCAAGTATTAAAACAACGATTTTTTCAAAAATTCTTCTTTTCTTAGATTTTCGATTGATTCGAGTCCATTCTTGGAAAGAATGTAAAATTTCAGTCGGCTCGGATCCATAGGGCCGAAGTTACGACCGACCCTAAGTGCTGAAACAGCCAAACCCAAGTGTTAAAACGATTTTTCGGTTGATTTGCAAACTGACCATAATTCTAAGTAAGAATCCAAAATTTTAGTCGGTTCGGTGCCAAAGGGCCGAAGATATGACTGACCCAAAGTGTTAAACGACCGACCCCAAGTGCTTAAACGACCGACCCCTAGTATTAAAACAACGATTATTTAAAAAAAATCTTCTTATGGAAGATTTTTTATTTGATTCGTGTACAGACCATGATTCTTAGAAAGAATCCAAAATTTTAGTCGGCTCGGTTCCATAGGGCCGAAGCTAAGACCGACCCTAAGTGTTTAGACGACCGACCCCATGTATTAAAACAACGATTTTTTCAAAAATTCTTCTTTTCTTAGATTTTTCGATTGATTCGAGTCCATTCTTGGTAAGAATGTAAAATTTCAGTCGGCTCGGATCCATAGGGCCGAAGTTACGACCGACCCTAAGTGCTAAAACAGCAAAACCCAAGTGTTAAAACGATTTTTTGGTTGATTTGCAAACAGACCATAATTCTTAGTAAGAATCCAAAATTTCAGTCGGTTCGGTGCCAAAGGGCCGAAGATATGACTGACCCCAAGTGTAAGTGCTTAAACGACCGACCCCAAGTATTAAAACAACGATTATTTAAAAAAAATCTTCTTTTGGAAGATTTTTTGTTTGATTCATGTACAGACCATGATTCTTAGAAAGAATCCAAAATTTTAGTTGGCTCGGTTCCATAGGGCCGAAGCTATGACCGACCCTAAGGTTTTAGACGACCGACCCCATGTATTAAAACAACGATTTTTTCAAAAATTCTTCTTTTCTTAGATTTTTCGATTGATTCGAGTGCATTCTTGGTAAGAATGTAAAATTTCAAACGGCTCGGATCCATAGGGCCGAAGTTACGACCGACCCTAAGTGCTAAAACAGCCAAACCCAAGTGTTAAAACGATTTTTCGGTTGATTTGCAAACAGACCATAATTCTAAGTAAGAATCCAAAATTTCAGTCGGTTCGGTGACAAAGGGCCGAAGATATGACTGACCCCAAGTGTTAAACGACCGACCCCAAGTGCTTAAACGACCGACCCCAAGTATTAAAACAACGATTATTTAAAAAAAATCTTCTTATGGAAGATTTTTTATTTGATTCGTGTACAGACCATGATTCTTAGAAAGAATCCAAAATTTTAGTCGGCTCGGTTCCATAGGGCCGAAGCTATGACCGACCCTAAGTGTTTAGACGACCGACCCCATGTATAAAAACAACGATTTTATCAAAAATTCATCTTTTCTTAGATTTTTCGATTGATACGAGTCCATTCTTGGTAAGAGAATGTAAAATTTCAGTCGGCACGGATCCATAGGGCCGAAGTTACGACCGACCCTAAGTGCTAAAACAGCCAAACCCAAGTGTTAAAACGATTTTTCGGTTGATTTGCAAACAGACATTCTAAGTAAGAATCCAAAATTTCAGTCGGTTCGGTGACAAAGGGCCGAAGATATGACTGACCCCAAGTGTTAGTGCTTAAACGACCGACCCCAAGTATTAAAACAACGATTATTTAAAAAAAATCTTCGTTTGGAAGATTTTTTATTTGATTCGTATACAGACCATGATTCTTAGAAAGAATCCATAGGGCTGAAGCTATGACCGACCCTAAGTGTTTAGACGACCGACCCCATGTAATAAAACAACGATTTTTTCAAAAATTCTTTTTTTCTTAGATTTTTCGATTGATTCGAGCCCATTCTTGGTAAGAATGTAAAATTTCAGTCGGCTCGGATCCATAGGGCCGAAGTTACGACCGACCCTAAGTGCTTAAACAGCCAAACCCAAGTGTTAAAACGATTTTTCGGTTGATTTGCAAAGAGACCATAATTCTAAGTAAGAATCCAAAATTTCAGTCGGTTCGGTGCCAAAGGGCCGAAGATATGACTGACCCAAAGTGTTAAACGACCGACCCCAAGTGCTTAAACGACCGACCCCAAGTAATAAAACAACGATTATTTAAAAAAAATCTTCTTATGGAAGATTTTTTGTTTGATTCGTGTACAGACCATGATTCTTAGAAAGAATCCAAAATTTTAGTCGGCTCGGTTTCATAGGGCCGAAGCTATGACCGACCCTAAGTAATTAGACGACCGACCCCATGTATTAAAACAACGATTTTTTCAAAAATTCTTCTTTTCTTAGATTTTTCGATTGATTCGAGTCCATTCTTGGTAAGAATGTAAAATTTCAGTCGGCTCGGATCCATAGGGCCGAAGTTACGACCGACCCTAAGTGCTAAAACAGCAAAACCCAAGTGTTAAAACGATTTTTTGGTTGATTTGCAAAGAGACCATAATTCTAAGTAAGAATCCAAAATTTCAGTCGGTTCGGTGCCAAAGGGCCGAAGATATGACTGACCCCAAGTGTGAAACGACCGAACCCAAGTGCTTCAACGACCGACCCCAAGTATTAAAACAACGATTATTTAAAAAAAATCTTCTTATGGAAGATTTTTTGTTTGATTCGTGTACAGACCATGATTCTGAGAAAGAATCCAAAATTTAAGTCGGTTCGGTTCCATAGGGCCGAAGCTATGACCGACCCTAAGTGTTGAGACGACCGACCCCAAGTATTAAAACAACGATTTTTTCAAAAATTCTTCTTTTCTTAGATTTTCGATTGATTCGAGTCCATTCTTGGAAAGAATGTAAAATTTCAGTCGGCTCGGATCCATAGGGCCGAAGTTACGACCGACCCTAAGTGCTGAAACAGCCAAACCCAAGTGTTAAAACGATTTTTCGGTTGATTTGCAAACTGACCATAATTCTAAGTAAGAATCCAAAATTTTAGTCGGTTCGGTGCCAAAGGGCCGAAGATATGACTGACCCAAAGTGTTAAACGACCGACCCCAAGTGCTTAAACGACCGACCCCTAGTATTAAAACAACGATTATTTAAAAAAAATCTTCTTATGGAAGATTTTTTATTTGATTCGTGTACAGACCATGATTCTTAGAAAGAATCCAAAATTTTAGTCGGCTCGGTTCCATAGGGCCGAAGCTAAGACCGACCCTAAGTGTTTAGACGACCGACCCCATGTATTAAAACAACGATTTTTTCAAAAATTCTTCTTTTCTTAGATTTTTCGATTGATTCGAGTCCATTCTTGGTAAGAATGTAAAATTTCAGTCGGCTCGGATCCATAGGGCCGAAGTTACGACCGACCCTAAGTGCTAAAACAGCAAAACCCAAGTGTTAAAACGATTTTTTGGTTGATTTGCAAACAGACCATAATTCTTAGTAAGAATCCAAAATTTCAGTCGGTTCGGTGCCAAAGGGCCGAAGATATGACTGACCCCAAGTGTAAGTGCTTAAACGACCGACCCCAAGTATTAAAACAACGATTATTTAAAAAAAATCTTCTTTTGGAAGATTTTTTGTTTGATTCATGTACAGACCATGATTCTTAGAAAGAATCCAAAATTTTAGTTGGCTCGGTTCCATAGGGCCGAAGCTATGACCGACCCTAAGGTTTTAGACGACCGACCCCATGTATTAAAACAACGATTTTTTCAAAAATTCTTCTTTTCTTAGATTTTTCGATTGATTCGAGTGCATTCTTGGTAAGAATGTAAAATTTCAAACGGCTCGGATCCATAGGGCCGAAGTTACGACCGACCCTAAGTGCTAAAACAGCCAAACCCAAGTGTTAAAACGATTTTTCGGTTGATTTGCAAACAGACCATAATTCTAAGTAAGAATCCAAAATTTCAGTCGGTTCGGTGACAAAGGGCCGAAGATATGACTGACCCCAAGTGTTAAACGACCGACCCCAAGTGCTTAAACGACCGACCCCAAGTATTAAAACAACGATTATTTAAAAAAAATCTTCTTATGGAAGATTTTTTATTTGATTCGTGTACAGACCATGATTCTTAGAAAGAATCCAAAATTTTAGTCGGCTCGGTTCCATAGGGCCGAAGCTATGACCGACCCTAAGTGTTTAGACGACCGACCCCATGTATTAAAACAACGATTTTTTCAAAAATTCTTCTTTTCTTAGATTTTTCGATTGATTCGAGTCCATTCTTGGTAAGAATGTAAAATTTCAGTCGGCTCGGATCCATAGGGCCGAAGTTACGACCGACCCTAAGTGCTAAAACAGCAAAACCCAAGTGTTAAAACGATTTTTTGGTTGATTTGCAAACAGACCATAATTCTTAGTAAGAATCCAAAATTTCAGTCGGTTCGGTGCCAAAGGGCCGAAGATATGACTGACCCCAAGTGTAAGTGCTTAAACGACCGACCCCAAGTATTAAAACAACGATTATTTAAAAAAAATCTTCTTTTGGAAGATTTTTTGTTTGATTCATGTACAGACCATGATTCTTAGAAAGAATCCAAAATTTTAGTTGGCTCGGTTCCATAGGGCCGAAGCTATGACCGACCCTAAGGTTTAAGACGACCGACCCCATGTATTAAAACAACGATTTTTTCAAAAATTCTTCTTTTCTTAGATTTTTCGATTGATTCGAGTCCATTCTTGGTAAGAATGTAAAATTTCAGTCGGCTCGGATCCATAGGGCCGAAGTTACGACCGACCCTAAGTGCTAAAATAGACAAACCCAAGTGTTAAAACGATTTTTCGGTTGATTTGCAAACAGACCATAATTCTAAGTAAGAATCCAAAATTTCAGTCGGTTCGGTGACAAAGGGCCGAAGATATGACTGACCCCAAGTGTTAAACGACCGACCCCAAGTGCTTAAACGACCGACCCCAAGTATTAAAACAACGATTTTTTAAAAAAAATCTTCTTATGGAAGATTTTTTATTTGATTCGTGTACATACCATGATTCTTAGAAAGAATCCAAAATTTTAGTCGGCTCGGTTCCATAGGGCCGAAGCTATGACCGACCCTAAGTGTTTAGACGACCGACCCCATGTATAAAAACAACGATTTTATCAAAAATTCATCTTTTCTTAGATTTTTCGATTGATACGAGTCCATTCTTGGTAAGAGAATGTAAAATTTCAGTCGGCACGGATCCATAGGGCCGAAGTTACGACCGACCCTAAGTGCTAAAACAGCCAAACCCAAGTGTTAAAACGATTTTTCGGTTGATTTGCAAACAGACATTCTAAGTAAGAATCCAAAATTTCAGTCGGTTCGGTGACAAAGGGCCGAAGATATGACTGACCCCAAGTGTTAGTGCTTAAACGACCGACCCCAAGTATTAAAACAACGATTATTTAAAAAAAATCTTCGTTTGGAAGATTTTTTATTTGATTCGTATACAGACCATGATTCTTAGAAAGAATCCATAGGGCTGAAGCTATGACCGACCCTAAGTGTTTAGACGACCGACCCCATGTAATAAAACAACGATTTTTTCAAAAATTCTTTTTTTCTTAGATTTTTCGATTGATTCGAGCCCATTCTTGGTAAGAATGTAAAATTTCAGTCGGCTCGGATCCATAGGGCCGAAGTTACGACCGACCCTAAGTGCTTAAACAGCCAAACCCAAGTGTTAAAACGATTTTTCGGTTGATTTGCAAAGAGACCATAATTCTAAGTAAGAATCCAAAATTTCAGTCGGTTCGGTGCCAAAGGGCCGAAGATATGACTGACCCAAAGTGTTAAACGACCGACCCCAAGTGCTTAAACGACCGACCCCAAGTAATAAAACAACGATTATTTAAAAAAAATCTTCTTATGGAAGATTTTTTGTTTGATTCGTGTACAGACCATGATTCTTAGAAAGAATCCAAAATTTTAGTCGGCTCGGTTTCATAGGGCCGAAGCTATGACCGACCCTAAGTAATTAGACGACCGACCCCATGTATTAAAACAACGATTTTTTCAAAAATTCTTCTTTTCTTAGATTTTTCGATTGATTCGAGTCCATTCTTGGTAAGAATGTAAAATTTCAGTCGGCTCGGATCCATAGGGCCGAAGTTACGACCGACCCTAAGTGCTAAAACAGCAAAACCCAAGTGTTAAAACGATTTTTTGGTTGATTTGCAAAGAGACCATAATTCTAAGTAAGAATCCAAAATTTCAGTCGGTTCGGTGCCAAAGGGCCGAAGATATGACTGACCCCAAGTGTGAAACGACCGAACCCAAGTGCTTCAACGACCGACCCCAAGTATTAAAACAACGATTATTTAAAAAAAATCTTCTTATGGAAGATTTTTTGTTTGATTCGTGTACAGACCATGATTCTGAGAAAGAATCCAAAATTTAAGTCGGTTCGGTTCCATAGGGCCGAAGCTATGACCGACCCTAAGTGTTGAGACGACCGACCCCATGTATTAAAACAACGATTTTTTCAAAAATTCTTCTTTTCTTAGATTTTCGATTGATTCGAGTCCATTCTTGGAAAGAATGTAAAATTTCAGTCGGCTCGGATCCATAGGGCCGAAGTTACGACCGACCCTAAGTGCTGAAACAGCCAAACCCAAGTGTTAAAACGATTTTTCGGTTGATTTGCAAACTGACCATAATTCTAAGTAAGAATCCAAAATTTTAGTCGGTTCGGTGCCAAAGGGCCGAAGATATGACTGACCCAAAGTGTTAAACGACCGACCCCAAGTGCTTAAACGACCGACCCCAAGTATTAAAACAACGATTATTTAAAAAAAATCTTCTTATGGAAGATTTTTTGTTTGATTCGTGTACAGACCATGATTCTTAGAAAGAATCCAAAATTTTAGTCGGCTCGGTTCCATAGGACCGAAGCTATGACCGACCCTAAGTGTTTCGACGACCGACCCCAAGTATTAAAACAACGATTTTTTCAAAAATTCTTCTTTTCTTAGATTTTTCGATTGATTCGAGTCCATTCTTGGTAAGAATGTAAAATTTCAGTCGGCTCGGATCCATAGGGCCGAAGTAACGACCGACCCTAAGTGCTAAAACAGCCAAACCCAAGTGTTAAAACGTTTTTTCGGTTGATTTGCAAACAGACCATAATTCTAAGTAAGAATCCAAAATTTCAGTCGGTTCGGTGCCAAAGGGCCGAAGATATGACTGACCCCAAGTGTGAAACGACCGAACCCAAGTGCTTTAACGACCGACCCCAAGTATTAAAACAACGATTATTTAAAAAAAATCTTCTTATGGAAGATTTTTTGTTTGATTCGTGTCCAGACCATGATTCTTAGAAAGAATCCAAAATTTTAGTCGGCTCGGTTTCATAGGGCCGAAGCTATGACCGACCCTAAGTGTTTAGACGACCGACCCCATGTATTAAAACAACGATTTTTTCAAAAATTCTTCTTTACTTAGATTTTTCGATTGATTCGAGTCCATTCTTGGTAAGAATGTAAAATTTCAGTCGGTTCGGTGCCAAAGGGCCGAAGATATGACTGACCCCAACTGTTAGTGCTTAAACGACCGACCCCAAGTATTACAACAACGTTTATTTAAAAAAAATCTTCTTTTGGATGATTTTTTGTTTGATTCGTGTACAGACCATGATTCTTAGAAAGAATCCAAAATTTTAGTCGGCTCGGTTCCATAGGGCCGAAGCTATGACCGACCCTAAGTGTTTCGACGACCGACCCCAAGTATTAAAACAACGATTTTTTCAAAAATTCTTCTTTTCTTAGATTTTTCGATTGATTCGAGTCCATTCTTGGTAAGAATGTAAAATTTCAGTCGGCTCGGATCCATAGGGCCGAAGTAACGACCGACCCTAAGTGCTAAAACAGCCAAACCCAAGTGTTAAAACGATTTTTCGGTTGATTTGCAAACAGACCATAATTCTAAGTAAGAATCCAAAATTTCAGTCGGTTCGGTGCCAAAGGGCTGAAGATATGACTGACCCCAAGTGTGAAACGACCGAACCCAAGTGCTTTAACGACCGACCCCAAGTATTAAAACAACGATTATTTAAAAAAAATCTTCTTATGGAAGATTTTTTGTTTGATTCGTGTACAGACCATGATTCTTAGAAAGAATCCAAAATTTTAGTCGGCTCGGTTTCATAGGGCCGAAGCTATGACCGACCCTAAGTGTTTAGACGACCGACCCCATGTATTAAAACAACGATTTTTTCAAAAATTCTTCTTTTCTTAGATTTTTCGATTGATTCGAGTCCATTCTTGGTAAGAATGTAAAATTTTAGTCGGCTCGGATCCATAGGGCCGAAGTTACGACCGACCCTAAGTGCTAAAATAGACAAACCCAAGTGTTAAAACGATTTTTCGGTTGATTTGCAAACAGACCATAATTCTAAGTAAGAATCCAAAATTTCAGTCGGTTCGGTGACAAAGGGCCGAAGATATGACTGACCCCAAGTGTTAAACGACCGACCCCAAGTGCTTAAACGACCGACCCCAAGTATTAAAACAACGATTATTTAAAAAAAATCTACTTATGGAAGATTTTTTATTTGATTCGTGTACATACCATGATTCTTAGAAAGAATCCAAAATTTTAGTCGGCTCGGTTCCATAGGGCCGAAGCTATGACCGACCCTAAGTGTTTAGACGACCGACCCCATGTATAAAAACAACGATTTTATCAAAAATTCATCTTTTCTTAGATTTTTCGATTGATACGAGTCCATTCTTGGTAAGAGAATGTAAAATTTCAGTCGGCACGGATCCATAGGGCCGAAGTTACGACCGACCCTAAGTGCTAAAACAGCCAAACCCAAGTGTTAAAACGATTTTTCGGTTGATTTGCAAACAGACATTCTAAGTAAGAATCCAAAATTTCAGTCGGTTCGGTGACAAAGGGCCGAAGATATGACTGACCCCAAGTGTTAGTGCTTAAACGACCGACCCCAAGTATTAAAACAACGATTATTTAAAAAAAATCTTCGTTTGGAAGATTTTTTATTTGATTCGTATACAGACCATGATTCTTAGAAAGAATCCATAGGGCTGAAGCTATGACCGACCCTAAGTGTTTAGACGACCGACCCCATGTATTAAAACAACGATTTTTTCAAAAATTCTTTTTTTCTTAGATTTTTCGATTGATTCGAGCCCATTCTTGGTAAGAATGTAAAATTTCAGTCGGCTCGGATCCATAGGGCCGAAGTTACGACCGACCCTAAGTGCTTAAACAGCCAAACCCAAGTGTTAAAACGATTTTTCGGTTGATTTGCAAAGAGACCATAATTCTAAGTAAGAATCCAAAATTTCAGTCGGTTCGGTGCCAAAGGGCCGAAGATATGACTGACCCAAAGTGTTAAACGACCGACCCCAAGTGCTTAAACGACCGACCCCAAGTAATAAAACAACGATTATTTAAAAAAAATCTTCTTATGGAAGATTTTTTGTTTGATTCGTGTACAGACCACGATTCTTAGAAAGAATCCAAAATTTTAGTCGGCTCGGTTTCATAGGGCCGGAGCTATGACCGACCCTAAGTGTTTAGACGACAGACCCCATGTATTAAAACAACGATTTTTTCAAAAATTCTTCTTTTCTTAGATTTTTCGATTGATTCGAGTCCATTCTTGGTAAGAATGTAAAATTTCAGTCGGCTCGGATCCATAGGGCCGAAGTTACGACCGACCCTAAGTGCTAAAACAGCAAAACCCAAGTGTTAAAACGATTTTTTGGTTGATTTGCAAACAGACCATAATTCTAAGTAAGAATCCAAAATTTCAGTCGGTTCGGTGCCAAAGGGCCGAAGATATGACTGACCCCAAGTGTTAGTGCTTAAACGACCGACCCCAAGTATTACAACAACGTTTATTTAAAAAAAATCTTCTTTTGGAAGATTTTTTGTTTGATTCGTGTACAGACCATGATTCTTAGAAAGAATCCAAAATTTAAGTCGGTTCGGTTCCATAGGGCCGAAGCTATGACCGACCCTAAGTGTTTAGACGACCGACCCCATGTATTAAAACAACGATTTTTTCAAAAATTCTTCTTTTCTTAGATTTTCGATTGATTCGAGTCCATTCTTGGAAAGAATGTAAAATTTCAGTCGGCTCGGATCCATAGGGCCGAAGTTACGACCGACCCTAAGTGCTGAAACAGCCAAACCCAAGTGTTAAAACGATTTTTCGGTTGATTTGCAAACAGACCATAATTCTAAGTAAGAATCCAAAATTTTAGTCGGTTCGGTGCCAAAGGGCCGAAGATATGACTGACCCAAAGTGTTAAACGACCGACCCCAAGTGCTTAAACGACCGACCCCAAGTATTAAAACAACGATTATTTAAAAAAAATCTTCTTATGGAAGATTTTTTGTTTGATTCGTGTACAGACCATGATTCTTAGAAAGAATCCAAAATTTTAGTCGGCTCGGTTTCATAGGGCCGAAGCTATGACCGACCCTAAGTGTTTAGACGACCGACCCCATGTATTAAAACAACGATTTTTTCAAAAATTCTTCTTTACTTAGATTTTTCGATTGATTCGAGTCCATTCTTGGTAAGAATGTAAAATTTCAGTCGGCACGGATCCATAGGGCCGAAGTTACGACCGACCCTTAGTGCTAAAACAGCCAAACCCAAGTGTTAAAACGGTTTTTCGGTTGATTTGCAAACAGACCATAATTCTAAGTAAGAATCCAAAATTTCAGTCGGTTCGGTGCCAAAGGGCCGAAGATATGACTGACTTCAAGTGTTAGTGCTTAAACGACCGACCCCAAGTATTAAAACAACGATTATTTAAAAAAAATCTTCTTTTGGAAGATTTTTTGTTTGATTCGTGTACAGACCATGATTCTGAGAAAGAATCCAAAATTTAAGTCGGTTCGGTTCCATAGGGCCGAAGCTATGACCGACCCTAAGTGTTTAGACGACCGACCCCATGTATTAAAACAACGATTTTTTCAAAAATTCTTCTTTTCTTAGATTTTCGATTGATTCGAGTCCATTCTTGGAAAGAATGTAAAATTTCAGTCGGCTCGGATCCATAGGGCCGAAGTTACGACCGACCCTAAGTGCTGAAACAGCCAAACCCAAGTGTTAAAACGATTTTTCGGTTGATTTGCAAACAGACCATAATTCTAAGTAAGAATCCAAAATTTTAGTCGGTTCGGTGCCAAAGGGCCGAAGATATGACTGACCCAAAGTGTTAAACGACCGACCCCAAGTGCTTAAACGACCGACCCCAAGTATTAAAACAACGATTATTTAAAAAAAATCTTCTTATGGAAGATTTTTTGTTTGATTCGTGTACAGACCATGATTCTTAGAAAGAATCCAAAATTTTAGTCGGCTCGGTTCCATAGGGCCGAAGCTATGACCGACCCTAAGTGTTTCGACGACCGACCCCAAGTATTAAAACAACGATTTTTTCAAAAATTCTTCTTTTCTTAGATTTTTCGATTGATTCGAGTCCATTCTTGGTAAGAATGTAAAATTTCAGTCGGCTCGGATCCATAGGGCCGAAGTAACGACCGACCCTAAGTGCTAAAACAGCCAAACCCAAGTGTTAAAACGTTTTTTCGGTTGATTTGCAAACAGACCATAATTCTAAGTAAGAATCCAAAATTTCAGTCGGTTCGGTGCCAAAGGGCCGAAGATATGACTGACCCCAAGTGTGAAACGACCGAACCCAAGTGCTTTAACGACCGACCCCAAGTATTAAAACAACGATTATTTAAAAAAAATCTTCTTGTGGAAGATTTTTTGTTTGATTCGTGTCCAGACCATGATTCTTAGAAAGAATCCAAAATTTTAGTCGGCTCGGTTTCATAGGGCCGAAGCTATGACCGACCCTAAGTGTTTAGACGACCGACCCCATGTATTAAAACAACGATTTTTTCAAAAATTCTTCTTTACTTAGATTTTTCGATTGATTCGAGTCCATTCTTGGTAAGAATGTAAAATTTCAGTCGGTTCGGTGCCAAAGGGCCGAAGATATGACTGACCCCAAGTGTTAGTGCTTAAACGACCGACCCCAAGTATTACAACAACGTTTATTTAAAAAAAATCTTCTTTTGGAAGATTTTTTGTTTGATTCGTGTACAGACCATGATTCTTAGAAAGAATCCAAAATTTTAGTCGGCTCGGTTCCATAGGGCCGAAGCTATGACCGACCCTAAGTGTTTCGACGACCGACCCCAAGTATTAAAACAACGATTTTTTCAAAAATTCTTCTTTTCTTAGATTTTTCGATTGATTCGAGTCCATTCTTGGTAAGAATGTAAAATTTCAGTCGGCTCGGATCCATTGGGCCGAAGTAACGACCGACCCTAAGTGCTAAAACAGCCAAACCCAAGTGTTAAAACGATTTTTCGGTTGATTTGCAAACAGACCATAATTCTAAGTAAGAATCCAAAATTTCAGTCGGTTCGGTGCCAAAGGGCCGAAGATATGACTGACCCCAAGTGTGAAACGACCGAACCCAAGTGCTTTAACGACCGACCCCAAGTATTAAAACAACGATTATTTAAAAAAAATCTTCTTATGGAAGATTTTTTGTTTGATTCGTGTACAGACCATGATTCTTAGAAAGAATCCAAAATTTTAGTCGGCTCGGTTTCATAGGGCCGAAGCTATGACCGACCCTAAGTGTTTCGACGGCCGACCCCATGTATTAAAACAACGATTTTTTCAAAAATTCTTCTTTACTTAGATTTTTCGATTGATTCGAGTCCATTCTTGGTAAGAATATAAAATTTCAGTCGGCTCGGATCCATAGGGCCGAAGTTACGACCGACCCTTAGTGCTAAAACAGCCAAACCCAAGTGTTAAAACGGTTTTTCGGTTGATTTGCAAACAGACCATAATTCTAAGTAAGAATCCAAAATTTCAGTCGGTTCGGTGCCAAAGGGCCGAAGATATGACTGACTTCAAGTGTTAGTGCTTAAACGACCGACCCCAAGTATTAAAACAACGATTATTTAAAAAAAATCTTCTTTTGGAAGATTTTTTGTTTGATTCGTGTACAGACCATGATTCTGAGAAAGAATCCAAAATTTAAGTCGGTTCGGTTCCATAGGGCCGAAGCTATGACCGACCCTAAGTGTTTAGACGACCGACCCCATGTATTAAAACAACGATTTTTTCAAAAATTCTTCTTTTCTTAGATTTTCGATTGATTCGAGTCCATTCTTGGAAAGAATGTAAAATTTCAGTCGGCTCGGATCCATAGGGCCGAAGTTACGACCGACCCTAAGTGCTGAAACAGCCAAACCCAAGTGTTAAAACGATTTTTCGGTTGATTTGCAAACAGACCATAATTCTAAGTAAGAATCCAAAATTTTAGTCGGTTCGGTGCCAAAGGGCCGAAGATATGACTGACCCAAAGTGTTAAACGACCGACCCCAAGTGCTTAAACGACCGACCCCAAGTATTAAAACAACGATTATTTAAAAAAAATCTTCTTATGGAAGATTTTTTGTTTGATTCGTGTACAGACCATGATTCTTAGAAAGAATCCAAAATTTTAGTCGGCTCGGTTCCATAGGGCCGAAGCTATGACCGACCCTAAGTGTTTCGACGACCGACCCCAAGTATTAAAACAACGATTTTTTCAAAAATTCTTCTTTTCTTAGATTTTTCGATTGATTCGAGTCCATTCTTGGTAAGAATGTAAAATTTCAGTCGGCTCGGATCCATAGGGCCGAAGTAACGACCGACCCTAAGTGCTAAAACAGCCAAACCCAAGTGTTAAAACGTTTTTTCGGTTGATTTGCAAACAGACCATAATTCTAAGTAAGAATCCAAAATTTCAGTCGGTTCGGTGCCAAAGGGCCGAAGATATGACTGACCCCAAGTGTGAAACGACCGAACCCAAGTGCTTTAACGACCGACCCCAAGTATTAAAACAACGATTATTTAAAAAAAATCTTCTTATGGAAGATTTTTTGTTTGATTCGTGTCCAGACCATGATTCTTAGAAAGAATCCAAAATTTTAGTCGGCTCGGTTTCATAGGGCCGAAGCTATGACCGACCCTAAGTGTTTAGACGACCGACCCCATGTATTAAAACAACGATTTTTTCAAAAATTCTTCTTTACTTAGATTTTTCGATTGATTCGAGTCCATTCTTGGTAAGAATGTAAAATTTCAGTCGGTTCGGTGCCAAAGGTCCGAAGATATGACTGACCCCAAGTGTTAGTGCTTAAACGACCGACCCCAAGTATTACAACAACGTTTATTTAAAAAAAATCTTCTTTTGGAAGATTTTTTGTTTGATTCGTGTACAGACCATGATTCTTAGAAAGAATCTAAAATTTTAGTCGGCTCGGTTCCATAGGGCCGAAGCTATGACCGACCCTAAGTGTTTCGACGACCGACCCCAAGTATTAAAACAACGATTTTTTCAAAAATTCTTCTTTTCTTAGATTTTTCGATTGATTCGAGTCCATTCTTGGTAAGAATGTAAAATTTCAGTCGGCTCGGATCCATAGGGCCGAAGTAACGACCGACCCTAAGTGCTAAAACAGCCAAACCCAAGTGTTAAAACGATTTTTCGGTTGATTTGCAAACAGACCATAATTCTAAGTAAGAATCCAAAATTTCAGTCGGTTCGGTGCCAAAGGGCCGAAGATATGACTGACTTCAAGTGTTAGTGCTTAAACGACCGACCCCAAGTATTAAAACAACGATTATTTAAAAAAAATCTTCTTTTGGAAGATTTTTTGTTTGATTCGTGTACAGACCATGATTCTGAGAAAGAATCCAAAATTTAAGTCGGTTCGGTTCCATAGGGCCGAAGCTATGACCGACCCTAAGTGTTTAGACGACCGACCCCATGTATTAAAACAACGATTTTTTCAAAAATTCTTCTTTTCTTTGATTTTCGATTGATTCGAGTCCATTCTTGGAAAGAATGTAAAATTTCAGTCGGCTCGGATCCATAGGGCCGAAGTTACGACCGACCCTAAGTGCTGAAACAGCCAAACCCAAGTGTTAAAACGATTTTTCGGTTGATTTGCAAACAGACCATAATTCTAAGTAAGAATCCAAAATTTTAGTCGGTTCGGTGCCAAAAGGCCGAAGATATGACTGACCCAAAGTGTTAAACGACCGAGCCCAAGTGCTTAAACGACCGACCCCAAGTATTAAAACAACGATTATTTAAAAAAAATCTTCTTATGCAAGATTTTTTATTTGATTCGTGTACAGACCATGATTCTTAGAAATAATCCAAAATTTTAGTCGGCTCGGTTCCATAGGGCCGAAGCTATGACCGACCCTTAGTGTTTAGACGACCGACCCCATGTATTAAAACAACGATTTTTTCAAAAATTCTTCTTTTCTTAGATTTTTCGATTGATTCGAGTCCATTCTTGGTAAGAATGTAAAATTTCAGTCGGCTCGGATCCATAGGGCCGAAGTTACGACCGACCCTAAGTGCTAAAACAGCCAAACCCAAGTGTTAAAACGATTTTTCGGTTGATTTGCAAACAGACCATAATTCTAAGTAAGAATCCAAAATTTCAGTCGGTTTGGTGCCAAAGGGCCGAAGATATGACTGACCCCAAGTGTTAATGCTTAAACGACCGACCCCAAGTATTAAAACAACGATTATTTAAAAAAAATCTTCTTTTGGAAGATTTTTTGTTTGATTCGTGTACAGACCATGATTCTTAGAAATAATCCAAAATTTTAGTCGGCTCGGTTCCATAGGGCCGAAGCTATGACCGACCCTTAGTGCTAAAACAGCAAAACCCAAGTGTTAAAACGATTTTTTGGTCGATTTGCAAACAGACCATAATTCTAAGTAAGAATCCAAAATTTCAGTCGGTTCGGTGCCAAAGGGCCGAAGATATGACTGTCCCCAAGTGTTAGTGCTTAAACGACCGACCCCAAGTATTAAAACAACGATTATTTAAAAAAAATCTTCTTTTGGAAGATTTTTTGTTTGATTCGTGTACAGACCATGATTCTGAGAAAGAATCCAAAATTTAAGTCGGTTCGGTTCCATAGGGCCGAAGCTATGACCGACCCTAAGTGTTTAGACGACCGACCCCATGTATTAAAACAACGATTTTTTCAAAAATTCTTCTTTTCTTAGATTTTCGATTGATTCGAGTCCATTCTTGGAAAGAATGTAAAATTTCAGTCGGCTCGGATCCATAGGGCCGAAGTTACGACCGACCCTAAGTGCTGAAACAGCCAAACCCAAGTGTTAAAACGATTTTTCGGTTGATTTGCAAACAGACCATAATTCTAAGTAAGAATCCAAAATTTTAGTCGGTTCGGTGCCAAAGGGCCGAAGATATGACTGACCCAAAGTGTTAAACGACCGACCCCAAGTGCTTAAACGACCGACCCCAAGTATTAAAACAACGATTATTTAAAAAAAATCTTCTTATGGAAGATTTTTTATTTGATTCGTGTACAGACCATGATTCTTAGAAAGAATCCAAAATTTTAGTCGGCTCGGTTCCATAGGGCCGAAGCTATGACCGACCCTAAGTGTTTAGACGACCGACCCCATGTATTAAAACAACGATTTTTTCAAAAATTCTTCATTTCTTAGATTTTTCGATTGATTCGAGTCCATTCTTGGTAAGAATGTAAAATTTCAGTCGGCTCGGATCCATAGGGCCGATGTTACGACCGACCCTTAGTGCTAAAACAGCCAAACCCAAGTGTTAAAACGATTTTTCGGTTGATTTGCAAACAGACCATAATTCTAAGTAAGAATCCAAAATTTCAGTCGGTTCGGTGCCAAAGGGCCGAAGATATGACTGACCCCAAGTGTTAAACGACCGAACCCAAGTGCTTAAACGACCGACCCCAAGTATTAAAACAACGATTATTTAAAAAAAATCTTTTTATGGAAGATTTTTTGTTTGATTCATGTACAGACCATGATTCTTAGAAAGAATCCAAAATTTAGTCGACTCGGTTCCAAAGGGCCGAAGCTATGACCGACCCTAAGTGTTTAGACGACCGACCCCATGTATTAAAACAACGATTTTTTCAAAAATTCTTCTTTTCTTAGATTTTTCGATTGATTCGAGTCCATTCTTGGTAAGAATGTAAAATTTCAGTCGGCTCGGATCCATAGGGCCGAAGTAACGACCGACCCCAAGTGCTAAAACAGCCAAACCCAAGTGTTAAAACGATGATTTTATTTAAAATTATTCTGATGGAAGAGTTTTTGGTTGATTTGCAAACAGACCATAATTCTAAGTAAGAATCCAAAATTTTAGTCGGTTCGGTGCCAATGGGCCGAAGATATGACTGACCCCAAGTGTTAAACGACCGAACCCAAGTGCTTAAACGACCGACCCCAAGTATTAAAACAACGATTATTTAAAAAAATCTTCTTTTGGAAGATTTTTTGTTTGATTCGTGTACAGACCATGATTCTTAGAAAGAATCCAAAATTTTAGTCGGTTCGGTTCCATAGAGCCGAAGTTACGACCGACCCTAAGTGTTTAGACGACCGACCACATGTATTAAAACAACGATTTTTTCAAAAATTCTTCTTTTCTTAGATTTTTCGATTGATTCGAGTCCATTCTTGGTAAGAATGTAAAATTTCAGTCGGCTCGGATCCATAGGGCCGAAGTTACGACCGACCCCAAGTGCTAAAACAGCCAAACCCAAGTGTTAAAACGATTTTTCGGTTGATTTGCAAACAGACCATGATTCTAAGTAAGAATCCAAAATTTCAGTCGGTTCGGTGCCAAAGGGCCGAAGATATGACTGACCCCAAGTGTAAGTGCTTAAACGACCGACCCCAAGTATTAAAACAACGATTATTTAAAAAAAATCTTCTTTTGGAAGATTTTTTGTTTGATTCGTGTACAGACCATGATTCTTAGAAAGAATCCAAAATTTAAGTCGGCTCGGTTCCATAGGGCCGAAGCTATGACCGACCCTAAGTGTTTAGACGACCGACCCCATGTATTAAAACAACGATTTTTTCAAAAATTCTTCTTTTCTTAGATTTTTCGATTGATTCGAGTCCATTCTTGGTAAGAATGTAAAATTTCAGTCTTCTCGGATCAATAGGGCCGAAGTTACGACCGACCCTTAGTGCTAAAACAGCCAAACCCAAGTGTTAAAACGATGATTTTATTTAAAATTATTCTGATGGAAGATTTTTTGGTTGATTTGCAAACAGACCATAATTCTAAGTAAGAATCCAAAATTTTAGTCGGTTCGGTGCCAAAGGGCCGAAGATATGACTGACCCCAAGTGTAAGTGCTTAAACGACCGACCCCAAGTATTAAAACAACGATTATTTAAAAAAAATCTTCTTTTGGAAGATTTTTTGTTTGATTCGTGTACAGAGCATGATTCTTAGAGAGAATCCAAAATTTTCGTCGGCTCGGTTCCATAGGGCCGAAGCTATGACCGACCCTAAGTGTTAAGACGACCGACCCCATGTATTAAAACAACGATTTTTTCAAAAATTCTTCTTTTCTTAGATTTTCGATTGATTCGAGTCCATTCTTGGAAAGAATGTAAAATTTCAGTCGGCTCGGATCCATAGGGCCGAAGTTACGACCGACCCTAAGTGCTGAAACAGCCAAACCCAAGTGTTAAAACGATTTTTCGGTTGATTTGCAAACAGACCATAATTCTAAGTAAGAATCCAAAATTTTAGTCGGTTCGGTGCCAAAGGGCCGAAGATATGACTGACCCAAAGTGTTAAACGACCGACCCCAAGTGCTTAAACGACCGACCCCAAGTATTAAAACAACGATTATTTAAAAAAAATCTTCTTATGGAAGATTTTTTATTTGATTCGTGTACAGACCATGATTCTTAGAAAGAATCCAAAATTTTAGTCGGCTCGGTTCCATAGGGCCGAAGCTATGACCGACCCTAAGTGTTTAGACGACCGACCCCATGTATTAAAACAACGATTTTTTCAAAAATTCTTCATTTCTTAGATTTTTCGATTGATTCGAGTCCATTCTTGGTAAGAATGTAAAATTTCAGTCGGCTCGGATCCATAGGGCCGATGTTACGACCGACCCTTAGTGCTAAAACAGCCAAACCCAAGTGTTAAAACGATTTTTCGGTTGATTTGCAAACAGACCATAATTCTAAGTAAGAATCCAAAATTTAAGTCGGTTCGGTGCCAAAGGGCCGAAGATATGACTGACCCCAAGTGTTAAACGACCGAACCCAAGTGCTTAAACGACCGACCCCAAGTATTAAAACAACGATTATTTAAAAAAAATCTTTTTATGGAAGATTTTTTGTTTGATTCATGTACAGACCATGATTCTTAGAAAGAATCCAAAATTTAGTCGACTCGGTTCCAAAGGGCCGAAGCTATGACCGACCCTAAGTGTTTAGACGACCGACCCCATGTATTAAAACAACGATTTTTTCAAAAATTCTTCTTTTCTTAGATTTTTCGATTGATTCGAGTCCATTCTTGGTAAGAATGTAAAATTTCAGTCGGCTCGGATCCATAGGGCCGAAGTAACGACCGACCCCAAGTGCTAAAACAGCCAAACCCAAGTGTTAAAACGATGATTTTATTTAAAATTATTCTGATGGAAGAGTTTTTGGTTGATTTGCAAACAGACCATAATTCTAAGTAAGAATCCAAAATTTTAGTCGGTTCGGTGCCAATGGGCCGAAGATATGACTGACCCCAAGTGTTAAACGACCGAACCCAAGTGCTTAAACGACCGACCCCAAGTATTAAAACAA
Organism: Limnephilus rhombicus; assembly: GCA_929108145.2. Classification (NCBI taxonomy): domain Eukaryota; kingdom Metazoa; phylum Arthropoda; class Insecta; order Trichoptera; family Limnephilidae; genus Limnephilus; species Limnephilus rhombicus. The sequence continues at coordinate 18,273,682 of OV815291.1, forward strand.
CGATTATTTAAAAAAATCTTCTTTTGGAAGATTTTTTGTTTGATTCGTGTACAGACCATGATTCTTAGAAAGAATCCAAAATTTTAGTCGGTTCGGTTCCATAGAGCCGAAGTTACGACCGACCCTAAGTGTTTAGACGACCGACCACATGTATTAAAACAACGATTTTTTCAAAAATTCTTCTTTTCTTAGATTTTTCGATTGATTCGAGTCCATTCTTGGTAAGAATGTAAAATTTCAGTCGGCTCGGATCCATAGGGCCGAAGTTACGACCGACCCCAAGTGCTAAAACAGCCAAACCCAAGTGTTAAAACGATTTTTCGGTTGATTTGCAAACAGACCATGATTCTAAGTAAGAATCCAAAATTTCAGTCGGTTCGGTGCCAAAGGGCCGAAGATATGACTGACCCCAAGTGTAAGTGCTTAAACGACCGACCCCAAGTATTAAAACAACGATTATTTAAAAAAAATCTTCTTTTGGAAGATTTTTTGTTTGATTCGTGTACAGACCATGATTCTTAGAAAGAATCCAAAATTTAAGTCGGCTCGGTTCCATAGGGCCGAAGCTATGACCGACCCTAAGTGTTTAGACGACCGACCCCATGTATTAAAACAACGATTTTTTCAAAAATTCTTCTTTTCTTAGATTTTTCGATTGATTCGAGTCCATTCTTGGTAAGAATGTAAAATTTCAGTCTTCTCGGATCAATAGGGCCGAAGTTACGACCGACCCTTAGTGCTAAAACAGCCAAACCCAAGTGTTAAAACGATGATTTTATTTAAAATTATTCTGATGGAAGATTTTTTGGTTGATTTGCAAACAGACCATAATTCTAAGTAAGAATCCAAAATTTTAGTCGGTTCGGTGCCAAAGGGCCGAAGATATGACTGACCCCAAGTGTAAGTGCTTAAACGACCGACCCCAAGTATTAAAACAACGATTATTTAAAAAAAATCTTCTTTTGGAAGATTTTTTGTTTGATTCGTGTACAGAGCATGATTCTTAGAGAGAATCCAAAATTTTCGTCGGCTCGGTTCCATAGGGCCGAAGCTATGACCGACCCTAAGTGTTAAGACGACCGACCCCATGTATTAAAACAACGATTTTTTCAAAAATTCTTCTTTTCTTAGATTTTTCGATTGATTCGAGTCCATTCTTGGTAAGAATGTAAAATTTCAGTCGGCTCGGCTCCATAGGGCCGAAGTTACGACCGACCCTAAGTGCTAAAACAGCCAAACCCAAGTGTTAAAACGATTTTTCGGTTGATTTGCAAACAGACCATAATTTTAAGTAAGAATCCAAAATTTCAGTCGGTTCGGTGCCAAAGGGCCGAAGATATGACTGACCCAAAGTGTTAAACGACCGACCCCAAGTGCTTAACCGACCGACCCCAAGTATTAAAACAACGATTATTTAAAAAAAATCTTCTTATGCAAGATTTTTTATTTGATTCGTGTACAGACCATGATTCTTAGAAAAAATCCAAAATTTTAGTCGGCTCGGTTCCATAGTGCCGAAGCTATGACCGACCCTAAGTGTTGAGACGACCGACCCCATGTATTAAAACAACGATTTTTTCAAAAATTCTTCTTTTCTTAGATTTTTCGATTGATGCGAGTCCATTCTTGGTAATAATGTAAAATTTCAGTCGGCTCGGATCCATAGGGCCGAAGTTACGACCGACCCTAAGTGCTAAAACAGCCAAACCCAGGTGTTAAAACGATTTTTCGGTTGATTTGCAAACATACCATAATTCTAAGTAAGAATCCAAAATTTCAGTCGGTTCGGTGCCAAAGGGCCGAAGATATGACTGACCCCAAGTGTTAAACGACCGACCCAAAGTGCTTAAACGACCGACCCCAAGTATTAAAACAACGATTATTTAAAAAAAATCTTTTTTTGGAAGATTTTTTGTTTGATTCGTGTACAGACCATGATTCTTAGAAAGAATCCAAAATTTTAGTCGGCTCGGTTCCATAGGGCCGAAGCTATGACCGACCCTAAGTGTTTAGACGACCGACCCCATGTATTAAAACATCGATTTTTTCAAAAATTCTTCTTTTCTTAGATTTTTTGATTGATTCGAGTCCATTCTTGGTAAGAATGTAAAATTTCAGTCGGCTCGGATCCATAGGGCCGAAGTTACGACCGACCCTTAGTGCTAAAACAGCCAAACCCAAGTGTTAAAACGATTTTTCAGTTGATTTGCAAACAGACCATAATTCTAAGTAAGAATCCAAAATTTTAGTCGGTTCGGTGCCAAAGGGCCGAAGATATGACTGACCCAAAGTGTTAAACGACCGACCCCAAGTGCTTAAACGACCGACCCCAAGTATTAAAACAACGATTATTTAAAAAAAATCTTCTTATGGAAGATTTTTTATTTGATTCGTGTACAGACCATGATTCTTAGAAAGAATCCAAAATTTTAGTCGGCTCGGTTCCATAGGGCCGAAGCTATGACCGACCCTAAGTGTTAAGACGACCGACCCCATGTATTTAAACAACGATTTTTTCAAAAATTCTTCTTTTCTTAGATTTTCGATTGATTGGAGTCCATTCTTGGAAAGAATGTAAAATTTCAGTCGGCTCGGATCCATAGGGCCGAAGTTTCGACCGACCCTAAGTGCTGAAACAGCCAAACCCAAGTGTTAAAACGATTTTTCGGTTGATTTGCAAACAGACCATAATTCTACGTAAGAATCCAAAATTTTAGTCGGTTCGGTGCCAAAGGGCCGAAGATATGACTGACCCAAAGTGTTAAACGACCGACCCCAAGTGCTTAAACGACCGACCCCAAGTATTAAAACAACGATTATTTAAAAAAAATCTTCTTATGCAAGATTTTTTATTTGATTCGTGTACAGACCATGATTCTTAGAAATAATCCAAAATTTTAGTCCGCTCGGTTCCATAGGGCCGAAGCTATGACCGACCCTAAGTGTTGAGACGACCGACCCCATGTATTTAAACAACGATTTTTTCAAAAATTCTTCTTTTCTTAGATTTTTCGATTGATTCGAGTCCATTCTTGGTAAAAATGTAAAATTTCAGTCGGCTCGGATCCTTAGGGCCGAAGTTACGACCGACCCTAAGTGCTGAAACAGCCATACCCAAGTGTTAAAACGATTTTTCGGTTGATTTGCAAACAGACCATAATTCTAAGTAAGAATCCAAAATTTCAGTCGGTTCGGTGCCAAAGGGCCGAAGATATGACTGACTTCAAGTGTTAGTGCTTAAACGACCGACCCCAAGTATTAAAACAACGATTATTTAAAAAAAATCTTCTTTTGGAAGATTTTTTGTTTGATTCGTGTACAGACCATGATTCTTAGAAAGAATCCAAAATTTAAGTCGGTTCGGTTCCATAGGGCCGAAGCTATGACCGACCCTAAGTGTTTAGACGACCGACCCCATGTATTAAAACAACGATTTTTTCTAAAATTCTTCTTTTCTTAGATTTTCGATTGATTCGAGTCCATTCTTGGAAAGAATGTAAAATTTCAGTCGGCTCGGATCCATAGGGCCGAAGTTACGACCGACCCTAAGTGCTGAAACAGCCAAACCCAAGTGTTAAAACGATTTTTCGGTTGATTTGCAAACAGACCATAATTCTAAGTAAGAATCCAAAATTTTAGTCGGTTCGGTGCCAAAGGGCCGAAGATATGACTGACCCAAAGTGTTAAACGACCGACCCCAAGTGCTTAAACGACCGACCCCAAGTATTAAAACAACGATTATTTAAAAAAAATCTTCTTATGGAAGATTTTTTATTTGATTCGTGTACAGACCATGATTCTTAGAAAGAATCCAAAATTTTAGTCGGCTCGGTTCCATAGGGCCGAAGCTATGACCGACCCTAAGTGTTTAGACGACCGACCCCATGTATTAAAACAACGATTTTTTCAAAAATTCTTCTTTTCTTAGATTTTTAGATTGATTCGAGTCCATTCTTGGTAAGAATGTAAAATTTCAGTCGGCTTGGATCCATAGGGCTGAAGTTACGACCGTCCCTAAGTGCTAAAACAGCCAAACCCAAGTGTTAAAACGATTTTTCGGTTGATTTGCAAACAGACCATGATTCTAAGTAAGAATCCAAAATTTCAGTCGGTTCGGTGCCAAAGGGCCGAAGATATGACTGACCCCAAGTGTTACACGACCGACCCCAAGTGCTTAAACGACCGACCCCAAGTATTAAAACAACGATTATTTAAAAAAAATCTTCTTATGGAAGATTTTTTGTTTGATTCGTGTACAGACCATGATTCTTAGAAAGAATCCAAAATTTTAGTCGGCTCGGTTCCCTATGGCCCTATGGCCGAAGCTATGACCGACCCTAAGTGTTTAGACGACCGACCCCATGTATTAAAACAACGATTTTTTCAAAAAATCTTCTTTTCTTAGATTTTTCGATTGATTCGAGTCCATTCTTGGTAAGAATGTAAAATTTTAGTCGGCTCGGATCAAAAGGGCCGAAGTTACGACCGACCCTAAGTGCTAAAACAGCCAAACCCAAGTGTTAAAACGATTTTTCGGTTGATTTGCAAACAGACCATAATTCTAAGTAAGAATCCAAAATTTCAGTCGGTTCGGTGCCAAAGGGCCGAAGATATGACTGACCCCAAGTGTTAAACGACCGACCCCAAGTGCTTAAACTACCGACCCCAAGTATTAAAACAACGATTATTTAAAAAAAATCTTCTTATGGAAGATTTTTTGTTTGATTCGTGTACAGACCATGATTCTTAGAAAGAATCCAAAATTTTAGTCGTCTCGGTTCCATAGGGTCGAAGCTATGACCGACCCTTAATGTTTAGACGACCGACCCCATGTATTAAAACAACGATTTTTTCAAAAATTCTTCTTTTCTTAGATTTTTCGATTGATTCGAGTCCATTCTTGGTAAGAATGTAAAATTTCAGTAGGCTCGGATCCATAAAGCCGAAGTAACGACCGACTCCAAGTGCTAAAACAGCCAAACCCAAGTGTTAAAACGATTATTTTATTTAAAATTATTCTGATGGAAGATTTTTTGGTTGATTTGCAAACAGACAATAATTCTAAGTTAGAATCCTAAATTTCAGTCGGTTCGGTGCCAAAGGGCCGAAGATATGACTGACCCCAAGTGTTCAACGTCCCACCCCAAGTGCTTAAACGACCGACCCCAAGTATTAAAACAACGATTATTTTAAAAAAATCTTCTTATGGAAGATTTTTTGTTTGATTCGTGTACAGACCATGATTCTTAGAAAGAATCCAAAATTTTAGTCGTCTCGGTTCCATAGGGTCGAAGCTATGACCGACCCTTAATGTTTAGACGACCGACCCCATGTATTAAAACAACGATTTTTTCAAAAATTCTTCTTTTCTTAGATTTTTCGATTGATTCGAGTCCATTCTTGCTAAGAATGTAAAATTTCAGTCGGCTCGGATCCATAAAGCCGAAGTTACGACCGACCCCAAGTGCTAAAACAGCCAAACCCAAGTGTTAAAACGATGATTTTATTTAAAATTATTCTGATGGAAGATTTTTGGTTGATTTGCAAACAGACCATAAATCTAAGTAAGAATCCAAAATTTTAGTCGGTTCGGTGCCAAAGGGCCGAAGATATGACTGACCCCAAGTGTTAGTGTTAAACGACCGACCCCAAGTATTAAAACAACGATTATTTTAAAAAAATCTTCTTTTGGAAGATTTTTTGTTTGATTCGTGTACAGACCATGATTCTTAGAAAGAATCCAAAATTTTAGTCGGCTCGGTTCCAAAGGGCCGAAGCTATGACCGACCCTAAGTGTTTAGACGACCGACCCCATGTATTAAAACAACGATTTTTTCAAAAATTCTTCTTTTCTTAGATTTTTCGATTGATTCGAGTCCATTCTTGGTAAGAATGTAAAATTTCAGTCGGCTCGGATCCATAGGGCCGAAGTTACGACCGACCCTAAGTGCTAAAACAGCCAAACCCAAGTGTTTAAACGATTTTTCGGTTGATTTGCAAACAGACCATAATTCTAAGTAAGAATCCAAAATTTCAGTCGGTTCGGTGCCAAAGGGCCGAAGATATGACTGACCCCAAGTGTTAAACGACCGACCTCAAGTGCTTAAACGACCGACCCCAAGTATTAAAACTACGATTATTTAAAAAAAATCTTCTTATGGAAGATTTTTTGTTTGATTCGTGTACAGACCATGATTCTTAGAAAGAATCCAAAATTTTAGTCGGCTCGGTTCCCTATGGCCCTATGGCCGAAGCTATGACCGACCCATAGTGTTTAGACGACCGACCCCATGTATTAAAACTACGATTTTTTCAAAAAATCTTCTTTTCTTAGATTTTTCGATTGATTCGAGTCCATTCTTGCTAAGAATGTAAAATTTCAGTCGGCTCGGATCCATAGGGCCGAAGTTACGACCGACCCTAAGTGCTAAAACAGCCAAACCCAAGTGTTAAAACGATTTTTCGGTTGATTTGCAAACAGACCATAATTCTAAGTAAGAATCCAAAATTTCAGTTGGGTCGGGTGCCAAAGGGCCGAAGATATGACTGACCCCAAGTGTTAAACGACCGACCCCAAGTGCTTAAACGACCGACCCCAAGTATTAAAACAACGATTATTTAAAAAAAATCTTCTTTTGGAAGATTTTTTGTTTGATTCGTGTACAGACCATGATTCTTAGAAAGAATCCAAAATTTTCGTCGGTTCGGTTCCATAGGGCCGAAGCTATGAACGACCCTAAGTGTTTAGACGACCGACCCCATGTATTAAAACAACGATTTTTTCTAAAATTCTTCTTTTCTTAGATTTTTCCATTGATTCGAGTCCATTCTTGGTAAGAATGTAAAATTTCAGTCGGCTCGGATCTATAGGGCCGAAGTTACGACCGACCCCAAGTGCTAAAACAGCCAAACCCAAGTGTTAAAACGATGATTTTATTTAAAATTATTCTGATGGAAGATTTTTTGGTTGATTTTCAAACAGACCATAATTCTAAGTAAGAACCCAAAATTTTAGTCGGTTCGGTGCCAAAGGGCCGAAGATATGACTGACCCCAAGTGTTAAACGACCGACCCCAAGTGCTTAAACGACCGACCCCAAGTATTAAAACAATGATTATTTAAAAAAATCTTCTTTTGGAAGATTTTTTGTTTGATTCGTGTACAGACCATGATTCTTAGAAAGAATCCAAAATTTTAGTCGGTTCGGTTTCATAGGGCCGAAGCTATGACCGACCCTAAGTGTTTAGACGACCGACCCCATGGATTAAAACAACGATTTTTTCAAAAATTCTTCTTTTCTTAGATTTTTCGATTGATTCGAGTCCATTCTTGGTAAGAATGTAAAATTTCAGTCGGCTCGGATCCATAGGGCCGAAGTTACGACCGGCCCCTCAGTGCTAAAACAGCCAAACCCAAGTGTTAAAACGATTTTTCGATTGAGTTGCAAACAGACCATAATTCTAAGTAAGAATCCAAAATTTCAGTCGGTTCGGTGCCAAAGGGCCGAAGATATGACTGACCCCAAGTGTTAAACGACCGACCCCAAGTGCTTAAACGACCGACCCCAAGTATGAAAACAACGATTATTTAAAAAAATCTTCTTATGGAAGATTTTTTGTTTGATTCGTGTACAGACCATGATTCTTAGAAAGAATCCAAAATTTTAGTCGGCTCGGTTCCATAGGGCCGAAGCTATGACCGACCCTAAGTGTTTAGACGACCGACCCCATGTATTAAAACAACGATTTTTTCAAAAATTCTTCTTTTCTTAGATTTTTCGATTGATTCGAGTCCATTCTTGGTAAGAATGTAAAATTTCAGTCGGCTCGGATCCATAGGGCCGAAGTTACGACCGACCCTAAGTGCTAAAACAGCCAAACCCAAGTGTTAAAACGATTTTTCGGTTGATTTGCAAACAGACCATAATTCTAAGTAAGAATCCAAAACTTCAGTCGGTTCGGTGCCAAAGGGCTGAAGATATGACTGACCCCAAGTGTTAGTGCTTAAACGATCGACCCCGAGTGCTTAAACGACCGACCCTAAGTATTAAAACAACGATTATTTAAAAAAATAAATCTTTTGGAACATTTTTTGTTTGATTCGTGTACAGATCATGATTCTTAGAAAGAATCCAAAATTTTAGTCGGCTCGGTTCCATAGGGCCGAAGCTATGACCGACCCTTAGTAATTAGATGACCGACCCCATGTATTAAAACAACGATTTTTTCAAAAATTCTTCTTTTCTTAGATTTTTCGATTGATTCGAGTCCATTTTTGGTAAGAATGTAAAATTTCAGTCGGCTCGGATCCATAGGGCCGAAGTTACGACCGACCCTAAGTGCTAAAACAGCCAAACCCAAGTGTTAAAACGATTTTTTCGGTTGATGTGCAAACAGACCATAATTCTAAGTAAGAATCCAAAATTTCAGTCGGTTCGGTGCCAAAGGGCCGAAGATATGACTGACCCCAAGTGTTAAACGACCGACCCCAAGTGCTTAAACGACCGACCCTAAGTATTAAAACAACGATTATTTAAAAAAAATCTTTTTTTGGAAGATTTTTTGTTTGATTCGTGTACAGACCATGATTCTTAGAAAGAATCCAAAATTTTAGTCGGCTCGGTTCCATAGGGCCGAAGCTTTGACCGACCCCAAGTAATAAGACGACCGACCCCATGTATTAAAACAACGATTTTTTCAAAAATTCTTCTTTTCTTAGATTTTTCGATTGATTCGAGTCCATTCTTGGTAAGAATGTAAAATTTCAGTCGGCTCGGATCCATAGGGCCGAAGTTACGACCGACCCCAAGTGCTAAAACAGCCAAACCCAAGTGTTAAAACGATTTTTCGGTTGATTTGCAAACGGACCATAATTCTAAGTAAGAATCCAAAATTTCAGTCGGTTCGGTGCCAAAGGGCCGAAGATATGACTGACCCCAAGTGTTAAACGACCGACCCCAAGTGCTTAAACGACCGACGCCAAGTATTAAAACAACGATTATTTAAAAAATATCTTCTTTTGGAAGATTTTTTGTTTGATTCGTGTACAGACCATGATTCTTAGAAAGAATCAAAAATTTTAGTCGGCTCGGTTCCATAGGGCCAAAGCTATGACCGACCCTAAGTGTTTAGACGACCGACCCCATGTATTAAAACAATGATTTTTTCAAAAATTCTTCTTTTCTTAGATTTTTCGATTGATTCGAGTCCATTCTTGGTAAGAATGTAAAATTTCAGTCGGCTCGGATCCATAGGGCCGAAGTTACGACCGACCCCAAGTGCAAAACAGCCAAACCCAAGTGTTAAAACGATTTTTCGGTTGATTTGCAAACGGACCATAATTCTAAGTAAGAATCCAAAATTTCAGTCGGTTCGGTGCCAAAGGGCCGAAGATATGACTGACCCCAAGTGTTAAACGACCGACCCCAAGTGCTTAAACGACCGACGCCAAGTATTAAAACAACGATTATTTAAAAAATATCTTCTTTTGGGAGATTTTTTGTTTGATTCGTGTACAGACCATGATTCTTAGAAAGAATCAAAAATTTTAGTCGGCTCGGTTCCATAGGGCCGTAGCTATGACCGACCCTAAGTGTTTAGACGACCGACCCCATGTATTAAAACAACGATTTTTTCAAAAATTCTTCTTTTCTTAGATTTTTCGATTGATTCGAGTCCATTCTTGGTAAGAATGTAAAATTTCAGTCGGCTCGGATCCATAGGGCCGAAGTTACGACCGACCCCAAGTGCTAAAACAGCCAAACCCAAGTGTTTAAACGATTTTTCGGTTGATTTGCAAACGGACCATAATTCTAAGTAAGAATCCAAAATTTCAGTCGGTTCGGTGCCAAAGGGCCGAAGATATGACTGACCCCAAGTGTTAAACGACCGACCCCAAGTGCTTAAACGACCGACCCCAAGTATTAAAACAACGATTATTTAAAAAAAATCTTCTTTTGGAAGATTTTTTGTTTGATTCGTGTACAGACCATGATTCTTAGAAAGAATCCAAAATTTTAGTCGGCTCGGTTCCATAGGGCCGAAGCTATGACCGACTCTAAGTGTTTAGACGACCGACCCCATGTATTAAAACAACGATTTTTTCAAAAATTCTTCTTTTGTTAGAATTTTCGATTGATTCGTGTCCAGCTCGAATGGATTGCTCGGTTCCATAGGGCCGAAGTTATGACCGACCCTAACAGCCTTACTAAAAAAAAACCACAGCGCGACTGATTAACTGTGTTATTGCAATGACATAAATAAACCTCGTATACACTTAAACTACCAATAACGTTTCTTACGTGGTCACGCTGTTAAAACGCATTGAAGATGTGACAATGTTGTATATGGTTTTAATTTACTAGGAAACAATGTTGTTTTAAATTTTCTCCGCAAGGGGCATTATTGGCACGCCTATGCATTAGTTCTTCGGCCCGCGACAGCCCGCGATGACATAACAGCTCGGTGTGTTTTATGGCGGGATATCGAAAATTTTGTGATTTTACTTAATAATTTCTATTGTAGTGACGAATTTACTCTTCTGTTCACATAATTGATATATTTACCAGGTTATTTGTGTGGTTTACATCAGTTTAATCAAGTTATTGTACAAATGCCGTACTTTCAAAGTTGAACTGTCAGAATATTGTTTTTTATAGGTTTCTTAAAAGATAAAATTTTCATTTCAAGATCTTTATTTTAAGAGAATTTCTTAGAAGTGATAATTTTTTATACTATTAAAATTGTGTTCGTAAACGTATCAAAAAAATTAACGTCTTTAGCGATGCAAGAAATCTGTTTTAAATTTTGGTATTATTTCTAAGTTATTTTTTTTGGCAATAAAAAATACTTTGAAATTTTTTATTTTTTTTTATTTTATTCACGATGAAAAAGTGAGGTGATAGTTTCCTTTTAAATTTATTACATAAAAACTGTGTTTTTTAAATTTTGATTTTACTTAAATTTCTCTACATTTTGGTCAAAAATGTTGTGGGAGGAATTTTTTTTCCATTTTTTTCCGAGTGTGAATCTCAAAATATGGCAGTTTTTGAAAGCTAAAGTGAATTTCAAATACTAAAATCTAAAAGGTAATTTTATCTAGTTTTCATAAATGGTATTTGTTTTTACGACACCTTCAAAAATATGAAATATATAGAACATTCAAAATACTATGGAAAAATTACAAATATCTTTCGGACATCAATGGTTAAAACAGAGATAAACTACCCTCTCAGGCCGTGGAAACCATGTGTATTTCTTTCAAAGAACAAATTTTTAATTAGTAATGTTTTCACATCCGCGGCCGTTTGTCAATTGAATAACATTTTCACTGGGTTTTTTAGTAAGGCTGTAAGTGTTTAGACGACCGACCCCAAGTATTAAAACAACGATTTTAAAAAAAAATTCTTCTTTTGTTAGATTTTTCGATTCATTCGTGTCCATTCTAAGAATGCAAAATTTTAGTCGGCTCGGTTCCATAGGGCCGAAGTTATGACCGACCCTAAGTGTTTAGACGACCGACCCCATGTATTAAAACAACGATTTTTTCAAAAATTCTTCTTTTCTTAGATTTTTCGATTGATTCGAGTCCATTCTTGGTAAGAATGTAAAATTTCAGTCGGCTCGGATCCATAGGGCCGAAGTTACGACCGACCCCAAGTGCTAAAACAGCCAAACCCAAGTGTTAAAACGATGATTTTATTTAAAATTATTCTGATGGAAGATTTTTTGGTTGATTTGCAAACATTCTAAGTAAGAATCCAAAATTTCAGTCGGTTCGGTGCCAAAGGGCCGAAGATATGACTGACCCCAAGTGTTAAACGACCGACCCCAAGTATTAAAACAACGATTATTTAAAAAAATTCTTCTTCTGGAAGATTTTTTGTTTGATTCGTGTACAGACCATGATTCTTAGTAAGAATCCAAAATTTCATTCGGCTCGGTGCCATAGGTTCTAAGTTATGACCGACAACAAGTGTTGTTATAAAATGAATTTTTTGTCGTAAATGTCGTAAAACGATGAATTTTTTAAAAATTATTCGTTGAAAGATTTTTTGATTGATTCATGTACAGACCATGATTCTTAGTAAGAATCCAAAATTTCAGTCGGCTCTGTGCCATTGGTTCTAAGTTATGACCTACCACAAGTGTTGTTACAAAGCGCCCGTAAAACGATGAATTTTTACAAAATTACACTTTTGGTAGATTTTTTTAATTGATTCGTGTATAGACCATGATTCTTAGTAAGAATCCAAAATTTTAGTCGGTTCGGTTCCATAGGGCCGAAGTTATGGCCGCCCCTTAGTTTTAAAACTACCGACCCCAAGTGCTGAAACGACCGATCTTAAGTTTTAAAACAACGATTTTTTGAAAAATTAAACCGGTCACCGGTCCAGTATTGGACCGTTGGGCATTGAACGACACAATTCCGCGATCCCGTATGGGACCAATGGACGTCTAAAGGTTAATAGATAGAAAACTCTATCTATCCACAGTTTCCTTTTTTGTTATAATCGTACACAAATTACAGGCTTACCAAAGCGAGCGAGCGCCGTCCCTTGAACTCTGCCGCCCCTAGGACACGGCCTTTAAGGCCTATTGACAAATCCAGGACTGCTCGCAATTCAGTATTGACTATCTCTTAGTCTGGAACGAGGTGCAAATATACCTCTACTTACACATTATTATGTGTAAGTTTCTACCTGTATGTATTACATAATTACAAAATATTTCTATTCGACATGAAATTCCATTACCTATTGATTTAAGGGGGCAGCTCACGGTGGTGGCGGTAAAATAGTGTATTTTTCGTATTTTCAAGCAAACGATGAATGGGATTTTTTTATTAAAAGTCCATAGTCAATATTATATATATATATATGTATATACATATAAAAGACTGAATACAATTTTTTGTACACGAATGGTTTGCGGTTTACGCAGCTTTCAATAGACGAAATTGCTGCTCGGTGGGGTTGACAGCGATTAATCCATTCGGTTCATCAGAAAAATAAAGTGAAAATATATTTAGAAACTAGACACAGTGGCGTAGCAAGGGGGGGGGGGTGGACCGCCCCGGGTGCCACCCGAGGTGGGGGTGACACTGGAACGTGGAGTAAAAACTTACGAAGTGCAAAATTGCCGCAAAAAATGAACACTGACTGTTATTTAGCTCTATGGTCTGGGATTCCCGAAAAAATGTATTTATTTTTTTTATTTTCGTTCCTAGCTCGAAGTATTGCTCGGTCCGGGATTTCCCTGGAATATTCCTTGCGTCATTCTTATTTCGTTCGTATATTGTGATTTAAGTAAACTCGTGAAGTGAATTGTTATCTATTGACTGACGTGAATTAGTGAAAAAGTTGTTATTTTGTTAGCGTTTTTATTAGTGCTGAAAGATCATTTAAAAAAAACAAGGTAAGTGGATTTGATAGTTCACTTTTCAACAATACAATTACACCAGAATCGATCGATAACTGATTGAAGAAAAATGATCAATCATCTGTATGTCTTTTTTCTGTATTATATTGTTTTGTGTACATGAATAAATAGTTAAGGAATAATAAGTAATTTGGAGGATTTCAGAAAACGTTTTTCATGAATTAGCAATGAATTAGAATAAGACTTGTAACGTTTGCTGCTAGCGGTGTGTCTCTAGTCGCAAATTTCGCATGGTCTTGTTGGCTGCATTGTACACTGAATAGGGCACGCGTGGCTCGGGCGAGCTAGGAGTAGGTCAGCCGCTCAGTGGACGGAATTACCGCGGATCGGAGGTTGTGCTTGTAGAACGGGCTGTCATTGTGCTGGGCCGACCTACTCCTAGCTCGCCCGAGCCACGCGTGCCCTATTCAGTGTACAATGCAGCCAACAAGACCATGCGAAATTTGCGACTAGAGACACACCGCTAGCAGCAAACGTTACAGACTTTTTATGATTACCAAGTCAACTGCCGACAGCATTTACACCAAACGATTAGCTTACACTTACAATTTTATGCTTATGCTTGCACTGGGATAGTTTCGCAAGCTAAGGTAATTCGTCTACCAAATGTAAGAGCGACCTCAGATTTCGATCAGTTGTCGATTCTTTGGATAAGAGGTCACCTACGCATTACTAGCGCTTTAAATCATAATACCTAAATTATTTTATCCAATATTAGATTGGGTATTATCCAAAGTCTAGTTTGAGGATTAATTAAAATAAAGATACTTTATATTTTGAATAATTTAACTTTGTGTACATGTATAAATTGATAAACTGGTATCCAGATTTTTGCCTTTGTCCTAATTTTGAAAAATAAAAAGGTTTTTTAATTGGCGACGTTACGTGAGTAAGGCGTCTTCACGGTGTATTTATTCGTTGACCCGGCCTATACTAATCTCACATTTAAGTTAAGAGTCAGTCTCTTTAGGAATCCAAAAGCTTTAATAAAAGTTACACACGGAACAAGCAAATGGTTTTCCTCCGAATTTTGGAGGGTACGGTGTGCAATTCAAAATTTAAGATTGAATCTGTATTCGGTAACTCGTTTTAATTAAAACTACACCCATAACATGAAAATGGTTTTCCTCCGACATTTGCAGCACATAGTCTGAAGCTTTCATATCTTGCAACTCGGGGAATATCTTGCAATAGTGGAAATCGGGAATGGTTTCCTTCGAAATGGGTAGGGAGATTTGAAAGTTGCAGACTATGTGCTGCAAACATCGGAGAAAAACCATTTTCGTGTACTGCGTGCATTAATAATTACAGCTGGGGACTTACACCTTTACTATTTCACAATTGTAATTTTATCGTTACACTCTGAACACAAAACTGGTTTTAACTTAAGTATGGATTGTTAAAATTATGTTTTCATGCCAGCAAATGCTTTTCCACAGAATTTTGCAGCATATTAGAATTGAAGACTCCACTCGGAACTCTGTTATTTGTAGCTCTATGGCTCGGTCGGTCGGGATTCCCCAAAATTTTTGTTATTTTATTTTTGGTCCTAGCTCTTACTATTGCTTTGTGGGGGATTTTCCTGAAATATTCCTCGCTTATCACCTTTGTCTTTCTCATTTCTTTCATACATTGTGATTGACGGGAACTCGTGAAGGGAATTATTACCTATTGATTGTTGAGAAAGTTGTTTTTTCTGTTAGTGTTTTTGAAAGTGCTTTAATTTTGAGGATTGCGAAATTTTTGTTCACACATTTGACTAGCTAGTAATGTTTTTATATTTAAGGAGGTCGAAATTTGCGTTTTGAATTTCTCAAAATAAAGTTTAGGCCTTGTGCGCACTAACGGCTAGCCGCGTAGGCGGTCAACCGCGCGGCCAGCCGCATTTTCATTTTAGTATGAAATTTTTTGGTGGTTGGGTTCGTACGGATATGAGCGGTTGCATACTAAAATAAAAACGCGGCTGGCCGCGCGGTTGACTGCCTACGCGGCTAGCCGCTAGTGCGCACAAGGCCTTTTAATGGGGGGAGGTGATACTACGTTTTCCATCCCGGGTGCGACCCATGCCAGCTACGCCATTGACTAGACATATACGTTCATGGCGCCACGTAAGGGAATTTTGATAAGTAAAAAAAAAAAATGCAACGTACAAACTGTTTCAAACGGTTTCACATAAAATGCTGTAACTCCGTCAATTTTCCGAATTAAAAAAACAAAAAAAAAATTGAGAGCATTCTTAACAAACGCATGTTTCAGAAAATAAAATAACAAAAGACAAAACAAATATTTTCACTTTGGTTTGGTGCCTTAAACAATTTCAAACTTTTATCCACTTTTTTGTCCGTTACCGGTTTCAGCCTATCATGGCCATCTTCTTATTGGTACAATTTTTCCTTAAAAAATAACTTACCTAGATATCTCATGAAACTCTCTTTTGCGGGGTGTGTATTACAGTGGCGGTCCGTGAGTTTTTAGTGAGATAGAGTGCTAAGATTGAAAAATACAACTTCATTGATGTTATTGTAGCTGAAAATATATTTTTTCCAAAATTACAACTTTTTGTATGACGCATCCACATTTCAGTATACTTATCCTGAAAATCTTCATTCATAATATTGAAATTTTGAAATAAAAAACATTTTCAACTACAACAACGTCAATAATGACGAATTTTTCAATCTCAGCATTCTAGCTGACTGAAAACTCACGGACCGCCAATGGTGTATTACTCCCCATGGAATCAATATCACCTTAATGTTCCTAATTAGTAATTATCGTCAAATTGGGAGTGTCGATCGAATGATAACTTAACCGCAAGCATTTCCCATCCATATATAAAGCAGATCTAAAACCACACACTTCATTTCCGACACGTGTTTATTTCTTGATAAACACTAAGTTGAACAGGACGTATCGAAAAATTTTTTTTTTTCAATATTTCAAGTTGATGAAAAATTTACTCTTACACAACAAAAAATGCATTATTAAAAAACATTTAATTTTTAATTACTTACAATTAAAAATATATAGTATAGTTTATCACTTGATAACAATAATTGTTTTATTCTGTTATATTTGTCGTTCCCAGTACCATTGACGATATTGAAACTAATTCATTTACGATAATAAGCTAAATTTAAAAAATATATTTAATTTCGATCTAAGTGCGGGTGACCTGAACCATCAGAGCATTTTTTTTTCAAATACATACTTTTATTTCACAATTATTATTAATTTGGTAGGAGGGTATGGGTACCGCCGCCCTGGGAACTATTTATTGGATGACCAACACCTCTGCCACAGGTCACCCCAAGTGGTTCGCCACGTTTGGTAACTTAGCAGGGGTGCCCAGGTTTATGGGGTAATGTTTGTCTGGGTCTTGATGGCAGGTGTGTTGGCCCACCTTCTGCGTGGCGGATTGGGAGATCCTGGTTGAGGGAGACCCTTAACAACCGGTTACCGTTGTCCGGGCCGCTCGGTAGTACAGGGGCCCGATCCTCAGGCTCACGACTGAGGGTGGGCTGCCCCATCAACGAGTGCGAAAACCCCGCCGCTGCTGTTGTGCCGGTTCGTGACCGGAGGGGACCCAGCGGTAGCGTTTGGGGTGCATTGGGCGACCTTTCCAGCCAAACTCTCCCAGCCCATCGCCTTGCACCGCAAAGGGTGGGTTGGATTCATACGTCCGTTACTCCTGGACACTCTGATCCCCAGCTTCCTACCCATCCCTCATACCTTTTCCTTCCGGACCTTCCTTTCTCCTCATAACCAAAAAAAAAAACCACCTATAAAATCATGAATTCAACAAATAACAATAACATCATTATTACAACGGCGAGAAGCAGGAGTCCCCGGTGCAGGCCAAAACTGTTGGTGTATTTCACCAACATTCGCGGCCTGCACAAAAACTTAAACTTCTTCCACCATCACCTTCTCTCCCAACGTCCTAACTTTCTTTTCCTTTCTGAGACGCAGATAGCCGAGCCTACAGACGCCTCCTATCTGGATTGCCCGGGTTACACTCTCGCAGGCAAATTCAGACCCAAAGGAGGTGTCTGTCTCTTCAGCCGAGCTGACGTCAACTGTGTGCGACTGTTGAATCTGGAGAACTCCAGATTCGACGTAATGTGGGTGCGTATCAATCTTGCCAGTACGGTAAGATTTTACGCGTGTTTATACCGCTCACCGAACCTTAGCGTTTCAGATACGTCCGACTCTTCAAACATCTAAGGAATACTGTTGATAACCTCTTGCCCCGCTTCCCTATGGCAGAGTTTGTGGTCCTGGGGGACCTCAATGTTCATAACGAACCTTGGTTAAAGTTCTCAGGACCAACGGGCTCTGCTGGACGAGAGGCGGAATCCTTTGCCCTCTGCCACGGACTAGAGCAAATGGTTCAGGAGCCTACAAGAGTTCCTCATGTCCAGACTCATCGCTCCAATCGGTTAGATTTGTTTTTGACCACTGTGCCACACGGTTACAAGATTGAAGTCACAGCGCCTTTAGGATCGTCCGACCACTGCCTGGTGACGACGTCAATCCCCGTAACCTCCAGACCGCCTAACGTGCGGCTGAAGAGAAAAGTGTGGCACTATAGATCAGTAGATTGGTTTGGTCTGCGGGCACATTTTAATGCTTTCCCGTGGTCAGCTGTCTGTTTTCAGACCTCGGATCCCTCAAGATGTGCCCAGGAAATTGGTGAAGTCATCACATCTCAATTTGGGAGGCGGGAATGGGTACCGCCGCCCCGGGAACCTTTATTGGATAACCAAGACCTCTGCCATAGGTAACCCCAAGTGGTTTGCTACGTTTGGTGATTTAGCAGGGGTGCCTGGGTTCATGGGGTGAGGTTTGTCTAGGTCTTGGAGGCGGATGACCAAGACACACTGAACCCCAGATTTCTACCCACCCCTTAAACCCTATTCCGTCCCAGAACTCTCCTCTCCTTCCTTTTCCTAAAAAAACCCTCCACACAGCATCCCCAAAGATGACATAGGCCCTGAAAATTATTTTCCTCAGCGCCTCCTAAGTGGAGCTCATGTAAAAAAAAAAAAAAAATCCGCGATGGATGGCTTCATCCAATCCACTGTTAAAGAGACTGGTGTGGGCTCAAAGCCGTGGTTCAGTCGACAATGCTCTGAAGCAGTGCAACGAAAAAACGCGGCTTACCGAGCCTACAACACATCTCCAACGTCCGAAAACAGAATAGCATATAACAAAATGGCAAAAGAAAGCAAGAGGATTTATAAACAGGTCAAAATTCGAGCACGACCTGCAGATCAGCAGAAAGCTGGCTGCCTGCCCGCACGGCAGCAGAGCGTTCTGGTCGCTTGCGGGCTCAATAGGTCGCAATTTCTGCAAACCCAGTCTGCCACCTCTTACCAGACCTGACGGCTCTTTAGCAAATACCGCCGCCGAAAAGGCTAACTTATTAGGCAAAATGTTCGCGGAAAACTCGACCCTCGATGATCAAGGTGCTACCTCGCCGTCGGTTCCTCATTGCGGTTTTCATATGAAAAAGCTGAGGATCCGGCATCGGGAGTACTCCAAGTCTTACGAGGGCTTGATATTAATAAAGCTAGTGGGCCTGACGGAATACCTGCCCTGGTATTACAGAGGTGCGCTGCAGAAATAGCTCCAGTTTTGACGAAGCTTTTCAAAATGTCCCTGAAGTCTGGCTCTGTGCCCTCTGGTTGGAAAAAAGCGATCATTCACCCTATTCCAAAGAAGGGTGACCGCTCCAACCCAGCCAACTACCGCACCATAGCGATCACATCAGTTCTGTCTAAGGTGATGGAACCTGTGATCAACGACAAACTGCTCACATACCTCGAGAAGAACAAAATTATTAACGACCGTCAATACGGATTCCGGCGGAACCGCTCGTGCGGTGATCTTCTCACGTATGTGACGCATGTTTGGGGGCGGTGCCTGGAACGTTTCGGTGAGACTCAAACGGTTGCACTGGATATTTCCAAGGCCTTTGACCGGGTTTGGCACCGAGGGCTTGTCAACAAACTGTCTTCTTACGGACTTCCCGCATCCTTGTGTACGTGGATTGCGGGAGAGATTTGAGGGAGAGGTCGATTCAGGCGGTTGCTGACGGTTTCACCTCTTCCTCGCATTCGATAAATACTGGCGTCCTACAGGGTTCGGTTCTGTCACCAACTTTGTTTCTGTTGCACATCAATGACCTCTTGTCATGTGCACCGATTCATTGTTACGCGGATGACAGTACAGTCCATGATAGCTTTTTGTTTGACGAGCCCCCAAAGGGCACACAAACTTCAATAGCTCGGAGGGCTTTGAAGCAAAGAATGGACGGTTACCTCGATAGTGTTTTCTCTTGGGGTAAGAATAACCTCGTCGAATTTAATGTTTCAAAGACCCAATTATGTTTGATAACGTCTAAAAGGGATCGAAATGAAAATCTAGTCTCCTTCAACGGAACCAATCTTCCGAACAGGACCTCCATCGATATGCTTGGTGTAACTCTAAGTGACCAGCTCAGGTTCGGGGGCTCCATCGAAACCAGAGTTAAGTTAGCCTCTCAGAAACTGGGCGTACTGTACACGGCCCGCAGATACTTTAATAGTACACAACTGCTAACCATGTACAAATCGCAAGTGCGCCCCAGGGTTGAATTTGGCAGCCACCTCTGGTCTGGAGCTCCAAATTACCTAAAAAAAAACCCTTGACTCTGTGCAGAAACGGGCGGTTCGTTTGATAGATTCTCCCTTCTTAACAGACGGACTGCAATCTTTAGAGCACAGGCGTCAGGTGTGAATGCTGTCCTTGTTCTACCGGTATTACAATTGAAGATTTTTTTTTTTTTAAATAATTTTATTTATCTTAAAAAATGGAACATGTTACAGTGTTACTTTTCCTCCATTAAAAACATTTGCTTGTGGATGGAGGAGCTCCGAGGAACTAGCGTCATTGATCCCCTCGGCACCGGTGCATAGTCGGGAAACACGCCAAACACGCGCCCAACATTTGTACACGGTTGACATTAGTCACATGAGAACGGGTCGTTTCTATGACTCGTTCTTGAGTTCAACGGCTCGGCTGTGGAATGATTTGCCGGCCTCTGTGTTTCCTCCCTCCTACAACATGGGTCTCTTCAAGACCCGTGTTCACTCCTTCCTTTCCTCAAAAAGACCCTCCACACAGCATCTTCAAAGATGACATAGGCCCTGAGGGAAGTTATTTTCCTCAGAGCCTCCTGTGTGGAGTTAATGTAAAAAAAACACCCTATTGTAAAAATTATTCAACTTGCCGAAATAATCACTTCATCTCTTTTAAAATTAATTTCTTAAAGAAAATTAAAAGCTTCTTTTAGGGGGGTCCATTGAGTCAATTTTTTTAAGGCCCAGCATTTCTACCGATTTATTACATATTTTTCTCAAATACTTTAAATTTTAAAGCTCTTAAAAATATATATGTTATTCTTGAAGATAAAATATATATATATATGTTATTCTTGAAGATAAAATATATATACATATATATATATATATGTTATTCTTGAAGATAAAATATATATATGTTATTCTTGAAGATAAAATATATATATATATGTTATTCTTGAAGATAAAATATATATATGACTACCACACACGGGCAATAGCCTAGTGTGGTAGTCAAAAAATACCAACAATGTACCTATCATGTAAACATTTATTAAATAATAAAAAATAAAAAAATAAAATATATATATATATATGTTATTCTTGAAGATAAAATATATATATATGTTATTCTTGAAGATAGTATCTAAACATTCCTCACGCCGAAACGGCAATTATATGATATCCTCGATAGAAAATATCGAAAAGTATGTTCCGAAAATTATTATAAACACGTTTTGTTCAGTTATTTTGCAAGTTATATGTATGTATGAAAAAATACACTGTTTCTTTAAATGCTATTTTAGACCTTCCTCATGAGATTTGCGCTCTATTTTAAACGAGTCGTGTTTTGATAAGTTTTAAGATTTTCACGGCCAAAAGCATTTTCGTTATTTGTTTTTGGGGTGTTATGCCGTGTTGCGCTACCTCCTTCTTTAGCCAACGTTTCGGACATCGTTGCAGTGTCCATCATCAGGGCAGATCCGGCAGATCCGGTAGATGGACATCTGCCGGATCTGCCCTGATGATGGACACTACAACGATGTCCGAAACGTTGGCTAAAGAAGGAGGTAGCGCAACACGGCATAACACCCCAAAAACAAATAACGAAAAAGAGTCGTGTTTTATTAAACATTTTCACAATTTCCGCTTAAATATTTTTTTTATTAATATAAGCGTGCTCCCTCTAACATTCGTATTTACATATCTCTTATTCTTCTTCTTTTTGAGCGGGTACTATCGGGCCTTAACCTAAAATTTTGAATTTCCAATAAAAAAAATTCGATACACCCTAATGAAACCATAGAATAAAACAGAACACTAAAAGTACCTTTTACAAAAATTTGAATGGAAACCACACCACTGAATTAGCACCTTTTGGTTCTAGCCCATTTAGCATGCGCTCTGTCAATCTTACACTTACCTGACGTAGCCATCCCATTTGAATTTCATAATCATAGTAAATTTAAGGACCGATTGGCCAGACTTTTGCATCACGAACACGCCCACACAGCATTTCTTGTGTTTTTCCTTATTCTATGTTTAGAACTTAAGTACAATCTCCTAACCCCATCTCATAGCAATCACCATCAAGTCGTATAGCTGGAAAAAATGTATATTTATTTACCTTTCCACCGACAAAGCTCAATGATGCATGGAGCGCAGTCTATAATCAACCCATGTGGAGGGGTATCCGCTAGCAGCTAGCAGTAAGCAGCTCCTACCTACTAGTCATTCTAGTCACCAGTCGGCAGTGCACACGCCACACTGCACACTGCAACTCCCATAGAAATATCAGCTAGAAGACTTGACAAGAGATCTCTCAAGCCTGGCTACAGCATTCATTCCTTGTCTCGACAGTACCTGAGGTTCAAGCCGGCACACACTGTAAGCTCTGCGCACGCTGACATTTAAAAAAAACGTATTTTGTGTTGAACAGGAAGCATATTGTTTTATTTTTGATTTTAGAATGGCTTCAATGTTACTTCCCTACTCCACAATCCATGTCTTTATAATAATTTATTTAATTTTTTAAGTGAAAACTTCTTTAGCACCGTTGTGATTTGAAACTCGATGAACCGGAAACGAGCGACACTAAACAGATTTAGCATATCTAGATACATCTACAGGATTTAGCCTACGAGAGAATGGCTCTGGCTTTAACGTGTGGTCACACATATTATTAGGCGAACGAACAAAAGTTGTGTGTCAGTAATAAGATAAAAACGGCTTTTTTTGAAAATGACAACATTTTACTAAAAAAACTTAAAATTGCTGTAAATCTTGACCGGTTGGAGATAAATTTGCAATGTATATATTCTAATAGGAAATTAAATTCTTTACAACTTTTACCTGAAATATCCTTGTAATTACTATATTCATTTATATACCTGTACGCCTGTCTCGACACAGGTATACCCTAGTGAGACAGGCATACAAATAAAACCATTGTAAACATATTTTATTATAGATAAATAAATAAAAAATAAAAAAAAATAAAATAAAAAATTCTTTGGAATGTTTGATGAAAAATGTGAGTTAAGGGCCCGCAACCCGGATTTGTACCGATTTATTACATATTTCCCTTAAACACGGTAAGTTTTAAAGCTCTTAGAAAAATATATGTTATTTTTGAAGATAATATCTAGACTTTGCCCCCGCCGAAACGCAAATTATATAAAATTCCCTCGATAGAAAAAAATCGCAAAGTATGCGCCAAAAATTATTATAAACACGCTTGTTTCAGTTATTTTACAAGTTATATGTATAAAAAAATTCACAGTGTTTCTTTAAATGCTTTTTAAGATAATGCTTGCGAGATTTTTGTTCTATTTTAAACGAGCCGTGTTTTATTAAACATTTTCGCATCGATTTTGTCGCTGTAAATGTTAGCGCTCTCCTCTAAAATTTTTATTTTGAAAAGTTTTAATTTTTAATGTACATTTGTTACTTTAATTTTAATTTTTGCGACCGGTTTCGATACGTCTGTATCATTAACGAGCAAACTTAAAACTAACTTAAAAATACAAGTACAAAAATTAATTAGGCGGGGGTAGTGGGAGTGGGGGAATTTGGTGGAGGGGAGAACGGTGGGAGGAGTCAAAATTACATGGGAACATCGTAAGTAGAGGGGATTTACATGGTGCTATTATTTTATTAACTAAATTAATTTTAGATTTAATTTAATAAATTTAATTTAAATTAATTCTAAAGCGCACAAATTAGAAACTTTAGAAATCGACAAAAAAATTAAAGTCCACCTTTGTAAATATTGTTGTTTCGTAAAAAAAAAACGCGATGATCTATAATAACTTTGTTTTAATAACGGGTGATGATTTTGATAATATTTCGTTCTGTGTGGTTTGGCAGTGAGAGAAATAAAACGGTAATTCCGATAAAAAATATTTGCATTACCGCAAATAAGATAAACAATTTCATGAATTAGAATTCCATTTATTTAATGAATCGTGATATCATCCGTTTAGTGATGATTCGGATGGATGTCTAACCACAGATTATCCGTAACATACTAAATATGTAAACTAGTTATGTAGAAACAGTTCGCACATATGGCGTTTGAAGTTTGCAAAGTTCTCTCAAAATGCTGACTATAGTTGGAATGATATATATACGTATACATCTATATACACCAGGGATGGCGAACCAATAATAATAACATAATCTTAATAAATAATTTAAGATTAAAAGAATTTGGCATTCTCGGACTATTAAAATATTACCATTTGTTATTTCAGCTACTGGCATTATACCTAGGTCTCTGATTCAAAATTTAGGCATATTAGATTTGTCAAAGAATTTATATATAAAAATGCAGAAATCGGTAATTTTAAATACATGTGGGATTACAAAAGATTTTTTAAATATTTATATTGAGGGATCAGAAGGATTTATAGGTTCAATTAGGAATTCCACAGAGCCGAACCCGAATATGAAAATTTCTGGAGTCAGTGAATTATTTTCCCATCTGGTCTCTGGTAGGTTGACATGTTGTTCTTGTATTGTTTTGTAATTATAATACTTATATAGTGCAATTGCATAACGTGGATTGACCAGATGATCATTTGGGAAGTGTGTGAAAGGGTTTAGTTTTTCCTGTGGGGAAAATTAAACCCGGACATTTAAATCTGGTGCGTAAATATGAAATAACAACAATATAACTAAAAAAAAATTACATGCTCAATGTAGTTTACAAATAGATTACATCAATCAGTACAGAAAAATTAACAAACAGAAAGTAACGTAAGAAAGGTTACACAGGTTACACAGTATAGTTATACAGTATTTTTAGTTGTGCATAGCCTGCCTCACTAGGTGAACCTGAATTGAGGCAGAATTTTTGTTAATTGTTTCTCGCAATTTTATCTATGGTTTTTTTATAAATGTGTAAAGTAGGTTTCCATACAGCAAAAACTTTATTTTAGATAACATTATTGTTTGCATATACCTACACAATTCATAAACTGCAAGGTTATTACTACAATAACAACTGTCAATGACTGGGCGTTTGGGTGAGGGCACCAGTATAGGCTCGATCATTAGAATGTATCCATATTTTAACATATTTTTTAAACTCTCTCTGTGTTTGACTCAGTTTGATGTTTTCTGGGAGAATGTTGAATATTTTTGTGGCAAAGTATCTAAAGCTACGTTGACCAAAGGTGGAAGAGAGTGCTGGAACTTGCAATATGTCTTTGTTGGAGTTACGTGTAAATCTTAAGTTTTTTTTTTCGTAAAGCACATGTTTGTTTTTAAAGAGATGCATGAGGATAGTTTTTACATAGATCTGTCAAACATCAAATACTCTCATTATTTTGAATATAAGGTCACTGTTTGCAGTTAGAGGAAGTTTGAGAATAATTTTCATAATTGTTTTCTGCGCCTTTTCGACAGGATCTAGAGCTGATGAAGTGCCCCCTCCCCATGAAATGATATCATACTCAATGATAGATTGGGTGATTGCAAAATAAATCGTTTTTAGGAGTTGTAAGTTAAGAAAGTTCCTTATGGATCTGAAGAAGTGTATTGTTTTTCTAATTTTATTTGCAATGATCTGGGTATGTAGGTTCCATTTGAGGTATGGGTCAATGGTGAGGCCGAGGTACTTCATCTGTGAAGTGCACTCTATACTGGGGCACTCACTACATTTATTGGAATTCGTACAGCTATGAATTTTTATGGAGTAATCATCATTAGGTTGGCCTGTAGTATTGATGCTTGAAGTAACATATTTAGTTTTCTCCGTGTTAAGGATAAGTGTGTTTATATCTAACCATTTTTTAATGAAGTTAATATTTTCTTCAGCTTTTTTAAATACAGCTGACCAATTATTGTCTTCGAATAATAAGACAGTATCGTCTGAAAAGCTAACAATGTGTCCTTGAATTTCAAGGTTGCAAAAGTTGTTAATATACAGTAAGAACAGAGTCGGTCCCAAAACGCTTCCTTGTGGAATTCCATAGTCAGTTGAGTGCTGATTACTGAGAGTATTCTGTATTTTAACCTGTTGTTGGCGTCCATTTAAGTAGCTTTTGAAGAAGTTTAGCTCTTTGTCCGAAATGCCGATGTTCTCTAGTTTTTTAATTAGTTTAATTGTGTGATATTGTATCAAAAGCTTTAGAAAGGTCTAAAAAGATTGAGATACATTTATTTCCTTTATCAAGGCTTTTTACGATGAAGTCAGTTACACTAGCAATGGCATCTGATGTACTTTTGTTTTGTTGGAAACCATATTGATTAATTGAAAGTATTTTATGGCTCTCGACAAATTTCAAAAGTTGTGCATTAATGAGGTTTTCAAAAACTTTAGACAAGCTATTTAGTAGAGTAATTGGTCTATAGTTGTTGATATCTGTCTTGTTTCCAGATTTGTAGATGGGAATTACGATACTTTGTTTTAGGTTAGAGGGGAAGTAGCCCTGTGTAATGCTTAGGTTTATAAGGTATTCCAGTGGCAATGTAATCTCCGAAGACAGCATTTTAAGGATATTGGTCGTAATTTCATCTGGTCCAGCGGAAGAAGTGTTTTATAGAGATTTAATTGTACTGAGAATTTCTTCTTTTGTTACAGTTCGCAAGAGAAATTTTATATTTTTTTATTTGCTTGATCCTCTGAATTGGTAGATTGGGTGATTCCACTCTGGGGGATTTGAGAAGCAAGATTTGGACCAATGTTAATAAAAAAATTGTTTACATGATCAGCAAGGAGTTTAGGATTTTTTGAGGTTTCAACAATATGTCCGTCAATAGAAAGTTTATTTATGCTTTGTTTCTCTTTTGTAGTTTGTGAGTTTGTGGCTTCTCTTAGTATTTCCCATATTTTTTTGGGATTGTTGTTACTTTCTTTAATTTTTGCTGAGTAGTAAATTTCTTTTGCTTTTCTGATGACGTTACAACACATGTTTCTATATCTTTTATAGTGGTTGGATGTTATTTGGTCATATGGATTATCTTTGGTTTTTTTGTGTAGCATGTTTCTCTTGTGTATGCAATTTATAATGGAGTGGTTAATCCAAGGTTTCAGGGGTTTCAGTTTATTTGTTATGTTTTTGGTCAACGTCGTGGAATGGTAGTGTAGTTCGTTTTTCAAATAGTTAACAAAGTATATCCATGCGTCCTCTGATTGTTTAATTTGGAAGAGTTCGTACCAGGATTTGTTCTTAAAGTTTTTTATTAGGTTTTGAAAATTGATTTTATTGTATGCTAAAGGCATGTTACATTTATTTATTTTGGTAGCTGTTTGTATTGCGAAAATTGTTGAATAATGATCCGTGATTGTTGATTTGTATACGATACTTTTGGATGGTTTTTTGGACTTTACCATAATGTGGTCAATGCATGATATAGATCCATTAGTCGTTCTTGTTGGTGAGTTGACGGTACTCACTAATCCATGGAATTCTAGCATGTTAATATTTTGGGCACAATATTTTGGGCACGTCACTGATCAGTGATCACAAAATTTATTATGTACCTACTATGAAAAAAGTGTGAAGTGTATTAGTAGGTGAACGAGCGAACCCGGTGATCCCTACGCTACAGAATGTTCGGGTGCGGTGCGCGGGGTGGCGGAGGGAAGCGCGGCGCTCATTCGTTTGTTTTCGTACCTGCAATCTACATCGCGAGACACATTTAATTGTTCGAAGAAGCATGCTATTTTAACAATATTTTCATCAACCTGTGCCTGCGAGTCATTATTTTCAGACTGGTAACATTAAAGAGTCGGTTATTTACCGTTTGACAGATGAGTCCAGTTCAGCATGCATTCTGCTAAAAGTAACATCTTACAACCCTAACATATGTTATTTATCATCTAACCTGCAACAACAGAAGTCACACTAATTTTATTTTAATTTAAATTACGCGTATAATGTCTAAATGTTCCTATTTAGTAGTAGTAAATAAAGAGTTTTTAATTGATAGTAAGTATTTATTATTATTATTTTCCCAATAATCACAAAGTCAAAATTATTTGATGGCACGTCTATGACCTCATTAAACATTTCTTTAGAAAAATGGCACGTTGATACGCAAAGGTTCGCCATCCCTGATATATACAATGTTAATGTTTGTCTAGTTTTTCGTATTGGTAGATTTTTTTTTAAAGAAAGACCAACATTCCCGGGTTACGAATAACCCAATAATGTTTGAAAATCTCTTACTACCACCACAGAAAGCCAAAAATGTTGCTTGTGTTGTGATGGAGGATTAGCCAGCCGAGGAATAGAACACGCAACGCTCAGGTGGAACCCAAGCGCTATGCCCACTCAATCACTGACCGGTAGATTTATTAAGCAATCGAATTCAGAGTTTCAAATTTTGAATAAAAATGTCAGGTAGTTTAATTTTCGACTGTTTTCTAAAGTTTGAATATTTAAAATCTTCAACGACCGGTAATGTTAAAAATCAAGGGATGTTAAGTTTAAAATTTACGAAGCGTTTGGTTTGTTAGTTTATTAGTCCCTCTTTTGGCCGCCTGTAAAGCTTAGCGAACGTACCCATACTACGTGACCAACTTTTTGCAATTTTTAACCCCCCCCCCCTGTGACCAAAAACCTAAGCTACCCGCCGCTCATTTGTACCAAGCGTGGTATTTTGAAGACCCCCCCCCCTGAACAGGTCACGTAGTATGGGTACGTTCCCTTAGCTGCATATAGGTATTTTTATAGTGTTGGGTGCGGGAGTAAGCCCCACGCTGAATACATTGGTAGATGTGGTAAAGAATGGCAAAATGGGCCCCAGGTGGAAGCCAGGGTTAAATACTCACAGAAAGGCCCCCTTGGGACTAGCTCAGTTAGCAAGGGAACATGGACTCCTCAGGGCCGGAAGGCCACGTGTGCCAATAATGGTACTCTTAGAGTGTGTCGGTGGGAACTTCTCAACAATTAAAACACGGAGGGTACAATTTACAGGGTTTATTCAATATAGCACAGTGGGTAAATACAAGTACAGTTGTTACACATGGCGAGTGGGTTATGCTACGAATTGAACTAGGTTACGTTAAACTCTCTCTCTCCCTGGAATTCATCGTCACGGGTTACGCGAAATCTAACGAAATCAGCACATTTAGGAAAGAGAAGGGGGGTAGCTTACGAGGTGGTGGAAGTTAGGGACTCCATGGTGTTGTCGGGCATGCGTGGGTGAGCATGCCCCCGTGTAGGGCACCGGTTCCGTATCTGGTTTGAAGTCCCGCACAGCGGGACGGAAGTTTAAACATACTTCCCGTAATTCGGCTCACTCAGCACGAACTCTTAATAAGAATTTGAAACACGTGGTAAAACTTTACACGCGGTCGACAGGTGTTTCGTGCAAAGGGCAGCAATCCCGGCTCGCGGAACACGACCTTTGTCGACCCGTGGTGGTACGTAATCGCGGGCGCTGAGGGCCGGTTCGTTTACCACCCGCGCGCTAGGTACGGTGGTGACCGTTGGTACCACGCACGCGCTGTGGGCATGCGCCGCGTGACTGTGCGTAGGAAAATGCTTTTTGCGCCATCTGTTAGCTTGATTTATGAACTGCGGAATAAATCAGCAACTTGTTCATTAAATACGTATCCTTACAATATTCATAAATGAATTCAAATCTTTCATCTTTAGAATATGGGTATGTGTAATATACATAATGTTGAATTTATTCTAAGTATATCTGTCAATGAGTTAAATTCAGAGAAGTCAGTATTTTCTGAGTTATGACGGGAAATGTGTAGTTCTGAAACTGTAATAGATTTCAGCAAACCACGATGCAAAACCACAATGCTAACAAAATATTCTCGGCTCCCTTAACACTGCAGCGCGTCTGTCATGTTCAAGATCTCGTCTGGAGTTTGACTCCCTCCTGCTGGATCAGTCTAAAGAAAATACTCGAATAAAATATAAATTTTGTATTTTGCTATTAAACTTGCGAGGGTTTCTTTGTTTATTGAACAAACCACAGTTAAACAAATTTAATATATTTTTTTATTTATTTACAACAGTTTGAGGTAGGAATAATGCCTCTTTATTTCTGGGAATTTGATTTGATAATACCTAGCCAGAAAACTAGATAAGACATTTTAAAAATATTATATCATGCATTGAACTGAGATTAAGAGGGAATTTATAGTTATCGTTCAAAATATTATATAATCTGATAAAAAAATTGAATTCAAATTCTTAAAGTAATCAATGTTTATAATATTATTGGAGATATCTTTTATCGATTAACCGTTGTGGGTCATTCTTCGAATTGTGATTTATTTTAACGCTTGGATTTTTCTTGGAATTGGAAATACAGTTCTAGGTCGTTGTTATATTATACATTGTGCTGTTTATATAGATTAGATTAGAACTTAACTGATATTCTATACATGATGTATTTATTGTTGTTATAAATAAGATACCCAATTCCGGCCTTGAGCCGAATGGCGCTTGGAGCAATTAGAAAAACTTTGGTACCTTTCCAAGCCCAAAATTTATGTGTATATTCTTAGTGAGTCTAATATTATTACTAGCTGACCCGGACATGAGTTGCGGTGGCTAACGAAACACAACGCCATCTACTGGATGGTTTTACCCAACCTTTCAACTCACACCGCCATCTGCATAAAAAACAAATCGATCGGTCGCTCCATTTATATTATTATGGCGTGTTCCCGGTATGCGTTGCTATGCCACTTAATAAAGAAATTGTTTCTCCCTGCGTGTCCTTTCCCACTCGGCTCGTTCCCCTTTTGTCTCCCCTTCCTCTCCCGCGTCCCCTTCCCCTCGAGTTCCCACTCCGCCTTTCCTCTCTCCATTCCACTAAACCCCTCCCCCCGTCCCGCGAAACCCCTCCTCCCGTGTTCCCTTCTCCCCTCCCTCCTCCCCCTCCCGAATTCCGGGTTTCCGCCCCCCCCCTCACGCGAACCCCCTACCTCCCCTTCCACTCCCGCATTCCATACATTCAGTCCCAGTATATTCAGTTTTCGAATAGCTCGCGTGCTCCTATTGCATTTTTTAAATGTAAATTTCATAATTCCAGAGCTCACCAGTAGTTTACTCTCATTAGAAGATAGAAAATAGAAGATTGAAGGCAGATGACAGATGACAGAAGACAGAAGACAGAAGACAGAAGACAGAAGACAGAAGACAGAAGACAGAAGACAGAAGACAGAAGACAGAAGACAGAAGACAGAAGACAGAAGACAGAAGACAGAAGACAGAAGACAGAAGACAGAAGACAGAAGACAGAAGACAGGAGACAGGAGACAGGAGACAGGAGACAGGAGACAGGAGACAGGAGACAGGAGACAGGAGACAGGAGACAGGAGACAGGAGACAGGAGACAGGAGACAGGAGACAGGAGACAGGAGACAGGAGACAGGAGACAGGAGACAGGAGACAGGAGACAGGAGACAGGAGACAGGAGACAGGAGACAGGAGACAGGAGACAGGAGACAGGAGACAGGAGACAGGAGACAGGAGACAGGAGACAGGAGACAGGAGACAAAAGACAGAAGACAGAAGGCAGAAGGCAGAAGGCAGAAGGCAGAAGGCAGAAGGCAGAAGGCAGAATCAGAAGACAGAAGACAGAAGACAGAAGACAGAAGACAGAAGACAGAAGACAGAAGACAGAAGACAGAAGACAGAAGACAGAAGACAGAAGACAGAAGACAGAAGACAGAAGACTGAAGATAGAAGATGCCGAACGACGAATTATGGTAACCGGCATACAATTCGCTCGGCAAACGGAGTCAGAAGTGGTGTTTATTTATATTGTCAATAGTTTTATGAAAGATAAAAAGTTAATCAAGGGAAACTGTCACAGATAATCTCGGTCATAAAATTGTATTTTTTAACTAATGTGCGTTCATAAATTTAATAGTTTCAGCATTTATATAGTTTATAAAGTAACTAGTGAGTACCCGGCATGCGTTGCAATGCCACTTAAAGAAAGAAATTGTTCCCTTTTCCTCTCGCGTTCCCCTTTCATATACTCCGTCTTCCACCCATCCGCTTCCCCCCGTTTCGTGAACCCACCTCCTCCCCGCGTTTGCCTACCGCGTTCCTCTTCCAACTTTCCTGCTTTTCCCCTTCCTTGACCCCCTCCCGCGAATCCACCCCCTCCTTCTTTCCCTTTCCCCCCTCCCGGAATCCCCTAGAGTCACCATTCTACATAGAAACCTTCGCGGGCGTGCCCTCAGCAAATCACCTATATTTCAGCGCAATCGGATGAATGGTATAGGAAAAAAATCGTAACGCCAGAGCTCACCATCCTACATAGAAAAATTCGCGGGCATGCGCACAACAAATCGCCAAAGTCTCATCGCAATCGGATGAATGATTTTGGAAAGCATAAGGAACAAACAAAGAAACATTAATTTTTTGTTAACCGATTGCTCGAGATTTCCCGGAAGATAATTTTTAAAATTTTTCGACAACATTAAAAAATTATACCTTCAAATTTTAACATGGAGACATAAAAACTTATTATAGACCCATATAGGCAATGAAAAAAAATATAAAAAAAATCGTCAAGTTTATAACCGCGCGAATCCTGCGTGTTCGTTACTTTGAAACTGCCATGAGAGATACTTACTCGAGTCAACATAGAATATTTTCGATTTATGTAGGTTGTCTGTGATATACTTGGAAAGGTGCATAGCGAACGACGTTAAAATTATATTTTTAACGTCGTCGTTCTAAAATAGTCTACGAAGTTCGGATTTGCGACGTTTATGGTCATAATAGATCAGAGTTTCCCAACCAGTAGCCCGCCGACCACTAACTAGTGGTCCGCAAGAGGGTAGAAGATGGTCCGCGGTGGTCCGCCGGTCAATAAACTAGCCAGCGCGCGGGCAGTCCCTGGTCGAGAAGTCTGAATAAAAAAAAACGGGACAGTATTCATTTTAGCCCCACCCCACCTACCCCGTTCTACCCCCTCCATTGTGGTAAATATTCTGCTAGAACCCGTCCCACCCTATCCCATTCCGCCCTCTCCGTTGTGGTAAATATTCTGCGAGAATCCGTCCCAACCTAAGAGTATGGAGATTACATAGTTCCATGGTCCCAACCTATCCCATTACGCCCCTCCCGTTGTGCTATCCGTCCCGGGTGCCACCCATGCTAGCCTACGCCACTGACCACAAGCAGTGGCTTAACGGATGGGGCGGATAACGTGGTGTCACCCCCCCCCCCCATTAAAGTTGACAAAACACAAAAATTGGTCCATCCTGGGGAGAGAGAATTGTGGTCTTGGGGGTGAAACTCGGTCGGGTGGCACACAGCCCCCCCCCCACCCCTCGCTACGCCACTGCTTGTGGTCCCTGTCAAAAAAAATAAACCTACAAGTGGTTCCGGGTCAGAAAAAGGTTGGGAACCACTGTAATAGATGAATTATTTCAATAGCTTTGCTTTAAAATAAATTAATGGCTGACCATGGATACGTTTTAGACAATTAGAATAAATGTTTTACGAATGGTAGGAAAATGTGATCCAATTTTGGACCGCTATCAATCGCAGAAAAATAAAAGTGGTCAATTTTTTTACCACAATCGCTCCAGTGGCTGATTAACTATTTCCTTTGAGGGTTTTTGAGTTCGAAGGTGGAAGTAGATTCCCTCACAGAGAAAAAAAAACCTTTTAATATTTACGTTTCCTTCACATTTACTCTTCTCTCTCTTTCGAGGACAGATTTTTTTTTTTTTTAATTTTTTAATTAAAAGAAAGACAAACATTCCCGGGTTACGAATAACCCAACAATGTTTGAAAATTTCCTACTACCACCACAGAAAGCCGAAAATGTTGCTTGTGTTGTGATGGAGGACTTAGCCAGCCGAGGAATCGAACACGCGACGCCGTGGGACCCAAGCGCTATTCCCACTCAACAACTGACCGGTCACCAATTGTAGTGGAATTGTATTTTTATAATTTTATCTCCTTATTTTATACACATACAGAATAGGCACATTCAATGACTAAATAAAATACCTAAGTTAAGATACGATACGATACGATACGATACGATACGATTGTACCCCCCGGCCAGGAGTACTCCCGTCCCGGTAAGACCGGTACACCGGGGGGCACTGATTTGTAAGGACTGGAAGACGTGCTCTAAGGATGGGTGGGAGGTTGGAATTTAATCAGCCGGTATACATGGCAACCTTATGAGCCAATCTAGGAATGTGGGATGGGCAGGAATGGGATGGGTTGAGCATTGTTTGTTTCCCCCCTTCCCTCACATAGTTCCTCCCTATCTCTGACGTTTCTTCCTTGTTCCTTTTTCCTCTTCCTCATTTCCTGTTTATTCTGCAGGGTCACTGTTGTCCGAGTCCGTTTCGTTCATGGTGTATATTTTCTGAGTTGACTCTCGAAGTTTATCTTTGTCTTTAGCTATTTCCTTCCATTCTTCCAGCGTTTTGTCAAGGTACCTCATGTCGTGCTGTAAAGAGTCATTCCACGTATAGATGGGTCTTCCAATTTTGCGTTTCCCTGCAGAGTAGTTCCAAGCTGCTGTTAATAGGTGCGGCGTCTTTCGTCTTAAGATGTGCCCAAGGTATCCTAATCTGTAAGTTTTTATCTTCTTGGTTATTGTTTTACCTGCTAGTATTCGGTGTATTTTCTCTTTGGGTGCGTTCCTAGACTCTTCCAGCATTTGTTTTAGGATGTATCGTTCGTATTTACGTAATCTCGATCTATTAGATTTGGTAAGAGCGGCGGCTTTTAATCCGTATATCATTGCCGGTGCAATGGTCATGATGTAAATTAGTCTAGTTGTGTGCCAGTCTAGTTTCAACCTAACTAGGAATGGCATTATGATTTTTGTATTTTGGACCGCCTGTTTGCATCGCTTCTTGATTGTGTCTTTCCTGCTCACTGTTGAGGTTATGTAAGTTCCTAGATATTTTAGTTCTTTTTCAGGTTTCATCAGGGTTCCTCCTACGTTATACCAATGTGGTTCTGGAGCTGTTCTCATTGGATTTCGGACTAATAGTTTGGTTTTGGTTTCATTCAGGGTCAAGCCAACTGATTTCAGCAGCGGTTTCAGTTTTTCGATTATTACCTAAGTTAAGGACTTTTAATACCCATACAACATACAAATAGATACTAAACATAGAGGCGTCTAATAATATCTACAGGAATTCCAAAAACTGAACAAATCGGACTAATATCTATGAGAACCAAAGTCAGGACGAATATCTACAGCTCAAACTGCTGACTAATATCTATGAGAACCAAAGTGTGGACAAATATCTACAGCACTGGCAGGGGTTGGGTTAGGTTAGGTTAGGTTGGGTTAGGTTAGGTTTGGTTAGATTCGTTATTACGTAATTGAAGTAATTTATGCTTTTCCGTACAACCTCTTGCTCAGCTGCCCTCTGTAGATATTAGTCCAACCTACGCTCCATAGATATTAGTCACCACTGGGACCGTTATAGATATTCGTCCGACCTTAGCTCTGTAGATATTAATCCTCACTCTGAAGTTCATAGATATTAGTCCAACAAATGGGCTGTAGATATTCGTCCGACATACAGGCTGTAGATATTAGTATCTGGAGTCACTAAACATTCGGTCCAAACAGTTACACAAAAATGGCGGCGTTTTCCATTATTCAGCTTGAAGTGACATGAAGGGATTTGTTAAAATACGTAACTTATATAATTTGTTTATATGATAATCAATCAAGACAGAAATACTGGCTTCAAATTCAGTAGATGTGTTTCGGATTGGTAAAGGGAGATTCAAAAGAGGATTCCTACTGATTCATTAAATAATTTTCACAACTACCTGCAAATACCTACAAAACTGTGAACTGTTATGATACAACCACACTGAGGCTGACTTTAAAATAAAACGTTCGGACGATTGTGTGGAGGGTTAGTTCGTGCGTTGGAAGTTCGAGTTGGAAGTTGGAAGGTTGGATTTCGAGTTAGCCCGGGATTGCCTCCGAGGCAATCGCGACGGCCAACTCGCACGAACCAGCCGTCTGCATCCATCCACACATCACATCAGTCTGCGAACGGCAGGCGTCCATCCCAAGATACACGTACATTATTAACATGAGAATATTATTACGAGAGAGTGGTATAATAATTGTTTAAAAACATATCGTATAATATATTTTAACGTAATAATTGTAGTCATCTGATATGATACAGTGTAGCCACAGTTGTTCGACGTCCGCCATTTTGAAGTTCGGAGTTGGAAGGTTGACCGCGGGGTGATCGATAATCACCAAACGATCTGCAAACCTTCCAACGGGAAGGTTGGCTTCCGCGTGGAAGTAAAATTACACAGTTTTGCAATTGCTAAGTTTATTTCTTATGCGTAGGTATTAAAAAAGTTTCTTTGTGTTTTTAATACATTATGCCAAACTTAATGATAAAAAATATGAATGTTCTTTATTTCAGTGTGACAGAATTGTCGGTGCAATCCTGCGAAATGCACAACCCAGTGCGGTCTCCAGCCAGTCATATTTCGGAATAAGAATTATACAAATAAATGAATAAAACAAACGTAGTTTATTTATTTGTAAGAGAAAAACAGCTTATACATAAAAAGGTGTGTTAGACAATAGTAATACAATAACCGTTTTTTTAAACTTTTGAGCTTTTATAAACAGATGAGCCGAAGTTTCGGCTAATTTTTGTTCGAAACCGAGCCTTCAGTCGGTCACTACAAAACTAAGTTATTTAGTATGTAATTATTAATTATTCATAAAATTTGCTTCTGTGACAATTCGCCACATCTAATAACAAAGTTTCTATGCATTTACTGTTTGCTTCGGTTTGTTGAAACAGCTGTGCCCGAGATTGGTTCAGCGAGCACAAGCTCGTGGCGTGATCCCTTCCCTCCCAACTATGTAGTACCTACTCGGCCGAGAGGTAGACGTAGACATCGCTATTCCACCTAGCCGCTGGCCGCAAGCAAACTGAAACAGACCGGTTCGTGGTGTGTGCGTGCAGACTGTGCATGTTGAAGTATACCAGAACAACTGCTGAACAACCACAACCAGACACCAGACGAGTCAGTAATTTGCCTGAAGGGGCGCGTAGCGGACGTGCGTCATTGCCTGCCGCCGAACGAAACATCGTGAAAAAACTTAACAAAAAAACCATCATTGCCACCAGAACGGTTCCGATACCTAGCTGATTTATTAATAAATCACACTGAAAAAGTCCAGTTCCATCGTTGATAGTCGTTGCTAATCGCCGCAATCGAACCGAATCATGCGCAAGAAACCACTAATTGATTGGTCTTGGAATTCGTTGTCGGACGGTGAACTTGACGTTTAGTTGTGTTTACATAAATATTTATTTGCTAAACCGTGTTTAGAATATTCAAAACAGTTAAGAAGAATTTAAAAAGCTTTTTATTGGATAATTGTGATTAAATCAAACTTTGTGGTAATACATGATAATAATTGATAATTTCATAAATTTTTGAGTGCTGTTCTCTTCAAAGGTTTTGGTTTTTTAGTTGTGTTTGGCTAAGAAACCGCTAATTCAGTTTCTAAGGATGCTGATTTTGTGAGTTTGACAACGAACATGCTCGTTGTTTGTTGTTAGTTCTGAAGATCGACCAGAGAAGACAACTAGAAATCTTCAGCAACGGATAGCAACCGTCTGTCGCTATGATTTCACATGTAAGTTAAGTTTTATTTATTTAGTGAAAATAAATTTAGACAGATGGCAAAATTGACACCACATCGAAAATATACCAATCTCAATGTTTTATTTAATTTGTCTGCATTTCCCAAAAAAAAAAATTTCGTCTCGACAATTTTTAAACAAAATCTTTCTTCTAATTCCAATTTCTCGCAGGATTTTCATTTTATCTTGTCCCCCGTATTTAGCCAACGTTTCAGTGTCACAGCGTTACTCCATCATCAGGACAGATGTGTAATCAATATAGATATCCGATTACCAGATTGTTAACATACCACATTACACGTCTGTCCTGATGATGGACACCGTAACGCTGAAGGAGGTAGCGCGACACGGCATGATACCCCAAAATAAATCACGATAATTCTTTTGGCTGTAAAAGTCTCGAAACATTTCTTCTTTCTCAGTTGTAAGTAGGTACCTACATCATTGTAAGCAAATATTTTACTCTATTCAAATTAATTCTATCAAAATATATATCTATTTGTATTTCCTGTAGACATATTTATCCAACCAACTCAGCAATATTCTTACATTTATTTATTTTGTCATTGCCCAACTTTTTC
The DNA here is from genome assembly GCA_929108145.2 of Limnephilus rhombicus. Taxonomy (NCBI): domain Eukaryota; kingdom Metazoa; phylum Arthropoda; class Insecta; order Trichoptera; family Limnephilidae; genus Limnephilus; species Limnephilus rhombicus. Next base: position 18,311,960 of record OV815291.1, read on the forward strand.
CTGCTTGCGTTGTAATTTTTTTGCAGTTTTAATTCCTGGGTTATTTATTATGAGTTCATTCCTTAGAATTGATCCAATTAATATTTGCACTGCAGAATTATTTGAGGAACTGTAAACATAGGTATATTCTTTCAAGAATTAATAAATTATAAATAATTACTTACAATACGCGGAAATGAATTTGTTGACTAGGTAATAAAAAAAAATCGTACGAAAGTTTTTTTTTTATATTTAAACTGTTTGACGACTTACTTTTCCTGTATTACTATGGACGTTTTGTTTTTAACCCTATTTTTAGTGACTTATTATTAATAGGGGTTAACTGTGTTCATGTTTTATTTTCGTTGTGAGGTTTGCGAAACATTCCGAGTGTCGAAGGGCAGCTGCGAAATAGTACCTATTATGTGAAAATTTTCACTAATTACTGGGTTTTAATACAATAATTTTTAAGGATAAAATTTTATTTACGACTATCTACCACACTATACATCTTCAACCTTTTTTATGTGATTACCTCACAAAAGTTTCAGCTCCCGTCTGGAACCAGTGTGACTACGGCATCCCCAATGGGGTATGTTGTGAGGCTGGAGGTAAGTGGCCAGGGGAAGGAGATGGGGAAGAGGAAGGTGGGGAAGTACCTGGCTATTCATATCTAGTCACCAAACACTGCTAAAGCCATTTCAAGCAACGTTTCAATTCTGAGTGGTGGTCTTACACCAGGGCGATACTGAGAGTAACTTCCACTCTGGAACGTGCCGCAAATATTCCTTATATATATTACTATCTTTTATTAAATATGTATTTTATTTTAACCTAATTACAATAATATATGTATATAATGAATAACAGATCACTTTGTATAAACCACTATATTATAAACAATATTTAATATGCCACAAAGTAATTTTGCGAAGTTTGAAGAAACAATAATATATAACTATAGGTAAATTCCAGATATCGGAAATGAAAAATAGTGCAATTTAAATAGCTATTTCGTTCAAACAAATTTATTTTGGCTGTCTTAAATGTTGATTGAAATAAAACCGATAATTAATAATGATTTAGGTTTTTAAGTTATTTTTTTAAAAATTAACCCAAACTATGAACCTAAAAATCTACTAAGTTAAACAGGTTCTTAATTTGTGTTTATTTCTTTTTGTAATATGCGTTTTGGTGTAAGTAAAAACGAACTATTTTAATTCGTGTTATTTTCTTTGATTTACTTGATCGTTCCATGTCTTGTTGGGGCATACCGTACCGCACGTCTCCTTCCACCCTATATTGCACTTCATATTATTATTATATTCACCCATGACCCTTGTGTTTTATAATTTTAACATTCCTCAAGGATCTCAATTCTACCGCATTTATTTTACTTTCTTTCTTCCATTGCCAGTTTCATGCTTCACTGCCAAACATCCGAGTTGGTATCGGAATTCCATTATGGACTGCTAGCCTAGCGTCCTCTGATTGATCTACTGTAAGCATTGGACATAATTTTAGCATTGGAATAATGTTAGCATTGGACATAATGTTAGCATTGGACATAATGTTATGTATTTCAAAGTCGCGTTACTCGTGATCGAAATTTACTTGCTGGCTGAGAGTACTTGCGTGGTTACGTTTTCTACATTTAAATTCCTATGCAAATTTCAGAACGTCGGGGCACTCCGTTAACGAAGTGCACGAAAATTAAAAGTATATATATGCAAAGCGAACCCGAGGCGAGCTGAATAGAAAAAAAACTGTTATTTATTTATTTTTTCAGTTTCTCCATATAACAGTTATACACCAAATTATTACGGAGAAGATTACAAAATATAAGAGAAAAAAAGGGCCAAGGGGGCAGTTTCACTATGTTCAGACGTATGTCAAAAGATAGTTACTGAATTCTCTATAGGTAACATTGAAGATGTCAATGCTCGATGCAGAATCGTTAAGGCGATCCACTAGTTCAGGAAAAAATCGAAATCGGAATTCACGCCGTTTATGGGAGGAATTTAAAAATACTTGAGAAAAAGCTTTTGGAAAGGTTGGAAAAGGTATTTGAGAGTTTTGTTTTACAGGTTGCTTTCGTAAAGGCCTGTAAAAAATATTAATTCCTGTTTTACGCATTGTTTGTTGTAATAAAACGGAATTTTAAAATTGATTTCACGATATCAAGCGACGCGGAATAACGCGTCCATCTCCCGCTCAGTTCGGGGCGTGACTGAGGTTTGGCGACTGTGGCGTGAACGGTAGTTCTTCGGTGGGCGCCATAGGGTTCACTTTGAAAAACCGAATTCGTCGACTAGCGGCCGTATTGTAAAATAACGACGCGAAAATGCACATTTTATTTTATTTTCGGAAGATTGGGTGTAAATATCAACTTTTTTTGCGATCATTATAAAATAAACTGAATTTGCCACATTATACAATAAAACCATAACCGAAAAGGGGTTTATAAATAGGAGAGTTTGGACTTGAAAGTGTGTTTTTAAGACCTTATACTTTATTTTTTTATAGGCTTATTAAAAGACTTATAAAAAAAATCACCGATATTTTTAAGGGCCAAGTTATGTTCTACACGCAGTATTTAATTGACGCATCTACAATACTTCTAAGCGATCAAATTTTCAAAACAAAAACATATGATTTTTGTATGATTTTGCATTATTTACTATGGCTTCATCTTAAGCAGTTGAATTTCTCTATTTAATGGGGCATTCTGAAGTTCTCGCTTTCGGAGCATAAAAAAGTGTGTGGGATCTCCCACGAGTATACGCATTAGGGACATATAGGTTAATCTCCTTCAACATGGGTGGATTCAGTACAATACCGGAGATCAGCTTAAAAAAATGTTTCCCCAAAAATATTTTTCGGCGGGCTTCTAAGGTATTAAGATCGAGCATTCCTGTTAAGAACAACGACGTGTACAGGAATGGATATCGTCGTCTATATATACTATGTCTTATCGTCGCTTCATGTATTTATAGCTTCAGTGGGGACTTTCGCAATAATAGATTTAATGGTGAGTAGTCACTTAATAATAAATAAATAGCCTTTTTAATCTTCGCTACACTCTCCCTCCCTCCTTTTCTTCCATCTCAAAATGTTCCTCAACGTTATGTAAGAATGCTGTGTTTATTCTACCGTTATTTTGTTGGATTGGGCTCCGTAGAAAAATCCTTATTGGTTAGGTATGTTGTTGTAATTAATGGTTTTATTTATTTATTTATCTACTGAATTTTATTTTTAGTTATTGGCTTCCCAACATCTAAACATTCTTAGTATGACTATAAAGTTGTAATATCTACAAAATAATAAATCAAATTACAAGTAGGTACCTACATAAAACAAGGAGGATCAAAATAAAGTATTGGTAAATACAAACAAACATTTAAATAAATGAAGACAATATAAGCGAAACTCAATCGAAAATCTGGAAACAGAAAAATTAGAAAAACATATTGACACCTCTGGGACTCGAACCCAGGAAAATTTTTTAAATTTTTTTTATTTAAATATTACAATTTGAGGTTTTACTCATAAAGTTAAAAATTAAAAATAAAATATTCATCCTAGACTTGCAGAAAAGTCGATAGATGTCGCATATTAAATAAAATGGATAAAGATTTATCCAGACACTATCTAGAGAGCATTTATTTCGGGTTTGAATCTTGCAATCATACATAAAGATAGTTGCCAATAATATATGCGTTAAAAAAAATGAAGATAATGTAGGTGGTTCTTAGTCGAAGTATGGTACAGTTAAACATGACCGAATTTCATATCGACACCGTGGCGCAGTGGTTAGCGCGTTTGCCCGGAAAGCAAGAGGTCCTAGGTTCGAGTCCCAGAGGTGTCAATATGTTTTTCTAATTTTTCTGTTTCCAGATTTTCGATTGAGTTTCGCTTATATTGTCTTCATTTATTTAAATATTACAATTTGAGGTTTTACTCATAAAGTTAAAAATTAAAAATAAAATATTCATCCTAGACTTGCAGAAAAGTCGATAGATGTCGCATATTAAATAAAATGGATAAAGATTTATCCAGACACTATCTAGAGAGCATTTATTTCGGGTTTGAATCTTGCAATCATACATAAAGATAGTTGCCAATAATATATGCGTTAAAAAAATGAAGATAATGTAGGTGGTTCTTAGTCGAAGTATGATACAGTTAAACATGACCGAATTTCATATCGACACCGTGGCGCAGTGGTTAGCGCGTTTGCCCGGAAAGCAAGAGGTCCTGGGTTCGAGTCCCAGAGGTGTCAATATGGTTTTCTAATTTTTCTGTTTTCAGATTTTCGATTGAGTTTCGCTTATATTGTCTTCATTTATTTAAATATTACAATTTGAGGTTTTACTCATAAAGTTAAAAATTAAAAATAAAAACAAACAAACATACTTACGTATATACGTACACACATATATATGTGTATACGCATACGTGTACAAATTCTACACATATATATGCAAACATGTACACTGTACACACACACATACGTTTATACACATATTATAGAGCCAATGCACAAGTGAGATCGTCAGATATATGCAATACAAATATAAGTTCCTACTGAAGCTGGTGGTTGATGATTCATATTAATATATTGTTTATTGCGGTATTTTAAATAGGTACATAGTTATCTACGTCCTAATACAATCTTTATATTTATATCTACATTCACTTAAAATAACACATCTATACAAATCACATATCTTCGCAATTTAATTTTAAATGCCTTTATTTGCTCTCTTGTAATTTTATTTCTTCTGGTAGTTCTCTAAATATCTTCAATGCTCCGTACATCAATGACTTTTGACTCTGTGTTTTTTTCCTGAAGGGGAGTCTTAGTTCATTTCTTTTCCTCGTCTCATGTGTATGTTTGCTTTGTAGTTTATCAATTTTTCTTAGCAATTCAATAGACATATATGTATGTTAGAAAATTAAGCTGAATAAATTATTTCTGCATATTATATAAAAATACCCTTTATTCTCTGTCAAGTGTCACAACATCAAGGGCTACCTTAGAAAACGTTTTATTACCCAGGAAAGGGGATCGTGTAGTCTCTCAAGTTTATGAAAGATAAACCCTTGCAAATCACAAAGGTTTTCTCCGAAATAGATACCTGCCTAAACTGGGTTAACCTCTACCATTAGATAATAATAGATGATACCTGTCTTCAGAAGACCTGCACGAAAGGTCCTGTGAGGTGTTCTTGGAATAGAAGAATTATAATAGAAGATCCTTTATTTAACTCATATTCTTTTTTTTATAGTGGAGTGACCTAAGGGTAAACTTTAAAACATTCAAAATCTGCTCGTCCGTAGATAGCAGTATTTTTTTAAATCTTTTTAACTCTTTTTTATTTCTTTCTAGGACAATCCCGATGAGTTACAGAACTCATTTTAGGACACGAGGAACGTACAATTCATGGGTGGGAGGAAATAGTTTCAATTTTACATAGGAATTTAGATATTAAAAATATAACCTTCACATACAATATAGATGAAAGATAAAAGACAGTCAAGTAGAACAAACAATAATAAAAACAATTAAAGAAAAAAGGAACAAGGTTATACAAAAATGGATTTTTACAACTAAATGGAAAAGAAAAGAAGAGAAAAGAAACAAGCCAATTGAAAATGACAAGAAAATTACACAGTTTCATTCTTAAACAACTTAAAAAATATTCTTTTAAAGCATTACTCCGAATTTTTTTAAATTTTGCTGGTGTACATATCTGGAAGCGAATTATATAGTGTATAGGCAATATAGTTCACATTAGCTCCACACAGGAGGCCCTAAGGAAAATAATTCCTCTCAGGGCCAGTGCCATCTCTGGGGATGCTGTGCGGAGGGTTTTTTTTTTTAAAAAGAAAGGAGAAAAAGTTCAGGGACTGACAAACGTATGAAGAATCTGGGCGTCGGTGTGTCCTGGAGTAACGGATGTTCCGAGAGAGTCTTGCAGAAGAGATCAAAAGGTCTCACCCAACCAGTCTCTCCCGGTCTGGCCTGCCACGCAGTTGGTGGGCAGACGTATCTTCAAAATGTTGTTGGTCGTGTTTCAACTTTTCCGCATTAGAGTTGTACATACTCTAAGTATCGCCCTGGTGAAATACAGAAATTCAAAATCGAAACTTGTTTGAAATGGCAATAGCCTTGTTAGCCAGGTACTTTCCAACCATTCTCTTTCTCATCTCCTTCTTTTCCCCATTCCCTATAATGGGATGCCATAGTCCCACTGGCTCCGGATAGGTATAGTTGGAACCCTTGTGCGACATTCACATAAAAGATAATAAAATAACCACAGAAGCCCAAAAATGGTCCTTCGAGACGGATTTGAATCAGTGGTATATGGATTAACATTCCTCTATTTACGGACACTCACACAATACACAAGAGTTGTTTCTACAACCATCTTAGATTTTTATCTCCCGTGTGTACAATGGGTCTCTATAATAATCCTTTTAAATATTTGAACCACCTGAAACAATAGATAACTATGACGTCTTTGTTATTTATAATAGTAAAACGCTCTCTCAAAGTCACCTGCTTAGACCTATTACGATTCCTATCATCTCTTAACAAATTATACCATTAGAACAATCATTACTGAGACAATAAAACACAAGACACGCATAGTTGTCGAGAACAAACTATTATTAAATAGAAAGAATATACAGAAGTATGAAGAATATGTAACATAATAATTTAATTGCCGGCTACTGTAAGCATCAGTCCAAACTGGGCACACGTCATCTAATAGATTGATTACAAATGTTACAAATTAAAACCATTCAGCAAAACCCTTGGAGCACACAAATTTAGTTTCCCAATTACAAGGAGATTCGAAAGAAGTCTTAAATAAATAAATCGCCCGGTGTGACATTTATTTCTTATTTTTTTTATTAAATAAAAAAGAAAGACAAACATTCCCGGGTTACGAATAACCAAATAATGTTTGAAAATCTCCTACTACCACGACAGAAAGCCGAAAATGTTGCTTGTGTTGAATTGAACGCGCGACGCCCGGATGGGATCCAAGCGCTATGCCAACTCAATCACTTACCGGTAATGCATCTAAACAAATTTTAAAAGGTCCAAAAAAATTCTTCGGAACGATCAAGAGAAGTTCTCAAAAGTAGTGACAATGCCGTCGTGATTCATCAACAAAGTAGGTATGATTTCCCTCAGGGCCTATGTCATCTTTGGGGATGCTGTGTGGGGGGTCTTTTTAAGGGAAAGAAGGACAGGAAATTCTGGGAAGGAAAAAGTAAGGGGTGGGTATGAATCTGGGGTTCCTAGACAAACCTCACCCCATGAACCCGGGCACCCCTGCTAAGTCACCAAACGTAGCGAACCACTTGAGGTGACCTATAATAATAATAGTTTATTCCAGAATGTATGCAGGGGAAGTGCAATGCTATTTACATTCCATATTTTTAAATAATAAGATGAGGTAAAAATGTAATTAAAAACAACAATACACACATCAAGGCGATCCACTAGTAAAGGAAAAAATCGAAATCGGAATTCACGCCCTTTATGGGAGGAGTTTAAAAATACTTGAGAAAAATCTTTTGGAAAGGTTGGAAAAGGTATTTGAGACTTTTTTTACAGGTTGATTTCGTAAAGGCCTGTAAAAAATATTAATTCCTGTTTTACGCATTGTTTATTCTAAGAAAACTGAAATTTAAAATTGAATTCACGAAACTAAGCGACGTGGAGTCACACGACTGTCTCCCGCGCCGGTTGGGGCGTGACTGATACGAAATAGGTGTTGCCCAGTGCATGGTTCTTGTGGGCATGCCATATGGGTCACTTCAAGAATCCAAATTCGTTGAGTGCGGGCCGTATTGATTGATGTCAAAAATATCAACGAGAAAATGCATATTTTATTTTGTGAAGTTCGGGTGTAAATATCAATTTTTTTTGCGATTATTATAAAAGAAACTAAATTTGCTACATTATACGATAAAACCAAATCCGAAAAGGGGTTTATAAATAGGAGAGTTTGAACTTGAAAGTGTTTTTTATAGACCTTATACTTTATTTTTTAAAGGCTTTTTAAAAGACTTATAAAAAAAATTACCGATATTTTTAAGGGCCAAGGTATGTTCTACACACAGTATTTAATTGAAGCATCTATAATACTTCTAAGCTATCAAATTTTCAAAACGAAAACATGTGATTTTGTATGATTTTGCATTATTTAGTATGGCTTCATCTTAAACAAACACAAATAAGCATGAGAAATAATATCACAAAATATGTTAATTTTTATGGCAGAGGTGTTGGTTTACCATCAAATGGTTTCCGGGGCGGCGGTACCCATTCCCGCCTCCCAGATTGTTGTTGCTTACGATGGATGAGTTCTACTTAGGCTTAATATTTTCGTCGCTATCCTACATCCTGCATTTATAATATCTAAGCGATCACCTTACCGGTATGGCATGTGAGTTATGACAATGCGACATAACCTCACCTTGGGGACAATACATAATGTGTCATTGTGCTATAGAATTACTTACTGTTGCAAAATATTTAATTACTTTTTCTAACCATACAAATTATAATATAATTATGTAATCAACACAAGCTCAATTGAGATAGTAATCCTGAGGCCATGTTTTATATGGACTATGGCTCCCTTTTATGGGCAGTATTCTATGAAACAATGATAAATTAAATATGTCAATGTTTTCAATCGCTGAACATGAAAGAAATTCAAGGACAAAGTCTAAATTATTTTGATATTTTTGTAAATACTGCATAAGAGTCAACAATCAATTCCGAATCGATTTGAAACTCGGTGAAACGAAAAATAGCGACCTTCTGTTTGTGCGGTTCTTCGTAGCCTCCTCACTTCTGTCTTCTTTAGTTTTCTGAAGGTTTCACTTCTACCGCGTTTGAATTGCACACTTGTATTTTATTATTACGTGTGACCCCTCACAATAGTTTATCTCGTTCTACAGTATAATACAAGAGGAACTATATCGCCCACCGGTTGGGTAACGTTTTGATGCGGGTCAAGGATGTGCTGCGGAGAAGGATTTGTAAATGCGTTCTTGAAGAGGGCCGTATTTAATGAGAGGAAATGCGGATGTCGTTAGTTTGGATAAAAGCATATTTAGTCAGCATTAACTGTTGTTTCTTCTTTGGCGATCTGCAGTCGTGCTCGAGAACGTGAAAACATTGTGCTAGTGGGCCTGTTCAAAAATTTAAAGACAAAAGAAAGAACAGAGTTCAAAAGTTTACCAATAAAACAAACATAATTTTCCGTAAATTGGGATGACTATCAATTTTCAACTTTGAAATTAAATAACTTTTTATGAATAATTATTTGTGCCAATTTTATGTCATATTAATTGCACATGTTTAATATAGAAATAAATGTTACAAAAAATGTATATGTATTTGTTCTGTAAAAAAAAATATATAAACAAAGTCACCTTTCCGAGTGGGGCGACTATATAATTTTTATAGGCTATCACACCAATGCGCCAATCAAATATTTAAGTAGTGATATTTTGTATCTGTAGACACTGATATTCAATTTATTCATTTTAAAAACATTACATAATTTACATTTCAAAGCGTTTTTAAAAGAGAAAATATTTAAGATAAGATAAGCAAATTTAAACTAACAGCAACAAAGCTTGCCGTCTTAATTGTGCTTCATTGATGTTAAACATATCGATATTCGAAGTGATTCTATTTAACATTAAGATAGCTCTCCCCACTGGCATAACAATTTGCAAGTTAGTTCTGCAAGCCCGGAGATAAAACAGCAATGACAACTTAAGGGTCCACTACCCAAATTTCTACCGATTTCTTGCATATCTCCCTTAAATATTTGAAGTTTTTAAGCTCTTAAAAAAATATATGTTATTTTAGAAGGTAATATCTATACATTCCCCACGCCGAAACGCAAATTGTATAAAATTCCCTTGATAGAAAAAAATCGCAAAGTATGCTCCGAAAATTATTTTTTTGAAGTTTGTTTCGATTATTTTAAAAGTTATATGTATGAAAAAAATCACAATGTTTCTTTAAATTCTACTTGACACAGCCCCCACGAGATTTTAGCTCTATTTTAAACGAGTCGTGTTTTATTAAACATTTTCGCATCGATTTTGTCGCTGTAAATGCTAGCGCCATTTTCTAACATTCGTAATTTCGTATCTCTCCATCTTCTTTTCGGGACCGATTGCGGAGCCTTAATGTTACACTTTTTTATTTATTTATTTATCTATAATAAAATATGTTTACAATGTTTTTATTTGTATGCCTGTCTCACTAGGGTATACCTGTGTCGAGACAGGCGTACAGGTATATAAATGAATATAGTAATTACAAGGATATTTCAGGTAAGATACATATTATGAATAGAATTAAAACAGAAGGGTGATTGGAAGGGTAATAAATCTTTTAAAGAGAGTTATTTTATAAATGTTGGAGATGGAGTAATGAAATCAATTCTGCCTAGTCTATTTATAGGTTAAATTTGACAGGATTCCATTATTTTCATTTTACTTTACAAATGATTCGAAATTATAATAATCGTTGACGAATTCATAAAATATGTTTTTATTTATCTGTGAAGTTTTACTTCAGCTTCATAATTTAACATCAAAATGTTTGAATATAACCAGAAAACATCTAATTTGTCACTTATTTTTGAGGCGGCGTGGTGTCCACGTTGCCCGAAAAAATAAATCATTAAAATGAAGCGAGTAATTTGTGAGTAATAGCTAGAACTACGCAGATATCCGCGATGATCAAAGTCGCCCCACCTTACCGTACATTTAGATTAAAACGGTAAAATAAAACGAACATATCCCTAGGTCCGAGTAGGTACCCACATAAATATTACGCGATGTGCTAATTGGGGAAAATCGGGATCTAATGTTTAGCACTTCTTGTGAACGCAAACAAATCAAACAGAATCCTTCTCCTATAGGTAACACAATATATGATCTATATATACATGTACACATAAAAATCAATGTATGCTTGCTTGCTTATACGTTTGTTGTTTGTTATATTGTATTATAATGTATTGCTATATTAAGCATAGGAAATTGTTTAAACTTCCAAAATATCTTCCTTCTTCTTTCCACCCTCGCGAAGGTTTCTGGATTATTACAACCACATAACAATGCATTTGAAAAGTTTTTTTAATCATTACAAAAACTCTTACGAAACTGTCATAAATTTCACAATTTGAGAATGACATTTTGAAAACCATCGATTGTTCAATCAAGATTCAATTTTGAAATTAACTCTTTAAATTAATGAAGAATTCAATTGAAGTACTCACCTATGATACTAACCTAAAGTACTCACCTATGATACTAATTTTAAATAGGTACCTATGTTAGGTACCAATATTGATGATATAAAAATGAATGTATGTAATATATAAAAAAGGAAAAAAAAAATTAAAAATTGCTTTTTGAAAACTGAATGTACCGGGACTGAATACATGGAACGCGGGACGGGGGACCGGTTGAAGGGGAAGGGAAACCGGGAAGGTCGAGGGGGAACGCGTGAGGGGAAGGGGTGCGAGACGAATGGGAAAGGACACGCAGGGAGATACAATTTCTTTATTAAGTGGCATTGCAACGCATGCCGGGAACTCGCTAGTAATATATAATAATATGACATAATCAGTAATTTTAATGTATCTTGTGTTTGTGAAACAACTTTAATTATGATCATGAATCATGAACTCAACTAGATCTCATTGTTCCAAAACTGATCTGAATTTTTATCGAAGTTTGCTGTTTGTGAGGGTACAACCAGACACTATCGGAAAATATCATTTTGAAATCAAATTCTAAACGTACGGACTCTTTTCTACAAAAAAAAAACATAAATTGATTTCGAAAGATTTGTTCATTTTTATTATAATAAGGTTAGTACAATAACGTTGGTCGTTGGCAGATTTATTAAATTTTCAAACAATATTCAGTAACTTCTTCAAATTTAGCAAATTCACTTTGTGGCACCATTTTATTAATGAAATAATTAAAAACACTTTGTTTTTACCACAATAAACTTTATTTAAAAGTCAACATGTTTCAAGAACGATCCATTCCATCATCCATCCATTTTCACAAAAACTCTTAGCTTTCCATTATTTGATCAATAGATTAATTAATATCCCATTATCCCCAAATAATTTCAAAGCAGAACTTAACACCATTAAAATAATTGCTTCTAATAATGGTTATAACTCCAAATTAATAGACGATTTATTAAACAAAAAATATAAGAAAAAATTTCATTTGTCCTACATTTACCCATTGCTTACTGATAATATTAAAAAACAATGGAGAAAAATATTGTTTGTAAATCATCAAACCTCCAATTTAATCATGAAAAAAATTCCTAATACAATACAGCCTGCTTTTTATACGAATAATAAATTAAAAAATTATATTTTAAATAACAAGGACAAAGACCAAAAAATGAAAAAATCTGGAGTTTACCAATTGAATTGTAATGACTGCAATCATTTTTACGTAGGTAAAACTTGCAGAAATTTTGAAACGAGGATTAAGGAACATTTGAGATGTCTAAATAGCAATAATTATTCGGAATTTGCTAACCATTTAATTGAATTTAACCATTCATTTGATATAAATACTGGTTTTAAAATTTTACATACTAACGTTAGTGGTTTTCACTTAGATCTTTTAGAAATATTAGAAATTAGGAAAAATGTCAATAGAAATTTAAATATTATTAACAATCAAATTAATTTTGTGAGTAACCCTATCTTAAACATATTTCCATTGTAATTTTTTGTCTTTGTTCTTCTAAGCACCCCCTTTCCACCCCCCCCCCCTCCCCCTTGTTGATCTTCTAAGCACCTCCCCTTTCCACCTTTCTCCTTCCCCCACTACTTCCATTTCTACCCACGCCGTTCTATGTTTGATCATTTAGTATTTAGTACATTTTATGTCCTGATGAAGAGAACATCGTTCTTGAAACATGTTGACTTTTAAATAAAGTTTATTGTGGTAAAAACAAAGTGTTTTTAATTATTTCATTAATATTCAGTAATTTTGTACACACAACATTCATTTCAAATCCATATAGTAAAATAAAACAATAAATTATCTAGGAAAGTTACTTTTCATAATATTAATTTTAGCTCAAATAAAATCGTAAAAAAATTAATACCTACGTATTTTGTGACGAAAATACTTCTGTTTGTCTATTTATTTACCGCCTTGCATATGTTAGATTTTTACACGCTTGTTTGTGTAAAATGCTGGTACGGAGAATAATCAATCGATCTCATCGGAACCGCCCTGTACAGGTTGGAAGACAATTTTCGACGAAATTTGATTTCTCGGCCGCTGGTTATGGGCTTTAACAACACGTATTTTAATCTATTTTCTACGTGTCTAGGAATAGAGAATGCCGCAAAACATTCTACATGACACATGACCCTAAACAGATCTTAATATATTCTTTAACCTTGCGAATACTTGTCAGTCAATAATATAAATCACCGTGTTATTTCATGTGTTAGTACAGTTTTACAATGGTACTCGTAACTTTTGAAGGCGGTCTTTAGAGGAACAACTAAAGATGTTATTCGGCTGTTAAAATGTTTGCATTTGAGTTTCTTCAACCTTTTTTTATGATATAAAGATGTACAAATAGAAAACGAATGATTATTGATTTTGATTAGTTTTAAGGCCCCGCTACCCGAATTTCAACCGATTCCTTACATATCTCCCTTAAACATTTGAAGTTTTTAAGCTCTTAAAAAAATATATGTTATTTTTGAAGAAAATATCTAGACGCATTCCATGCCGAAATTCAAATTATATAAAATTCCCTCGATAGAAAAAAATCGCAAAGTTTGGTCCGAAAATTATTATAAACACGTTTGTTTCAGTTATTCTACAAGTTAAAGTTGTGAAAAAATTCACAGTGTTTCTTTATATGCTGTTTAAGACAACCCCCGCGAGATTTTTGCTCTATTTTAAACGAGTCGTGTTTTACTAAACATTTTCACAATTTTCGCACCGATTTTGTCGCTTTAAATGCTAGCGCGCTCCTCTGACATTCGTAATTTCATATCTCTCCATCTTCTTCTTTTTGAGCCCGGTTGCGGCGCCTTAACTATACCAACGTAACGCCAAATAATTTCCCTAAATAAAACTGAATGGTGACTTTTTTTGTTTTACCGAATCGGATCTAATTTTTAATTTTCTTAATTTATGGCAAGTCCCCTTTTAAATACCATTTTTCGTTTGTTTTAATTTTATTAATTTCAGAGTCTTATTTAGTATTTTTGGTGTTTAAACCATAATTTAAAGTTATTTATAGCCTTTTCACAAAAAACAGTTCTATGAATAGGAAAGTGTTATTATTTGGTACCTTTCGCACCTTGTGCATATTGATATAAAACATTTAAAATACAAACCGAAAACTGTTTAATCTGACCCGCCACAAGTTTCTAAACAAAAATTGAACGGTGTACGTAATATTTACACTGTTATTGTACGTAACAACCGTAGATTTTATCTTATTTACTAAATAGGGTATCGCAGATAACATTCTGGAAAAAACCCATTTTAAGTACAAATGTACGCAATATTTAGTTTAGGCAGTAATCTGAATATAATAATAGATCCATTGATAAATAATCACAATAACTAAAACCAACAGTTGTCGTGGTTAAAAAAATGCTCGTAATGTGTGTAGCAAATTGGGTATAAATATCTTGCTCGCTTAATTTCCCGCTAGCTTAATGAATTAATAACTTATTAGCTATCTCGGTGGCTAAGAATCTTGGTCCTTAATAGCGTGCCAGCTACATATCTTGCTAGATAATGGGTCGTTAGGTCGCTAGTGTGATAGATCGCTGGTTTTATAGCTTGCTAGCTTATTAACTTTGATGGGTGAATAACTTGTTTCATTAATACCTCAATGGCTTGCTAGCTGATTAAATTGCTAGGTAAATATCTTGCTGGCTAATTAACTTGCTAGGTGATTAATCGTTATATTAATAGCTGAATAGCTTGCTAGCTAATTGACTTGCTAGGTTAATAACTTGTAACATTAACAGCTGAATAACTCGCTAGTTGATTATCTTTTTATATTAATAGTTCAATAGCTTGCTAGTTAATTATCTTGTTACGTTAACAGCTGAATAGCCAGCTAGCTAATACGGGAACATCTTGTTACATTAACAGGTGAATAGATTGCTAGCTAATTAATTTGTTACATTAATAGCTGAATAGCTTGCTAGCTAATAAACTTTTTTATATTAGTAGTTGAATAGCCTGCTGGCTAATTAACATTTTTTTAATATATATTAGTAGTTGAATAGCCTGCTAGCTAATTAACTTTTGTTAAATATTAATAGTTGAGTAGCCTGCTAGCTATTTAACTTGTTACATTTACAGTATTGCTAGCTAATTAACTTATTACATTAATAATTGAATAGCTTGCTAGCTAATTAAATTATTAAATTAATAGTTGAATAGTTTGCTAACATAAAAGCTTGCAGTTGACGCTTGGAGATTGCTTGACAGTATCTACATTTTGACTTGTATATTTTCGTCCCGATATAATTAGAAGAACAAACGAAATTATAAATGCGGATACCTGCTACAATTAAGGTACACAGTACTGTATTGAACCATCACATGCTACCTTCAGGGCAGACTCTAACCCAAACGGCTCCTGGTCTGCTTCAAAACCAGTGACGTATGGGTAGGTGATCACTGCAACCAACCATATTTGAATTTTTAAATTTTTTATTTTATACACTTTACAAATATAAGACAAAAAGTCCCGATAAATTACTTTTTAGCAGTTTGTCTAACGGGTTCTTTACAATAAAGATCTTATTATAGCGATTTAATAGTTACATTTTGATTTGAATGCTTGTGTAGCGACGTTTTATGAAAAATAATCTCAAGGTGTTAGGTAGCTGTTCAACTCGTTGGCAATTCAACCGATACTCCAATTGCGTCCGCCTCGTGCCGGCCCTGGCAACCTTCAACAACACTCAGTAGTTAGGTTGCTCATCTTTAATAGTGTTTGATCACAGTAATGTCATCGAAGGTTTATTAGTATTGTCTATTTAATTAACAGATGAATACTAATAGACGGTTCACGTTGCATTGGTGTTTATTTCAACCCCGATGAGAAACCATCCTTCAAAATGGAAAAGTTGCTTGAAATAGCTTCAACCGTTTTTAATTAACAGATCTGAATGGTCAGGTAGATACTTCCCATCCTTCCTCTTTTTCATCTCCTTCCCCGCCTCTTATCCCTGCCCCTCTTTATTCAGTCTCCTAACATTCCCCAAACGAGAGCGTCATAGTTGGTGACAGGTGAGGTGAGAGGATGAATTTACAAAGACATGAGATTAACGTAGGTACCAATATTACACTGCCAGAATTACACATATAAGGAATTATACAGACATTAGATTCTCGTAGGTAGCAGTATTACACTGCCAGAATTATACACGGAGGTAATTACATGGACATGAGTTTTAGGTAGGTACCAATATTACACTGCCAGAATTACACACGGACGGAATTACACAGACGTCAATTTCTCATAGGTACCAAAAAAATAATTTGCTACAATAAGGAACTCCAGTGAAAAATATTATGGCCTTAAAAAAATATGTTCATATAGACCAAGAAACGCTGATTCTGAATATATAAGTTTTATTTCATAATATTAAACGCAGAGTTTTTAAAAAAATATTAAAAAGTGCATTTTTAAACCTCTTTCAAAACACAGCGTTAAGTTGGCATTACTGAAATGGTTAACTGTGACGTCACACTTAACCTGTCACCTGGTGATAGTGTGTTGACATTTGAAATGACTTGAAGTGCACATGTACCTATGCAATTCAACATTTCGTGTGTTTGGTTTATTTTCATACTGTTTATAGAGATTTAGATAAATAATAGTTATTGTGTTTATTGAAACATAATTTAGGCCCTCAACAATTAACGAAAAGGGCTATATTTGCGGACAATCTGCAATAAATTTTGCCTATTTGAGGTTAAAGTCGTGTCATATTTGACATTGTATTTTCAAATTGTTTTTAGTATAGGGCTTTTTATACAAGTTACTACACAATCGTCATGATCAGTGTATTATAAATACCAGTGTTTCTGTATGTGTTATACTTAAAACAATGTACAAAATCACGCCTGAACACAAAATTGAAGAATGATGTCACTTGTATTTGAAATGAAAAAGATGATTTATTATTTTTATATTGCACTTTGTTAAAATACAATAACAGTAGCGGTGAAATGTGGACATTTTACCAATGTTTTTCTATATTAAAAGCAGTTAATCTTAAATAAAAACGCCTCAATTTCTCACACAAAAGTCATTGAGTCATCCTATATTAATTTTATTCCGCCATTTTCTTAAATTCAAAATCAGGGATGCTCAGCCCAAGAAAATTATTTCCCTAGATTTCGAAGTGAAATTTCACATTTACGCAATTACCTACGTAGCCACCCGATTGTGTAACACTAATCCTGTTATATGTTAATTAATATGATAATTAATTGGAAAGATATCGGAACTTGGTAAATATACTAATAATACCGTGATTTTCCAAATAAAACACTTTTTGCTACGTGAAGTAATAATTTAAAAGTACGAATACACTCACCACTGAATTAGAAACTGAATTCCAAATAAAAAAAAACACTTTGCAAAATAAAAATCATAAGCAACCCGCCGCTCATTTGTACCAAGCGTGGTATTTTGAAGACCCCCCCCCCCCCCCCCCCGAACGTGTCACGTAGTATGGGTACGTTCCATAATATCATTTTGAGTTGTCAGTGTTAAAAATAACATTGCATGTAAGTACATGAACAATAATTAAGATTCATAGGAATTCCAAAAAATATATATACGTATATATATATAAATATTACCAGTAATATTGTCATATGTAATAAAATTTTTGCCAGAGTTCGAAATTTCCCTAGATTTTGTCCTGATTTCCCTTATCCCTAAAAAATATTTTTCTCCCCTAGATCTAGGGAAATTTCCCTCGACATGACATCACTGATTCAAAATGACAACTTAAAAAGTAAAAAACTATGGGTGGGTGAAGACCACCATAGATACGGTGCGTTTCTGGGAGTCTTTAAAAATTAAAACTTTGACAAATATTTTAACTATTAAAACTAACTATAAAAATAAAAATGCAGTTATTTAAGTTTGAAGGTCTTTATTCATTAAAAAAAATAAAAAAATTGGACTGGAGTTCTCTATTACACGGAAGTGAATTTCACGTAGGTACCAATATTACACCACAAAATTACCCGCGAATGGAATTACTCGTGGACAAAATTACAGAAGGAGAGAAAATCACCAAATGGAATTAATTACACACGTCTAAAAAATCTGTCTTTTTGATAGGTTTAAGTACATTTTTTAATACATTTTCATTATAAGGCGATCCAATAGTCCAGGAAAAAATCGAAATCGGAATTCACGCCCCTTTATGGGAGGAGTTTAAAAATACTTGAGAAAAAGCTTTTGGAAAGGTTGGAAAAGGTATTCTAGAAAACCTTTTTACAGGTTGACTTCGTAAAGGCCTGTAAAAAACATTTCTTTCTTTTTTTACGCATTGTTTATTGTAATAAAACGGAAATTTAAAATTGATTTCACGAAACCAAGCGACGCGGAGCCTAACGCCTGTTCCCCGCTCCGGCCGGGGGAGAACTGACAAAATGGGTGTGGCTAGTCAGTAGTTCTTCGGTGGACGGTATAAAGTTCACTTTGAAAATCCAAATTCGTTGACCGCCGTATTGTCGCCGTGATGTCAAAAATAACAACAAGTTGGGCGTAAATTATTTAAATTTTTTTGCCTTAAGATACTGAATTTGCAACATTGAACAATAAAACCATATCCTAAAAGGAGAGTTTGGACTTGAGAAAGTGTTTTTTATAGACCTTATGCTTTATTTTTTTCTTGGCTTATTAAAAGACTTATTACCGATATTTTTTAAGGGTCAAGATACGTTCTACACGCAGTATTAATTGAAGCATCTATAATACTTCTAAGCGATCAAATTTTCAAAACAAAAACATATGATTTTGTATGATTATTCATTATTCAGTAGTGCTTCATTTTAATTCAAATGCATCAAAGATAAAACTCGAGTACGTACTTGAATATATACTGTATTCTCGTAGGTAATCTACACTGTAAATCTACACGGTAAATCTACACTGTAAATAAATTCGTTTGATATCAAAACCCATTTATTATTAAAGGTTTTTTCGAAGTCTTTTTAGGTTTGAAATTTTATAATAATTATAATTTCGGGGGGCCAACTGTCGGGGTATCAACTGTCAGATCACCAATTATTAGATGATGAATTACATTGATATATTATGAAGTTTGCTGTTAGCTGTGGTTTTATCCTATAAAATGTAATAATCCGTGTTTCTTTATATTTTTGTGCTGCGCCGACGACAAGAATAAAACCCGCAACCTGCTGACTCTAAAGTCAACTTCATGTACCACTATGCCATCGAGACATGCGTCAATTCCATTCATAACCTAAGTTTAGTTTCTTCACTGTCTTCCTCTAAAGTCCGCGAGGACATGTGGGAAAGTTGACTGTATTGAATTACAAGAATTTATTCGACTTCCGACCGAAAACGAGTACCCCACTCATATCGTGGCCGTTTATCGGCCTCAAATCGGTCCAAGTTGTTTCAGGTTTGTTTGAAGTAGTTGTTTTGACGTAGTTGGTGACCTTCTGTTGGCGTTGCTCGTTGCTGTCAACGGATCGGAACCAATATGGAGCAATAAACACTGCCACGGTGCGTTGGTGTTCTAGAAACCATGTCACACATTTTATTATTATTTCTTTATCATTGTTTATGGCTGATGGACTTTATTGTAAAAGAGACAAAAAATTAAATGCAAAAAAAAAACAAATCGGGGCAGGTCATAACATTTTTTTTTTGTTTCTATCGGCCATGGAAAACAAAAAATCAGAGTGTGCAATTTACCGTTAGAAGTGAAACCTTCAGAAAACTAAAGTAGACAAGAGTGGGTTGGGGAGACTACGAAGCACTTTGTGTATCAATGTGAAAGATGATTTTTTTCAAATATTTTTGTCGTCGAATTCCAGTACACCTTTTCCTACATATATATACATTTGGTTATCTTATTAGTATTTGTTTGTTCTTCTTCGGAGTCGCTAGATGTCGTTTTCTTTGCCTGTTCATTTTGGAGTGGTTTGAAGATTGGATATTGATTTTACAAAACTATATTTTTTTTTTGATTTCGTAGGATTCGATCCTTGTTCCGCTGAATTTCTGGCCGCCTTTTTATCATTACACTGAAGGCTAAGTCCATTGCGCGGGACCGTGGATTTATAATATTAATATTGGAACCGAGTGCCCGTGAAATAAATAATATTTTACTGCTATCTCATTCTCTCGCAGGCTAAATCCTATAGATGTATCATGTTTTGTTCGTAATTTCTTTTCTAATGACATTACTGTGGAGATGAAATCAAAATCCGTAAAAAAAATATAATTACCGTTACTTTTCTGTAGCACTTTTTTTTAGCTTAAACCGACAAAAGGGTTACATAAGTTTTTTTTAATTTAAGCACAGAGGACACCTGTTAATTACTGAAGGTCTCTGGTTTAAAAGCTTTCACCAGTCTACAGGTGTTATTCCTCTAATGCGCCATTTTGAGACCTAAAATCCAGACTTGCAAGATTTCTCTATATATTTCAACGCGTGGTCGCCATTGATAATAGACAACAACAAACAACTGTGCTACTAAGCAGGTACCCGCGTAATATAACTCCCGGCGTAACATCCTCGAGCTGACCTTACCACCAATTACGAGTGTCCGGTGTCTACCGCAAATGATAATCTATGGCCTAGCAACTACGCTTCATCGTAACTAGATAATCTATGGACTGGCGTTTCTTACTAATCTTATTTGACTACGCGCGCCATTTGCCGTAGGAATGCTGACGAATCCAAGAGAGACTATTTTTTTTATTTATGGAAAATGATAATAAATGATAAGTTTAGATCGGCACATTTGTATGCAGTCGGTGGCGTCTCTAGCCTCTAGTGAATATTTAGTGAGATACAAAATTATCTGCTTCATTAAGTTCACTTCAAGAAGTATCATTTTATTTTCTTGTAACTATTGTGTGTATGTAATATTATGATGTACTGTAACTGTTACTAACCTAAAATGTAATTCTGCCATCATGGGTGGAACCACAGTCTCCTTCTTGAGAGTTTCAAGGAGGATGCTGTGTTTTTACTTATGACGGCAGAATAACACTTCATCTAAATACCTCAGCACATGTTATTTTAGTGAGGTGTTCACATAACACTACTAATAATCTATTTTTACAAAGGCTGTCCGAAAAATAAGTTCTCCAAGGAACTGCGGCCGCGAACGATTTTAAGCGCGGTCCGGCAACACTGGCCTGTAGCCTGTTTCTTCCAAGCCAAATCCCCACTTCGCTGCACTCTCTGCGACGCTTAGTCTCGGCATGGCAGCCGTTAGCGATGGAACTTACAGTTATACGTACAGTTACTGATTATTAACATTTTTTGTATTGCTGGAACTTATTACCTGTGCATGTAAACTGTAATTATTTGTAATATGTATGTATGAGACTAGAAATAAACAAATAATTATAAACATATAGATTGTAACCGGTTTAAATGACACATTTTATAATGTAAAATAATTACCAGTGGAAAATGTTGCTGGAAAATGATGTTGGCTTGGATGGCAGAGGAATTGAACCCCCGATGCCTGGGTGGGAATCCAACACATTCACCAACTTAGCTACCAGCTTCTAGCTGGTATCCATTAAATCTACACTAGTGACGCCAAAGTTGTTTTTGTCAAGCTGTAGTTCATTCGTTCAGTAATATGTACCTAGATCCACCATTGGCCGGCTGCAGACAAAAGTATGTCAAGATATAACATGTTATTTGAAAAGATTGTTACGAGCGCAAGCAAACTGTCAGATCTTCATAAAATTAATATGCAAATATAATTTGCAATTTTGTAAACACTTTACATGAAGTAATTAAGTAAATATTTAGAAAGGTGGAATTAATATTATATTATCATACCTCAGGCGACAACGGCAATGGCCAAGGTTCTAATGAGCACAAGTTTAAGCAATTTATTTGTAATTACATATTATTTATTTTCAACAAATAATGGTAACACGTCATAATAATTATTGTTTAAACGTGTATCTAATCAAGCTATTACAATAATTCGTCATGCGGTCGTTTTCCGTTGTTCAAATTTGTATTAAATCGCATGCATTTTAAAAAACAATTACCTTTGTATTTATTGTCCATGTCTTCGTTTGCTTGCAAATTTAATGGTTTACAGAACTTTTTTAATGTGAATTCTGCACAAGAGTCCCAATTGTTCCGAACTGTCCGTGATCGAGGGGTAAGGCTCTCGACTAGCTATCCGGAGGTTGCATGTTCAAATCCCTGCATTCGCAAGTAAATTTTATTTGATTGATTTTTGTTATTTCACATTTTATAAGAAACTAGAGGCTGGATTATTACAGAGTAAACAATTTTTAATGTTTCCTTGTATGGCATAATATGTCCGAGTTCTTTAAAAATATTGGTAAGTTCCATTGTATGATTGTTTCATCTCAACAATTTATCTATTTTTACACCAAGGTATTTGATGTTGTCAACATTTTCTAAGGGTTTACAGTTACATGTTTGCAAAGACTTGGGTATAATCGAATTATGAGTGGCAGAGGGCTGACTTTTGTGTGAAATTCTAAAAGTAATGAATTTGATTTGTTGTGTTTTCAAAGTTAAAATACTTTTATTCATCCCAACAATTAACTACTCCTAAACCTAAATCTTTATCACATTTGTCGAAAGTTTCACCACAAGTTTTATTAAGGCAGTGCCAAAATTAACAATGTTAACTGGAATATTCAGACTGTATAAATCGTCTGTATAAATTAGAAACAACATTGGCCCAAGAACACTACCTTGTGGGATTCCAAAGGAAATTGATTTACTATTACTTAACATTTTATATATCTCTACTTGTTGTGCTCTGTCTTTAAGATAAGATCTAAACTCTAAACTAACCCGTTGCTCTGTTATTAATGTTTAATGATAAGAATCTTTTAAGGAGCAATTGGTAGGAAAAAGTATCAAAGTCCTTTAACAGTCCAAAAACACCGCCATAGCTTTGTTACCATTGTCCAGCACCCTTACAATTTTGGTCAATATTTTTAATCCAGCTCACTCGTGCCTTTTTCCACGTATGACAATTAAAAAAACAATTAGGAAAACCACAAAACGACGTGGAATAAGATTGAAGCCAGAAGATTTGAGAAAGCGAATTTGACACCAATAGCTTGCATTTACATCGATTGGAATTTTTGAAAATGGTTCAATATCGAAACGTTGAAACCAGACTTCCATTGTATTCAACAATAATGTATTCATAAGATTGTTTGATGTAGGAACAGTTGAAGCATCTGTCTAAATAATAGATTGAAGATCGAAACCGATGTTCATCTTTTTAATTTTGGCGATTATACCGATGATAGCAGATGTTCAAAAATTTCAAAACAGCAATTATACAATTTGTTCTCGCCATCTTTCGACAATTCTTTTTTCAAATTTTTATCATACCTGGTAGGTACCAGAAGTAGTAGAAGAAACCATGATCACGCAACATGAACTCTAGCAGGATAATAAGATAGTATCCAAGAAAGCCACCATCTTTAACCGGAACCGGAACACAACAAAGGAATTTACAGACATGAAAAACCAAGAATATTGATAAGATTAATTACATCGTATTATAATCCGTTTTGTCTTTGTTTTTCTCTGTAATCACATCGTAAATACTCGGTCAGACTAAGCAGTTCAATAAATGTTTTTGTCGTGGTTTTTACAAAGGCAAGTTAGAATAAACACCATAATCTAAATCCCTAATCCTTTTATCTTTCTAGCGGCAGTTTTAATCAACGGAAAACAGGTAGAATTATTAGTTTTTCTTAAGCCACCGCTAAACCTTGGCTTATCAATTCTATTATAGTAAAGTAGGTAAAATTGATGATTTTATGTCCATAGATATCTCACAACTAGCGAGCAATGTCATTGCTTTGTAGAGAAGGCAATTAGACGCGTTTCTAAGTGGATGATTATGTCCGATGTGAAATTCGCTAGAGAGGCTTGTTGAATTATAAAAAGGTTACAATCGAATAGTCGGGTAAATATATAGACATAACTGGTTTTAGCGCTGTTCTTTTTGTCGTTTTTAGTCCTTTAGTATCGCGACCTTACGACAATATTGTGGGTATGTGTGAACCAAATTCCAATAAACCAGTTGAAAATATGATTTTTATGGAAAATTGTACTTTAAAATTTGTTTACAGTAAGTAAAACTTTCCGGTTTACAAATAATCTGTCAATATTTGAAAAGTTCCTACTGTCACCACAGTTGGCATAAAATATTGCTTGGTTTTACCAGCCGATGACAATTAGTCTTTGACAAGTTTAACAAGTGTGGACCGCCAATGAAATTCGTAAGATGCTTTCATGTGGATAGCGATTGAGTTGCCAACTGTTTTTTTTTCAGTTTCTCCATGAGCGAATGCCCTGACTGTTGTAAATAGGTTAGTGGTAGTGTTTTTTGATGTTGTTTTGTGAACACCTCAATTATTGATAAAACACAGTTATATGTGTAATATTTCTGAATTCTGTTGGAAAGTACTTCTAACTGCTTTTATTTTTGGACATGCTCTCGTCGAATTTGCTCGTCTATTTGACGCCTACGATGTTTTGCTTAGCCGAAAATTATAAACAAAAATCATACGATAAAATATGTGGAATGCATTGATTATGACTTATGACTTAGTTAGCTGCATTCCTTGCGATCTTTCGTCAGTCCGAATAATGATTATAATAATATGATTTATTGTCTTCATTTCTGAGGATTTCATTTACATATTATAATTTAATTATAAGAAATTAATATGAATTAGACATAACATATATCGTGTTGTATTTTTTATTAATTTGGTTTTAGTCTGTAATTGATATCAGTATATTTTCTATTTCTGATCTCCCTTTATTTAGTATCCAGTTTTTTATTTGAAATTTAAATGTCATAATGTTGAGGTTTTTGAGTGAGAGTGGTATTTTATTGTAGAGTTTAATGCCATAATATAAGAAGCTTTTTTGCCCAATACTCTCGATATTTCAATGTCAGTGTTGGGATTATTGTTGGACATTTTTTTTGCTAGAGGTCTTATCCAGTTCATTTTTTGCCAATGGTTAAGCACGTCCTTCTCAATCTTGTTCGCGATTGCACGTGGTAATATGCAGTAATCACATGTTGCGAAGTCGGCTGCAAAACTAATGAACGAACATTGAAACTCGTACGTAAAGTGTTTCAGATATTTCCTTTTGTATAATATACCTATGAGGCGAATGTGAATGGTAGAAGAAGTCTGGGTTGCCCGAGGAATACGCGGCATGATCAAGTGAACCAAGTACTTGAGTTGGACCATGTCGAGAGTCAGAATAAAAGTAGGGTGTATGAAGCAAGGAGTGTATGGCAAGACCGATTTGTTTGGTGCTTCATCGATGGTGATTTCTATAATAGAAATCGCTATTTTAGATCTGGCAAACAATCGCGATCATTATCTATTGTTTGTTTGGCCAATTTTAAAAAATTGGATCTAGATGTTTTCTTTTTAATGGTAAATACATTTGGGTATTCTTATACTTGGGAGGCGGGTATGTTACTAGTAGGAAATTAAAAAAAGTCAGACTAAAATTACTAACTACTTAACCATCACGCCGTTTCTCCGCAGGGGTAGGCAGAGAGGACGGACCGCCAAAAAACTCGATCTTGGCACACACTCCTTGCCTCGTCCACATTCATACATAGTCTCATACATGCTCTTCTATTATCCCGACTCACATGGCCCGACTCAAGTATCTGATTCACTCGTTCGTGCCTCGTCTTCCTCGGGCGTCCCTGACTTCTTCTACCATTCACATTTGCGTCATATATTCTCCTTACACTCCTTTCCTCGTTCATTCGTTCTACATGCCCAAACCATCTGAGCGTCCCTTTCTTAATTTTACTCATTACATTACGCTTACTTCTTCGCGGATCTCCAAATTTCTTACACGATCGTACATGGTTTTACCACGCATACGCCTCAGGGATCTCATTTCTACAGCATTCAGTCTCCTTTCATCCTTCTTCTGCCAGTTCCATGCCTCACTGCCATACATCAGGCTAGGTACCAGCACTCCATTATCGACGGCTAACTTCGCTTCTTTGGACAGTTTTTAGTTGGCGCCAACGCCAGACGGCCGGCGTAGTGCAGCGGTAAGGCGCTTGACTTGCATTTCGAAGGTCGCGGGATCGAATCCCGGCGTGGCAAATAAATTTTATTTGATTAATTTGTGTTTTTCACAATTTATTCATTTAAAATAATATATAGTATATTTGCGGCACGTTCCAGAGTGGAAGATACTCTCAGTATCGCCCTGGTGTAAGACCACCATTCAGAATTGAAACGCTGCTTGAAATGGCTTCTGCCGTGTTTGGTGACCAGATCTGAATAGCCAGGTACTTCCCCACCTTCCTCTTCCCCTCCCCACTGCCTTCAGCCTCACAACATACCCAAATTGGGGA
The DNA here is from genome assembly GCA_929108145.2 of Limnephilus rhombicus. NCBI lineage: Eukaryota > Metazoa > Arthropoda > Insecta > Trichoptera > Limnephilidae > Limnephilus > Limnephilus rhombicus. The sequence goes on from OV815291.1 coordinate 18,338,711, forward strand.
TGCCATAGTCCCACTGGCTCCAGACGGGAGCAGCTGGGACTCTTGTGTGGTATTCATGTAAAAAAAAAAAAAAACGCCAAGCGCGTTCAGTCCTCCATTAATGGAATTGCCTGCATTAACACTTCTTTCGATATCTCTGTTTGCCCTCCCATCTCTCGTAAACATACTTCCCAAGTAATGTAATGAAAAAAATGACGTTTTCTGGGTTACTAGTAGGAAATTTCAAAAAGTTACACTAATGTACCGTTATCCTTTCCGGTGTTATTTTATAGCATCCCAGCGAGTACCCGGCATGCGTTGCAATGCCATTCAAAGAAACGTTTGGTTTTAATTATATAAGTATATTATGCTTTATGCCACTCTCGACTGGAATATGGAGTAATAGGATGGGGCGCAGCAACATCTAATCACATAAAACAACTCAAGGCAACTCAGAATTGCATCTTAAAGACTATACTGAAGGTCCCCATAAGGACGTCAACAACAGAAATTTTTAAACAGTTTGATGTTCCAAGCATACAGAAAATCTACGCCAAAAACATTCTAGTACATCACCATAAAAATTATTCAGAGGCAGACACCTCACATGCTCATAAAACCAGAGCCAAATAAACAGACATACTTAATATACCAAAGTGTAACTCTTCATTTGGACAAAGAAGTTCAGAATTTTTAGCAGTAAAGTTATATAATAAACTCCCACTTAGTACCAAACAAATTAAAACAAAAAATAGTTACATTAAGGACGTTAAATGTTGGCTGAAGGAACTATCGGAAAATGAACTTACTTGTTACTTAAAACAACGTCATAGAAGTTTCTGGAAAACCTTACCCAAATAATGAAGTTAAACCATAGAAGTCGCTGAAAACTTATCCAAAGCATAGTCCCCCTCAGCACAGGATCTCCTAGTGAGGAGGACTACGAATATATTTATTATTTTATATATGTTTCATATAAAAATGAAAAAAATAATAAATGTATAGTTGCTAAATAAAAAAAAAATAAAAATTCTGTTCATTGAATTGCTTTTGTGTACGCAGTATTTTTGGTTTTTCCGTCAGGAGCGAACACGAATAAATCATAAGGTTTCCGACGCAAACCACCTACAGCTGTCCGTATGATAATAATAATAACCCAGGATGTGGGGAGGTAAGTGCAATCCCACACATCCCATAAAGATTATAAGTACATATATGTATTTAAAACATAAGTATTATAAATAAGAGCAAAGATGGGACAGAGTCACCATAAAAATAAAATCGAAATCAAAGAAAAACAGGATAGGAAGAAAAATATAGTAAAATAAAATTCAGAGAAATAAAAGTGAATAAAAAAAGAGTAGTATCATTAGATAACAAATATTCATAAAAATATATAAAGTCTTTAATTGAGTTCTTATTGGTCCACCGGATCTGAGATTGTGGGAGCCAGTGTCTTTCTCCAATGTTCTCTATGCTCGATCCTGAAGTCAGACGGGATTCTATGATGAGAATATTTCTGGAGTGGTTCATCCGTCTCCTCGGTCCTGCAATCCTGGTTCTTAATATAGCTTTAAATCCTGCAACTCGCTCTTCTGTAAATATTGATGAGGCACTGCTGTGCCTAGAAAGTCCGAACATTACACGGTATGCATTATTATATTGCACCGAACCCTTTCCATGGTTCTTTTTTTTTTAAGTTTTCCCAGAGCTCGCATGTGTACAGGGTGGTGCAAAAGGCGAGGAAGAGCCGAAATCTTCTATTGAGCATATTGCATTTTATGCTCAGTACGCGCCTCTGCCTGTCAATATCTTCGTCATCTGTATAATTTGAATTTATACGTTTTTTATTTAATTTTAATTTATGTGGCGCGGACCCTAGTATGAAACGGGATGTTTGTTGGAGTCCGCGTCCGGTAAAGTTACGGAAAATATGCTGCTTCAGCCTAATGAGTTATGTTATTTTGCAAATTTGTACAATTTGAAAGAAAATACGTAGATTCTGGGCCTACGTTCGTAGATGTGCAGGAAAGACCTAAAATACGTAGATCTACGCAAAAAGACGTAGAGTTGGCAACGCTGTCATCACCTGTCCCGGTTACTTTGTCGCGGTGACTAGCCATCACTGGTTGACGGTGGATACTGGATATGAGGAACGGGCTAGTTTTGGAACCAGTTTCTATTGCATTTATAAAATGATCACCGACACTAACTGGGCGAAGCTGAACCAAAAGCCGCCCGCAGGGCCTATCAGAAAAAACCTGCGGATCGGGTTTTTAACTGCATGTTAAGATTTAATATATAAAACACATACGCGTTTAAATATATTTGATTTATGGTCATCATTCGAATATTGTGTTCTCCATTATCTCAAAACGTAATGTTTGGAGATGTTTGACTAATTAACTGAACGATCGACATTTTCCCAAAATTTACCCAACAAAACATGGACTCTTTCAAGGGCACGTTTATCACAGTGTTTCTTATTACCTTATTAGTGTTATCTTTGGAGTTTAACCTAACCACCAACCGCATTATTCCATCGTTAGTCATAGAACCACAGCAAAACAAACAATAAAACCATCGTATTGCCGTGTGAAAAACTGAAAAAACCATCCAACAGTGAAATAATCATAACACTTGGTACGGATTCCGTTAACATGGTTCAGAATCTGTCCTATTATTCCGCGGAGGAAATTCTTCTTAGTTTAACGGACCCGTCACTGTGGAGATAAACCGATAGAAGTGTGTTGTGGGCGTGTAATAATAACTTCAGATTCTGATATTTCCCATACATTCTGACCGCATTTGTCTAAATTTGAAAATGAGTAGATATTTAATATCTTAAAAATTGTTACGATGTTCTTCTATACGAGTATATATAAAATGAATATTTGGCTTGCTTGCATGTTTATTTGTTGTTCATTTATTGCTATATTAAGCATAGGAAATGTTTGAAACTTTCAAAATATCTTCTTTCCACTCTTGCGAAGGTTTCTGAATTATTAAAACCACATGACAATACATCTGAAAGCATTACAAAAACTCTTACTAATTTTTCAACCATGTCACACTTTGAGAATGCCATTTTACAAACTCTATAAATGAATGAATTTAATTGAAGTACTCACCTGTGATACTCACCCTAATCGAATACTTTGAATCTAATTAAGAATTATAAGTATTTTAAATATATACCTAATAAATGTACCAAATTTGATTGACTGTTAATATATAAAAATGAATGTTTTTTTGTTTGTCTTTTACGCGTTCCTATTAAACTGTTTATCCGATTGCGATGTTACTTTGGTGATTTGATGTGCGCATACCCGCGATAGATTCTATACATAATAGTGAGCTTATGAAATTATTTCCTATACCTATACCAATACTATTCATCCGATTGCGATGAAATTTTGGTGAGTTGTTGTGCGCATGTTCAACGAGAAGAGAGGGGAAAGCAAGGAAGGTGGAGGGGAAACGTGGGAGGGAAGGGGAGGCGGCGTGGGGAATGTATAGATATTATCTTTGAAAATAACATATATTTTTTTAAGAGCTTAAAACTTCGAATATTTAAGGGAGGTTTGCAAGAAATTGGTAGAAATTCGGGTAGCGGCGTAATAAATAATCATGCATACTTGCAGGAATTCGTGTTTCAAACGATCAAAACTAAAATATGTTACAGTAAATATGTAAAAATCACTCAAATCTGACTGGAGATAAAGTCCGTTATCTAAAAACGATCCAACAAAAGATAAATCGCTCGGCTGGTGTTTAATTATTTCCTATAGATAATATTCATCAGATTGCGATGAAATTTTGGTGAGTTGTTGTGCGCACTCCCAAAAAGTGGGGGCGGGGAAGGTGGAGGGGAAACGCGGGAGAGGAAGACGACGTGGATGGGGAAGGGGACGAATGCAAAAGGACACGCAGGGAGAAACTTTTTCATTTAAGTTGCATTCAACGCATGCCGGGAATGCGCTAGTAGATTTTATAGATCACATTTCTAGATATTTATCTGTTCAGTGTTATTAACGGAGCTGTCATTGTATGACTGCTGCCTTCTGTCAGTCTGTTCTCGGTTGAAACGGTAAGAGGAAATTATAAATCGTTTAACACTATTTCAACTGGGCTCTTTGATGCGTAGGCGTTTTTTGCTGTCGCTTCTTTGATAGGAATTGGATTTACTCCTCGTTGGATTGTGATGTTGTGGAGGACGCTAGTTCTTTATTAGTTTGTATTTTGATTTGGTAGATATTCACCAATTTGTAGCCGAGTGGTTAAAGCATAAGGTTCTCACTCGAGTATCGCAGGATCAACCCTTGTCTACCAGTGGCAGTCCGTGATTTTTCAGTGGGCTAGAGTGCTAAGATTGAAAAATACGACCTTATTGACGTTGTTGTAGCTGGAAATGAATTTTTTTGTTTTCAAAATTTCACCCTTTTGTATGAAAATTTTCAGAATTGAAGAAGAAGATAATAATAAAAATCTAAACAAAAATATGAAAGAGAACAAGACACAGAAACATTTATTTTATAAAATATAAAAATATATTGACCATCATCTTTTTTTGTGTCTTGTTCTCTTTCATATTTTCGTTTAGATTATTATTATTATCTTCTTCTCCAATGATATATTACATTGATGGGAATAACCTTCAAAAGTTATAAAAAGAAAATTTTTCTTATAAAAATTGAATTTTCAGAATCCTTTCAGTCAAGGGATGCGCCGCATCCACATTATAGCTTCATACAAAACGTTGAAATTTACAAAAAACAAAAAATCATTTTCAGCTGCAACACCACCAACAAAGTCGTATTTTTCAATCTTAGCACCCTACATACGAGTAGGCCGGAGTAGGTCACAGAAAACTCACGGACCGCCACTGTTGTCTACCTAAGACCTACTTCCGACATATTATAACATTCTTCCCTTGAATATATGGCGGTTGTCACCAATATTGCTGTCGTGGTGTGAATATTGTATTACCTCAGTCGAAGGTTTACTCGGATTGACACAAACCATAGGGATCACGGGATGAATAATACTCGGTTAATACTGAAAGGTACACTCTATTTTATTGCTAGATTCAGAAGGGTTTTTTGTTACACGAGATCGTAATAAAAGTAGTTAATAAAGAATGAACGATGAGCAACGAACTGTCCGACCGGAGGTCACAAATGCGAGCATTGTTACCGAAACCAAAACTTCAAAATCGGGAGAATTTTCGCCTAAAAATCGGGAGAAAACGGGAGAATTTTGAAGAAATCGGGAGATGACTAGAATTATTTTAATGAAATTTCTCCCTTGTCAATAATTCGAATCCCTTTAACTATTGCGAAGCAGAACCTTAACAACAAACGAAAAACCCATATGCAGCGCCGTCAATACGATTATTTATTGTAGATGTTGCCCGTGGAATAAAGCAATTTTCCCTAACGTTCAACGGAGACTTATTTTATGTCTGGCAACTCAGCACAAATTTTTGTGAAACTTTGACCTTGGACTGTCACCCGTACCTTAACGAGACGTCAAATTCATTTTAATACCTACTTACTTTTAAAAGTGAACGACATTCATAAAAGTAACAATCTTTTTATCAATAAGTAATAATATTTTTGAATGTAGCTATTACTTTGTGGTTATCCATTATAATAAAATGAAACAATGCAACTTTGTATAAACCACTTATAAAATGTGCAAATCCGACCGGTTTCGGAACAAACGTTCCTTCGTCAGGGAAAGCTTATACTAATTTGACAGTTTAGAACAATGTTTTATTAGGGTAGGGGTGGAGCCGTTGTTAGTTAATAATGTAGATTGGGTGGGAAAACGTTTAGATAACTTAGAAGCTTTGGAAATTAAAAAATCCCTTAAAAATAATGAATCTATTATCAACAAACAAAAAATATTGTCATATAGCCCAATCATGGATTTGTTCCCCTACCCACCCACTCTACACTAATACCTACCCACCCAATCTACATTATTAACTAACAACGGCTCCACCCCTACCCTAATAAAACATTGTTCTAAACTGTCAAATTAGTATAAGCTTTCCCTGACGAAGGAACGTTTGTTCCGAAACCGGTCGGATTTGCACATTTTATAAGTGGTTTATACAAAGTTGCATTGTTTCATTTTATTAATAAGTAATAATTTTAATTTTATTATGGAACCAATAAACCACCTCATGGGCTTTTTCAAAACACCTCTCACCTGGTGACAGAACCTACTCGATAAAGATACACTGTTTAGTAATCCTTTATTGAAATACCTACTAATATCTCAGTCTGATCATCAAAAAGAAAAATAAAGTGCATGGACCAAATTAAAATTGTTAATGAAATTATGGAAATTATTACTGTTATGAAATACTTAGGAGCTATATTAGATTAAAATTTAACCATTAAACACTTTCATGTTTCGACTGCAACTATTCTTTTTCTTAAAAGGAACATTTAAAAGTCCACAAGCCGTGTCACAGTGGAGAAAAACCCTTTTCATGTTCTGACCGCAACTATTAATGTTCTTGAAAGTCACAATTTAACATCCACAGGCTGATTCACTGTGGAGAAAAACCTTTTTTATGTTCCGATTGTAACTATTTAGTTCTCAAAAGGAACATTTAAAAGTTCACAAGCCGTCTCACAGTGGAGAAAACCTTTTACATGTTCCGACTGCAACTATTCATGTTCTATAAAGTGACAATTTAAAATCCACAAGCCGTCTCACAGTGGCGAAAACCTTTAACATTTTCCGACTGCAACTATTCATGTCCTCGAAAGCGACAATTTTAAATCAACGAGCCCTCGCAGTGGAGAAAAACCTTTTGTATGTTCCGATTGCAATTATTTATGTGCTAAAAAGGAGAATTTAAAAACTCACAAGTGAACTCATAGTGGAGAAAAACCATTTTCATGTTCCAACTGCAACTATTCACGTTCTCAAAAGGAATATTTAAAAGTCCACAATACTTAATAAGTGTTAAAGCATTAAAAAATACACACATTACATTTTTTAAGATAAGTTCTATATATTGGCCGAATTGAAAAATTAATTATGTAGGTACATAAATTTCCATCGATAGAAAAAAAATGCAAACTTTGTTACGAAAAATAAAAAGAAAACCCTTGTGTATCCAGAAAGGTGTGAAAAAATCATTGTATTTTTTTCTTTCTGTAAATAGATTTGAACCCCCGACCTCTGGATTGCTAGTCGAGAGCCTTACCCTTCGACCATGAAGGTTAAATGCCACTTAAGACTTTTCCAGAGAATTTTTACTCTATTTTAAAGGAGTCTTGCTTTAACAAATATTTTCGCTTACGAAGATTAATAAAAATCATCTTTAGCAATCAATCTCTATCATTCGTATTTAAATAACTGTATTTCAAACCATCTTCTTCTTCTTTTTGAACACTTACTGCGGAGCCTCAACAGTTCGATAGCGTTTCCTTGTAAACGACACATACAAAATATTGAATGTATCGTCTGCAGTGGACTTGCAACTCTTCGGGTTTCGAACGAATTATGAGCCAGAAATTACTCTCTTATCTCTAAAATACTGGCTCTGGATAACTTATGACTTTTTTCCATGCTTATGCAATCACTTACTTACACATTTCTTTTCTCTTAACAAATCAAGAGTAAGTAAACACAAAAAAAATATATTTGTAATATAAAATATGGGACTATTGAACCTAGGTCCGAAGTGTTCAACTCTTTTTCTAACATCCGTCTCATAGGTAGGCTCATAGGTATATACTTACACCTGTCAAATCAATAACTGATCATTCTAATAAAGTTTCGTAAGTTTTACCTCATCTTCATAATGGTACTCACCGAGGGAACCGTGTCGCTAATCCGTGTCATCATACGATGGACCTATTTACCCATTCATTCATCTGTTTACATTAAATGAAACTTCTGAAACTTATGTGTCAATTGTATCTTTTATTTTTAGTTTATTGCGCAAAATAGTTGAGTTTACACGTTGAGAGCAAGTCATGGCTGTTTTGTGCAATAATTTTCAAATGTTGTGTACTTTCTGTAATAAAATAGGATAGGGGATTAGTAGGAGAAATGTTTAGTATGTTTATGAGAGATGGGAAGGCTGATAGTGATAGAGATATTGAAAGAAGGGTAAATGCAGGTAACTCCATTAATGGAGGACTGAAAGCTTTTGGCGCTAATAAAAAACTGTCAAAAGAAGCGAAGCAAAAGAGAAAGGATGAAAGTAAACTGAATGCTGTTGAAATGAGATCCCTGAGGCGTATGTGATTCTCAAAGAACGCTAGCTGACGTAAGCGTAATGAGTAAGATTATGAAAGTGAACCTCAGATGGTTTGGGCACGTAAAGCGGATGAACGAGGAAAGTAGTGTAAGAAGAATATATGACGCAAATGTGAATGGTAGAAGAAATCGGGGACGCCTGAAGAAGACATGGTGCGATCAAGTGAATCAGATGCTTGAGTCGGACCTTGTCAAGAGTCATGTATGAGATGAAATTAGATGCCAAAGAGGCAAGGAGTGTATGCCAGGACCGAGTTGTTTGGGGGTCCGTCCTCTGTGCCTACCGCTGCGGTGAAACGGCGTGATATTTAGTTGGTTGCAGTCGTGGAAATAAAATTACAAGAACTGGTTTTTATAGCAAGTAATTTCAACGGATGTTAATGATTAATTTTATGAAACCGAAATCAATACAATGTTCAAAGACCTTCAACGCATTATACTGTTCATTAGTGTTGATAAATGAGCATTCGTTGTGATGTAACTTTTTTTACGAGGTACAAAGGTTTATTAGCAGGTAATAATTACTATTCATAGGATGGTTGATTACATTATTGTGTTATGTTACAAATAGCAGGTGACCTTCCTCTATCAATGTGATATTAAATATGGAGGGAAATAGTTTAGCCCTTGTTAATTTAGTAATATTTTTAGTAGGTACTTAGCACACAGTTAATTAATTAATTTGAACGTAATAAAAATACTGTCAGACAAAATTAAGATTACATGGATGTTTTTAGTCTCTGAGCAGCATCTGTCGAATTCAGTGTATGCATCGATATATTAACTATAGATTAGCTCTCCCATACCCAATTCCAGTCCCAAAGTGACACCACCTACGAGAAATTTCATAATAAAACTAGCCATCGAATTCCGTTGCATCTCTTGCGTGACGTAGTTGTTTTACTAGGAAGAAATTACATTTTTTATCAAATGTTACTTTTCTCGATACGCTGCCTCGAATTTATGTTATGTACATATTTTCTTGGATATTCATATAACTGATTAAATTGTTAATAATAAAGTCCGCGATAGCCCATACGTAAATTATTTCTAACTGCCTGAAAATGATCTTCACAAAGCTAGTAATTCCGTTACTGCGAACTTGCTGGAATACAAATTAGCTCCACGCAGACCAACTAAAGGTGCAAACCAATGCTTCTTACGATCTTTTGACTGCGAGATAATGGACTTTCTTTTTGAGAAATGTTTTCGTAAACCAATATTTTTGGTTCCGGTGTCATTTTTAAGACCTACACGCCCTGTCTAGATATACTTGGTCGAAGAGTGTATGTCGTTCTTGAAAGATTTGAGTTTTTATAGTGACAAAACTATTTATTTATATTTATAACCCGCGAAGCATAAATAAACAATTTATCTTAATATTTTAAGCATAACTTCCAAAAATATATTTTATTTAATTAATTTAATTAGCGCCATCCACGACGCGCAGTTTATGAATAATTTAAAGTTGACCCTTAAAATCTAATTGATTTATTTATTATTTAACCCTCAATTGGCATATTTTTTTAATAAAGAAAGACAAACATTCCCGGGCTACGAATGACCTGACAATATTTTAAAATCTCCTACTACCACCACAGTATGCAGAAAATGTTGCTTCTGTCGTGATGGAGTTAGCCGAGGAATTGAACACGCGACGAGTAGGTGGGACCCAAACATAATTATTGATATTATGCAATTAATATATATTACGTAATTATAAACATGGTGTTATGAATTAACAAGGGCGTAGCTGTAGTATTAATTTCGGGGGTGTTCGACCCCAGGGGGTTGATCCTGGGGGGGGGGGGGATGTATTAGAAAGTTGCTTCCACTTACCGCAAATTATTAGTCATAATATACTCTTCGATAATTATTCGATGTATTTTCGAGGAAATTTTCAGGAGTACTATTCGGGGTTGAATCCCCTAATCCTCCCCCCTTTTTAACATCCTCGGTTATTAAGTGTGTCTACACGTGGTATCATAAATACCTTCATTCATAATAATGTGCAAACTTGGACCAATCACGAACATTTCTTAAAAACATCGTATCTATTGTACGATATACCCGTAGGTACGTACTAACTAACTTAGGTAAAAATAAATCTGATCTTTAATATTAACATTTTGTATGTTCACATCTGTATTGCAGCTTATCCTTAATGCACGTACATAGTTTACGTAAAAAAAAGGTTCCTAACTAATCAGCAAAAAATGCATTTTCGATGTGTTTTTAAAATACATTTTAAGTAGATACCTACAAACACCTTTAATGTCAAAAATAGTCTGGCAACCCCGGATGCATAAATCAAGGACACCCAAACGGATTTTTTTGCTTTGAAAATCTAATCTATTTAACTTACCTGTGTTTTATTTTTCTGGAAGTGTGTTTAAGGTTTTTTTAAAGTGGATTTTAGTTTTTAGAGCTCCTCCGTTACAGCCTGTCTGGTCTTCTGTTTCATTCTTGGTTTATGAGAAAGATAAAGGATAAAATTAGGATTACAAAGCACGAAATTCCGTATATCGCCGGTCAGATGACCAAAAGCCATATTTCATTTTTGGATTTTTTTTAGGAAAGCCATTTTTTTTTAAGTGAAAATTCTTTAGCGCCGTTAGTGACTTAAAATTTGGGTGAAACGGAAATGCGTCACAACTCAGTTCTACACAAATACATATGAAGCACTTGTCCGCAGCATCCTGGAATACAGCTCCATTATTTGGGCACCCTCTGAACAAAACCATATCCTAGAAATAGAAAAAGTACAAAAAAGGTTTATACGTTACCTGTATATGAGGGAATATACATACTACCCATTCTTGTACCCATTCCTGTATCGTTGTTCTTAACAGGAATGCTCGATCTTAATACCTTAGAAGCCCGCCGTAAAATATTTTTGGGGAAACATTTTTTTAAGCTGATCTCCGGTACTGTACTGAATCCACCTATGTTGAAGGAGATTAACCTATATGTCCCTAAAACGTATACTCGTGGGAGATCCCACACACTTTTTTATGCTCCGAAAGCGAGAACTTCTTCCTTTCAGAATGCCCCCATTAAATAGAGCAATTCAACTGCTTAACGATTCTGCATTGAGCATTGACATCTTCAATGTTACCTATAGAGAGTACAGTAACTATCTTTTGACATATGTCTCAACATAGTGAAACTGCCCCTCCGCCTTTTTTTTCTCATATATTTTATAATCTTCTCCGTAATAATTTGGTGTATAACTGTTTTATGGATAACCTGAAAAAATAAATAAATAAATATTCGGTTCTAATATAATGCGGTAAATTGACACCTCGGCGCGTGCCTTCCATAGCGTAGTGGACAAGGTGCCTGACAAGTCTAAGCGGCCAGAGAGACAGACATCAAGCGAACGGGGATTCGAATCTTACGAAATCCAAATTTTTATTTTTTTTTATTTTATGAAATCAATATCCAATCTTCAAATCACTTAAAAAAAATAAGCAAAAGAAAAGAAAGCGACATCTAGCGATTTTCTAGTTTCACTTCTACCGCGTGTGAATTACACACTTTGATTTGTTTTTTTTTTGGCTGATTCTTCCACATTTTATGACATGTTTCGCTAATGGGGTTTTGTCGTTGTCCTCCAAACTTCTGCTCACACTAGGACAATGGTTCCGCAGCTGGGACAAAACAATATTGTCATGTCCTCTTTTGAACTAAGCGTAAGTTATAAAATGTAAAATCGAATGATAATTAATATATGACGTATAACCTACGAAATTCGTGGAAAAAAATAAACTACGACAAAATTTCAGCGCTTGAGCAAGCGCGAAACCCATACTTGAAGATCTTCATGGAACAGAAGGGTGATTCTGTTTCTTTTGAGTTATGTTTTTTGACACCGTTACGAGTTACGAGACGATTCGATTGTTTTTAAAAGCGTCGTGGTTGCATTTTAATTTTGCCTCAACATCTAAAAATTTCATAACACGTTACCTTCGTAATGCTGGTAGATACTTATATTTAAACTAGAACTGTAAAATAAATTAGACCAGTTAGTTACTGACAGGTCCAAAGCGCCGGTTCCCACCTCAGGCGTCTTGGGTTAAATCCTCTGCTAATTGAGTTGTCCCACGCTTATAAAGACGGAGTTAAGAGGTAACCGGGTAATGTTAGTTATTATTTTTTAAGAAATTAAAAGAAATACCAGTCTGATTTTTCTGCTTTTTTGCTTGTGGATAATTGGCTCATAAAATTCGTGTAAATTGGTTGGAGAAGACTATGGTTAAGTCAGAAAAATCATTGCTTACTATTTTTCTCTGGCATCATAAAAGCAATCTTCAATCAACTGTTTACAATGCAATTTTCATGACGCATAATCAATTTTACTTACGTAATTCAAGATATAATCATAAACAAAAAGTTTACGATAGCAATTCTAATTTTATTCAACCTTCTAGTGTCCACAAGGGTGGTTCTGTATATTTTATTAAACCTTCTAGTGTCCACAAGGGTGGTTCTGTATATTTTATTAAACCTTCTAGTGTCCACAAGGGTGGTTCTGTATATTTTATTAGACCTTCTAGTGTCCACAAGGGTGGTTCTGTATATTTTATTAGACCTTCTAGTGTCCACAAGGGTGGTTCTGTATATTTTATTAAACCTTCTAGTGTCCACAAGGGTGGTTCTGAATATTTTATTAAACCTTCTAGTGTCCACAAGGGTGGTTCTGTATATTTTATTAAACCTTCTAGTGTCCACAAGGGTGGTTCTGTACATTTTGAATTAAGACAAAAAGGCAAAATATGTCTTGATTATTGAGATTTTTTGACCTCTCCAGTTCGACCCATCACCTTGTACTACAGTGGGAGGAATGGATTTACATCTGTCACTCCTGGACACATTGACCCCCAGATTCTTATCCATCCCTCGATCCTTTTTTCGTCCCAGAATACCCTCTCCTTCCTTTCCATAAAAAAACCCTTCACACAGCCTCTCTGAAGAAGACATTTGCCCTAAGGGCTTCCTGTGTGGATCTAATGTAAAAATAAATAAATCGGAAGTAGGTAATTCTCTTCAGGTCGACAACCCATCTCATATTTGGTTGACCTCTGTTTCTATTTCCCAACAAAGGGTATTCGATGATACTGTTGGAATTCCAACGGTCACCTGTAATTACATTATTACATGTATTATTTCGGAACATTTTTTTTACGCCAGCTACATCTAAAGATTGATTTCGTTTATCGATTATGGCGCTAGAATCAGCATTTTATGGATCGTAATACATGTTATTTAACCATTTAATGTACTTCCGACCTCAAAGTGCATTTACATACAATTACATAATCGATTTTATTGCATAATTCGTAATAACATAGGTGAGTTGGAGAAGACCAATATTTCTAAAAAACGTTTTGAAGATTTAGACATTAATTTTGATTTAGGTAGGTATAACAAAAGAGTCCCAAGTGCAGCAATAAAAATGAATAATTTATTTTAATCCATATTGAAATAAGACAATTTACTAAGATACGAGTAACTTTTGTTTCATATAGTGTAAAAGAAATCAAAATTATATAAGATGAGACGCATAAAATAGTTAATAAATATTCCTACACAAGAATGTGCATGAGTATGATGTATTAATGTGAATGAGTATGATGTGTGAATGTACATGAGTATGATGTATTAATGTTCTTGAGTATGATGTATGAATGTGCATGAGCAAGATGTATGAATGTGCATGAGTATGACGTATGAATGTAAATGAGTATGATGCATGGATGTGCATGAGTATGAAATACGAATGTGAATGAGTATGATCTATAAATGTGCATAAGTATGAATGTAAAAGGGTATGATGCATTAGTACGATATATGGATGTGCATGAGTATGATGCATGAATGTGCATGAGTATCACGTATGAATGTAAATGAGTATGATGCATGCGTATGAGCATGGATGTGCATGAGTATGATGTACGAATGTTAATGAGTATCACGTATGAATGTAAATGAGTATGATGCATGGATGTGTATGATGTACGAATGTGAATGAGTATGATTTATACACGTGCGTGAGTGTGATGTGCACGAGTATGAATGTAAATGGGTATGTTGAGTATGACTAACGAATGTGAATGAATATGATGTATGAATGTGCATGAGTATGATGCATGAATGTGCATGAGTATCTATCATGTATGAATTTAAATGTGAATGAAGTCGCGAGAAAATGGCGTGATGTTTAAATTATGAATTACTTTGGGATTTTTTGTTGAAGCAAATCGTCAAATCAAAATTAGTTATAGTTGGGAGACCATGCACGAATTTAAAAATGGCAATATTTGAAGTAAGTGTTGGTTATTTTAGTCACGAATTATTATTAAGCTAGTGATAAAAGGAAGTTGAATAAAGAGAACGGAGTTTTGAGCCGAAGGAGACTTGAAACGTGATTGTCAAATCAAACAGTTGGCAATTATAATCGGCTGCTCGGACCCGTGAAATCGTGAGATTAATTTTATATACGCAAATTAGGTTATGTTTAAAATACGCGGACAACATGTAGATATAACCTTTCTGTTCTAATAAAATATAATATGTCATTTTAGGTACAGACAGCGCTCTGTATTTAGTAAATTCTCAGAAAATAGTTAATTCCAGTATGGAAGATGCTCTCAGTATCGCCCTGGTGTAAGACCACCATTCAGAATTGAAAAATTGATTGAAATGGCTTTAGCCGTGTTTGGTGACCAGATCTGAATAACCATTTACTTCCCCACCTCCATCTTTCCCATCTCTTTCCCCCACTCCCTTGAATCCCACAATATTCCCAATTTTCTTCTTAAGGCCCCGCACCGCGCACAAAAAGAAGAAGATGGAGCAAAATGTAATTACGAATGTTAGGGGAGCGCGCTAATACGTAAAGCAAAAAAAATCGTTGCGAAAATTGTGAAAATGTTTAATAAAACACGACTCGCTTAAAATAGAGCAAAAATCTCGCGGGGGTTGTCTTAAACAGCATTTAAAGAAACACTGTGAATTATTTCACACATATAACTTGTAAAATAACTGAAAGAAACGTGTTTATAATAATTTTTGGAGCATACTTTGCGATTTTTTCTATCAAGGGGAATTTTATATAATTTGCGTTTCGGGGCGACGAATGTCTAGATATTATCTTCAAAAATAACGTTTTTTTTTAAAGAGCTTAAAAACTTCAAACGTTTAAGGGAGGTTTGCAAAAAAAAACGTGTAAAAATTACAAATACGCAGTTGAAAAACATAATAAATATCTATTAATGATTCAGCATTCCAACATCAGTACTCTAGCGCGTAAAAAAACTCAAATACCTACATTTCTGTATTGATGATCTGAACATGCAAATTAATGTAAAAATACAAACTACCAAAAAACATCTTTATGTCGTCAACCTTACGTAAATGAAAAGTGTTTGTTTGTTTCCCAACCGTTCTAAAACAGTTGTTTCACAAACTGTACCTATTCAACATCGGAATTACAATATTATAATAATAAAAATTTCGCTTTTTTTCCCTCCTGACACACTGCCAATCAACTTTGTACCGTGTTCGTCTGTTGAAAGTGTCACCGACTGTGTTGGTCACGTCTTTTACACGTCATTTGCATATTAACAGCATCCCAGCATCTCTAATGGGATTATGCTAATCATCTCACTTTAAATATCCAAGTATTTATTTCTTGAGGCAGAGATGGGGCATCGCGTAATTACACTGACGACTGACGACACGTTATTATATTAAAACGTTAAGCCATTTATTATAGATTTGTTGTAAAAATTTGATTAAAATGAATTTTAATGAAAAAATCACTCATTAACGGAGAAATCATCTCTTTTTATGGTGCAGCCAAAACGAATGAATTCTAAAGCTCTGGCGTCATGAAAATTGTATGGATTTGCGGTTTCGAATTTGTGTCACAATGTCGTTTCTATCATGAGATACAGAGCTTTGAAATATCAATTTAACTATCAAGTTTAATAAGTCTCAATAAGAAATACGATTTTGTAAAAAGTGTATGTAAAATCGACCTAAGCCAGGCAGTACGTAGGTACTAGTTTTAATAATATTATATTTAATATATATTTTAATTTAAATGAATCAAATTTCATAATGGTATTATTAACTTCAATGCAAGTATTTTAGTTTTTGTGTTTAAGAAAATTGAATAATATTTGATTCTATTTAAATGAATAAAAAATTAAAATCTGGATTTTTATGAATTACAAATGAATAATATTTTATATAATTACTCCAAAGTAAATATTATATTATTACTAGCTGACCCGGCAAACGTTGTTTTCCATATAAATTATTTCAAGTGAATATTTTGGTTGTTATAAAAAATAACGAATGTATTGTAAGTGTGTAGGAATGGGATCTATGACAAAGAGGAATGGAAATTAAAAAATCCCTTAAAAATAATGAATCTATTATCAACAAACAAAAAATATTGTCATATAGCCCAATCATGGATTTGTTCCCCTACCCACCCACTCACTAATACCTACCCACCCAATCTACATTATTAACTAACAATGGCTCCATCCCTACCACAATAAAACATTGTTCTAAACTGTCAAATTAGTATAAGCTTTCCCTGACGAAGGAACGTTTGTTCCGAAACCGGTCGGATTTGCACATCATATAAGTGGTTTATACAAAGTTATATTGTTTCATTTTTCTATAATGGATAACCACAAAGTAATAGCTACATTCAAAAATATGTAATATATTTTTTTATCCTGAAGAAAAATTAAATAAATAAAATCAATATAAATTTCGATCTGTTTAAAATACGAATGACGCACGGTTAAATTTGTCCATACAAAAATACTAAAATCGCGATTCAAAAATGGGAGGGTGGGGTTAGGAAGGTGAAAATTTGAGGTTATAGGTATTCTCTCTCTCTGGTTTCAATCGTGGGATTGGTTTGCAGCAATTTCATCTATTCGTTTCTTCACTCTTCCCTGTCTTGTGCGGCTCTTTTGAAGTCTGCATATGATGAGCAGCGCACGTCCACCAGCAGGTCCTCCAGGTACTCTCGGCGTGGGCGTCCCCTAGCGTTTGTCCCCTCGCTCATATCCTCCATTATGGCATGCAAGAGGCCTTCTTGTCTTATAACATGGCCGATCCATCTTGCGCGCCTTTCGGACAAGGTCCTGAGCAGGTGCCTTCCTCCTTCGATTATTTGGAGAACCTCCTCATTTGTAATGTGGTCTCTCCAGGAAATTCCTAATAGTCTTCTATAGGACCACATCTCAAAAGCCTCTAATCTCCGTTTATCTCTTTCGGATAGGCACCATGTTTAGCAGCCGTACATCAAGATACTCCATACATAGGTCTTCATGAGGAGTATTCTCAGTTTTAGGTCTATATTATTTGATTCTATTATTTTCGACCTTTTATTTAGCCTGGTGTATACGGCTGTCGACCTCGCTCTTAGACCGACCGTCCCATGTTATTTTGCTCCCGAGGTAGACAAACTCCTTGGTGTTCTTTAGTGGAACTCCTGACATCTCTACTCTCATCTATGCCAAATCTCAAGCCAAATACTATGTTTGGAGATCGTGCTTTCGGAGTATCTGGGCCTAAGGCTTGGAATAGACTCCCTCCGGAATTAAGATGCATAACAAGCCCAACAGAGTTTAGGTCCAAACTAAAAACCTTCCTTTTTGGGCTCTCATACCCGTAATTTAAATATACCTATTTGAGAGCATCATACTTGTATTGTCTATGATATGTCTTAATCACACTTTTCTTACTGAATTAAAATAACTCGATTCCTTACACATCAATCTGTCTCTTGACGAATCACATTTAGTAAGATCAAATCCTTATAGGTACTACTGCACCTCCCACCTTTATATGTTGCTTTTACTTTCCAAAATACACTCGTCAAAGAATACATTACATTTTAATATTAAAATATTTTTCAGGATTAAATAACATGTGTTTACAATAATGTCCTCTGCGTGCGAACTCTATCTAAATTTCTTTAAATGGACAATATACAGTGTTAATTTCAAGCGACCTCCCAGGTAAGTATGGTCCTGTTTTCATTAAATTTTAGGCAGCATCGCGTTCATTGGTCAAAATATTGTACACATATTCTCGTATCGGTGATCAATGAACCGATGTATGCAATTTTTAGCCATAAGTTGTTTATAATTGTTTGCCTAGCTTGTAGTTTTTTAGATTTTAGAAATGTATTATAAGTTTGTACAGCGCCCTTGAGGTGATTTTTCACAAAAACGGTGCTATATAAATCATCCAAATATTATTATTATTATCTGATGTTGCGTTCGGCCTACAGTCAGCAGCTTTGTTTTGTCATTATTGTCAGTTATAGGTATTATGTGAGGCTAAAAAAAATTGTCATAATTATTTTTTTTAAATTCAGGAGAGACCCTAATCACCCAGCGGTATGAAATATACTTTACGACCTCTCATACATACCAAATATACATAAATGATTTCATAAAAATCGGTCGAACCGTTTTGAAGGAGTACGACCACAAACATACGCGCGGAACCCTTTCTAGGTGTTTAAAAATTATTTCATGTAATCGGTTTTTAAATAAATGAAGACAATATAAGCGAAACTCAATCGAAAATCTGGAAACAGAAAAATCAGAAAAACATATTGACACCTCTGGGACTCGAACCCAGTCCCAGAGGTGTCAATAGGTTTTTATGATTTTGACAAGAGATTTTTATATACATAGATTTTCCCCTCATATTTATTCGTTTTAGCCATTTTTTCTCACAAACCTTAAAATTGTGAGAATTCACAACGCCTGTAAATATGTAAAACATCGTCTTATGTACATTTTTGTAACGTACCGCCATGGTTTCGTATGTTGTCGTTTTAATGTTGTTATTTTCTAGCATATTTTAGCTTAGCTATCCATTTTGAGGTTGAAAAGGTTTTAGCCAAGGTTAAACATTATAACTTTCTTGTGTCTACTAACACATCGGTGTGACATTTTCAAAATTGAATGTGAATGCACGAAGAAAATTGTCAAATCTATCTATCTATCTTCTATCTTCTTCTTCTATATAAATACAAATAAATCGTCGAAATGTATGTACGCGCATAACTTCCGAACGACTGCACCTAATTGGATGATTCTTTTTTTTGTGTTCGTTATTGTCAGGACAAGCTTTGTATAAAAAAGGGGTGAGCTCGGGCATAATGAAATTTGTATAAAAAATTTGCAATAGGAGGCACGCGAGCTGTTTGAAAACTGAATGTACGGGACTGAATGTATGGAATTCGGGAGGGGGTGGGGAACTCCGGATGAGGGTTCGCGGGGCGGGGGAAACGGGAGTGGGGAGAGGGAAGGCGCAGTCGGGACGTGTGAGGGAGAGGGAATGAATTTTTTACCGGAATTGTTGTTAAAACATCTGTAAATATATTGTTTTATTAAGAAAGTTCAGCTGGGAATGAAACTGAAAATATTAGTAATTCAGCAAAGAACAGAACGCTGCAATATTTTTAGCATCGTACTCTGTCTGCATAATTACAATTCTCATTGAATAAATTTATTTGAATTGAAATTCTCAGTTGCCCGTCTAATAAATGCAACATATTAATTAGATATGCCTATTTTATGAGCTGGCAACACCTCAAACATTCGCTAGAATTAATGATTTATAATGCCTGATAATCACTATACACTCTAGGCGAGGATGCTTCAAAACCGCGCTCTCCTCGTCGTTCTTCGATTACCTCGGATTTATGGTCCTGGTCCATCGAAGCCAGAGTCTCCCAATGGCTCGGAGGGCTTTGAAGCAAATAATGAACGGTTATCTCGTGTGTTTTCTCTTGAGTTAGAATAACCTTGTCGAATTTAATGTTTCAAAGACCAAATCATGTCTGATTACGTCTAAAAGATAACGAAATGAAAATCTAGTCTTCTTCAACGGAAGCAATCTTCCGAACAGGCCCTTTGGTGTAACTCTAAGTGACCAGCTCAGATATGGGGGCTTCATCGAAGCCAGAGTTAAGTAAGCCTCTCAGAAGCTGGGCATACTGTAAAAAAAACTGGTTAAGTTAGGTTAGAGTTACCGGCTATTTTTAAATTATTTTTTCACAGCTTTTAATGACCTTTTTGAGGAGGTTCCGAGTTGGTTTCATTCTGAGTAGGCATGGAACCACATTTATCACATGAGAACGGGTCGCTTCTATTCATTCTTCTATTCTTCACTTATACGCTGCCATACCGTTCATCCGATTGTAACGAAACTTTGGTGATTTGTTGTGCACAAGCCCGCAAAGGTTTCTATATATAATGGTAAGCTCTGGCATTATGAAATTTGAATAAAAGAAAATGTGTATATTTCATATATTTTAGTGGCAGAGAGAGAAGGAAGGAGGGGGAGGGGTGGTGGAGGAAGGAAGGTGGTGGAGTTCGCGGGAGGGAGTGGGAAGGCGGGGAAGGTGGAAAAGGAATGCGGGAGGAGAACGGGGACGCATGGGAAAGGAAATGAAGGAAGAAAAATAAATTTATTTGAATAGCAACGCATGCCGGGTACTAGCTATTTAATAATACATATTAATTTGAATGAGTTAATGCTGAATGAAAGTAAGTCTAAAGTCATGGTGTTTGAAAGAGAGAGTACGAAAACAGTATGCAATATAGTTGTGAATGATGAATACTTGGAGCAGGTGGATGAGTTTGTTTATTTGGGAAGTATGTTTACGAGAGATGGAAAGGCTGATAGAGATATTGAAAGAAGGGTGAATGCAGATAACTCTATTAATGGAGGACTGAACGCCGTTGGCACCAACAAAAAACTGTCCAAAGATGCGAAACTAAACGTTCATAATGGAGCACTGGTACCTACCCTGATGTATGGCAGTGAGGCATGGAACTGGCAGATAAAGGATGAAAGTAGACTGAATGCTGTATAAATGAGATCCCTGAGGCGTATGTGTGGTTAAACCATGTACGATCGTGTGAGAAACGTGGAGATCCGCAAAGAATTCAAGCGTAATGAGTAAGATCAAGAAAGGAACGCTCCGATGGTTTGGGCATGTAGAGCGAACACCTAAAAGTGTAAGGAGAATATATGACGCAAATGAGAATGGTAGAAGAAGTCAGGGACGCCCGAGAAAGACATGGCACGACCAAGTGAATCAGATACTTGATTCGGGCCATGTCAAAAGTCAGAATAATAGAAGAGAATGTATGAGACGATGTATGAAGACGACCTCCGTAGTCCAGTGGGTAAGACTCTTGACTCACAATCCGGAGGTCGCGGGTTCGAACCCGTCATTTAAATAACACAAATTAATCAAATTTTATTTGATTAATTTGTGTTATTTCACAATTAATTCATTTAAAATAATATATAGTATATTTGCGGCATGTTCCAGAGTGGAAGATACTATCAGTATCGCCCTGTTGTAAGACCACCATTCAGAATTGAAACGTTGCTTGAAAATGGCTTTAGCCGTGTTTGGTGATCAGATCTGAATAGCCAGGTACTTCCCAACCTTCCTCTTCCCCACCTCCTTCCCCTCCCCACTACCTTCAGCCTCACAACATACCCCAATTGGGGATGCCATAGTCTCAATGGATCCAGACGGGAGCAGTTGAGATTCTTGTGCGGTATTCACTGTAAAAAAAAAAAAAAAATGAATGTGAGTGAGGCAAAGAGTGTGTGGCAAGACCGAGTTGTTTGGCGGTCCGTCCTCTCTGCCTACCCCTGCGGGAAACGGCGTGATGGTTAGTTCGTTAGTTAGTTATTAGTTTAGACATTTGCTAGAATTAATGAATTTTTACTCTTCATTTCGCCCTCATTATACCATCTGAAATCTCACAATACATAACAAGCTACCAATGGATACTTTACGTCATTGGATTGTGTGAAAACTCTTGTAGTTTCGTAATTGCATTCCAATCACATTCATCGGGTTAAGACTTTCTAAATGGGCTCTCATCCAAAAGCGCATCTTAAACATAAAGGCGGAATCCTCCGAATTTGTATATAACTTTGCTTATCCGTGATGTTTTGTCTACACAAACGATTTGGTTTCTCTTCGTTTTTTCCCTAACTACGTATCTAATTGAAACTTTTTAAAATCGTGGTAGTGCTAAAGGTTTATTTTTATTTATTTATTTAACGCCCAGGGGGCTTTTACATGTTTGGGAGTACAATTAATTCGTGACATATGATTTTTAAACAGATAAATAAATAATAATAATAAATTTAGATAATAAATGCACACAGTTCGTAAAAATACAAAAAATACAGCGATTTGATAGGTTTACAAGATTCACAAAATTCGCCAAGTTGATGTTAAATATGTCAACATCACCTAAATACTGATTTCCCATCGTGTGAAATCGTTTTATCAGAGAGTGGGCAATGTAGTTCCGCTTATGAATGCTGCAGTAGAATATTGTATTTTGTCGTGTGGATAATGTCGGTATTCGTAAGTTTATGACTTGAATTTAGAGTATCTATAATATAAAAATGAATCGCTAAATTTGTTGGTAAGCGCAAATCTCGAGAGCGGCTGAACCGATTTCGCTAATTCTTTTTTTAGAATATTCCTTGAAGTTCGAGGATGGTTCTTACGGAGAGAAAAATTAAGAAAATTGCGCAGAAAATTAGATAATAACAGAAAACATCGCACGTTTGACAGTTCGCGTGTTAGAGAATGACATTTTGCAAAACAATGAATGATTATGCAAACAGGATTCTATTTTTGAAAAGTTGAAAAATTTATTTAAAGTAGGTACTCCCCTAATACTTTGAATCGAATCAAGAATTTTAGATATTTTAAATAGGTACCTATGTTAGGTACCAAATTTAATATACATGAAAAATGGAAATTTGAGTAAAAATTGTTAAAGGTGGCACGCGGGCTGTTTAAAAACTGAATATACTGGGATTGAATATATGGAACACGGGAGGAGGGTTGGCGGGACTAGGGAGCGGGAAAGGGAAGAGGGAAGGCGGGAAAGGTGGGAGGGGAACGCGGGAGGGGGAAGGGGGACCTGGGAGGGGGGAGGGAAACTCGGGACGGGGGTTCGCGGGACGGGGAAAGGGGGGGAGTGGAGTGGGGAGAGGGAAGGTGGAGGTCACAGAGTGGGAAAACGAGAGGGGAAGAGGACGCAGGAGAAGAAGGGGAGGCGGAAGGGGAACGGGACGAATGGAAAAGGACACTCAGGGAGAAACAATTTCTTTATTAAATGGCAGAGCAACGCATGCCGGGACCAGCTAGTTTTGAATATAAACGTTAAGTCGTTTATTTTACAGTTAGACTTCTAGTGTGTGTATTTTTAGAATATTTAGTAATAAATTATATTTTAAGTCTTCTAGTGGGATATTTGATTTAAAATTTATAAAACGCAGACATTTTTTTTGTATTCGCTCAATGTTATTAATGTGAATTTTAATTTGTAAGATGGAGGCCAAACTACCGATTTATATTCAATTTGGCTTCTAACTAGAGATACATATAATAGTTTAATTTTATGTGTGTAACATCCGAAACAGATGAACTTGTAAATTGGAAGTCGACTCTAAAAACACTAAATAATGACAATGATGTGATAATTGATAATGAGGAATATATAACATTTTCTTGACATCAATGAATTTTATTACGGCGTTAAGTTTTTTCATTGAACATAGTGGCCATCAAACGATTAATTATGCACTTTCAATTTTATTCAAATTCTGTTATCAAACTCGTCTCATTAAAAAGCAGTCACTAATGAAATAACGGTCGATTAGATTTTTTATTATTGTTATTGTTTCGGGCTTTAAATAACGTCTTTAATAAACCATTGAAAAAATCCTTTACTTTTCCTTCTACATTCAAATTGATTAAAACGAATTGAAAGATGGTCATCTCACTTGGATAGGGTTCTAATTGACATATTTTTCAAAAATGACCTTTGAAAGCCAAAGCATTTCTTTTGCTCATTTCTA
Organism: Limnephilus rhombicus; assembly: GCA_929108145.2. NCBI lineage: Eukaryota > Metazoa > Arthropoda > Insecta > Trichoptera > Limnephilidae > Limnephilus > Limnephilus rhombicus. The sequence continues at coordinate 18,362,951 of OV815291.1, forward strand.
TACCCAAAATAATTTTCAGAACCATCCGTGTTGTATTTTCGAAGATATATGTACCTATGACAAAGTTTTAACATCATATATTTTCAATAATAATTCATTTTACAAGTTTTTATCATCACTTACACCCTCTATTTTGTTTGTATCTGACAGTTGATCGTAAATACGATCCGCATTATGGGACTTCACTTCATTTGGATAGGGTTCTAACTATGGCGTACCATTTTCTAAGGTTTCTATGTTTCCAAAGACGAATTTTCGCAATTTTATTTTATCATATTTTAATGGAAAATATTTAAATAGGACGTGGCTCTTGCTTGGAATCGCATTCGAGAAATGTAATTAGAACCTTGGGCAATGATTTATTACGCCCTAACTGGTTGCAAATAGTTCTATTAGCATGTTTAGGTATGTTCTAAAATGGTAAATATACGTCCTATTTAAATACTTTCCTTTGAAATATGTTAAATTAAAATACTTTACACAAGATTCAACTTCAAAATCAGAAGTAAATAGATAATTAGAAATGGTCCTTGCAAATTTTGACACCTCATGTCTCAGAACAAAGTGAAGTGAAAATAGAACCCTATCCAAATGAAGTGACGAGATGTCTGATTATGTCTAGTGTATCACGATATTTGACTAGTTTTAATTTTTAATATCGTATCTATAAGTAGTGCCAAAATATGCAATCAATTGTAACAGGAACGTACGATAGAGTCCATAGAAACATTTGTTTTAAAATTTTCTGAAGAAAACATAAAATCTGTTACCGTGATATCTGAATATCTCTAGAACGGTAAGCTCCTGATATTTGAGCTTGCTTTTTCTTCAATTTGACCTATGAATTTCTTATAGGTCAACAAAATTATTTTAAGTTTGACATGTCATTTCCATCATTAGCTGTGGAACGTTGAAATATCCACCTAGATGTCAAAAGATAAGACGAGACGACAATTTTTGACTATAATTGTTTATAATATATTTTTTTTAAATAGCTCCACACGGTTCAAACGTATTGCTTGAGAGGGCTGGCAACACGGTGTTAAGAGACGTACCAGACCTAGGAGGTTAAATTATAATTCATGAGGTTATTTTAAGTGAATGTAGGTGACATTTTGGTGTCCGGTAACTTTTTTTTCAATTAAAAACATTTAAAAAATCAGTAGGTAGGTATGGTCTGGTTATTGGTAGGTCAGTTAGGGTCGGGGTGGTAGGTTGGCTGGTTTCTCGCCTTAGTGAAAAGTGACGACTTGTGTTAGGATAATGTAAGATTAGTAAGTAAGACGGTACTTACGACTTACTTAACACCTGTATTCAGTACATAGTTACTTTTTAGAGAATAAATCTGAACGTTGCAGATTAGAAAAATTCGCCTTTATAGCTCTTTATTTTAACCCGACTGCTTGTTTAGGAATAAATACATCCCGAAACACGTAATCGCGTTATACTTTCGTAAGACCAAAAACGTCCCAGAGGACCTTACATTTTAAAAGCTATATATCTCTCTTCCTCTCATGCAAACATATGTATCTTTCTTTTAACCAGAAAGAGAACGAAATAATGCTTCTTATTGTCTTTGAAATATGAAAGCTATCTTGCATTGATATTTTACAATCTCGATCCAAAGTAAAGGTTTCAGAATTTACGCGCGAAACCGAGGCTTCCGGATTGTGAGGTGCGAATATATTGAACCAAGCAGACGGGAAAGGCCTCCTATTTTTAGAATGTCTTTCTAAAAATTATTTCCTTATTCAATTCATAAAACAAAACAATTTAAAATGTTTAATAGACTTTCCATATGTGGCAACATCATCTTCAAAAATTTGAATATGTAAATATGGAATTCATTTTGGCGGGTTATACAATAGAATCGATAATGGCCGGCGCCATTTTTGAATAAAATTATTGTTTAGAGAGCCATCTTCTGATTTTAGCGAAAGCAGACGTTATTATTCCCGGATATTGCTTTCATTGGCATTGTTACACTACAAAAGCGGTCATGTAACAGTCTTTAGCCATGCAGAAAGACAATCGCCGATGCACAGTTCGTTATTTTAATTTTTAACGCCTAATCATATATGCAGCCAAAAAAATACAGTCGTAACTAACTAGCAATCCTATTATTCATTATTATTGGAGACTTGAATGCTTTAATTAGCTGCTTTTATTGGTTGTGTTCTTGGATATTAAAAAAATGTTACAGAAGAGTTTAATCACTAGATTAGGTGCTTCTATTACATATTCTCAGTATCACTCTGATAAAAAAGACTACCGTGCAGAATCGAAGTTTTGTTTATGGCTTCAGTGATGTTTTGTGAACAGGTTTGAATAGCTAGATACTTTTCAGCCTTCCTCTTCCCCATCTCCTTCCCTTTCCCATTTCCTTCAGCCTCACGATGAGGAATCCCCCGGTTTTACGGGAAATCCCTCGATTGTTGATCCTCGATCCTCGACTGATCCTCGAATGTACGTCATTTTTATTTTGTTCTCCCAAGTTGGCAACTCTTTTCGTTTGTGTTTTACGGGGAATCCCTCGACTGTATTGTACGCCATTTTTATTTTATTTTCGTTGTGTTTTAAACACGAAATACGCATAAACACAAATTGCTGTAGTCAGTGTTGTTAAAGTGTGTTTGTAGGTACATTAATGTCCTCAAAAGCTGGAGATTTACATCATCAGCTGGTCTTGGTCTATAAAGGCTCTCATGCTGACTTGCCAGCGCAGCTATGCCAAAAAAATGGCAACGAAATTTGGAAAATAGCCAAAGAAATAATAAAAAATAAAATAAACAATATACGCATTTATTGCGAGTTAGAAATCTCTTGTTTAATTTATTACAACAAGAACAAAGGTATTTAAGCGACTTTCCAGCACTTTGCGCAACTTAAGTGTCTCTTTTAGGTTAAAATATTCACTTAGGTGTTACGTAACGTTTAGGGAGGAGGAGGCGGGTATTGAAAAACGTTACGGCGCGTTACATGGGGGGGAGAGAGGGTCAAAAATCTTCAAAAATTGCGTTACGTAATACTTGAACGCCCACAACGAAGAAACAATCCGTAGGTTGCGGGTTCAAATCCCAGCGTGCGCAAAAAATAAATGAATTTATGTTGTTTCACAATTAAGTCATTTAAAATAATGTGTAGTATTTTTGCGGCACCATCCAAAGTGGAAGATAGTCTCAGTATCGCCCTGGTGAAATACCACTATTCAGAATTGAAATGGCAGTATGTTTGATGACCAGATCTAAATAGCCAGGTACTTCCCCACCTTTCTCTTTCCACTTTCCGTCCCCTTCATCTCCAGCCTCATAGCATAACCCAATTGTGGATGCCATATTCTCACTGGCTGCTTACGGTTGGGATCAGTTGGGTTTGAACACTATGGTGACCCAGACGTGACTGATTCCCGAAGACCTTTCACTAGGGGTTGTTATACTCGTAGTTCAGAAGTCTGTGGTTGGGGCTAGTGTGATATCGAACGATGCAGCGATTTAGAATCGCGGAAGCATTCCAACTGCCAATAGCGACTCCTCAACATTTCCACATAGTCTCCGTCTGCCGGGACAAATCAAGAGGAACCATTCTGTTCCAGACTGCCGAAGACATAACAGCTTTGTAAATCGCTATTTGTTCGCTCCCACTTTTAATATACGAATATTTTATATATATTAAATTTTGATTCGGATGTAAATTGTTTAGGGAATGCAATCCCGATCTCGCGAGATCTCGTGACATTTTCGGGATCAATCGCGAAGCATAATGTGACGAGATCCCGTTCGAGATCGACGGGATTGGGCGGCAGTAGTCAGCGACGCTACACACGTCCACTCGGGGCGCGAGTGGTGCGCTGACTGACTGACGGTCGGGCGGGAGTGTCGATCGAAGAAAGATAACTATGCCGACTATTTACGAATATTAGCAATGGATGACGAGCGGGACCGATAATACAAAACTGTGTCGAGTGAGTTTTTATCATTACTTTTTTTTTAAATTATGCATTTTTTATTGTTTATGTGAGTTGCATTGAAACGGACATTAGATGCAGTTTAGCAGATATCACCCTTAATACACTTTATTTTTTAAGAAGTTACTTTCAAAATCACCAGTAATTACTTTCTAATCTCCTTAAGCTATATTTTTTCTTTTGATTATTTTAATTAAAAAAAAAAAACTGTTAATTATTTAGTAACTAATATTAAAGAATAGAGGTTTTGGTTTTCTATCAAATAATATTTTCGGTAAATATGCAGTTAGTCCACCTCACGGATAATACGGAACGTTGTCGAAGTTTGATGCACGGATAATACGGAATGTTCCTTTTTTAGCTAATAGACAATCAAATATGACATTTGTCGGAAGTACCAATCTTATAAAATAAATTCTCTAAAATAAACTCGCTTTTCATCATACTTTTAAAAAACATCCCAGGTTTTGAATGGTTTGTTTGGCTACGCACGGTTTGTCTAGCGGGTTTGTGTAATTATTTTAATACATTTATTTCCATGTTCTACTGATATAAATACAGCTACAAACTTGTCAATGATGCATTCACTTCGTTTTACGCAAAAATATTTTTCTATGATTGGCAGCATTGATGAAATGTTAAAATAAAAACGATGAATGAACATGGCGTTACCGTGCGAGTGAATTAATTTTAACAAAATTAAAATGTTACATGCATATTTTTTGCATGTTTTTTGGTCTCCCCCGACATAAATACTCACTTTTCGTAATAATAAAGCTAAATATAACTGTTTGGATAAAAAGTTTTCCGTATTAACGAGTAAGCGGTTTAATGCATAAATAATATATTTTCGTTTAATTAACGAAATCCAGAAAATTCCGAGATCACGCGAGATTATAATTTCTAATCTCGCGAGATCTCGAATTTGCGATCTCGAGTCGAGATTGCATTCCCTAAAATTGTTATAATAAACTTGTAAGTACAGTGTTAAATGCTTACCTACTTTATTTATACCTCCCATAGGTTCTTGAGCGCTTTTCACATTAAAAATAGAGCATTGACTTGATAAAAGTGTCTCCTAACCACACAAAAATGTCTCCTAACCACACAAAAATGGCAGAAGTTCTCTTGTTTTACTAATTACCAATTAGTAAAATGATTGCAGTTCGTTCACGTCCTTGGTGTTAATAAACCTAAACAATTCACACGGTCAATGAATTCAAACGCCGTCGTTCTATTCTTAATTCAAATTCAAATTTGATCAAAACATTCCATTGTTTTTGGTTTTGTTTCTCATAGCCGCGCTCCCCTGGCTGAATGCGGGCATTTTTACGCTCGTTTAAACATTCTCTGACTAAACTAATTATAATTATGTTTATATACAAATTTTTATTATTCTTTTCTGTCACAGTAAAATGGACATTGTTGGATGGTATCTTTCGATCTGATAAAGAAAATAGGTATGTTTTAATTTGAAATAGAGCAATGACTTCCGTCAACAGTGCGTCACTGAACGAATTTACGTTTTGCAAATATATAAATGCACCTAAATTATTCCAATCAATAAAAACACGCTTCCAAATAATCATCATTAAACAGTATTAATAGGCTAGAGACTGTACGGTTAAAATTTAAGAAGCCGGCAAAGAATGCAACTCTGACACTGTGCCTTACGAAAAACCGTTTTGGTACGTGAAGTTTGTACGCAAATGTACTTTTGTAATAGAACCGATTTTTTTACATTAACTCCACACAGGAGACCCTGGGGAAAATAATTTCCCTCAGGGCCTCAGATGCTGTGTGGAGTCTTTTTGAGGAGAGGAAGGAATGAGCATTGGTCTTGAAGAGACCCATGTTGTAGGAAGGAGGAAAGGCGGGCAAATCGTTCCACAGCCGAGCTGTTAAACACAAGAACGATTTCGTGTGACCAATTTCAACCGTGTACATTATGTTGGGCATGCGTTTGGCTTGTTTTCCGACTTTGCACCGGTGCCGAAGGGATAAATTAGGAGAATCTATCAGTTTGCCAAAAGATGGCCCCACTTACGTTGACAGCTAGCACGATTAGCATCTTCTGGCAGGCGTGGATTTTCAGATTCGTGAATCTCTCCGGATATGGAGAGATTGACGATAATATGATTATTATTGTAACTGGTAGTTGTGAATAATAATATCATGCGATTATATATATGACAAAATTGCCTGTCGCGCTTGCTTTGTCCCGGCGACTAGCTATGACCAAAAATAGCCGGCTATTTTTGGAACCACTTCTTAACGGATTTATACAATGGTCACCAACACTCAAACTGGGCGAAGCCGAACCAAAAGCTGCGGAGCGGGATTTTAACTCCTAGTTGCAAATAATTTCCCCGCGGTGAACTTTTCATTAATTCACCGCAGCACATTTTAACCATTGAGCACGATTTGATTTTCAATAGTAACAATAATTCGTTACAGGGGCGTTACTTGCCAGCGATAATGATCTTGTTAGCCGAAATATTGTGACGAAAAAAATGTGCCAAGAAAATAATCATAGATCTGGTTTGAACTCGCGACCTTAGACATATACAGCCAACATCGAAACCAAATGGCCAACATGTCAGATTTATTATAATATTTTGATACATTTAAAATAAAACAATAACTTTGTAAACACCACTTTTATTTTTTTATACTTTATGCCGACCGGGTTTCGCTACAACCGTAGTTTCATCAGGGCAGTATAATATTCTGGCGAGTAGAGTATTTATACTGCCCTGATGAAGCTACGGTTGTTACGGAACCCGGTCGGCATAAAGCATAAAAAATAAAAGTGGTGTTTACAAAGTTATTGTTTTATTTTAAACTAGCTGACCCGGAGAACTTCGTACCCCCTCAGAATCAATAACTGTTGTGTTAATTTATTAGCTGAATTAAATTCAGTTTTTTTTATTAAGTTCAAAATTACACAATGAAGCAATTATCGATCCGAAACTGTCCCTGTTTTGTATCAGAGATGACAATGAGTACGAATTTATATTTTTGTGATTTTCTTACCTAAACACTTACTTAGGGGCCATCCATAAATTACTTCACACGAATTTCATGATTTTTTTACCCTCCCCCCCCGTTCCCCGTCCCCCGTCCCTGTCACATATCGTTACATTTATGAGACCCCTCCCCCCTGGTGTGACATCTAAAAATAATCAAAACAGTTGTTCATTTTTTCTTACATGTGACGTCACAGAGCTGATGACCACCCCGTATCCCTAGTCACACTTCCTTCTCCCCTCCTCCCCCCTTAATGTGTGACGTAATTTATGGATGGCCCCTTTATGGGAATTGCGATTCATTTTCTTTATAGGTGTGAGGGAAATTTATTATAATTATTGTATTTTTCCTTTGGAAGGGTGAAGACACACGTTAACCGTTTGTCTCATTTTCGACTGCTGACATTTAGTGTGTAAGAAAGAGACGCAGCATTATATGTTAAGGAAAAAAAGCGAAATAATCAGCACATTGACATTTGACGTTTTTGAATTTTTGGAATTCACGCAAACTTCAACTAACGCAACATTGCTACAGCTCTTTCAAAAGAAGAAAATTTGTTCCATACAAAATGAATGAGGAAATTAATTTTCTTCGTAACTTTCTTTTTCGTGAATTTTTGCAATTTTTTATTAGTTATTCTGTTATCCGGGGCGGAGACAAATCCAACAAATCAAAGATCATCAAAATCAGCCCAGCCGTTCTCGAGTTATAAATAGTGTAACTAACCCGACTTTGTTTTATATATTAAGATAAGATTACAATGTCACATCACAAAGTATCTGCTTCATATGAACAAACATTTTGATTAGATTGTTGGCTTTAAAATAAGTTTTAATAAAATAAAAAATAAAGCAAAACAAAATCTGTCCTGCAAATTATCGTCTGTTGTATATTTTATAATATTTATAAATCTTTTTTTCTTTTCTTTGTAGGTAAGTTCCTGACATTTATTTTTCCGATGCATGGGTGAGTTTTTAATAATTTATAATTTTATTTATTTTTTATTAAACTTAAAATAGGTCCCATTCGTGACTAGGGTTTGCAATCCTGAATCCCGGGGGATATCTGCAATATTGCGGGATTTTCATGTTCGATATTTTGGGAGAGATTGTGGGATTGAAAAAAATACTAAATTTCCACCAAAATAATGTTGTGATGACAGTCCCACCAACTAAAAAATATCCGTTCAGGTATGGGTGACATGACAGCCTAAGAATATTTTTTGCTAATCTTATTGTTTTTTTTTTAACTAAAGAGTTCCGTAAATACTTATATCACTTTTTCAATATCTTTTTTATAATCTCTCAATCTCTCGTGTCTAGGAAGAACGAAGTGTATATGAAGAACGAGTTAATGGTGAATGTAAGTAAGTCTAAAGTCATGTTGTTTGAAAGAGAGAGTACGACTACAGTTTTCAATACAGTAGTGAATGACGAATACTTGGAGCAGGTGGGTGAGTTTGTGTATCTGGGTAATATGTTTACGAGAGATGGGAAGGCTGATAGAAATATTGAAAGAAGGGTAAATGCAGGTAACTCCATTAATCGAGGACTGAATGCCGTTGGAGCTAATAAAAACTATCAAATGAAGCGAAGCTAGCATTCCACAATGGAGTCCTGGTACCTACCCTGAAGTATGGCAGTGAGGCATGGAACTGGCAGAGGATGGATTAAAGTAAACTGAATGCTGTTGAAATGAGATCCCTGAGGCGGATGTGTGGTAAAATAATGTATGATCGTGTGAGAAATGTGGATATCCGCAAAAAAAGTAAAGCTGATGTAAGCATAATGAGAAAGATTAAGAAAGGGGCCCTCAGATGGTTTGGGCATGTAGAGCGAATGAAAAAAGAAAATAGTGTGAGAAGAATATATGATGCAAATGTAAATGAAAGAAGAAGTCAGGGAGGCCCGAAGAAGACATGGCACGATCAAGTGAATCAGATACTTGAGTCGGGCCATGTCAAAAGTCAGAATAATAGAAGAGTATGTATGAAGCGATGTATGAATGTGAGTGAGGCAAAGAGTGTGTGCCAAGACCGAGTTGTTTGGCGGTCCGTCCTCTCTGCCTATCCCTGCGGAGAAACGGCGTGATAGTTAGTTAATAGTTTTTTTTATAATATCACAGCACCAAAGATGGTTGATAAGAAAAGTCCTCTCAGTGCGTTACCCTTTTAATATATTTTTTTAATAATAGACTTGTCAGTGTCAAAGATCATAATTGATACCAAATGATTTATTTCAATTTAATTAAAAAAAATCCACAATTCCGCCGGATTTGAAAAGGGTGCGGGATTTGCAAACTCCATTCGTGACGCATTGTGATTTGATATAAACTTAAAAATGTTCATTTCAATTTAAATTTTTCTTACTTCTAATGTTTATTATATGAATAATTTTTACATTTTTTATTTCACTGGGAACTAAGCTAGACATTTGAATGAGTTTATACAGTAAAAAATTCGGTGTTTTTGATTTGTTCAATCATTTTGTTCTGATGTTTTCTTTCTGTCTTTATGGGAAGTCTTTACTGTAATGTAGTTTGTCTTTAAAATAAGTTGGTAGTAAATTGTTGAAGCTTTCTAGATAATAATAATTTAAACATTATGGAAAATTCTTTGTTTAACAATCACTATATCTTTACACTCATTAATTCCTTAAGCATTTATGTTTTGCTTAAATAAATGAAGACAATATAAGCGACACTCAATCGAAAATCTGGAAACAGAAAAATCAGAAAAACATATTGACACCTCTGGGAAGAGGTCCTGGGTTCGAGTTCCAGAGGTGTCAATATGTTTTTCTGATTTTTATGTTTCAAGATTTTCGATTGAGTTTCGCTTATATTGTCTTCATTTATTTAAATATTACAATTTGAGGTTTTACTCATAAAGTTAAAAATTAAAAATAAAATATTTATGTTTTGATTTATATTTATCATACTTTAAAATTTGTCTCATTGCTATATTCTGAATTATTTGGAGTTTTGTGGTGCAACAATTGTTGCATGAATTAGTAATTTCATGTATTCAAAAAAAATCCTAATCCTACTAAGAAAAGACATTTTTTGCAATAATTTTCTTCAAGTTTATCTTTGAGTTTAGTTTTATTTAAGTACTTTAAAGTATTTTTACAAGTAGGTACTAAGTATTCTTCCAAAAAGATACCTTCTTATCAATTTTTTGCAATAAAATCGGCATTTTCTTCAAGAGGTTTAGTTTTATTTACAAGTACTTTAAGTATTTTTACAAGTACTTTAAGGATTCTTCCAAGAAAAGATACCTTCTTATCCATTTTTTGCAAGTATTGATTGAGTCTAGTATTATTTACAAGTGCTTTAAGTATTTTAAAATTGATAGGCCTTTAAAAGGGGTATTTTTGTTGCGAGAAAATATGCACTATTTTTTTAAATATCGTAGTCAGACAGCACTTTCACAAAATTTTTGCGTGACGATGAAGACAAAGTAATTTTATATAACCAGTTTCAATGATTTCGCTTGTGGCATCGCGGTGAGTTGTCAAAGGCTTTGGCCAGAGGTCGCGGGTTTAATACCCAACGACACTTTAAAAAGACGAATAAATATTTTCACAAGATATTTAAATAAACTAAAAATTCCTATTTTTGATGCTGACAATTCGTGGTGGAATTCCATAATAATAATATAATTAATAACACACCTATCAAACTTATTTTCACATGATTTATTTTTGATTTCCTTTGATTTTGAATTCTTAATCTACAGTGTATTACATAACACATGGGGAGAGGGAGGGGGTAGTCTACTATTTTTTTTTATATATGAATACCCCACAAGAGTCCCAACTGCCCCCGTCTCAAGCCGGTGAGACTATGGCATCCCCAATTGGGGTATGTTGTGGGGCTTAAGGTAGTGGGGAGGAGAAGGATATAGGGAAGACGAAGGTGGGGAAGTACCTGGCTATTCAGATCTGGTCACCAAACACGGCTAATGCCATTTCAAGCAACGTTTCAATTCTGAATGGTGGTCTTACACCAGGGCGATACTGAGAGTATCTTCCACTCTGGAACGTGCCGCAAATATACTATACATTCTTTTAAATGAATTAATCGTGAAATAACACAAATTAATCAAATAAAATTTATTTACCACGCCGGGATGCGTATTTACAATCCCTACCGCGTTTCAGTCGCGCTACCGACAATTTACATTTTCAATGTCAATATTTAAATATTTAGAAATAAAATAATTAATTTCTAGTGTACACATCGGAAATATTATTTTATCTAGATTTAAGAACACTTTTTGTTTTTGCAAAGTGATAAAAAATTATCAATATAGAGGTGTATTTACAAAATACGGGAATAATATCAAAATTTAAATATTTAGAAATAAAATTATTAATTTCTAATATACACATCAGAAAGATTATTTTATCTAGATTTTAGAACAATTGTTGTTTTTGCAATGTGATAAAAAATAACCAATACATAGGTATATTTAAAATGTAAATTGTCGCTACCGCGACTGAATCGGTATAAGTTTTGTAAATACGCCGCCGGGATTGGATCCCGCGACCTTCGGTGTGCGGGTCAAGAGCCTTACCGCTGCACTACGCCGGCCGTCATAGGATTTTATATTAAGAAGGAGAGGAAGTTCGTGGAGGAAGGAAAAATGTATTAGGGGTGGGTAGGAATGTGGTCAGTGGGTCCAGGAGCAAGGCGACGTGTCAAGAGAGTCCTGCTGGAGAGGTCAAATGGTCTCCCTCAATCAATCTCTCCCGATCCGACCCACCTTGCAGTAAGTTGACAGACGCATCCACCGCCAAGACCTAAACAAACTTCAACTCATAATAGGTCACCACCACCTTTCTTATAAATTGTGCAGTTAGCAAGAAGAGCGGCTTTTTTATGTGAATACCGCACAAGAACTCCTCCTAAGTGGAACTGTGACATCCCAAATTGGTGTGTTTTTTTAGGCTAGAGGGGGTGGTGGGAAGGGGAAGATGAGGGTTGGAAGTATAACGGAGCTCTCGGCGGCATGGCCTGCCTCATGAAATAATTCTAATTTCAAATACCATAATTCCACACAATTTAAAAAAAAATCTTGTAATTTGCTATAAATTTTTATGACTTTTTGTGAGTTAATGAACAGATTGCTATTAAATTCAAATATAAAGTTCAGGGCCTTCACTAAAGATAATAATTTGCAGAGTACCTAAGTCTAAAATCTTCATATTTTATCGTTTTATGACTACAATAGTAACAAAATTACACGACCAACATAAATTCAAGGCTGTCCAAACGAACTATCAAATAAAAAATATCTCTTTTTCTACATAATTTTTTGTAGGCATTCTAGCGGCACCTATACACCTAGGTCTCTGAGAATTTATTCTCAACTGTTGGCATTGCAGTAATATTATAAACTTCCTCGTTATTAGGGTCTATGTCACTATCTTTTCGATAAATATCCATTTATGAATATTCGCTGTAGGTAGAAAACTCCGCTAACTTATCCGATACAACAGCCACTATTTATAGGTTCAAGTACTTACCGAGTAACTCAGACTTTGGGAGTATTTCACCATCCTCCCCATAGCCTATCCATAAACAAATTAAAACTCGCAACAGGTAAAAAACTCGGCAAAAGTTAAAAGGCACTGTAAGAAGAGGCAAGAAGAAGAAGACAAACAGAAGGAAAAAAGTCACGCTCAATCCATTCCTTTATTCCCGTCCATCCTAAATTCCAATATTGGCTTATTAGGTTGCCATGTATACCGGTCGATTAAACGCCAACCTCCTTCCCACCCTCAGAGCACGTGTTCCAAGTCCTAAAAAATATCAGTGCCCCCTGGTGTACCGGTCTCACCGGGACAGGAGTGCTCCTGGCTGGGGTGGTGCAATCGTATCGTATAGCAACAGGTAAAAAAACTCGACTAACTTATTCTATATGCATAGGGTTGCCATATCTTAAATTTGGCAACCAGGACAAGACTCGTGAAAACCCCGGATTTTAGAGCCCAGAACCCGGACATCTCAACAGGTTTTTTTAAACAAGTGTAATAAAAAACAGTTGAAAATGTCATAAATCACCTTTTTATTTATTTTCAAATTAAATTTAGTCATCTTTTATCATCATTATAAATGTACTTAACAAAACAGAATCCAATTACAGTTTGTTACAAATTGTTTTAATAATCAGTTAGAATTTTTTTATTCTTAAAATAAAACACAAATTATTAATATACTCTGTCATGAAAACAAAACCTTATTAAAATATTAAGCCTAACAAAATTCAATTAAATTTTTAGAGAAAAATCTTAAAAGTACTGAGACCATTTTAGTATTCAGTCTTACAATTTTTGAGATAACTCTTTAACTCAATAATAATTTTATCTTTAAATTTTTATCAGCAGCCATTTAAACAACAAAATATCTCTTAACATAATATGAACTAAATTCAGTCTTCTTAAATCTTAAGCAACGAAACTGAACCCTTTTAAAGTTTAGACTCACTGTAATGTAAGTTACATTATTAATTTTTTAAGCATAAAATAACCAAAAACTATACTCATTTATATCACTTTAAAATTTTAATCAACAGCCATTGTAATTTTCTTTTACCTAATAAAAACAATCATAACTTTACCAACAAAAATGAAAAGAAATTATTGCACTCAAAAATACATTATTTGATTATCTAGCTATTAAAGCCTTTTCCTCATCCTCTCGCCTTTTTTACTTTTCAGTTTTTTTGTTGTATTTATCACTCTTTCCGATAGCTTTTAGAATATCTTCCCCTTTTAAAAGGAATTTTTAAAAATCAATGCAGCTGTATTCTTGGAAATTGAATTTAATTTTAATTAAAGATAAATTAAACAATGTTACTTTGTTTTAACAACTTTTATATTTGTTTAAAGCCGACCGGGTTCAGAACGACCGTTCCTTCCTCAGTGCAAACGTGTACGTTTGACTTTAAATTTTAAGACTTAAAATTTTTTTTTAAACCCGGACATCAAATGAAACCCCGCCCGGACGCTCCCCGGACGCCCTCTAAACTAGGACAAATCCGGGGAAACCCGGACGGATGGCAGCCCTATATATTATGCAGCCACTATATTTAGATTTAAGTACCGTACATCCAGACATCCGTATATCCGTACATCCAGACATCCATACATCCATACAAACTTTCGCCTTTATAATATTAAATAGGAAAACTGAGTTTACTATTCGGTACTTGAACCTACGAATAGTTGCTGTATAAAGGATATGTGTTTATTTAAGTGATATTTGTTTATTTATTTATTTATTTTTTTTATTTGATTCACCTGATTTATACATGTGTGTTACATATTTGACTAATGTGGGCCTCACTGGGTGCTTTACCCGTGCTGAGGACCTCATTTTACAGTTTGATATGATTTTTTTATTTTTTTTATTTAAGATACATATAAAATAAAAACTAAAGAAAAAAGAGACTCAACAATAACATATGAGAATTGAAAGAAAGAAAATAGAGCAATACAAAAAAGAGTAAAATAACACTAAAATAAAACAATAGAATAAAACTATATAAATAGGATAGATACATATAAACCGATAGTGAAATTAAAAGGTTTTATAAATTAGTGAGTATTGCAATGGTGTTTATGTCTATGTGTTTTTTTTTTTTTTTTTTTTTTTTTTATGTTGTGATTTTTTTGTAAAGTTGTCTTTTTTGGTCTTTAATCCATCTTTTAATTTTGAGTGTGAAAAGTTTTTTGTTTTCTTCTTTTTTTAAATCGAGTGAAAGATGGTTGAATGCTTTTATTGCCTGGTATTTGTGGTGTCTTTGTCCAAAGCTTGTGTTTATCGTCGGTGTTTTTAAGTTTTGTATGTATGCTTGTCTAATTGGTCTATATTGATAAGCTATCAAGAGGATAGTGAAATACCCCCTTACTCGAAGGATGTATGTTAGATAAATTAAGCTGTGAGGCGCTCTTTGTGCGATTGCTTTCACGGCAACGGCGCTATACTTATTACAATTTTGATAATGTTAACCGACGCTAACGTAATGCACATTGATCTGAACAAGATGGGCGTTATTTTCGGCCGAAATCCAAGGTGAAAGGTGAAAGTGGGTACTGCATTTAATGAGGAGGCGACTGGATTTAATGAGATTGAAGAAGCGATAGAATGGCGTCGCATCGGACTAGAATGTCTTCAATATAACCTCTTGAGATATATTTCTTACTGGATTAATTTATTTATATCTACTTTCTTGTGATATTTATTTCTCCACAAAATTCAGAATTACGAGTATAATTCGAATGAAAATTAAAAAATTTTAAGAAAAAAATGATGTAAGTACCGAACAAGAGTTTGGAGCCAGTGAGTCTATGGCGCTCCCCGATAAGAGGCTGAAAGTAGTGGGAGGGGAAAGGAAATACATATATACCCTTCTGTTATTTCTTCGACTTCGACTTTATCGACTTCATCGTGCCATGTCTTCTTCAGGCGTCCCCGATTTCTTATACCTACCATTCACTTAAGAGGAATATAAACGCTAGAAATATTTCGAATCTATGCCTGCAAAATTTTAAAATCGAGCGTCTTATTTACACGAGGCAAGTAAGCGAAAAAGTGGTTTTTATTTATTTTGTACATAATTTTATAAGAACCAAAAAAAGTTAGAACATGGAAAACCTCAAAAATAGTCTTAGCCATAAAGGGGTATTTTTTTAAAATTGTTTCTTGTATTACTTCATAGTTAAGTCATGAAAAAATAATTTTTTTGGTGGTCTACGCTTATATTTTCTGTTACATAAATAATAATTTTATTGTATTTCCAATACACAGAAAAGCTATTAAAAGCTTTGATTTATCCGTAGCATATTTTTTTATGTTCATACTGTAAGCCAATTCGTCATAAAGATTAATCAAAATAGTATCTAAATAGGATTTCACGTATACCTTCACCTTAAGCTTTATCATAATATTCTCTTTACTCCGTTTTTCGTGCATTCGCTCTGTATCCCTAAACCATCTAAGCGTGACTTTCTTAAGCCGCAGATTTCTTACATATCCCCCTTAAAGATTTGAATTTTTAAGCTCTTCAAAAATATATCTATACATTCCCCACGCCGAAACGCAAATTATATGAAATTCCCTCGATTTATTATAAAAAATCGCAAAATGTGATCCGAAAATTATTATTTTCACGTCTGTTTTAGTTATTTTGCAAGTTTTATGCATGAAAAAATTCACAGTGTTTCTTTAAGTTCTGTTTTAGACAGCCCCCAAGAGATTTTTGCTCTATTTTAAACGAGTCGTGTTTTATTAAACATTTTCACAATTTTCGCTTCAATTTTACCGTTTTATTAGCGCACTCTCTCCAACATTCGTAATTACACATCTCTCCATCTTTTTTTTGAGCGGGGATACAGCGCCTTAATCATATTCATCACACCTACATCAGCCTTGCATTTTTTGCGAGTCTCCTCATTTCTCACGAGAATGATGATTATACATGATTTACCACACATCTAAGCCTCAAGGATCTCATTTCTACAGCATTCAATCTACTCTCATTCTTCTTCTGCCAGTACCATGCCTCAATCCGATACATCAGGGTAGGTACCAGCTCTCTATTGTGAACTGCTAGCTTCAAAGCTTTGAACAATTTTAATGGAGATTCCTGCACTGACCTTCGTTCAATATCCCTTTCATCTCTCGTAAGAAATATCGAGATGGTCCGATGCTTGTTAGGGAACCCGCTTGCACAGCGCGGGTGTAAACTGTGCGCCCTAAAGTTTAAGTTTCATCATCACTCTTGGCTCTACAACCCCTGGTGGGTTTTGGCCTCCTCAAGAGTCTTCCTCCACTCATCTCGGTTTTGTGCCAGCTCTCTCCAGTTGTCGCTCCATCATCTTAGCCTTCCCAGGGAGTTCAGCAGGGACTTTTTGCGCTTGTTGCTTGTTCATTCTCTCGACACGACCCAGCCACCGAAGTCTTCCCAGTTTTATAAATTTTGTGACGTTTATCTCCTTAAATAGAGTATAGAGCTCATTGTTGTAACGTCTCTGCCAAAATCCATTTTCTGCAACCAGTCCGAAGATAGGCCTCAAAATCTTCCTTTCAAAAACGTCCAGTGCTCCCTCATTCCTCGTCTCAGCTGCGTACCTGAGCACTAACTAGTCTAATAAGCACTGGTCTAAGTGTTTTGTACACTCATATCTTGGTGTTTCTGAACAGCAGTCTAGATTTTATCTGCTTTATTAAGTTTGAGTTTAGATTTACAGGATATAGGATGTAGGAATTCAATACTTCGTTTGTGTGAAAGCACTACATGATTATTACTTCAATGGCGTCGTCCAGAGATGAGATATCATTACAAAAGATAATAATGTAAATAAGTCCGGGACTCAAACGGTTTTCCCTGAAAGGTTAACCAGTTTGCGAGCAGCTGTTGGCCAAAGGCTAGAGGCATCTCCGACCGCTGCCTCTCCGCGTTACATCACTCAGGCCGTGCACTGAGCAGTTCTGAAAAACCTTCCGTGCTTAGGATGGGTATTGGATAGATACTTCAGTACCTACCTGGGGACGACTATCTCATTGCCTTACCTTACTTGAAGCTGTGTCGAGATGATCTTTGCGATCTGAAGAAAGTAGAGTGCATTTGTAACAATGGAATATGACTAACGCTGTTTCGGGATTTATAGTAGGAACATTTGTTCATGATCTATTGGAACCTCTCACTTACCAATTCACAAAGGTGGGTCCAAAACAAATACCTCAAACTACAGGCCCATCTCAATCTTACCAATCTTATCAAAAATTTTTGAACGTGTAATTTACGAAAGATTAAACAATTTCCTATTAAAAAAATCATTCTTTTATAAAAAACAGTATGGCTTTAGGAAAAAATCAAACACACTTGCGGCAATAAACGACTTAATCAGTAAACTTAGGAGTGGTATTGATGGTGGAAATTATATCTTATCTATACTAGTTGACCTTCAAAAAGCCTTTGATACGGTAAGCCATGATATACTTCTCAAGAAACTCGAGAAACTTGGTGTAGTTGGTCCTGCTCTTAACATATTCAAATCATATCTTAGCAATAGAAAGCAGTTCGTAAGCATTAACAATCAAAATAGTAAGCACCTTCCAATAAACTATGGAGTTCCGCAAGGATCCATACTAGGGCCACTACTGTTCCAAATCTATATCAATGATATTTCTCAATTAAAATTAAACGGTGAAATTTTCTTATATGCAGATGATACTGCAATATTCTACTGGGGTAAAGATCTAAACATACTTCTAGAAAATGCACAAAGTGATCTAGAAAGAATTTGCGGTTGGCTCCAATCAAATATCCTAACAATTAATATTAAAAAAACAGGATACATGATTTTAAGTTCAAACCGTAAAATAATTCCTCCACATGTACCATTAAAAATTGAAAATAACGATTTGCAAATCCTAAAACAGGAAAAATATCTTGGTCTGTGCATCGATAATCATTTAACTTTTAAACAACACATTCAAAATGTAAAAGATAAAATCACACCCTTAATTAGCGTTTTTAGCCGGTTATCATATCTATTACCAATTAGATTAAAAAAAAGTTTATACTATAGTCTTGTACACTCACACCTAAATTACCTGATTGAAATCTGGGGAAATGCGTATGAAACATACATCAATGAATTACAGGTAATTCAAAATAAGATAATCAAAAAACTATTTCACTACGAATCCAAAACATCCACAAAAAAATTATATTTGGAAACAAAACTGCTAACATTAAGAAAGCTATACGAGTACAATATATGTGTCCTTATATACAAAATAAATAATAAACTCATACATACAAACACAGAATTCATTAAAACGTCCCAAGTACACAAACATTTTACACGACAACACGATAACATACGTCTAAACACCATTCATACTAACTACGGTAAACAATCAATTAGTTACGAGGGGGGCAATTTATATAATTGCCTTCCAGATGATATCAAAAACGAAAAAAGTGTGTGCAAATTCAAAAAAAAATTGTTCATGTTTATTCACAAAAAACAAAGTAGTGATAGTGAATAATATCGTATGGTAATATAATATCATGTTAGTATTGCAATCTAATTTAATCTAAGGTTATGAAATGTAAAAACTGTGTAATGTAAAAACTATAATGTAATAATATAATGTAAAAAGTACATAATTCAATATTCTAGTTAAGTAAGTGAAAATGTTATTTTCTTTTTTACTGGAATAAAAACTTATGAAAAAAAAAAAAAAAAAAAAAAAAAAAAAACATAATTAACCTTAGCATATCACAGGGAATTTTCCCTAAACAATTAAAGCAAGGGCTCGTCATACCCATATACAAAAGTGGTCTAAAAGTGGACATTAATAATTATAGGCCCATAACAATACTTAACTCACTCTCGAAAGTAGTTGAAAAAATAATTAACAAACAACTGAAAACATTTTTGGAAAGCAAGCAGCTACTCTCCGAAAATCAATATGGTTTTCGGTCAAATAAGAGCACTGCCGATGCTATTATTGCTGTTACAGACTTTCTTGTTTCAAATTTAGATAAGGGTAAAAAATGCATTTCTATCTTCCTAGACCTCTCAAAAGCTTTTGATACTATCTCCCTTGACATCCTTATTAATAAACTAAATACCATTGGTATAAGAGGGAAAGATCTCGAATTTCTTCAAAGTTACTTAACTAATCGAACTCAAAGTGTCAAAATCGAAAACAAATTCAGCCAACCCCTCCCTATAACCTATGGAGTTCCCCAAGGAAGCGTCTTAGGCCCTACTTTGTTTCTCATATACATAAACGATCTTTGTAATCTAATGTTAGATGGAAAAATTGTAAGTTTTGCTGATGATACTGTGCTACTCATTCAATCTGACACTTGGTTAGATGCATACAAAATGGCTGAGAAATCAATTAACTCTGTTAAAAAATGGCTAGACATTAATTCTCTTGCACTAAATACTACCAAAACAAAATACATTACTTCTAGTATAAATATTGTTGGCCAACCTAATCAAGATGTTGAAATAAAAGTACATGAATGTTCTTGCATTCATGATACATTCTGTCAATGTCCTTGCCTAGATCGAACGGACCATATCAAATACCTTGGTCTAACATTTGATCAATATCTTAAGTGGAATACACATTGCCTACTTGTCACGAATAAACTAAGAAAACATATTTATTTCTTCAAAAACATTAGAAACATACTAGATTCCAAATCTATGAAAATTGTTTATTACTCTCTTTGTCAATCAATCATTGAATATGGAATAATCGCATGGGGAGGTGCAACACTATCAGCTATAGATTCATTATCGAAGGCACAAAAATTAATTATGAAAGTCATTCTTAAAGTTCCCATAATAACAAGTACTGTAGATATATTCAAAAAATTCCCTGTATTAGATATTCGACAAATTTACACAAAAACAATCTTAACTCATCTGTTTAAAAATAAAACATGTACATTTTATGAAAATACCCAAAATATTGTAAACACACGGCACAAAACCAAAGAACTCATACAAACACCTAAAACAAACACAACATTTGGTCAAAGAAATTTCAAATACATTGCGCCTAAAATATACAATAACCTACCTGACAAAACAAGACAATCGAATAATATTAACAAATACAAAATACTGATCAAACAATGGATCATCGAAAAAGGTCGTGCAATAATTAGTCACCTCACCCAAATATAATCCTCTATCTCATTATTGTTACCACTAACCAACCTGAAAATTTTTGTCAAATATTTTTGCTGTATTGAAAAGTGTACTTTATTTAATATTTATAAAATATTTGTAAACTAGTCTGTCTCGACACAGGATTTCCTAGTGAGACAGGCAAGGCCAAAAAAATATATGTAAACCTTTTTATATAGATGCACATAAAATAAAATAAAAAATAAAAATAATTGTATATGAAACTTATTAATCTACATCACAATTGAAGTTCATTTTGTGGTAGACGTTTTTTTTCATTACTTACGTTTTCATATAAATCGAGCACGAAGTTGAAATATCAGCTATTTAATGACTTCATACAATTTTTTTTAAAATGTTTAAAATTTTGCTAATTAAATAAGGCAAATTTGTATTAGCAATATTCTTATAGCTGTGCTACTATTAAAATGAATGAGAATCAAACCATGCAACCATCAAACCTGTTTTGAGATACATGTTTTAAACATGAATAGGCAAGTTAAGTTACGTTAATGTACATAAAGCAAAACATATTGAAGTTTTCAAACCTACAACCAACAAAGATAAGGCAATACTGAACTTGAATTATAGTTACTATTTTACCTTCTTACTAATAGATGTATTTTAAATTTTACACATTAACGACTATTAAAGTTTGATAAATGGTTGTTTATCGGTTCTGTAAAATAAAATAAAAAAGACATTTATTAGTAAGGCTAGTTCTTCCAATCGTAGTTAGTCTATGATTAGAAATTACATTACGTTAGTTGTGTATGGGCTCTTCAGGTCACATGGTCTCGTTTCCGAGTTCTTTATTTATTTATTAATTTATTAGCGCCCCTTTTCGGGGCTTTTACATATGAATAGTAAGAAATATACAGTATTTATTGTACATAACTGAACTGCCTTCGTAACAATATTTTATATTTGTTTAAAGATAAATTGAAGATGTCCACTGACTTGGTATAATTGTTTCCCTCCATTAGTATTCTGGGCAAAGAGGAATACATATGGTAGTTAGTTCCAGAATTACTGCACTGAAATAAATCCTGACTTCTAGTATTACGTAGTGGAATCCGGAAGCTTATCAATTCGAGCAATACCGGACTGTCAACTAAATCATTTAGAATTTTATACAGAAATACCAAGTCAGTGAAAGTTCTTCTGTCTGACAATTTGAGCATATTCATATCATTCAAAATAGTATAGTAGTTCAACGATATTATACGTCAATGAGTTCAACATAATTGCTGGAATACCCATTTTAAAATTAAGAAAACGTAAGAATTTGTTTTGTATTCTTTCAACAGCTTATACATGTATATTGTAATATGGGTTCCAGACGGGAGAATTGTATTCAAGTTGACTTCTAACATATGCAAAATAAAACAGTTTTATACACTTATATTGTTAAATTTTCTAGTTAGCCTAGTTATAAATCTCAACATTTTTAAGGCCTTATTAGAGATTTCTGTTATGTGGTTAAAAAATGAAAGATTAGATTGAAAAGTGATGCCCAAGTCTTTAATTTGTGTTAACGTCTCCAGAGTATTGTTATCAATGTTGTAATTAAAGATCACTGGATTTTTTATTCGAGAAAATCTAACTATATGATATTTTGAGATATTTAAGTAAAGTCTATTTTCATTACACCAAATTAACAATTTGTTGACATTATTTTGAAGAATGTTGCAATGGTAAATATTTTGAATTATTCTAAAAATTTTAAGGTCATCAGCAAAAAGTAAGATAAATACATCACGAAATATTTTTGTAAGATCGTTTATAAACAAGATAAATAATATTGGGCCAAGGTGTGAACCCCGTGGAACTCCACTTGTTGCATAATTTTTTTCCGACAAGGAGGATTTTATTCTAACAATTATTTGTTATCTTCCAGTAAGATAGCTTTCAAACCAGGCTAATATACTGCCACGTATACCAAGCTTTTCTAATTTCCAAATGAGAATTTTATGGGAAACTGAATCAAAGGCTTTACCAAAATCAGTATAGACGGAGTCAACTTGTTTTTTTTCTTTAAAAGCATTGGTTATAAAATTTTCATAAATAATCAAGTTGGAAAGTGTACTTCTACCTGGCATAAATCCAAACTGGTAAGGTGATATTACAGGTTTTATTTGGGCAAAAAGTTTGTCAAGTATTAGGTTTTCAAATAGTTTCGGTATGGTGGATTGAATGCATATTGGTCTGTAATTACAAACATCACTTTTATCGCCCTTTTTGAAAATTGGAGTCAAATAACTAGTTTTCCACTTATCGGGAAAAAATCCACTGCATAAAGATAAATTAAAAAGTTTGGTTAATGAAAGAGCAATTACTTTGATACATTCTTTGATAAATATTGTGGGGATATTATCCGGGCCTGCAGATTTGTTGATATCTAATGATTTAACTTTAGTTACTACATAAGAGAGACTTATGGTACACTGCGAAATATCTAGAGTTTCATCTAGAGTTGTTGATGGAACAGGAGCATTATTTGAGTCTGTTGAATAAACACTTTTAAAAAACTTTGCAAACAAGTTAACAATACCATCAGTATTATTGCTATGGCTGCCATTTAGATGCATAATGCTCGGGAATTCAGAATCATCTTCTTTAAGAGATTTCGAATATTTCCAAAAATAATTAACATTGTTTATTATGGAGTTTTGAATTTCATTTATATGGTTACGGTAGCAAGTCATAGACATTTTTTTACACAAAGTTCTTAAATATTTAAATTCACTGTAATCAGATTTTTTTAAATATAATTTATATTCTTTATGTTTAAGTTTTTTGGTGATAAGTAGATTTATAAGTTCTTTGGTGTTCCATTTTGGATAGGTGTTTGGCTTACATATTACGGTTGGAATATAGATGCTAATAGCCTTTCCCAAAATAGAATAAAATTTATTGGCAGCTGTCTTGATATCATCATACTGCACAGATGACCAATCGAAAGAGAGGAGATAATTGCAAATTTTCTCGTACTCAGTTTTGAAAAAAATTTGGTAACTGAAACACAGGTATTAACATGTACATTAGAAATAATAACTTCCAGGGAGGATGATAACCATCAATGGGCACCAGCGGTTCACTACATTCTTCAATCACTAGTGACTCTAAGTTAGAAAAACATAAGTCTAGAGTACGATTATTTACATTTGATATAGTATTTGCGTGATTCAGGCCTAGAAATAACGCCATGTCTAGAATAATGCGTTCAGACTCACTAACACTGATAAGGTAGATGTGTAGAGTCATATTAATTCTAAATCTCCTCAGACAAAACCTAGCTTTCAGTTAGAAAGGCTTCCGAATTGTAATTGTAAATTACGATACGTCAATAAACAGATACTGTTATTTAAAAAACCTAAGACTTTCGATAAGCACCCGTACTGGAGAATACTGGTCCCAGTACTTACAAATAACGAATGTGCCTCTAACGAATATCGGAGATATTAAAGTTATGTTGTTATGTAATATACGTAAGTTGTTATAGATACATAGCTAACCGATATTAATAATGAATCATAATTCTACATTCTTACCATAATTATATTTTTTGTTAGTATCATTTCCCTTACAAGCTGAGATATTGACCTTTTACCAATAATAATTAGTTCAGCTGTAAACCATTCTGTTGATATTCGTGATTGCCGCTGTATTCAAAATTGGCAACAGCATAACAGCGTAGTTCTGTTACTTGTCCGTCCTAATGCTGTTACATGGGTAACCGACGAGTTCATCGAAAATCAATTCATCGAAAGCAAATTCATCGAAAACGAGTTCATCGAAAATCAATTCATCGAAAATCAATACATCGAATGATCAATTCATCGAATCGCCAATTCATCGAAAAACATTTTTTTTTGTAGATATTAGAGCTGTCAAAATTAAATTCCCAAAAAAATCTGTTTAACTGAGTTAAATGTGTTTAGCAACTGTCAGTTTCGTAGCGACAATGTAAAATTTATGGGTTATCTCTCCGATTTCCGATTGTCTGATACTGCAAAAAAGGGATATCTAAGGAACGGTGACCAGATAACTCATAATGAAACCAACTCATAAGCAACTCAGAAAGGTCATTAAGAGTGATGATAAAAAAATATTTAAAAATTGGTTAAATAGGTTAAGTTAGGTTAGGTTAGGTTAGTTTAGGTTGACCAATGCTTTTTTAACTTCTCGGTCCGCTCGGCATTTCTCTCAAATATCAACAAAATATATTTTTTCGATGAATTGGCGATTCGATGAATTGGTTTTCGATGAATTGGTTTTCGATGAATTGTTTTTCGATGAACTCATTTTCGATGAATTTGCTTTCGATGAATTGATTTTCGATTAATTGATTTTCGATGAATTCGTTTTCGATGAACTCGTTTATGTTTTTATTCTGCATATGGAATAATACTGCGAACACTGGTTATTCCGCAAAATATTTTTTTAAGAAGTCTCTTATATTTGTATACAATTAATAGTATTTATTTAAAAAAAAATGAAACAATATAACTTTGTATAAACCACTTATATGATGTGCAAATCCGACCGGTTTCGGAACAAACGTTCCTTCGTCAGGGAAAGCTTATACTAATTTGACAGTTTAGAACAATGTTTTATTGTGGTAGGGGGTGGAGCCATTGTTAGTTAATAATGTAGATTGGGTGGGTAGGTATTAGTGTAGAGTGGGTGGGTAGGGGAACAAATCCATGATTGGGCTATATGACAATATTTTTTGTTTGTTGATAATAGATTCATTATTTTTAAGGGATTTTTTAATTTCCAAAGCTTCTAAGTTTTTCCTTTATGATTAATATGAAGAATATTTATCCCTGTGTTTTTTTCAAAACTGTGGTTATTTTCAATGATATGTATATATTATATATATATATTTACAATTTAATGTTAGATATAATATGTCGGATATTAGAAATTCAACGATCCATTTTTTATCACAAATATTCGATCACAATACACATTATAAACGATCCCATTTTAAATATAGAAAAACCTACATCTATGTTCTGAGTTTTAAATATTCGCAAAAAATCTCTGTCTGTTCCGTATAATCTGTGTTCGGAGTTTTCCATTGCGGAATAATCTGTGCGCAATGACTGTTGTTGGAATAGTCGTGGTCGGAATAATCAATGAACCCTGTTAACTCTATAATTTTAGAACTGTGTAATAAAAACTGTAACTATATCAATCTGTGTACTAAAAAAGTGCTTTGCTATCATAATGCAAAGCAACTGTAACTACCTGCCTTGATAGAACTGTCCCGACCTCATAATATATTGGGCTACTCGTTGAGATCAAGGCAATTTTAAATGGCAGATTAACTCTAAACTACGGTTAATAGTACTAATTTATATGAGTTAATCCGGCGATTAACATTAATCCTCGGCTCCTGTTAAAAGTGCCAGTGACTAATAAAATACACACTGATATAATACGTTTTTTTTTTTTTTTTTTTTTTTTTTTTTTTTTTTTATTTTTTTTTTTTTTATAGCGACTATATACAAAAATTTTACATACAAAATGAAATGTGAAATTAAGTACAAAATATTGTATTTCTTAGTCCTCCTCACTAGGGGTATGTATGGTCCCGGTAGTACTATGCAGAGGAAATAGTGAGCTATAAAATTTCTGATTTTAATTTTACAAATAACTCTTATATTTAAAGTCTGAATTTTTTTATTTATTTATTTATTTAAAAAAAAAATATATTTTTTTATTTTTTTTAATTTTTAATTTTTTAATTTTTTAATTATTTTTTAATTTATTTTTTGAATTTGTTGTTTGCACAAAAATAGAAGACTTGGGTTGCGGAGGATTGAATCAGCCCTTGTGCAAACCCGATGCCTTAGACAACTCGGCTACAAACCAGTCTATATAAGCTGATGTCACTGGCATTACCCCCAGGCTTTTTCGAAATCAGATGTACTCGTAGACAGTGATTTTTCTCTGTTTTTGAAGGTCAAGTTTGCAAAACGTCACCAATCTCGGAATAAAGCTGCAGATTTTTATTTAAAATAAACAAAGCAGTCTCCACAGACGCTCTTCTTTATATAAGTAGATTACTTATAGTTTGAGTCACAATTTTTTATATTAATTAACCTCGTTTTATATTTGTTTAGAATTGGTCTGGCCATCTTTTCGGACTGGTTTTATCTGACTGTGTAAGTAATAGTTTATAGTGCTCTCTCTCTCTGGTTTCAATCGTGGGATTGGTTTGCAGCAATTTCATCTATTCGTTTCTTCCACTCTTCCCTGTCTTGTGCGGTTCTTTGAAGTCTGCATATAATGAGCAGCGCACGTCCACCAGCAGGTCCTCCAGGTACTCTCGGCGTGGGCGTCCCCTAGCGTTTGTCCCCTCGATCATACCCTCCATTATGGCATGCAAGAGGCCTTCTTGTCTTATTACATGGCCGATCCATCTTGCGCGCCTTTCGGACAAGGTCCTGAGCAGGTGCCTTCCTCCTTCGATTCTTTGGAGAACCTCCTCATTTGTAATGTGGTCTCTCCAGGAAATTCCTAATAGTCTTCTATAGCACCACATCTCAAAAGCCTCTAGTCTCCGTTTATCTCTTTCGGATAGGCACCATGTTTCGCAGCCGTACATCAAGATACTCCATACATAGGTCTTGATGAGGAGTATTCTCAGTTTTAGGTCTATATTATTCGATTCTATTATTTTCGACCTTTTATTGAATGCAAGCCTAGCCTGGTCTATACGGCTGTCGACCTCGCTCTTAGACCGACCGTCCCATGTTATTTTGCTCCCGAGGTATACAAACTCCTTGGTGTTCTTTAGTGGAACTCCTGACATCTCTACTCTCATCTGATGTTGCGTTCGGCCTACAGTCAGCAGTTTTGTTTTGTCTTTATTTATCTTCATGTTGTAATTGTTTTGAAGAATGCTTTGCATGATTGTTAAGGCCTCTTGCAGTTCTTCTTCGCTTTCAGCAACCATAGCAATATCGTCAGCAAACCTTATCATATCCACCTTTTGCCCGTGTGTCTTTACACCTTTTCTGTGACTCATTCTCTCTCTCAAGTCATCAATCGCACTTTGTATGTAAGCGTTAAAAAGAACAGGTGACAGGGAGCATTGTCTTATACTGGCTTCTTTTGTATCATTGTCACATCTAATTATAGCGGTCTCATTCTTGTATAACGCCTGGATTATTCGTCTATCTGTATATTTGATGTCAATTCTCTTCAGAATCTCGAAGAGTCTTTTCCATTCTACTTTGTCGAAAGCCTTCTCCAGGTCTATGAATGCGATGAATGTGTTTTGGTTTCTTTTTATTCTTTTTTCTAGTAGTATTCGTAGCGACAATATTGCTTCTCTGGTTCCTACACCTTTTCTAAAGCCAAACTGGTCTCCGGAAAGGGTGTTCTCTACTTTTGGTTCGATTCTTTTTAGAATGATATTAGTCAATATTTTTGAGGCATGGGATATTAGGCTAAGAGTTCTGTGTTGTTCACATTTCGTCGTGCCCGCCTTCTTTGGTAATGCGACAATTAGGCATTTCTCGAAATCCTCTGGTATCTTTCCAGTCTTATGCATTGTCTGTATCATTTTAAACAGGGCATCTATAGTTCCTTTTCCTGCTGGCTTAATTAGTTCAGCCGAAACGTCATCGATTCCGGGTGCTTTCCCGTTTTTGAGATTTCTAGTTTTTGGATCTTCTCTTCTCTAGTGATTGGATCTCCCAAATCATCTGCGTCTACCTCATTTTCTCTTTCTATCAATGTTTCGTTGTCATTATTTCCCTTTCCATTGTACAGCATTTCGAGATATCTTTCCCATCTCTCTCCTATTTGGTCATTTTCAAAAAGTATTTTGCCGTCTTCTCCTTCTATTGCATTACCCTTTCCAACTCTCATCCCAAAGAAATCTTTCACCGCAGCGTGAGCTCTTTCTACATTTCCTCTCTTGAGGTCGTCGTTTATCTCATCGCATTTATTCTGGTAGAATGTTTCTTTGGCTATTCTTGATTCTCTATTTATTTGATTTCTCAGCACTTTGTATTTCTCTCGTGATTCAGCTGTTTTATCATTTTTGAGCTCTCTTCTATCCTTTATCATATTTAAGATCTCATCTGTTATCCATTCCTTCCGTGCTTGGGGTTTTTCCTTGCCTATAGTTTCCTCTGCCGTAGTTATAATCTTCTAATATATATTTTATAGTGCTATACCCATAGAATAAAAAATAACACGAGAAGTGTCTTGTGGGCGTGTTTCGTGATCTAAATAATTATCCAATCGAGGTTTAAATTTCCAACACAAAACTTTGTTAACGACTTTCAAATTGGATGTCCACGATGTCAGGCATTTGTTTCATTTGTGAACATTTGTTTCCATTCAAATTTATATGGAAGGCACTTCTAATACTATAACTTAGTGGCTATACCGTACTACAACCAATCATGATCTTTATAATTTTCTTACATTAGCTCTACACAGGAGGCTCTGAGGAAAATAATTTCCATCAGCCATTTTAGGGCATGCTGTATGGGGGGTCTTTTAAGGAAAGGAAGGATGGAAGGAAAAATGTATGAGGGATGGGTAGGTATCTGGGGGTCAGTGTTTCCAGGAGTGACGGACATATGAATCCATCCCTCCCACCGCGGTTCAAGGTGATGGTTCGAGAGAATCCGGCTGGAGAAGTCAAAAGGCCTCCATCAACCAGTCTCTCGATCCGGCCCGCCACCCAGTAGGTGGCAAACTCATCCGCCGCCAAGACGTAGACAAACCTCTACTCATGAACACAGGCACCCCTGCTAAGTAGCTAGTGACTTGGGATGACCTATGGCAGAGGTGTTGGTTATCAAATTAATGGTTTCCGGGGCGGCAATAGTACCCATACCAACCTCCCAAATATCCGCCTCCCATTACACTCCTGGCAGTGATTTTGCCTGCTCACCTTTTCTCGGCCTACTTCAATCCTCTTCCGCACCCTCAATCCACCTCCTCTATATGACCCTGGGTTCTGTCATCTGGCGTTCTTTTTACATGACCAGTCTTTCACAATTACTTCCGATTTTATGTCCGGGTTAAATCTTCCCCACAGGAAAAACTAAACCATTTCAAACACTTGATGAAACAAATGATGACACAAACAAATGATCATCTAGTCAATTCACGCTATGCAATTGAACTATATAAGTATAATAAATACAAAATAATAAAAGAACAACACGTCAAACTACCAGAGACCAAGCGGGAAAATAATTCACCGACTCCACATATTTTCGTATCATAGAGGGTTCGGCTCGGTGGAACTCCTAATTGGACTTATAAATCCTACTGATCCCTCATCATAAATATAAAAAAAATCTTTCGTAATTCTACACGTATTTAAAATAACTGATTTTTGCATTTTTATATATAAATACTTTGACAAATTTAATATGCCTAAATTTTGAATGAGAGAGCTAGGTATAATGACAGTAGCCGAAATAACAAATGGTAATATTTTTATAGTCTGAGAATGCCAAATTCTTTTAATCTCATTTCCTAAATCTGTATATTTTCTTATTTTTTCAGAAACAGATTTTTTAATGTTAAAACATCTTCATTTCATGCCAAACTTTCATTGATTTGAAATCGAATAGCAGTTGTTGTAGAGTTGCTACAAGTTTTTCTAATCCTCCCAACTCCAAAAGATCAAAAGGCTTGACTTATGATAAATAATACAATCAAAATTGTACAAAAAAAAAACTTTAAAATCTCTCCAATCGTACATAGTGATAGCACAATTACAATACTAAATGCCAGGAGTGGGTACAGATCATTGAATGGATGAATAATAGTGTTTAGTATTATTTAGTCTCTGTAGCCTTGGGTCGTAATGTCAAGCTGAGAACGTGTCGATTGCTAACCTTTAGCGGATGAACGGTATTTATTGAGTTTCACTGCTCACGACAAAGACGATGTCGTCGTTTAAAAGTAGTTACTTTGTACTTTCCCATGTTAAAGGTTACCTTTCTGCAGAAGAGGTGACTAGCAAAGAGCAGCCGGGTTTATTCACTTCCTGTATTTAAATTGTTAACAACTCGCAAAACATGTGCTGAATTCCAAACTACTTTAGAAAAAACATCGAACGTTCGAATTTGGCCAGCAAAATTAACGACGTTAAAGAAATTGATTATCTTCCTGTCAAGAATTTAGTTTTACCTGTCTGTCAATTGTGATGGCTGCAAATTGAACCTAATCTTAAGTTGAACACGAAAATGAAAGAAGGCAAAGAATGAAAGAAGAAATAAAATAAGTCAAAGAATGGAAAGAAAGATAAAAGAAGAGAGAAGAAGACAAAACGTATCGAAAAGTAAAGTTCGAGAAGCAAAGAACGAGGCAGTCAAACTTAAAAGAATAATTCACCTATTGCGTTATAATAAATAATGATTTAACAGGGGTGCCCGGGTTCACGGGGTGAGGATGTCTAGGTCTTGGAGACACTGAAACCCAGATTCCTACCCACCCCTTAAGCCCCTTTACTTCCCAGAACTCTCCTCTCCTTCCTTTCCTTAAAAAACACTCCACACAGCAACCTTTAAAGATGACGTAGGCCCTGAGAGAAATTATTTTCATCAGGGCCTCCTTTGTGGAGCTCCTGTGAAAAAAAAAATATATACGTTGGGTTAGGTTATGGACTATTTGTATTTTTTCATAACTTTTTAAAAGGGTGCTGAAATTGCATGATTCTGAGTTGGCATGGAACCCTTCTTTCATATTTTGATCCCCTGTCTATCCTAAATTCCTATATTAACTCTAGGTTGCCACGTTTCAAAATTCGTCCAATACTTAGAGCACTTCCCCAAAAAACAGTTGTTGAACCTGTTGCACCAGGACATTATTACTCCTGACCAAGGTGGTATATTATTTGTATTCAACCGCTTTTTGTTGTTAATAAATAAATTAAAAATATTTGAAGAAAAACTCAACAAACTTGACACTAGTTAGATTTATAGGTCAATAAAAGCAAATGTGTGATTATGACGAATTCCGTTTTTGAGGTGATAAACTGTCATATTAGGTCTAAATGAAGTGGTATCTTGATTCGTTGATTCATATCTCAGTGAATTACAGCCTAAACATGACATTAAATACGTCACACAGTAGCAGAAGCATTAAATGACGACTTGCTGTGAAAGGACACTGAGGCACTAACCTAATTTGAATATTTAAGTAGTTTAATTTTGAAAGGTCTGATGTGGGTCCCTCGTCTAATTCGTACCATTTCTAGGAACGTGGTTGAGTTATTCTTTGTAAACGAACGTGACGCTATTCTATTCTATCTCTTCAGAGGTAAACAAAGATGATGGAGTGCTACACATTTCTGTCTTGGTTCACAGTCCTTGTTGTATACTTGTTTGCGTATAGCATGTATTTCCAATATGGGGGGGCGGGTGTGGGTACTGCCACCCCACGAACCATTTTTTGGATAACCAACACCTCTGCCACAGGTCACCCCAAGTGGTTCGCTACGTTTGGTGACTTAGAAGGGGTGCCTGGCAGTGGCGGTCCGTGAGTTTTCAGTGAGCTAGAGTGCTAAGATTGAAAAATACAAAGTTATTGATGATGTTGAAGGTGAAAATGAATTTTTTTTTTCAAAATTTCTACTTTTTTTATGAAGATTTTCAGGATTCTTTCAGTTTGTTTGAAAATCGTCAAACTTCTTCGAATTCGAATATATTTGGACCTATTTACCAAGATAACTTTACAGTTTTTTGTGCATTATATTAACAAATCAATTAATTAAGCACATCGAGTACAAACCAACTAATTACCTTTTAATTTTTATTTTAAAATTTATGAGTTAAACTTCAAATTGTAATATTTAATTAAATAAAGACAATATTAGTTAAACTCAATCGAAAATGTGGAGACAGAAAAATCAGAAAAAGATATTGTCACCTCTGGGACTCGAACCCAGGACCTTCTACTTACATGGCAAATGCTCTACCAGCTGAGCTAAGGTGTGTAAAGATATTGGCATCTCTGGGACTCGAACCCAGGACTTTCTGCTTACATGGCAAATGCTCTACCAGCTGAGCTAAGGTGTGTAAAGATATTGGCATCTCTGGGACTCGAACCCAGGACCTTCTGCTTACATGGCAAATGCTCTACCAACTGAGCTAAGGTGTCTATATCCAATTCAATATCCAAGCATTTGCCATGTAAGCAGAAGGTCCTGGGTTCGAGTCCCAGAGGT
This sequence comes from Limnephilus rhombicus, assembly GCA_929108145.2. Taxonomy (NCBI): domain Eukaryota; kingdom Metazoa; phylum Arthropoda; class Insecta; order Trichoptera; family Limnephilidae; genus Limnephilus; species Limnephilus rhombicus. The sequence goes on from OV815291.1 coordinate 18,395,904, forward strand.
GTCAATATCTTTTTCTGATTTTTCTGTCTCCAAATTTTCGATGGATTTTCGCTAATATTGTCTTCATTTAATTAATTACACTTTGTTATTGTGTGCGCTCGGTTATTTCCTCCCTATTTGAATTCCTCCTACTACCGTAATTTTAACCGGAAAATGTTGGTTATGCATTGATGGAGAACTTAGCTAGCTAGAGTACTTAATCAGCGACGCCTGGATTGGAACCCGAAGCTTTTAGAAAAAAAAAACTTTTGCTATCAGGTTACTTAATTCAATGATATCATAAATTTTTTCCATTTTTCCCTTATGAAATTTAGCCATTTCATTTCAGACAGGTGGTTTCACGTAAGTAATAACGAACAACTTATTATATTATATTGTTATAATAATAGTAGCTGGGTATATATTTACCACTGGGTATATATTTGCATTCTCGTCTCGTACCATAAACATGCGGTTTTTTCCTTGCATTTTTGTGACGCCACAATACATTTTTATGAATCATATTCTAAGAAGACATCGTTTCCCGTGTTGTTTTCTTTTGCGTGTGGTATTTTGTTGAGGTCATTATAAGTGGTAAACAGTAGTTAAAAAATGTAATACTGACCTGATTAATTTGCAGTGTAAATAAACCTCGTAATATGCTCTAAAAAGTTGGAAATAGGAGCTAAAATTCTTGAAATATCAATATTTTCTAATCAGTGGAACATTTGCATGTGCTGTGGAAAGTGGAAATTTGGCATATGCTGCATAAAGTGGAAACTTTAATGCTTCTGTAAAGGGAAATAATTCAAAATCATCCAAAATCATGTATTTTTGGTTGGAAAGTTTGATCGCTAATAGTATATTTCACAATTGCTTTAATCATTTTTTTTACATTAACCCCTACACAGGAGGCCTTGACGAAAATAATTTCCCTCAGTGCCTATGTCATCTTTGGGGTTGCTGTATTAGGGTATTTATCAGGAAAGGAAGGAGAGGAAGTTCTGGGAAGAAAAAAAGTATGAAGGCTGGATAGGAATCTAGGGATCAGTGTGTTCAGGAGTGACGGATGTACGAATCTATTCCTTCCGCTGCGGTGCAAGACCAGCTACAGAGGTCATAAGGTTTCCGCAAACTCTCGTCTATTTTAGTTTTCTGAGATTTCACTACTACCGCGTGTGAATTGCACTATTTTGTTTGTGTCTTATAAGAATACTAGCAGACCCTGCCACACATTGCTGTGGCTATCGAAACCTTTATAACCAACGCCATAAAATGTTAAATCAAATCCAAACCGCGCTGCCCGCTGCCGCTTGGCCAGATATATTATGTATTTCAACCAATTTACACAAAACCTTGACAAATTATATGCATAAAAACCAGAGATGAAATGGATAGTTGTTTGGCCGGATACCGGATATCCGGCACGCTGCGAGGCCGGATGGCCGGATATCCGGCGGCCGGATATTACGAAAAACAAGCGAAATCGCTTGTTGCCTGCGAACGCTGAAAATTTGGTCTTTATTCACCATAATTTACCACTTGTTAATTTTGAGTATTAATTCAAAATATTCTCTTTGATAAGAAGAAGAAAAAGAGGTATATTATGGTGCTCAAATATCAGTATTTAACCATTTCAATAATCTCGGTGTTTTTTTACAATGTTTTAGTTCACTATAATGGTGATTGCGATTAGTTAATCATGTTAATTTAAGTTCGCTACTCTGCGAGGTTTTTGTAAGTAATTACAAAAAAAAAAAATTGTTTAGATATTTATGTATTTATCATTAGAGTGAATATCTCAAAAGAAAATTTTAGTTTTTTGGAAGGCCTTACGGTTTTTTTGTAACTTTTTCAACTTTAAATAAAAGCCGTCGTAATTATATGCCATTTTATTGATATTTATTTCACAGAGATTAATGTATTGCATTTTATTATAGGAAATTGTCGTAGTTTTTGAATATCCGGTGTCCGGCCGGATATTGAGTTACTATCCGGTATCCGGCCGGATAGTAAATTTATCCGATTATATAGATATCCGTTTCATCTCTAATAAAAACCTTCCTCGTGAATCACTCTATGTATTGGTGAAAACCGCATGTAAATCCGTCGCGTAGTTTAAAAGATCTAAGCGCACATACAATGTAAGTGACTTCATTTTATACTTAAGAAGAAGAATATACGCATTAGAAGCAATAAGTTTTTCGATATTTTCTTGCGATAGTACCTACGTGTATGCATTTGCATGCTTATAATTAATTTGCATGCCGAAAACGTGCATCCAAGAATATTTTTAGATACGTATTTGTACAGTAGGTATACGGATTTACTCTTCGTAAATAAAATCTCCTGGTAAACAGGCCGGTTCTTTAGAAATTACTCGATGAAAAAGTAATATTTCTACTGCGCAATAAAATTCCGCGTGCGATCTTTTGCTTTTAATTTATTTTGATACGATGATTATGAATTTATTGTAATCAAGATTAATTTGTACTCACGGACATATGAATATACATGGACCTGCCCTAAGTGATAAAAACGTATTATTTCCCCCTCCACATGGCGCCGGCTGAAGCTCCTCCTTGGAACCGGCTCGCTCCATGGGGAGGGGATAGAGCCTCGCTTGAATCTAAAATGTGTGACGTCATCATTCTTGCCGTGAACAGCTAGAAGGTAACATCCATACATTTAACGAAATACAACGCCAAAACGGTAGCGTATTCTATACAATATATCTACATATCAATGTGCACATAGCGAATGTGGGCGGTTCTCCAGTGTGCTCGTCGCTGGTTACAGGGGTAAGTAAATTATGAAACATTTGTAATAGTGTTTTAACTAAACACGGCAACAAAATATTGCTATGTGTATTGGGGCGAGTCTTTTTGGGGCGAGCATTTGGCCTTAGCAAATATGTTATTATCGTGGCAAGCAATTCGCGCTCCCATGTAAAAAGGTCTATTCATTCAAAGCAGATTTTGCTTTTAAGAACTAAATGGTGATATTGTAATGCGAGATGCCTATTTACTGTCAGATTGATTGTATAACGAATCACAGTCATCTTTCCCCTCTTCGCCCTCCATGGTTTGGTTTGACCCCTCACCTGTAACTGCTTGTCTAGTCATTTGGATGTCTATGTTTGTACTCTATTTTAATTTTAATTTCTTTTATATATTCAAACATTATGTTCGGGTTAAATCTTCCCCACAGGAAAAAACTAAATATTTTCACACACTTTTCCACAAATGATCATCTAGTATTTAGTCAATTCACGCTATGCAATTGCACTATGTAAGTATAATAAATTCAAAACAATACACGAACAACATGTCAACCTACCAGAGACCAAATGGGAAAATAATTCACCTACTCCAGATTTTTTCATATCAGAGGGTTCGGCTCGGTGGAACTCCTAATTGGACTTATAAATCCTACTGATCCCTCAATATAAATATTTAAAAAATATTTTGTAATCCTACATGTATTTAAAATGACTGATTTTTGCATTTTAATATATATAAATTCTTTGACAATCCTAATATGCCTAAATTTTGAATGAGAGATCTAAGGGAACGTACCCATACTACGTGACACGTTTAAGGGGGGGGGGTCTTCAAAATGTCACGCTTGGTACAAATGAGCGGCTGCGGGCTTAGGTTTTTGGTCACCGGGGGGGGGTTAAAAATTGCAAAAAGTTGGTCACGTAGTATGGGTACGTTCCCTAAGTATAATTGACAGTAGCCGAAATAACGAATATTATTTTTATTTAATAATAAATTCTGCCTTGTAATTATTATTACGTTTATTAATAATTATTTTTTATTATTGTTTCGCCCTCAGAAGGCATTATCAAACTGTGGTTATATCACTAACAGATGATACATTTATATCATTTCTAGACAGGTACTTATTTAAAAAATTATTGCTTTTAGGTTTTTTTACTTTACACCGTTATTAATTAAAAATCCGAGTAAAAAGGGAAATTATATGGTTATTGCCCTTTTAAAGTTTCCCCAATTAATGCATTGTTTAAATTCGACTGAAGGTCGTTAGTTTAGTCGTTATTTGAGTTATAAATGACTAGCTGAAGTCCCCGGTGATGCCCGTGCTTTACATAGAGTTTTCGAAATCAAATGTAGGCAGTGACCTCCCTTTGCCAGCCCGCTCGTCCACCACATACAGACATTCTCTTCATATATTTTATATTTCAACCAATTTACACAAAATCTTGACAAATAATATACCTAAACCTTCCTCATGAATCACTATCTGTTAGTATAAACCGCATGAAAAGAGGGCTAAACAGCTGTCACGCGTAATAATAATTATGTACTTAGTATAACTTGTTTTTAATATACTGTTTTTAGGATGACTAGGTCTTTTTTCATAAAAATATTAATTACTTATGGCAATTTTTTTAACACGTGTCAGATCCTAGTTGACACCGTCTCATTTTACACCAGACGTGGGAAATGGGTCGAAATTATCGTTTGTTCGTGCCTATACTTTCTTTGATCTGTGGTCGATGTCGATTTTATACCAACTGTATTATGTTAGATATTGAATCGAGTCAAACACTTGCTAAATACAAGTAGCAAAATAAACCACAGCTAAAGTAAACTATGTAGATAATAATAATAATTATTATTGTTATTCTAAGCATTAAGTATTTACTCAACTTGCTTTTTTTACGTCACTGTCATAACATGGCACACATAGATACCGATTCTCGACAATAGCAAACAGCAAACATTAGTGAAAGGGCCGAGTGAAAAATATGACCTTATTTAAATATAATATATTTAAATAAGGTCAAATTTTTCACTAGATTACATATTATGTAATCTATTCTCAATTTTTTTTTGTTATTTATTTTTGGGGTGATATGCCGTGTTGCGCTACCTCCTCCTTTAGCCAACGTTTTTCGGACAGCGTTACAGTGTCCATCATTAGGGCGTATAAGTGATCAGGACAGATGTGGACACGTCATCACTGTAACGCTGTCCGATACGTTGGCTAAAGGAGGTAGCGCAACGCGGAATAACACCCCAAAAATAAATAACAATACTTTTTGCCGTGAAAATCTAAAATCGTATCTATTCTCAATGTGTGTATTAAGTTTTATTTGTAAAATCCTATCCTATCCTTCCAATATTTTAAAGGAGAAAGTTTGTATGGATGTATGGATGTAATGTAAAGTCTCGACACAGGTATACCCTAGTGAGACAGGCATACAAATAAAACCATTGTAAACATATTTTATTATAGATAAATAAATAAAAAAAAAAAAATGTATGTTTGTTACTCTTTCACGCAAAAACTACTGAATGGATTTTAATTAAACTTTCCAATAATATAGCTCATACATCAGAATAACATATAGTAGGGTTGCCATCTCCCAACTATGAACTCCAGGATTTGAAGGTAGAACTACCAGGACATTTCGGTTTAAAACCAGGACTATATATTGAAGTTTAAGAGCAGTACCTAATTGTTATAGTTATATTGCACTGAAAATAAAATAAAGGGCCAATAAAACAATTTATAGAAATCACATTTTTTATTAAAGTGTTCAACTAACATTTAGGAATGATGTTAGTAATCATAAATTAATCAAGTCTAAGTAAGTAATGTAATACGATAAATTCTTTGGTCTTTTTTTATTATTTATTTATTTAGTATTTTATTCTTTACTTTTATTGTATTTTTCAACTCCACAAATGTCCCTCAACATTTGTGGTTGACAAAACGATTGGAGAAAGTAGTAGCGCACAAATTTTAAAACATAGGTCCTTGACAGGACTCTTTAAAAACTGCTTAAAAACTATCCAGGACATCCCAGGACACCCCAAAAAGCAGGACAAGTCTTGGGAAAACAGGACGGTTGGCAACCCTAATATATCGGCTAGGTATAGCTCAGAGCGCTGGAATTATGGGAGCGAAGCCGGGGGCAAAGCTAGTAATTAATAAAATCGATTTTGAAAAATGATTAAAACTAACAAATCTAAACGCTCCTGGTCGGCATTGATATGATGTCACAGATAATCGCCCTTTCGACCGGTCAGTGGTTGAGTGGGCATAGCGCTTGGGTCCCACCTGGGCGTGGCGTGTTCGATTCCTCGGCTGGCTAAGTCCTCCATCACAACACAAGCAACATTTTCGGCTTTCTGTGGTGGTAGTGGGAGATTTTCAAACATTGTTGGGTTATTCGTAGCCCGGGAATGTTTGTCTTTCTTTAAAAAAAAAAATATATATATCGCTGCTTGGGAGATTGGCGACTATGTGACGTCATCAGATTCAAAATTCCTTGCGCCACTTTACAACAAATATTTTACATTTTTTTTGCATTAGCTCCACACAAAATAATTCCCCTCAGGGCCTATATCATCTTAGGGGATGCTGTGTGGAGGGTACTTTTAGGAAAGGGAGGAGAGGAAGTTCTGGGAATGAAAAGGGTATGAGGGGTGGGTAGGAATTTGCGGGTCAGTGTATCCAGGAGTGACGGACGTATGAATCCATCCCTACCATTGCGGTGCAAGGCGATTTTTCGAGAGAGTACGACTGGAGAAGTCAAAGGTACTCTCTCAACCATTCTCTCCCGATCCGGCCTGCCATGCAGCTGGTGGGCAGAGGCAATCCCCCCCCCCCGTGAACTCGGGCACCACTGTTAATGTTATATTATCGTGAAAACAAGCTTATGGGTCCGAGTAGTTAAGTCACCAAACGTAGCGGAAAGGTGAATTAAAAAATAAATGAAAAAAACGGCATTTAAAATAAAATTACTGTGTTCATTGGCAAACGGCCATAAATAAATCTCTCACAATGCCAGTGATATCTCAGTCTGTCGGTCTGTGAGTAAACAGTGTCCAGTATAGGCATAGTGAAAACTTCCTAGTCAGGAATAGCAATTAATTGAAGGAGTGAATGCAAAAACGTCGCGTACGTGACTTAAAAACTAATCGCTATTTTAATGCGATAGTTCTTGTTGTTCTCGCGTGGTTGTGCATAAACATTGTTGGCTTGGGTGTGTAATTATTTAAACAGTTGAAAAAAAGCACAATGATAAAAATACATTTTATAATAATTTTAAATAATCGGTGAAGGCGGTTGCCTAGCATTTTAGGTCGTTATGTTCACTTAAATGATATAAAAATATAGATCACTATAAAAATACCAACAAAACTTGCGGGCCCTTAACGCCAATGGTGGGCGTTAAGGGCCCGCAACCCGGATTTGTACCGATTTATTACATATTTCCCTTAAACACGGTAAGTTTTAAAGCTCTTAAAAAAATATATGTTATTCTTGAAGATAATATCTAGACTTTGCCCGCGCTGAAACGCAAATTATATAAAATTCCCTCGAAGAAAAAAAATCGCTAAGTATGCTCCGAAAATTATTATTAACACGTTTGTTTCAGTTATTTTACAAGTTATATGTATGAACAAATTCACAGTGTTTCTTTAAATGCTGTTTAAGACAATGCCGGCGAGATTTTTGCTCTATTTTAAACGAGTCGTGTTTTATTAAACATTTTCGCAATCTTGGCATCGATTTCGTCGCTGTAAATGTTAGCGTAAATCTCCTTAACATTCGTAATTTCGTATCTCTCCATCTTCTTCTTTTCGGGCCCGGTTGCAGAGCCTTAAAACAAAAAAAACAAAAAAAGTTTTTTGTAGGACCACAAAAAGCAACGCAACCATTTGACCACAAAAATATGAATTCATAGTATATACTAGTATATGTATAGCAGCGAATGTTGATGTTAACAAAGTACCTACTCACGCATATGCGTAGATTGCGCACAGCATATTTTCGAACATCAAAAAGAAATTTAATTTTAAAAAGTCAGTTTATGTCAATTGAGAAAACGATTTCTCAAGTTTGAATTGGGGAGCAGTGCAGTTTTAGTTTATAACTAGCTTAAGTCCCCGGCGATGCCCGGGCTTTACACAGAGTTTTCGAAATCAAATGTAGACAGTGACCTTCCTTTTCAAACAAATCAAATCCACACTCCCCCGCTTGCCAGCCCGCTCTTACATAACATACAGACATTCTCCTTTAATATTAGATATTTAAACCAATTTATTCAAAACCTTGACAAATTATATATCTAAACCTTTCTAATGAATCACTCTATCTATTTAGTAGTTTTTGAGTTTATCGCAAGCAGACGGACAGACAAACTCGGCAGAGGAGTTTAATTTATTATATACTAGCAGCCCCGGCCACACGTTGCTTTGGCTTATCCACCAATAACCAATAACCTGTATAACCAATAACCTGTATAACCAATGCCATCTGTTGTTGATCATGAAAATCCGTTGCGTAGTTTAAAATATCTAAGCGCACATACGGCGGGAGCGACTCCATTTTATACTATGTAAAGATAAAGATAGAGATAGGTGGGAAAAAATCGTTATTATTGTTTAGTTAGTTAATTCTTGTTCCCTTTTTGCTAATAACAATAGGTGAGCTTAAGCAAGACAAATGTGTTTCTAACGGCCGCTGTTCCCAACTTTTCGATAGATCAATCTTAGTCTCCGATCAGCTAAAGATTTGTTTAGTAACGCTCGATTCGCCTGTTGGTCATGGAGTTGCGATGGGAAGAGCTTATTTGTGCATTTGAGGAGTGTTTAACTAAAATTTCGGCTCAACGGTTGATCGGCAGGATTGGGCTTTACCTTAGCATATACATAAAGCCGATATCCACAGCCTTGTTTGTAATTCATTTAGCTGTGTTGTATTTCTTTATTATTTAGTTTAGAGTTTAGATTGTTGAAGGCGGCCGTTAGATCGTATACAATTTTTTCCACACTGTCAGAAAGTCATCAAAAAAACTTCCAGCGTTGTTCTTGCTGATAGCCCTTCAATTATAAAAAGTCCACGCGCAGAGAACCCGTATAAGCGAGTTTTAATATATGGCTTGAACTGAAGAACCGGTCTTGGGGAATGGACGTGGAACCGAGACCTGACTGGTTCAAGTACAAGAGCAATAGCCATCCAACAGCCAGCAATAGCCAATCAATAGCCACTCAATAGCCAGCCAAGAGGCAGTCAATTGCTACCGGCCCATCAAACTTATGAGGAAAACATGTTCGTACGTGGACATGTTCCTTATTTCCGCGGTGATATTATGTTAGGAATGTGAGTCGATTATGTACGCTTTAGGACACTCATCTGTGTACTCGTATATTGCAGTTTCTTGTTTGCTGTGTACCACCTCTGGAGCGACCACGCGAAATAACTAAATTTGCCTCGATTGCTCGCGATTTACCAGAAGATCATTTTTAAAATTATCCGCCAACATTAAAAAATCATACCTTCGAATTTTAGCACGGAAACATAAAAACTTATTATAGTGCTATATAGCCGATAAATTAACCTGTATTTTACCGCTTATCTCATATTTGTAGGATTTAAAAAAAAAAAGATAAAATTTATAACCGCGCGAATCCTGCATGATTGTTACTTTGAAACTCCGTGAGAGGTACTTATTCGAGTCAACATAGAATATTTTCGATTTCTGTATGTTGTCTGTAGTATGCTTGATAATGAAAGGTGCATAAATATCTATGGAAAAAGGACTTAATTTTAACCGTAAACAGCTGATCAAAAATTCGACGTAAAAAAAAATATTTAAAAAGATTATTTTTGACATCGTTCTAAAATATTCTACGAAGTTCGGATTTTCAACATCAATGGTCATAATACTCATAATAAAGCATTTCAATAGCTTCGTTTTAAAACAATTGGCTGGCCGTGGAAATTTTTCCAATAATTACAATAAATATTTTACGAATGGTAGGAAAATGTAGTCCAATTTTGAATCGCAGAAAAATAAAAGTGGTCCATTTTTCGACCATAATCGCTCCAGTGGATGACTGATGATATTCGATGATAATATGTCTTTTTTTTACACTCTCTCGTCCTCTGGATTCATAATCGAGGATACTAACCACTCCATCATAGATGCTGTCTTTATCTAGATTTACTGTAGTATTCATAGTTTATAGGTTAATGGTAAATTTGGAAGAAAGGATTGATCTTATCGTATTTAATTTTTGCTTGCAATAATCTTATAAAATTTTTGTGGTTTATCATGCAGTGATACGCCTCCTTCAAATTTTGCCAGCGTTTCGGACAGTGTAACAGTATCCATAAGGGCAGATGAACACTGCAACGCTTTCTGAAACTTTGACTAAAACGTTGCGATAGCGAATGAAGCTGTATGTAGGTAAGTGTAGTATATATTGTGTAAATGCCCAACCAGAAACAGTTTCTCATAAAAATCTCATTTGGAAATTAGAACAGCATGGTATACGTGGCAAAATATTAGCCTGATTTGAAAGCTATCTTACTGGAAGACAACAAATTGTTAGAATAAAATCCTCCCTGTCGGAAAAAAATGCAATAAATGGAGTTCCACAGGGTTCACACCTTGGCCCAATCTTATTTATCTTGTTTATAAATGATCTTTAAAAATATTATTATAGAGTATCGTTCATCAAGTCTGAAACTTTGGCTAAAGAAGGACGAAACTTAACATGGCGTAATAACCCAAAAAATAATCACGATAACACTTTTGGCCGCGAAAATCTCAATTCATATTATCATGCATCAACCTGATCAATGTGTTTTTTTTGTATTTGCAATGGTAATATAACATACCTATTGATCATATCATCGACTTAGGAGTGTCATGATACTATCGGGTACCACGTTACTTGACCTAGCCATTGGCTCGATGCCTTTCACGGACGTCCTCGACTTCCTTTCCCTTGCACATCCGCATCGTGTTAAATATGTTACGACTTGTTGCAAACTGCACAGTTAGAAGATGCAAGCGGTGATAACTTTATATTAGAACTAAATTGTCTCCAGTGAAAGGTAAATACTATAACCATAATTGCTGGGCGTAGGTCTGGTCGAGCTTCAAGGCAAATTTTGATACTATACTCATGTCACTATAACTGAATACGCCAAAAAGTCATTGGAAATGTGCTTGGAGAATGGACAATCGATGTAAAATAATTATCGTCATTCAGAGACGCCCACGAGGGCTCAAGTACACATATTAATGGTCTTTAGTTGTTTTTTTTTTTTCAGTCTTGGCCTGTACGCCAAAATCGACTACGCTTACTTGTATTTCAGGCGACTTTAAGGCCTGTTTTGGAAAAACAACTGGCGGAACTATTTTTAAATACGAAAAAATCATATTTTTCGAGAGTTTGAATGTGAACTCTCCCATACATTTTAGACGATTTTAAGCGCTTTTTGGTGAATCTAGCATGATGGTTTGGCTATTTCCAACTAGCAGCGGTGAGAATTTGAACTGCACATAATAACGGTAGAAAAATTCAAATGTCGAGGGAAACGCCTTGATTCAGGCCGCTCTATAACTCGCTGCATCGAAGAAATAAATAGATAGGCGGAAGGCAGAAGCACTAGGCTATGTCTTGCAAAGAGCTGACAGAATGGACAGTTAGGAGCAGTTGGAACTATTGTGCGGTATTCACATTTAAAACAAATGCACGTGAATCTGTGAAAGTTAATAATATAAAACACGCCGTAGAGTCATACCATGCCAGCATTCAGGAACGAATGATTGTAATAGGTTTTTTTACCAGATTTGAAAGCCATTTTAAGCAACGCCAACCTCTCTATTGGATTAGATGACGGGGACTCATAAAAAATATTTATAAATGCACTCGGTGATTGCATGTTTAAAATACCTTTTGTTCTACGTTAGACAGGGATAAGTTTGCCTGTAAAGGAAGCGACACGCGTCCCTCTCCATACTGGTGACAAAGCACAGGATGCGACCGACGTCCCTCAGACAGGATGTCACTTCCAACGTGACCGGCGCACAATCAACATGAGGCGGCTGCTAAATTTGGTGAATGATGATCGTCTACGACTGCTTTGGAAATAGAAAAACGTCTCAATAACATTGAATGACCTTAAAAATTTATTTTTGCTTTAGAACTCAAATCACGCAGGTTTATTTATTTTTATGTTTTTTCGAATTGTCTATTCAAATGTCATGGCACAAAAAATATCTTAAGTGTGTTGCAAAGATAATTCTATAATACCCTAGTATTTATTTATAAGTTAAACAATAAAATGTTACCAGATTATATTATGTTGAATAATGTTAGTACTAACAGAAGGCAAATCCTCTTCTATTATTCACAAAATTACAAACAAAAACAAGAGTATGGGAAAGTGACGTAAGTAAAAAAGTTTATAAATGTCTGGAAATCAGCGACGAAAAGTGACTCCTGGAAGACCAAGGGGGAGAAGAATTCTCTAGTACAGTTCATTGTAGCTATATCATCATCTTACTGAAAGACAACAAATTGTTAGAATAATATCCTCCCCGTCGGAAAAAAATTATGCAACAAGTGGAGTTCCACAGGGTTCACACCTTGGCCCAATATTATTTATCTTGTTTATAAATGATTTTACAAAAAAAATTCATGATGTATTTATCTTACTTTTTGCTGACAACCTCAAATTTTTTAGAATTGTTCAAAATATTTACCATTGCAACATTCTTCAAGATAATATCAAGAAATTGTCAATTTGGTGTAATGAAAATCGACTTTTCTTAAATATCTCAAAATTTCAAATAGTTTGATTTTCTCGAATAAAAAATCCAGTATCTTTAATTACAACATTGATAACAATGCTCTCGAGATATTATCACAAATTAAAAATGTGGGCATCACTTTTCAATCAAATCTTTCATTTGTTAACCACTTAACAGAAATCTCTAATCTGGGCTTAAAAATGTTGGGATTTATAACTAGGCTAACTAGAAATTTTAACAATATAAAATGTATTATATTTTATATTTTGTTATATTTTGCATATATGTTAGAAGTCAAAAAAATATACAATAGTGTTACGGGGGCAGTTCAGTTATGTACAATAAATACTGTATATTTCATACTATTCATACGTAAAAGCCCCGAAAAAGGGCGTTTATAAATAAATAAATTGTTATCCTACGAGAAACTGCAACGATTTTAGGCTTCTAAAAACAAATTTATCGGGAACCCAAAACTATATTTATTTTAGGTTTAAAAATGTTCAATGAACTCCCTACAAATGTTAAAGAAGGTAAATGTCTTGCATTTTTTCGGGGGTTATGTTTCAACTTTGTAAAGTCCAACCTACTCGCGTAAAAAAACATAAATTATAGAATAAAGGAAGGTTGCCATTTACCTTACATATAACTTTCACCATGGCGATACTGAGAGTAACTACCACTCTGGATGCTTGAAGATGCTTCAAAGGGTTTACAATCAGACGCCATAATTTTATGTATTTTATATCAAAACAGACCAGAACAGACATAACAAACCACGACCATATTAATTAATAACATCCGTAGAAGTAAAGACGTGCCTCTACCTCGAAGCAATGTCTGAAGCTCAGCAGTCGGTAGTGCTTAGGCGTTAGATTTATATCTTCCGGTCTTTCATCTCCTCCTATTTATGCGCGCCTGGTAGCTGCATTGCATTACTGACGGAATAATTCATAATTTATTACATAATGAGATCCCTGACGCGTATGTGTGCTAAGAATAAGTATGACTTATTAATGGAGAGATTCGATTGCAAGGCCAATGTCAAACCAATTGAAAACGATTAAGAAAGGGATGTTGAACATTAGAGTGGGTGGGTAGATTATTCAGAGTGGAAGATATTCTAAGTATCGCCCTGGTGAAAGATCACCATTGAGAATCGAAATTTTGTGACCAGATCTAAATAGCGAGTTAACTCCGAGCCTTCCTGTGACCATCTCCCTCCCCCCTTCCCCGTGCCCTTTAGCCCCACAACTTATAAATTATTTATTATTATTGATTTTATTTATTTATTTATTTATTAACGCCCTTTTTAGCGGTTTTTTCATATGAACTGCTTGTGACATTTTGCATACGTTTAGTGACAAATTGAAGATGTCCACGAATTGGTAGCTATAATTATTTTCCTTCAATAGTGTTCTGATTATAACGTCATTGTGATGTGAAAATGCCACTGGCTGGTAAGACAGCTGTCACTGACGTTGACGATGTGACGTCAACAGCGCCATTTTCACGAACAAAAACTAACATGTTTTTATACAAATTTCATATTGCCACAGCTCACCAGTATATATAGAAACCATCGCGGACATGCACACGTAAAATCCCCAAAGTTTCATCGCAATCGGGTGAATAGTTAACAACGCATAATTTCATGACACCAGAGCTCACCGTTGTATATAGAAACCATCGCGGGCATGCGCACATCAAATCCCAAAAGTTTCATCGCAATCGGATGAATGGTTAGCAACGCATAATTTCATGATGCCAGAACTCACTATTATATATAGAAACCATCGCGGGCATGTGCACATCAAATCCCCTAAGTTTCATTGCAATCGGATGAATGGTGAGCAACGCATAAGACATCTCATGTACCCACTCATGTAAATATATCCAAGCAAACATATTTTGATTTTCTCTGTATATATATAGATAGAAAAATACCTAAAATAAAAATGTCTTCGCTATCGTATTTTTTTCGTGAATAAAAAACCTGTGAAGATATCCTATTATGGACAAATAAAAAAAGCGTTTACTAATCTCGGCGCCGAAATTTTTGCTCCCTTGTGAATAGAGCTTCAAGTACTGTTCGAAGTAACAATATATGGCATATCTTTGAATGCTTCGAGAGGTATGGCTATTATGAAGATAATATTGAAAGAGTTTAAAACATGCAAGTCATAGATATTCATCTATTCCTTATGTATTACCCATCTGTGCACTATAAAAGCCAAAGATGAATGAACCACTGAGAACGCGTTTCGTTATATTTCAATGATGCGAATTGGCGTTTAATATCACAATTGTGTACAAAATTGTGGACAGAAAAGTTTAACGGTAATAATAACACCTAAAAGTAAACAAAACATAGATCAGCTAAGACTAAGGGATAATTGTTATAAATGAAAAACAAATAATTTAGTTTAGTTTACACCATTATATAATTAACAATATCGACATTTTTTAATAACAATGTTATCTTCATCAGGACATTGGAGGTGTTTACCACTTACCCGCCCTGGTATAAGTAACTGATGGTTACTCCTCCAAGGCTCTCGCAAGCACTCTATTTTTTTTTTAATGAACGAATCTACATTCAATTTTGAACGAATCTAGACCTCCAGTGTCCTTGCATACGTTGTTAGTAAGCAGTATGCAAATGCTTAGCGGGAAATCATGATACAATAAGTGTTAGTATGACTGTAGACAAGATTGGTGGTAGTCCACGAGGACCTTATCTTATCTTCTTCGGGACAAGTTGTTAATAAATAAATACATTTAAAGAGATAATTGCTATTTTGGAAATAAAAATCTTTTTTATATGGGTTTTACATGTAGGAAATGAACGAAGTAATAACTTGATAAAAGATTTAAAATTGTTAAAATTCTCAGATAGAAGACTTGTTTCCGATCTGACTTTTATTTTTAAATTGTTAATAATTAAAAAAAAAAAAAAAACTATTTTTAAGAATCACTACCCGATATCCGATTGAGCTGCAACCCGACAGATAGACTCGTTGGCGATGACAATGCATTTTATAAACATTTGGTGCCAATCACGCCAGAACACTTTAAGATGCATTTTTCTTAAATTCGATGAATCTATCAAACATACCGCCCATTTCTGCACAAAATCGAGGTTTTTTTTTCCATAAAATAAATACCTTCCTCACTTCGGGCACCCCGGAATCGATTACTTATTATCATCCACGGACATATGAATATATCTGGACCTGCCCTAAGTGATAAAAACGTAATATTTCCCCCTCCCCATGGAACCGGCTATAAGCTCCGCCTTGGCGCCAGCTCGCTCCATGGGGAGGGGAGAGAATCTAAAATATGTGACGTCATCATTCTTGTAGTGACCAGCGCGAAAGTAACGTCTATACGTGTTCGCGCCTTTATTGTTACATGTTGCCTTTTGAAACTACCTATTTGGTGCCCTCTGCCTCAGTTGAATTTACCTCGCCGCACAGGACAGAAGTCCTAAAACCGCACCGCCTTTACAGTTTTAGTAATCAAACCGCAAAGTGAACTTTAAATCTCGCAGCTATTCGCAAGTACCATCGCCACGCGTCATCCATTCTCGCTCATTATTTCGCGATCAAACGTTCATTCCCAATCGCCATTCCCTTCCATCTTTCCCATCTCTCCCAAACTAACATACCTACCTTTCCAGTGAACACTGAACGAAGAGGGAAGCAGTCTGGGTAAGTGCGAAGAAAAATATAATAAAATAGGTAATTAAGAGCCGCAATTTTACAGTCCACAAAACGCAGCATTTGATCCCTCGATCTTGAGAGGGGTCATTTGCTACCCGCCGCAACATTTGGCCATTCGAGCCGCATAACATCGATGTATTTATTTTATTATATTTACGGAAGGATTCAATGAGCAATATTCGTTTGAAATCATTATTACAATACCTACCCGCAATTTGAGATTGTCAGTGTCATATTGTCACACCTACCTGCCATTTGAACTTATAGTTTCTACCCGCTATCCAAAATTATCACAATATCTACAAGTTATTCATTTGATATTTTGGGTCATTATTTTATTCTTGTCAAGTATTGTTGTCGAAAATTTATACGCCGCATATCGCATAAACTTACCATTATTATTTATCTTTTCGATTTATTGTGGTATAGTTAACTAGGTACTATTGCTAACTGGTAACTACTTGCTCACTGGAATAGTCACAAATATCTACATAGATACCAACGTACGTATTTACTTAGGAACATCGCGTATTTATGAGTCATTAAAATATTTACAATATAATTCATTATTTCGTAAATAATTTGTCTACTGTGTTCTATCATCGTTCAGTATACTTTGGTCCGAAGGCAAAAACCGCCCAGTGCATTTGACTGTTGCACATTATTTTCTAAATAATTAAAACTTTTTAGTTTACAAATACTTATAAAAATGGAGGACCAATTAAAAAGACAATTAGTTTTACTAAAAGGTAAAAGCGAAATTATTCTAAAAAGGGTTAAAAATATAGCTGTGCTTGCAAAAAACTTGCCAGCCAGTTTTGAAGCATCGCGTTCATTTGAATTTTTTATGTCAGAATCTGAGAGTATAACGGAAATTAAAAATACATTTGAATTAATTATTGATCAAATTAACGAGAATATTGCTACGTTAAACCCAAATTCTGAACCAGATTATTCGAGTTGGGAACAATTTGAAGAATTATACACACGTATTCTACGCACAAGAAAAAATTTAAAAACAAATTTAGCTACAGAGCCGAAAGCGTCTACAAGTGCATGTGCTGCTAATAATAATAATTCTATTAAGCTACCTTGTATCGAGCTACCCACCTTTGACGGTCGCGCCGAAAATTGGAATCTGTTCTATGAGATGTTTAAAACAAATGTTCATTTAAATCAACAATTATCTGATTCCCAACGCGTTCAATATTTGATTGGAAAATTAACTGGAACCGCGAAAAATGTTACGTCAGGTTTAGTGCCAACTGGAGACACGTACAAAATAATCTGGGATACGCTAGTTAATAAATATCAAGATAAGCGATCACTTGCCACGCACTACCTGAATAATATATTTCATTCCAAAACCGTAACACACAACGCAAATAGTTTGACAGCTTTTATAGAAAAATATTCAGCATCCATCGCCGCGCTAAAACAATTAGGAATAGAGGATCTTTCGGATTTTATATTACTGCAATTCGCTTTACAAAAATTAGAGTCGCAAACTGCTCAAGCATTTGAGCTCTCAGTTCGAGAAATTGAAATTCCCACCTGCAAGCAATTGGTATCGTTTGTACAAGATCAGGTCAAAATTCTGCAACGAACATCAACAACTCGTGGACCTAACACCGCTAATATAAATACAACCAGTTCCGGTGGAACTGCACGCACAACTCAACCCCGCACAAATCATACTTACATAAGTACGCAATCGAAATGCTTTTATTGTCAAAATGAGAGCCATACGCAACTGTACACTTGTACACAATTTTTGAAATTATCACCAAAGGAAAGGTTTTCCTTCGTAAAGGAAAAATCTTTGTGTTTTAATTGTTTAAGCCCGCAACACACGTCTACAAGATGTAAATCAAAAGGCACTTGTCATAAGTGCCATGGCAAGCACCATACGCTCCTTCATTTTGAGAAATCCAGTCACGCGAACACCAACACATCCAATGTAGAAACTCAACCTAACGAGTCAGAACCCTCGGTATGTACCATGTCAGCAACCACTCGACAAGGTGCAACTACTGAAGTACTTGCTACAGCCAAGGTTCACACTCTTGATCGAAACGGTGAAGAGAATACCGTTCGCTGTCTTTTAGACCCAGGCTCACAAAAGCATTACATAACATCACATTGTTGTGAACAATTGGGCCTGGCGGTTAGACCAGGAACGCGCCTCGCAGTCCAGGGCTTAGGTGGCAAAACGCAATCAATAAAAGGAAGTGTCACATTGACAATTCAATCTAGGATTGATCCCTATTTCAAATACTCCATAACCGCTCTAGTTTTAGATAAAATTACCGCTAATTTACCTACTTGCAAAGTGGACTTGACGTCATATAAGTTCATAAATATTCCGCTGGCAGACGACACCTGGGCAATGCCTGGTCCAATTGATTTGCTAATTGGCGTTAGTCTGTTCTCTCAACTGTTGTTACCAAATAAGGTAATCACCCCCGGTTTTCCAGTCGCAATTCAAACCACATTAGGCTATGTTTTCATGGGTGACGCTCCAGTAAATTCTCAATCAAACACCACTTTAACTTTTTGCGCTACGCACGAAATTGAGAATTTAATTAAAAAATTCTGGGAAATCGAAGATATCGGTTCGGAACCGGTTCACAGCCTTGAAGAAAAGGAAACTGAGAACATTTTTAAAAGCACCACAACTCGCCTTGAGGACGGTTCTTATGAAGTGGCTTTGCCATTCAAAGGCAACCCGTGTGACTTAGGTGATTCATTGCAAGCTGCGCAAAATCGGTTTTATGCACTAGAGAGAAAATTTAAGCATCTGCCAGAATTAAAACCGCTCTATGATGAAGTGATCAGAGAACATATTCACAAAGGTTATCTATCCCAGGTAGAAGCTTTACCGTCAGAAAACGCGTACTACATTCCGCATCACGCAGTTAGGCGTGAGGATAAAATGACCACGAAAGTGAGAGTGGTTCTTGACGCAAGCGCAAAAACAAAAAATGATTTATCTTTAAATGACATTTTACACACGGGACCAAGCCTACAAAATGATTTATTTTGCATTCTTCTGAATTTACGCCTTTTTCCTATCGCAATTTCCGCCGACGTTCGTCAAATGTATTTATGTATAAATGTTCGCAAAGAAGATCGTCGTTATCAACGAATTTTATATAGATTCGATCCGCAAAAGCCGCTTCAGGCTTATCAATACAATCGCGTGGCATTTGGCCTTAAGTGCAGCCCGTTCTTAGCCCTTCGAGCAATCAAACAGTTAACGTTAGATGAAGGCGCTCGCTTCCCTATGGCAAGGGATATTATCAATCGTGACGTTTATGTAGACGACATCGCTAGCTCTGCTTTAAATGAGCAAGAAGCTATCCGCGCGGCTGGAGAGTTGATTGAGCTCTTCCAGTCAGGAGGATTCCAACTCACTAAGTGGGCATCCAATTCCAGCAAAGTATTAGAAAACATTCCATTGGAACTTCGCTTGTCGCAAAGTGTAACTTTCGATAGTGATGCATCGCTAAAAATCCTTGGCCTACGCTGGCATCCTTCGGATGACATTTTCGCATTTGAAGTCACTCCAGACAATCGAACTTGTACCAAACGCAATATTTTATCATCTGTCGCTAGACTCTTTGACGTGATGGGTCTGGTGGCGCCTATAATTGTACAAGCCAAGCTTCTGATAAAGGAGCTGTGGATTTTAAAAATCGATTGGGACGAAACCCCACCCACGAGTATATCACGCCAGTGGCAGCAGTTCAACGCAGAATTGCCGTCAATATCGTCAATTCGGATTCCACGTCATGTAGGAGTCGCTGAAGGATGCACGTTAAATTTCGTTGGGTTTGCGGATGCGAGCGAAAAGGCATACGGAGCAGTGATATACGCTCAGGTGACCACTCCTGATAACCGAATTGAGGTTCAATTAGTTTGCGCCAAATCAAGGGTAGCACCGTTAAAGGTCGTCTCCTTAGCACGCTTAGAATTATGCGCAGCATTATTGTTATCGCAACTGTTGAAAAGGGTAATTAATAATTACTCCGCGAGGTTTATTGTTCATTCAATATTTGCCTTTTCTGATTCGACTGTAACTTTAAGTTGGATTCATTCATCACCTCACCGCTGGCAAACCTTTGTTGCCAATCGTGTAGCAAAAATACACGAAAATTTGCATAGTAGTCATTTTTATCATGTCGCAGGTGCTGAGAACCCTAGCGACTGTCTGTCGAGAGGTATGCTACCATCACAATTGATGGCAAATGATATTTGGTGGAATGGTCCAAAATGGCTTTGCCAGCCGTATTCCGAGTGGCCTATTGCGCCATTTAAGCACGCAAATTCGGAACAGTTACCGGAATTGAAAACCAATCAGTATGAACCGCCAATTACTTTTGGCATGTGTTCTCGCGTAGCTGATCCACCAGAAATCAAAACTCGCAACCTTGAAGCGCTTGTATCATCTCAAATTGTACCTAATTCAATTATTAGCAAATATTCTTCGTTTAATAAATTGCAACGCGTAGTCGCATGGATAATGCGTTTCGTTAATAATTGTCGTAAACTTCCTGGTACGGATAATACAAACTCAACTTATCTTAGCTCGCGTGAGTTAAATGACTCGCTTTTGAAAATCATACGCATCGAACAGGAAACATATTTCTCTGTCGATATACGTAACATGCGAAATAACGTTCCATGTTCAACGCATATTCTAAACTTGAAACCGTTTCTCGATAGCCACGGTATTATCAGGGTGGGCGGTCGACTCAAGTACTCGGATCTGTCATACGAAAACAAATTTCCCATCTTATTACCGAAAAGCTGTCATTTAGCTTATTTAATTATAGATTATTATCACAAACTATATTTTCATGTAGGCCCGCGAAGCCTTCAATTCACTATTCAGCGGAAGTTTTGGATAATGGCGGCACGAAATAAGATTCGTTCACAACTTTCGAAATGCATTGTTTGCCATAAGATAAAATCTTCAGCATTACCGCCCCCACTAATGGCTGATTTACCACCCTCTCGAGTGCAACAGAGCCGTGTTTTTTCTCGAGTCGGAATTGATTTTGGAGGTCCTTTCACTTTGAAAGATCATAAACGAAGGGGAGCCAAAACGTCAAAGGGTTATTTATGTTTATTTGTGTGTATGGCGACAAAGGCAGTTCATTTGGAAATCGTGTCTGATTTATCTTCCGAAGCCTTTATCGCAACCCTTAGCCGATTTACGGATCGTCGAGGTTTATGCTCAGAAATTATAAGCGACAACGGTACCAACTTCGTAGGTACAAATCGGTACCTACTCGACATAAATAAATTCTTGGCATCACAGCGTGATGTTATATCTGATCATCTAACTCAAAGTGGCATTATTTGGTCGTTTAACCCTCCAGCTAGTCCTCATTTTGGAGGCCTATTCGAAGCAGGGATAAAATCTGTGAAGTACCATTTGAAGCGGGTAATAGGTGAGACCGTTGTAACTTACGAAGAATTTGCGACAGTTCTTACCAGAATTGAAGCCATTCTCAACTCCCGCCCTTTGTGTTCATTAAGCTCAGACCCCGAGGATTTAAATGGACTTACCCCAGGCCATTTCTTAATCGGTGGATTCCTATCGGGGTTGCCTGAATATGACTTTATTGACACCGCGTCTAATCGATTAAGTAGGTGGCAACATCTCCAAAAGATGTCGCAACATTTCTGGAAACGTTGGCATTCAGAATACTTAAATACGCTTCAACAACGAGCAAAGTGGTGCAAAATTAATCCAAACATTAAGTTGGGCCAATTAGTGCTAATAAAGGAAGATCGCCTTCCACCTATGAAGTGGGTATTAGGACGAATTGTTCATGTTCATCCCGGTAAGGATGGGATAGTTAGAGTGGCTACTATTAAGACTCAAACTGGCTCGTTGGTTCGACCGGTAGTGAAACTGTGTCCGCTACCGGTAGAATAAAATTAGTATTAGTTCAGGTATATATCTAAAATAGAGATACCTACTCCAATTCTTTTTTTTTGTTTTCTTTTTGTTTTTCTTGGCGACCATTGGGGTCTATGCCTTCTATTGTTGTTATTTTATTTCTTTATATTTTTGGATGCTTATGCTCAATTTGTTTTATTTTCAAACGGCAATTGTTCATTGAATCCTATCGCATCGCGTTTCTTTTTTTTTTGTATTTGTCTTTTTCTTTTGACCACTTGGTCAAGGCGGGGGGGCATGTTCGCGCCTTTATTGTTACATGTTGCCTTTTGAAACTACCTATTTGGTGCCCTCTGCCTCAGTTGAATTTACCTCGCCGCACAGGACAGAAGTCCTAAAACCGCACCGCCTTTACAGTTTTAGTAATCAAACCGCAAAGTGAACTTTAAATCTCGCAGCTATTCGCAAGTACCATCGCCACGCGTCATCCATTCTCGCTCATTATTTCGCGATCAAACGTTCATTCCCAATCGCCATTCCCTTCCATCTCTCCCATCTCTCCCAAACTAACATACCTACCTTTCCAGTGAACACTGAACGAAGAGGGAAGCAGTCTGGGTAAGTGCGAAGAAAAATATAATAAAATAGGTAATTAAGAGCCGCAATTTTACAGTCCACAAAACGCAGCATTTGATCCCTCGATCTTGAGAGGGGTCATTTGCTACCCGCCGCAACAATACGTTTTACGAAATATCACGCCAAAAACGTCAGCTTGCGCTATACATTATAGGTACATATTATATAGACATAGCGAATGTGGGCGGTTCTGCAGTGTTCTCGTCGCTGGTTATAGGGGTAAGTAAATTATGAAACATTTGTAATAGTGTTTTAACTAAACACGGCAACAAAATATTGCTATGTGTATTGGGGCGAGTCTTTTTGCGGCGAGCATTTGGCCTTAGCAAATATGTTATTATCGTGGCAAGCAATTCGCGCTCCCATGTAAAAAGGTCTATTCATTCAAAGCAGATTTTGCTTTTAAGAACTAAATGGTGATATTGTAATGCGAGATGCCTATTTACTGTCAGATTGATTGTATAACGAATCACAGTCATCTTTCCCCTCTTCCCCCTTCATAGTTTGGTTTTACCCCCTCGTCTGTTTCTTCTGGTCTATTGAATTCTGATGTCTATGTTATCATCTGATATTATTAATATGCTAGCGTCTGTACGGTTGAAATTTAAGAACTCGACTTCGAGTACATCTCTGACGCTTATACAAAACCATTTAAGTATCTGAAGTTTGTTATAAAGCTACTGTCGCGGAGCTGGTTTATAACTGCTATTTTATTATCATTATTATTGAATAATTTGTAATAAGCGATAATTTTTTTAAAAATCGTTTATCCTTTCTGCTGTATCCCTCATTTGTACAATCCAAGATTCCCGTATAGAGCCGTAATAACTTTTTAGTGTTTTCTTTTGATCTGTTAGCGGATTGAAGCGATATGTATTGTTATGACTACAGACTTACCTACATACGTACCGTTGCGGGGAGCTTTTTTGCATACCTTCATGCCTTCTATCTCATTCACGCTTCTTGTGTAACGTGATATAATCAGAGGTGGCGGGAGGTTTTTTGAGGCCTCGTGCGAAAACGACCCATCAAAGCAGATCGATTTTTAATGATTAGATTGATTTCTAAGGGTGAAATAAATTACACATATATATATATTGAATTTCATACAGCTTCATTTTCATATAACTTTTCATTTTATTTTCATATCATTTTCATATCATTTCAATACCATCTCATACACCGCAATGAATTATTGATAAAACTAGAAAAAAAAACGGTGACCGGACAACCCAGAATGAATTCAACTCAACACCTTCTTTGAAAATTCATTAAGAGTGAAGAAAAAAATATATAAAAAAATTGGTTAAATAGGTTACGTTATGTTAGGTTATGGGCTATTTTTCTTTTTTTTTCCTAGCTTTTAATGGCTTTTCAAAGAGGTGTTGAGTTGAGTTGATTCTGAGTTGTCATGGAACCAAAAAAAAACAATGAAACTATAGTCAAGTTTTTGTCTGTAATTTGTTGTTTGTTTATTAATTGTTTATTTACATGGTATTATTGTTTTTATTTAAATTTTAACCTCAATAGGACAAGGACTGCTTTGAGGTTAATAATTTTATAATACAATAAAAATAACACAAAATAAAATATTATAATAATATAAAACGTTAACGTTTCTTACAAATAATGGGAAAAATGATTACATAATTATAAATTATATGCTTATATAAATTACTCGTTTGTATAATTGTAAATTACACGCTTATTTTTATTTAAAAAAAAGACAAACATTCCCGGGTTGCGAATAACTTCACAATGTCCGAAAAATTCCTACTACCACCATACTAAGCGGAAAATGTTGCTTGTGTCGTGATGGAGGTCTTAGCCAGCCGGTGATCGAACACGTGACGTCCGGGTGGGACCCAAATGCGATGCCCACTCAACTACTGACCGGTCTATAATTATGAAATTATAAATTACACGCTTATATTATTATAAATTACACGCTTATATAATCTTTACTCCATGCTTATATAATCTTTATTCCAAGGTTTCTAAAGTCAGATGTGTTCGCAAAACACCTTAAAATTAGGGCTGCAATAGAACCACATGTCTGATCAGTGGAATTATTGTGCTGTACTACAATACAAAATCAATAATTTATTATGTATTGTAAGAATATTAGATCCTTGAAGCCCAAAAGCCAGGTATGGTACAAGAGTTACTTCCTTTTTTGCCAACTTGACGGCAGATGGCGTCCGGATTCTTACTTCTATTTAAATATTATTTGCATTCGTTGAACTGTTAATTATTATTATACCCATTGTTTTTTGCAATGGGTTATTTTACCATCCGGTACCTAGCTCATTCTATTAACGACATTTGAATTAAATAATTGCCGTGTGAATCGCATAATATTGTGTGATACAGTACCTACACAGTTATTTTAATTACAATAATTAGATGTATTCTCATTTTTCTTACTTATTGACCTTTAATTACGTATTTTGCATCATTTTTCAATCATTTTACATGCATCCGAAACTGCACAACTTCGGATGAACTTGAAAGTTTACTGTAAACATGGACATAGGAATATATCCGGACCTGCCCTAAGTGAAAAAAAGCGTATTATTTCCCCCTCCCCATACCGGTTCCATGGAGCCGGCTGGGCTTACGAGAGCCTCGCTTTATTCTAAAAAATGTGACGTCATCATTCTTGTCCTGACCAGCGCCGAGCTCACATCGTACATTTTACGAAATAACTCTGCAAATATGAGCGCTTGTGCTATACATGCTATACCCTAAAATATGTGGACATAGCGAATATGGGCGGTACTCCAGTGAGCTCGTCGCTGGTTACAGGGGTAAGTAAATTATGAAACATTTGTAAAAGCGTCTTAACTAAATACGGCAACAAAATATTCCTCTGTGAAAATCGGCGAACTTTACTTTGCCGCATTTGGACTCGCAAATATGTTAATAACGTGGCGAGCAATTCGCGCTCCCATGTAAAAAGGTCTATTCATTCAAAAGCATATTTTGCTTTTAAGAACTAAATGGTGATATTATAATGCGAGATGCCTATATACTGTCAGATTGATTTTTTAACGAATCACAGTCATCTTTCCCCTCTTCGCCCCCCATAGTTTGGTTTTACCCCTCATCTGTATTTTTTTCGACTATTAAATTTGGATATCTACAAACATTGACGAAACGAAATAGTGTTTGTTTGACTTTTGATAGAGTTAGGTGATATTTATAGTGTAGGATAGAATGGAAGGAAAAAGGACGACCGATCATTCACCACTGTGCGTTTGAAACTGAAATCTCTGAACGAAGGAGCACACAACACAATTTGACGGCCTCCGTGATCGAGGTGTAAGGTTCTCGACTCGCAGTCCGGCTAGCACGAGTGAATTTAATTTGATTGGATTGTGTTATTTCACAATTTATATATTTAAAATAGCATAAGATATATTTGCGGCACTTTCCAGAGTGGAAGATATTCTCAGCATCGCCTTTTTTTTACATGAGCTCCACACAGGAGGCCCTGAGGAAAATAATTTCCCTCAGGGCCTATGTCATCTTTGGGGATGCTGTGTAGAGGGTTTTTTAGGAAAGGAAGGAGAGGAGAGTTCTGGGAAGGAAAAGGGTTTAAAGGGTGGGTAGGAATCTGGGGTTCAGTGTGTTCTGGTCATCCGCCTCCAAGACCTTAACAAACCTCACCCCATGAACCCGGGCACCCCTGCTAAATCGCCAAACGTAGCGAACCCCTTTGGGTGACCAATGGCAGAGGTAGAATCCCATAAAGGTTCCCGGGGCGGCTGTACCCATTCCCGCCTCCCAAATTAAAAATCCCTGGTGTAAGACTACAATTCTGAATTGAAACATTGCTTGAAATGACTTTTACCTGTGTTTGGTGACAAGCCATAAATTGCTAGGTACTTCCATGCCTTTTTTTTCCCAATCTCCTTCCGCTACCCTCTCTACCTACAGCCTCACAAAACACCCCAATAGTTGCGACCGTTACCTTTTCTTATTTTATGCGTCCTGTTCTCTTTCATTTTTCGTTTAAATTTATTACTAAATGATTATTTAAATATTTATTAAGTAAAAATGAAATAATTGAAATTGGAAACGCCAACAACAAAAAATCTATGTCTGAGGATTAAAAATACGACGAGTTCTACCGCGTTAGTGAAAAAGGTTAATTTAATGTCAATTAAGAAAAATGTCGGTTAAATGTTCTTTGCAAAAAGTTGCTCAATTAACATTCTTGTCAGTCTGATATAAATAAAATTGATACACGGTGTTTGGAAGCTTATGCTTGAAATCCGGTCTCCGAAAATTTTGAAAAATAGGTATTTTACTTAATACTGAGCAATATAGACAACTGCACCTCAGGCTGATAATACCTAAAAAAAAACGAGTATGCTTTAGACCACACGACTGAAGTAAAACTACAAGACGAACCGCATCCAAAAAACCCAGGTATCCCTGCTATGTTACCAAATGTAGTGAACGGGGTGCCCTACGACCTTGGGGTGACCTACGACCTTGAGGTGACCTACGACCTTGGGGTGACCTACGACCTTGGGGTGACCTACGACCTTGGGGTGACCTACGACTTTGGGGTGACCTACGACATTGGGGTGACCATGCTTATCCTTATCACACCCCAAGTCAAGCGTGCGTAAAGGCCCGACCGTTCGCCTAGCAATCGATCACCGTTCGCATGACATTTTTCGTAACAATCACCACTTTTCGTAACGCATTCACCAGCTTACCCCCCAAGTCGATCGTGTGTAAAGAAGTTTTACTCAATAAAATCATCAAAATCGAGGTTTTGTGTTAGACACATCTCCGTCGCGTGGGTTCCAAAATAATTTATTTTAGTGTGGTTACAACAGTACTGCTTTCCTGTGAAGATTCAGGTATTATTATTTGCTCCACATTATGACCTTATTTTTCTGATAATTACGAACATTTTACGCAACTATTTTCATACAAAAATGTAGAATTCAATAAATCAATCGTTGTGACCATATTTCCGTCATCTTTATTACAAATCTCCATCGTCCAGACACCGGATAGCAGACACCGGACAGCAGACACCGGACAGCAGACACCCAGACTCCCTGTAAAACAAACCTGTAATATCAGACACCATTCATAATATAATTTGAAACGGGTCGTGTTGTGGATTAATTAATTTATTGTGAGCTTTATGTTAATTTTAAACGGTGTGGATTAAATTAAGTTTTCCGCTGAAGTTTTGTCAACATGGCCAACATTCTTGTCATGGAGTAATCAAGACACGGAAGTCTCTTATTTAAATAATAAACATATAAGTTGTGTCCAGTGGGTAAGACTCTTGACTCACAATCCGGAGGTCGCGGGTTCGAACCCGGCATGCGCAAATAAATTTTATTTGATTAATTTGTGTTATTTCACAATTAATTAATTTAAAATAATATATAGTACATTTGCGGCATGTTCCAGAGTGGAAGATACTATCAGTATCGCCCTGGTGTAAGACCACCATTCAGAATTGAAACGTTGCTTGAAAATGGCTTTATGGCACTAAACACGGTTTAGTGACCAGATCTGAATAGCCAGGTACTTCCCAACCTTCCTCTTCCTCACCTATTTCCCTCCCCACTACCTTCAGCCTCACAACATACCCCAATTGGGGATGCCATAGTCTCACTGGCTCCAGACGGGAGCAGTTGAGATTCTTGTGCGGTATTCACTGTAAAAAAAAAAAATAAGCGAGTCTAGCAGCCCACCATGTAGTGTTAATACCAACCCTGACCTATGGCAGTGAGGCATGGAGCTGGTGGAGGAAGAATGAAAATAAATTTAATGCTTTAAGGTTGAGATCCCTGAGGTACATGTGTGTAAAGCGTAAAACCATTTACCGCCAAAAACTAAACCGTCACCCGCAAAGGAACTACAAATGGCTAAAAAGAGCTAAAATCTTCTATGGCTTAAGTTAGGACCGAAAATTCGCCATCCTGGAGGGGGGGGGGGACGAGCTAGAGTACTTCTGGACCCCTGGTACGGTAGATCGATAACTAGGCTAGTTCTAGTTCTAGGCTCTTCTGGACCCCTAGTACGATAGATCGATAACTAGGCTAGTTCTAGTTCTAGGCTCTTCTGGACCCCTAGTACGATAGATCGATAACTAGGCTAGTTCTAGGGGTCCAGAGGTAAAAGAACAAGTTTTTTTAAGGAAATAACTTTTATGGTGGGTTTCTTCATTTTCCAAGAATGCTAATTGTAAAAGTAAACGGTCAAATGGATAGAAATTTCGTTTAAATTTTAAAATTCGATCGTTTATTTTTACAATTAGCATTACATTTAGCATTCTCGGTAAATGAAGAAACCCACCCTTAAATTATCATTTTACGTTCTTGAGCTTTGTATAAAAATACGAGCTAGATTATATGAAAAAATGAGCAAAGAAGTTAAACCCCGTTTTTGAAGCTGACAGCTTCATTTTAGAGCTAAATCTAGCTCTAAAGGAGTTTAGTTGGCAACTCTGGTTACACACATGTGAAGAATTGCAAGCCAAGTACCTAACAACCCTTGTAACCACAAAGCTTAACAATAGTGCTATCACTGCTGTCTACTATCAACTGCAAAAACGTAAGGTGAGCCATTTTTAAAACGATTTTATGTTTGCATTTAAAATTTTTGCTAAATATGCATAGAGTCCACCTCACGAATAATACGGAACGTTCGTGTTGTCGAAGTTTGATGCACGGATAATACGGAATATTCCTTTTTTAGACAATCAAATACGAAATTTGTCGGAAGTACCAATCTTATAAAATAAATTCTCGTGAAAATAAAAACAAAAAAGTACCTACTTCGAATTATTGGATTGAGGTTCAAACTACGAAAGCTGCACGTCATCATAATTTAGATATACATCCCAGGCTTTGAATGGTTTGTTTGGCAAAGCAGGGTTTGTAAAGCGGGTTTGTGTAAATTCTTATACATTTCTTTCCATGTTCTGATGTCATAAATACAGATACAAACTTGTCAATAATGCATTCACTTAATAACGTGAATATTTTATTTTATTTATGACAATAATACTTTTTCTATGATTGGCAGCGTTGATTGATTGTCTATGAAATGTTAAATATAAAACTGGCGTTCTTTATTCTTTGTTTCGCGTTTTTTGTCTCCCCCGACATAAATACTCACTTTTCGTAATAATAAAGCTAAACTGTTTGAATAAAAAATATTCCGTATTAACGAGTAAGCGGTTCAATGCATAAATAATACAATTTTTTATTTAAAAAAATGTATGTTTTTTTCTAGTAGATAATAACATTTTAAAGCACTATTCATCACCTTTCAAAAACAGTTTTTAGTTTTCGGATACCTTCAGAAGTTTTCCAGTTATTTGGATTTTATTAGACTGTTCTGTTAGACCTGAGGCGAGGCTTGAGGAAATAATAACAATCATTCCCGAGTTACGAATAGCGTGACATTATTGAATTTCCTCCTATTTGCATTATTATAATTTGAATTTGATTTTGTTATGAAGTAAAATAAAAGTTGTCACCAATCCACTTAAAACAGATCTTTAATAAAAGTTATTAAAATAAATCTAATAACACATGTTGTCTTAAAATATCGCATACCGTTTCATTTAAATGGAGCATTCAACAAACAACATTATACTGCACGGCTGTTCATAATTTCACGGTCTTATTTTAGAAACAAGTGTGCTCACAGATTCACGCTATTTATTTACATCATGAAAATACTTTATGCGCGCGTCCCATCTTACATTGGCGTGAAATTAGCAAGGTAGGTCCTTCAATGACGAATTTTAATATAAAATATTTTGACATTAAAAATTTGTCTCTTATTCAATCAGTGAGTTACTTTCAAAATTAAATAAATGCCTTTGATAGAATTTTTCCGAATCTGAATGTTTCGGATCAACTCTGACGTCATCCGACGCCGCTAGGGATACTATCACAGTGAGATTGACCGCTATGTGACGTCATCTGATGCGAATATCCTTGGCGCCACTTAAGAGCTATGCCGGTCATTTAAAAATATCGTCAATAGGTATTGTAAAGAATGTCTTCAGTTCCACTCCGCGCTTCGACGAAATAATACCCACACATCTACAGTAGCATCGCGTAGTAGATGTGTGAGTGTGTGAAGCTCGTGTATACGTTTTCGCGCGCTAATGTTCTTGTGTGTTTGTCGCCTTGCCGGCATCACGCATGTTGTACCTATTGGTTTAGTAATTTGAAACAAGAAAGTTGCGAGAATATCAGAGAGATAAATATAGGTTTTGTTCTAGCCCTCAAGAGATTTTTGCTCTATGTTAAACGAGTCGTGTTTTATTAAACATTTTCATAATTTTCGCTTAAATTTTACCGTTTTAAATATTAGCGCGCTCTCTCCAACATTCGTAATTACATATCACTCCATCTTCTTCTTTTTGAATGGGGATATATATTTTATATCCCTAAAGCTGTAGCACATTTAATGAATTATGCCCAAATCGATGTGATTAACACGAACCTTGCTAAATTCACAGCATTCATAAAAAAATAACATTCAATCGAATGCCACAAAACTTAATATTTCGTGAGTGTTTTTGCGTGAAAGAGTAACAAACATTCACGCAGACATCCATACAAACCTTCGCCTTTATAATTATTGTCTTAATTTGCCCGGAAAAGGCTAACTGCGTTTTTTGTACTATTGTTTTCAGCATTTTCATCTTGAAGTGTGCGCGGGCTTTACGGTCGGAAATATTATAATTGAATATACCAAAGATATGGATTTCAGATGTGAAACGCTCTCCGAAATGCATACACAGGAAAATTAGTCCGTTTCGGTCGGTTGAAGTTACATGCATTCCTTGGAAAAGGCAAATTTTAGGCATTTCCTGACAAACAATCTACGAGTATATCTTTAATTTATTTAATTATCTTAATAAAACAAAGTCGGGTTAGTTACACTACTTATAACTCGAGAACGGCTGGGCTGATTTTGATGATCTTTGATTTGTTGGATTTGTCTCCGCCCCGGATAGGATAATAACTATTAAAACATCACAAAAGTTAACGAAATAAATAGTTATAAAGAAAATTATTTTCCCCATACATTTTGTATGGAACGAATTCTCCTATTTTGAAAGAACTGCAGCAATATTGTGAGTGGTATAATATTGAATTGTGCATGAATTCCAAACATTCAAAAACGTTAAATGTCAATGCGTTGATTGTTGTGCATTTGTTTTTAATCATATAATGCTGCCCTTCTTTCTTACACACTCAATGTCAATAGTCGAAAATGAGACAAATGGTGAACGTATGTCTGCACACCTCCAAAGGCAAAATACAATAATTATAATAAATCTCTGAAATGAAACGCATTTTTTTACATAAGCTCCACACAGGAGGCCCTGAGGAAAATAATTTGTCTCAGGACCTATGTCATCTTAGGGGATGCTGTGTGGAGGATCTTTTTAAGGAATGGGGTGGATAGAAAGTTCTGGGAAGGAAAAAGGTATGAGGGGTGGGTAGGAATCTGGGGGTCAGTGTGTCCGGGAGTGACGGACGTATGAATCCATCCCTCCAATTGTGGTGCAAGGCAATGGGTCGAGAGAGTCCGGCTGGAAAGCTCAAAAGGCCTCCCCCAACCAGTCTCTCTCGATCCGGCCCGCCACGCAGCAGGTGGGCAGGCGCATCAACTGCCAAGACCCGGACATAAGTCACTTCATGAACCCGGGCACCCCTGCTAAATCACCAACCGTAGCGAACCACTTGGGGTGATCTATGGCAGAGGTGTTGGTTATTCAATAAATGGTTCCCGGGGCGGCGGCACCCGTATCCGCCTCCCGAATTCCCGTAAGTAATTGTAAAAGTAAGAAAATCACAAAAATATAAATCCGTACACAACGCCATCTCTGATACTGACAAAAACAAAACACGGACAGTTGCGCATTGATAATTGCTTCATTGCGTAATTTTTAACTAAATAAAAAAACTGAATTTAATTCAACAGCTATTGATTCTGAGGCGGTACGAAGTTTGTCGGGTCAGCTAGTATTATATAAAAATGAGTTTGCTAGCTTGTTTGCTTGTTCCTTATGGGTTCTTAAACCATTCATCCGATTGCAATAAAACTGGTGGGATTTGATATGCGCATGCCCGCGATGGTTTCTATATATAATAGTGAGCTCTGGCGTCATGAAATTATTCCTTAATTTTAAATTATATCGCCCGCGATGGTTTCTATATATAGTGGTGAGCTCTGGCGTTATGAAATGATTTCCTAAACTATTCATCCGATGGCGATGAATCTATGGTGAGTTGTTGTGAGCACGCCCGCGAAGGTTTCTATATGTAGTGATGAGCTCTGGCGTTATGAAATGATTGCCTAAACTATTCATTCGATTGCGATGAATTTTTGGTGAGTTGTTTGTGAGCACGCCCGCGAAGGTTTCTATATATAGTATAGTGGTGAACTCTGGCATTATGAAATTTGAGCTGTTTGATAACTGAATGTATCGGGACTGAATGTATGGAATGTGGGAGGGGAGAGGAGAACGCAGGAAGGGGGTTTGTGGGACGGGAGCAGCGGGAGAGGGGAGTGGAGGGAGGGAAGGCGGAGTGGAAGCGTGTGAGGGCAAGGGGACACCGGAGGGTAAGGGGAGGTGGAAGTGGAGCGGGACGAATTTTATTTTATTTATTTATTTATTTACACATGCATATATATTACAATACATTACAAAATGATACTTTGTCTGTCCAACTGGGAAGGATACCCGTTTCAGGACAGCCAAATTGTATATTTAGTTCATAATATTCTTAACAAGCGAATGTTTTCGTTCAAGATATCACAGGAATTTGCTTCTTTCAAGACAACTTTTGAGAATTTTCGTTATTTGTTTTTGGGGTGTTATGCCGTGTTGCGCTACCTCCTTCTTTAGCCAACGTTTCGGACACTGCAACGATGTCCGAAACGTTGGCCAAAGAAGGAGGTAGCGCAACACGGCGTAACACCCCAAAAACAAATAACGAAAATTCTCAAAAGTTGTCTTGAAAGAAGCAAATTCCTGTGATATCTTGAACGAAAACATTCGCTTGTTAAGAATATTATGAACTAAATATACAATTTGGCTGTCCTGAAACGGGTATCCTTCCCAGTTGGACAGACAAAGTATCATTTTGTAATGTATTGTAATATATATGCATGTGTAAATAAATAAATAAATAAAATAAAATTCGTCCCGCTCCACTTCCACCTCCCCTTACCCTCCGGTGTCCCCTTGCCCTCACACGCTTCCACTCCGCCTTCCCTCCCTCCACTCCCCTCTCCCGCTGCTCCCGTCCCACAAACCCCCTTCCTGCGTTCTCCTCTCCCCTCCCACATTCCATACATTCAGTCCCGATACATTCAGTTATCAAACAGCTCAAATTTCATAATGCCAGAGTTCACCACTATACTATATATAGAAACCTTCGCGGGCGTGCTCACAAACAACTCACCAAAAATTCATCGCAATCGAATGAATAGTTTAGGCAATCATTTCATAACGCCAGAGCTCATCACTACATATAGAAACCTTCGCGGGCGTGCTCACAACAACTCACCATAGATTCATCGCCATCGGATGAATAGTTTAGGAAATCATTTCATAACGCCAGAGCTCACCACTATATATAGAAACCATCGCGGGCGATATAATTTAAAATTAAGGAATAATTTCATGACGCCAGAGCTCACTATTATATATAGAAACCATCGCGGGCATGCGCATATCAAATCCCACCAGTTTTATTGCAATCGGATGAATGGTTTAAGAACCCATAAGGAACAAGCAAACAAGCTAGCAAACTCATTTTTATATAATACTAGCTGACCCGACAAACTTCGTACCGCCTCAGAATCAATAGCTGTTGAATTAAATTCAGTTTTTTTATTTAGTTAAAAATTACGCAATGAAGCAATTATCAATGCGCAACTGTCCGTGTTTTGTTTTTGTCAGTATCAGAGATGGCGTTGTGTACGGATTTATATTTTTGTGATTTTCTTACTTTTACAATTACTTACGGGAATTCGGGAGGCGGATACGGGTGCCGCCGCCCCGGGAACCATTTATTGAATAACCAACACCTCTGCCATAGATCACCCCAAGTGGTTCGCTACGGTTGGTGATTTAGCAGGGGTGCCCGGGTTCATGAAGTGACTTATGTCCGGGTCTTGGCAGTTGATGCGCCTGCCCACCTGCTGCGTGGCGGGCCGGATCGAGAGAGACTGGTTGGGGGAGGCCTTTTGAGCTTTCCAGCCGGACTCTCTCGACCCATTGCCTTGCACCACAATTGGAGGGATGGATTCATACGTCCGTCACTCCCGGACACACTGACCCCCAGATTCCTACCCACCCCTCATACCTTTTTCCTTCCCAGAACTTTCTATCCACCCCATTCCTTAAAAAGATCCTCCACACAGCATCCCCTAAGATGACATAGGTCCTGAGACAAATTATTTTCCTCAGGGCCTCCTGTGTGGAGCTTATGTAAAAAAATGCGTTTCATTTCAGAGATTTATTATAATTATTGTATTTTGCCTTTGGAGGTGTGCAGACATACGTTCACCATTTGTCTCATTTTCGACTATTGACATTGAGTGTGTAAGAAAGAAGGGCAGCATTATATGATTAAAAACAAAGTAACACCCCAAAAACAAATAACGAAAATGCTTTTGGCCGTGAAAATCTTAAAACTTATCTAACTTTTGAGAACATTAAAAATTGTATTCTGAACGAAGGGATGGTTTCTTTATGTCTTTGAAAGAATCGCAAAGATGTGATTTTTTTTCAAGGTCATTTTGGAGAACATTAATAATTGCATTCAGAGTGAATGAGTGGTTTCTTTAGTGAGATCACAAGTAGGAGATTCTTTCCAGACCATTTTAGAGAACATTTACAATTGCATAATTAGAATTTACACATTTATAAACCAATATTTGAAATATGAATTCCCAATGTATTTATGACTATTTAATTTTAATAAAGTACTATAATTTTTAGAATTTCTTAAATAGTAGAAAATACACAATTATAAAACAAATATCTGACAAATGATTCTTTTCAAGCTTGTTTTGGAGAACATTAATTTATTTAGTTATTTATTTTCGAACAGCAATAGAACAAATATCGTTGGTTCTTTGACTATACCACGCTGTTAAACCACCACCTACAAATATATCGGAGTTAAATGGTTTAACGAATTACCCTTGAAATTAAGATTGGAAACAAATTACAAAAAATACAAAAATTCAATGAAAACTCTTTTTATATAATTATTATTTTTAATTGTTAAACTAACGTTTAAGACAAGATTTTTATGCATAGCACAAGTCCCGTTGGCGTCATGTATTTTTTCTCGGAAGATTTTTTCAATGTGGATGAGTGTTTCAGGCTGATAATTATTGCTTATAATAATTGTTACCCTTTTTTTTCTTTTTATATAACTTATCAACACAACAACTCAATTATAATATTAGATATCCTTTTTCTCTCATTATTTTTTTCCTTTCTCTTTATCTCCTCCTCTTCGGTCAGTTGTATTTCTTATCTATTATTTAGTTGTATTTCTTATCTATTATTTAGTTTCTTATTAACTGTTAATTATCTATTTTTTGTTTAATATATAAAAAAATAATTAAATTATTTTTCCTTTGCTAAACTGTGGTTAACCTGCGTTTATCCGCCTTTTTAACTCGAGCTTTGCTCTTAAAAAATTTTGTATTATTTTCAAATTATTTTCTATTAAAATACATTTTATGTATTTTAATATAAAAACTTTATTTCTTGTATATAAACATGTAATTGATACCATTATATTATACTAAATAAAAAAAAATATTTATTTTATTTTATTTAACGCCCAGAGAGCTTTTGCATGAATGGGAAAGGACATGCAGGGAGAAAAAATTTCTTTATTAAGTGCAAATTTTTATTTAACTAACTAACTAACTAACCATCACGCCGTTTCCCCGCAGGGGTAGGCAGAGAGGACGGACCGCCAAACAACTCGGTCTTGGCACACACTCTTTGCCTCACTCACATTCATACATCGTCTCATACATTCTCTTCTATTATTCTGACTTTTGACATGACCCGACTCAAGTATCTGCTTCACTTGATATGTATTTTAAATTGTGGGGGTAGGGGGGGGGGGAGGAAGGGGGATATAGGGGAGGTGGAGGAGGCAGAGTGGGAACCCCTCCAATACTATGCGAGCGAAACCGCGGCAAAAGCTAGTCATCCATATTTGCATAATCTTGTTTCTTTTTTCTTTAATTGTTTCTATTGTTGTTTGTTCTACTCAACCTGCCTTTTATTTTTCGTCTAAATTGTATGTGAAACTATATTTTAAACCTATATTATATTAAATTCCTATGTAAAATTGTAACTATTTCCTCCCACCCATGAATTGAATGTTCCTCCTGTCCTAAAATGAGTTCTGTAACTCATCGGGATTGCCCTAGCACAGGGTTTCCCAATTGCCTGGTCGCGACCCGGTACCGGACCATCAGAATAAAATACCGGGTCGCAACATTCCAACCATGTTTTAAGACAAGGTGGAAGCTGCAAGAAAAAAAGCTTAATATGTGGGCACAACGCGCGGAAACAGGGAACTTCAAAGCATTTAGTCATTTAAGTGAGATACAAAAAGAGTACAATATGATTGCATTGCCACAAGACATCTTAACTCAAATTAAAGAACATTTATTAGGACTGGAGATCTTCAAGAATATTTTCCTCCAATCGACAGCAACAAGGCTTGGATAAGAAACCCTTTTATTTACATTCAAGTTAGATTCCGAAACTAATTTGCCTCGAATTGCCAGATTCAGATGTCGACTCGTTAATTGAACTGTCAACTGACACATCACTCAAGGATATATTTGACACAAAACTAAGACCATTGATAGATTTTTGGTTATCTTGTCGTCAAGAATACACAAAATTAGCTCATCAAGCAATAACTTTTTTTTTTTTAATTAAATGAAGACAATATAAGCGAAACTCAATCGAAAATCTGAAAACAGAAAAATCAGAAAAAGATATTGACACATCTGGGACACGAACCCAGGACCTCTCGCTTACCGGGCGAACGCGCTAACCACTGCGCCACCGTGTCGATATCCAATTCGGTCACTTTTAACTGTATCATACTTCGACTAAGAACCACCCACACTATCTTCATTTTTCTTAACGCATATACTATTGGCTGCTATCTTTATCAATATCTTTTTCTGATTTTTCTGTTTTCAGATTTTCGATTGAGTTTCGCTTATATTGTCTTCATTTAATTAAATATTACAATTTGAGGTTTTACTCATAAAGTTAAAAATAAAAAAATAAAAAAAACTTTTTTAATGCCCTTTGGTCACAACTTATAAATGTGAAGCTGGGTTTTCAACACTAGTTCAATAAATATAGAAACCGACTTGAAGTGGAAACAGACCTTAGAATAAAACTTTCGTCATTTTCCGCGAACTTGGATTCTTTAGTAACAATTAAGCAGCAGCTCCATACTTCGCACAAAAATTTAGTGACTAAATAGGCGATACCAAAATATGTAGTATTAATAAAACATTTTTACTATTAATAAATGTGTATTATTTTACCTAATGGAACCAGCTTGGGTTTAAAAGTATTAAGTGGGTCACGAATCACGAAGGGGCAGTGTGAAAATTACCGGGCCACGACAGAACAATGTTTGGGAAACACTGCTCTAGCAAGAAATAAAAACAATAAAAAAATGTTCTAGAACTCGCCTTATCAAATGTAATCGGCTTATTGTAATTAAAAATTCAATTGGGATTGAGCTTAATAAATTGAAGTGGTTTACTGATTATTCTAAAAATTCCAATAGGCCACTTGCATGAATTTCATAACGACTTGGAAAAAATAGTGTGGATAGATCTTTTTACTAAGATTACGAAAATGTTAGTAAATTTTTTTAGAAATGTACAGTTTTTTTATTTTTAAATAAATAAATCCATTATTTGGGCTCGTGACGTCACTACATGAAAATTTCCCGTCTCCGAAAATGTTCCTATTAATTTTGCAAAATTCCACACTGATTTTTTTTTTTTATATGGCATCACTTTGATTTCAGGCGAATTTTTGAATTTGACATTTAACGTTCACTAGATTTATTGTTTGTTCTCTGCGAACTTATCTTTTGGTTTGACTTTTTGACAGATGTTGTGAAGAGAACCCCGTACGTGTTTTAGAGGTATAATGGTTGTGGTGCTGATTTTAATAAAATCAAATTTTATAATATTCTTATTATTATTATAATTTACAAGTACAAGTATATTTCATTGCATTTAGTAATATAGACGTTGTACATTATAATGATTTATGATCAATAAGATAGATCAAGGAAAACAATATTTATGAGATGTAATATTTTTGGTATGCTTCGTTATCCTCCTGTGCCATACGTGTGGAAAACGTACTTTTTTTAAAAAATGATTTTCGGCTATGCAATTATCGTTTTTTCGCACCTATATAATTATGTCCCGTCTTTCCGGTTTATAAAAAATGGTCCGATTTTTTCGGATTGAAATTTTCAAAAAATCGCCAGAGTTTCAAAAATACGATAAAAAAAATACAGAATGTCTTAGAATATTTGCCTAAACCGGAAAAAAAAATGTGATGCAAGTGGCAAGTGCAAATTTTGCAAACAGCACTAGTTTATATCACGTTGAAACTTATTAGAAAAAAAAATTACAGGTAGGTTCGGCGACACGAAATAGAAATATTTTTTTATTGGTATTATTAACTTTTTTAATGTCACCAGAGAAATAAGATACCATATTGAAATTTTTTAATTTGACGGCCGGCGTGGTCAAGGGGTAAGGCTCTTGAGTCGCAATCCGAAGGTCGCGGGGTTCGCGTGGGCAAATAAATTTTATTTGATTAATTTGTGTTATTTCATAATTAATTCATTCAAAATCATATATAGTATGTTTGCGGCACGTTCCAGAGTGGAAGATACTCTCAGTATTGCCCTGGTGTAAGACCACCATTCGGAATTGAAACGTTGCTTGAAATGGCTTTAGCCGTGTTTGGTGACCAGATCTGAATAGCCAGGTACTTCCCCACCTTCCCTTCCTCGTATCCTTCCCCTCCCCACTACCTTCAGCCTCACAAAATATACATTACTTAAGTGAGTTCAAAATGGGGGGGGGGGTCCAGTAAAATGTCACAAAATCTTGAACTGTTTTTCAGCGTACTGTCGCGATCATATTTATCTCAACGGGGGGGATAGCATGGGGCGGGATGGGATAGAGTGGGACCCCAGATATACGACTGATGTCACGTGAGGAGTAGGGGGGGAGGGTGCCACCAAATCTCACTTAATCTCACCAAGGGGGAGGGGTCTAAATTGGAAAATAAACTGCTTAATGTATGCCCCCAAACCCCGATTGGGGATGCCATAATCTCACTGGCCCCAGACGGGAGCAGCTGAGATCTTGAAGCTTGAGAGTATTCACATTTAAAAAAGTAGGTACCAATATCTAAGTTATTTCCTCTCACCTTACTGAAATCATTGATCTAATTTTAAAGTACAATTTATCGAACATTGTCAATTTCTTAATGATTAGTGTCTATTGAAGTAGCCATAGACCTCGAAGAAGTTGAATTTACCGCCTATGTGCAAGGGCAATCTAAAATTAGTCTAATTTTGTTCTCAGCATTGATCATGAAAATACCGGTTTACTCAACAGCCAAAATCGAAATGACTAAAATAATTTATGTAACCAAGTTCCAACTAATGAAAAGTGTATCTACAGCTGTTAATAAAGCACTTTGTAAGGTCAAAGTAGAACAAATATGACTCTTTTCAATTAAAGTAGTATGAAGAAGTGTACTATAAATGTGACGAAATACTATTGCAATGGATTGAATAGTATTTAGTTATTAAATACGAG
Organism: Limnephilus rhombicus; assembly: GCA_929108145.2. Classification (NCBI taxonomy): domain Eukaryota; kingdom Metazoa; phylum Arthropoda; class Insecta; order Trichoptera; family Limnephilidae; genus Limnephilus; species Limnephilus rhombicus. The sequence goes on from OV815291.1 coordinate 18,436,711, forward strand.
GGTGGTCTGAAAAATTTCCGACCTGAACGTGAAGATGACTCGTCAATAAAAGCTAGTGAATGTAGTTGTGCATCTTTTGACAGTTACTCACCAAAGTTTCGGCTATTTCGGGCGCGCAGATTTTAGTGGACAGTCGTTTGAGTGAGCCGATGTGTGTGTTTTTGTGAAAATGGAAAAAAATGAGTATCGAGCTGTTATTAAATTTTTATTTTTGAAAGGCAATACGCCTAAGCAAATCAAAGATGAACTGGACTCTGTGTATGGGGACTCTGCACCATCATTTACCATAGTGAAATTTTGGGCAGCTGAATTTAAACGTGGCCGTAAGAGCTTGGGAGACGAATGTGCGGGACGTCCAAAAACTGCAACTACTGACGATATCATTGCTAAACTTCACCAAATAGTGATAGACGACCGCCGAATTAAAGTGAGAGATATAGCAGAGGTTATGAAAATATCCAAAGAACGTGTCTGTCACATATTAAATCAAGATTTAGACATGAGAAAACTATCCGCGCGTTGGGTGCCGCGTTTGCTCACGTTAGACCAAAAATCCTGTTTCACCAAGACAACGCGCCGTCTCACACCTCAGCTGTTGCCATGATAAAAATCCACGAATTACGGTTTGAACTGCTTGACCATCCGCCTTACCAGACCTAGCTCCAAGCGACTTCTTTTTGTTCCCTTATCTAAAAACTGCGCAAAAAACAAAAAACAAAAATTTAATAACAGCTCGATACTCAATTTTTTCCATTGTCACAAAAACACACACCGACTTACTCGAACAACTGTCAACTAAAAACTGTGCGTCCAAAATGGCAGAAACTTACTGTCAAAAGATGCACAACTACATTCACTAGCTTTTATTGACGAATAGTGCTGCCATCTTTATGTTCTGGTCGGAAACTTTTCAGACCCCTCTCGTACATATGAAAGTTTGTTTAAGAACATGTTGACGTGGTAAGGTAATGCGCTTTTTCATCCCGCGACAAAAAAAAAATCCTCGACAAAATATCCCCGACAAAATATCCTACGGACAAAGTCAACTCAACACCTCTTCATTACAGAAAAGTCATTAAAAGCTATGAACAAAATAATTTTAAAATAGCCCATAACCTTAAGGCTCCGCAACCGGGCCCGAAAAGAAAAAGATGGAAAGATACGAAATTACGAATAGAGGAGAGCGCTAACATTTATAGCGACAAAATCGATGCGAAAATTGCGAAAATCCTACTAATATTATAATGGCGAAAGTTTGTATGGATGTATGTTTGTTACTCTTTCACGCGAAAACTAATGAATGGGTTTTAATGAAACTTTACAATAATATAGCTCATACATCAGAATAGGCTATAGGCTATAGCTTAGAGCTCAGGCATTATGAAATTTATATACAAAAATTGCAACAGGTGTCGTTTGAAAAATGAATGTAACGGATATGGAGGGGGGGGGGATAGGATGTGGGGCAGGGTGGAGGGGGTGGGGGGAGGGGGGAGGGGGGATTGGGGAGGGCGATGAGTGGAGGGGGAGCGTGAGGGGTGAGGGAGGGTTTGTGGGGGGTGGGGGTGGGGGGAGAGGTTGAGAGGGGCCGGGGGAGAGGAGGAGGGGGGGTATTGGAGTGGAGATAGGGAAGGTGGAGGAGGCGCAATGGGTACCCCCCTAATACTATGCGAGCGAAGCCGGGGGCAAAAGCTAGTGTTTAATAAAACACGGCTCGTTTAAAATAGAGCAAAAATCTCGTGGGAGCTGTGTCATGTACAATTTAAAGAAACATTGTGAATTTTTTCATACATATAACTTTTAAAATAACCGAAACAGACTAAAAATATTTTCGGAGCATACTTTGCAATTTTTTTCTATCGAGGGAATTTCATATAATTTGCGTTTCGGCGTGAGGAATGTATAGACATTATCTTCGAAAATAACATATATTTTTTTTAAAGCTTAAAAACTTCAAATATTTAAGAGGGATATTGCAACAAAAAATTCGGGTAGCGGACCCTTAACCTAACCTAAACTTTTTGACCAACTTTTGTATGTTTTTCTTTTAATTTGGGAAAATAATTCCCCTCAGGGCCTATGTCATTTTTGGGGATGCTGTGTAGAGGATCTTTTTAGGAAAGGAAGGAGAGGAAATTATGGGAAGGAAAAGGGTACTAGGGGTGGGTAGAAATCTGGGGATCAGTGTATCCAGAAGTGACGGACGTATGAATCCATCCCTCCCATTGCGGTGCAAGGCGATGTACCTAGAGAGTACGGCTGGAGAAGTCAAAGGGACTCCCTCATCCATTCTCTCCCGATCCGGCCTGCCTTGCAGCTGGTGGGCAGACGCATCCATCGTCAAGACCCGGACAAACCTTACCCCATGAACCCTGGAACCCTTGCAAAGTCACCAAACGTAGCGAACCACTCGGGGTGACCTTGGCAGAGGTGTTGGTTATCCAATAAACGTTTCCCGTGTGGTTCTTTTTCGTGTGGTTTTCCTATATTTATAATTTTATAATCAACTAGCGAGTTCCCGGCATGCTTTGCTATGCCACTAATAAAGAAATTGTTTCAATTGTTCCATTAATAAGATCAATCAATCAATTTTGGTAACTAACATAAGTACCTATTTTAAATAACTATAATTCTTGATTCGATTCAAATAAATCCGTTAATTTAAAGATGTTCGAAAATAGAATTTTGATTTAACAATCATTGTTTTGCAAAATGTTATTCTCAAGTTTTGACAGTTTTGCAAAGGTTTTTGTAATGATTAAAAAACTTTTCATGTGTATTCGCGCGGGTTCGCTGGGGTTTAAAGAAGGCATTTTGAAAGTTTCAAACCTTTCCTATGCTTAATATAGCAACGCATAGCGGACACACATACATACATACATTTTTAGATTTTTATATATAATCAATATTTATAGTTTGAATATTGAATTTACCATCAAGGCAGGCTGCGATCGTTAAAACGTAAGTAAGTAATGTTGTCCTTAAATTTATAAAAACATTTATGCATACTTTGGTAATATCTTACCTTATTATCTGACTTCAATTCCGTTCGAGGAAGCAAGCACTAAGCAGATTCTGAACCAAAATATGAATATTCTTACATTCAGTTCTTGTAAATAAACTCTTCCTTTTCGGAATCTGACCGCCCGAAATACTTTCTTCGGCGACCCAGTCAGGGAAAGTGATTACACGTGAAATAATATACGTTCATTTGCATTCTTATTGGCTGCTGTGAATTCTTCTCGTTTTGGATGGACCGACTTGGCACGAGATGAACTGTGCTTCATCACAATGCTGCTATAGGCACTAACTTCTTCGCAACATTTCTGTTGGTCCAGATATAACCCGGCGCTAATTATTGCTGGGCGCCCGAGCGATTCAATGACAATTTAGTCCATTATTTATTTTGTGTTTATATACTTGGTAGTAGAGTCACTTCAGCTAAAAAAGGGGTCAACCTCGTAAAACATTTTCAGTTTTTGTTCAACAATGAAGAGAGACTCATAATTTGGGAATTTTGGGCTCGGACATACATAGCGCAGATCAATCGCGAATCCCAGTGACTGACTGTATAGCTGAGCGCTCGGCAGTCTTCGCGCTCTATCTTAAATACGGTTAAGCGTATAAAAAATTATTTAAGTCAAAATTTGTAGGAAATTTTATACTCCACTTATAATAAATGCAAATATAATGTTTGAGGCAAAGGAAGCGAGATATTTCCAAAAAACTGATTTTCGCCATCTTTGACCATGAATATCTAAGGACGCTCACACGTGAACTTATGAGACTTTTGAGACAATATTCAGAATGCCAAAATGAAGTTTTACACAAATTTTCAGCTTATTCCGTTTCATTTCGAGGTGAAACCCTATATTGACTGAACTATTGAAGATAATTTGGATTCCTGGGTTCCATTGACAGCCAGGGGTTAAAAATTACAAAAAGTTGGTCACGTAGTATGGGTACGTTCGATTAAGAACCACTGCTCTAGGGCCTATCACCTTTTACTCAGTATTCTGCGCGGGGGGTTTGCAATATGCCTAATCTTAAAATTTATCCGCTTCATTAATGCATGTTTATGATGGGTTTTACAGTAATTGCTATTTATTTATTTATCGAGTATATATTACATTTCGCAATGTTAACGATGCGATCAATCATAGGTGATATTTAAAGGTGTATTTCGTGTTTATTCGTCATTTTTTTACCTTGATAAGAGATAATGGAGATGGGCCATATCACACTAGTCACGATTAGTCTAGCCTTCAAACAAACTTAGATAACAGGGACTCATAGCACTTAAATATTAAATAACCGCCTTTTCACCTGTTCTACGTGTTATATTGAAAGAAAAAAACAATATTTATCTATATTTGCTGCTGACAGCTACGTTGTAAACTCCATTTGTATTTTTATGACTTTTGTGCATTTTGTATCTGATTTTATTTTTATTATTTCTTTATCTGTTTAAAAATCATCTGTCATGAATTAATTGCGCAACCAAACATATAAAAGCCCTCTGGGCATTAAATAAATGTTTAAATAAATAAAATTATCTTTATACTATATAAAAATCTCGCGACACGGTGTTTGTTCGAGATAAACTCCGAAACCACTCAACCGATGATGAAATTTAGCTTACTGTGTGTAATTTGGTCCAACTTAAAGGATAGGAAAGTTTATATCTCGATTTTTGGCTTAAGCATTTATTATTGCGAATTAAATGTTCATTAAATGTTTGTCATAGGACAAAGTTTCTAACTGATGGTGGTGTGAGTTAATTTTTTGACAGAACACTTGGTTATCTAGGTTGGGTAACCATCCAGTAGATTTTTTTTTACATTAACTCCGCACAGGAGGCCTTGAGGAAAATAATTTTCTTCAGGGCCTATGTCATCTGAGATGCTATGTGGAGGGTCTTTTTGAGGAGAGGAAGGAATTAACATTGGTCTTGAAGAGACCCATGTTGTAGGAAGGAAGAAACCCAAAGACCGTCAAATCGGTTCACAGCCGAGCTGTTGAACACAAGAACGAGTCGAAGAAGCGACCAGTTCTCATGTGACAACTGTCAACCGTGTACATATGTTGGGCTCGCGTTTGGCGTATTTCCCGACTATCCACTGTTGCCGAAGGGATCAATGAGGCTAGCTCCTCGGAGCATCTTCCATTGAAATACCGGTAGAACAAGGATAGCATTCCCACCCGACGCCTGTGCTCTAAAGATTGCAATCCTTCTGTTAAGATGGTAGTAGATGGCGTTGTGTTTCGATTTCACGTCAGTCTTTTGACCAAGAATTTATTGATATTGCCACAGCAACGCGTGGACGGGTCAGCTAGTATATTTAAAAAAAATGTTTGTGGAAAACAGAATGAGATTACCTATAAACAGCAGTGTTAGGTATGTGGTGCATTTTCGTCAAAGTTTGCGCACGCTTTTATCATTTTTATACTTTCCGTTCTTCGACCAATATATCGATGTTTCCATTTCTTTAATTTAACGTTTTACTTTTCAGTTTTCTCCAACACCAATTCTTAAGATTTATTAATTTTAGAATAAGTGTTACAGGGGAATGTGTCAACTATGATTATCTACTATGTCTTCTTCTTCTTTGTGTACCGTATCAGATCCCCCCGACGTTGGCGATCACTCTTGAGAATGTCTCTCTGTCTTTCGCTGCCCGGAATAGCTCCTCCACACTTCTAATGCCGGTCCACTCTCGTATATTACGCAGCCAAGACATTTGCCTCCTACCAGGCCCTCGGCGACCCTTTATCTTGCCTTTCAATATCAAATGGAGCAAGTGATACTTCTCCCCTCGAAGTATATGACCCAGATATGAAATTTTCCTGATTTTTATTAATGTAAGCAGTTCTCTATCTGAGAATTGCCTCCGTCCACATTGCCTGAGAATTTCTGTGTTGGTGTTCATGTCGGTCCATGGGACCTTGAGCATTCTCCGGTGAAGTCACATTTCAAAAGCCTCTAACCTGTTCATGGTATTTACTTTCAAGGTCCATGTTTCACATCCATAGAGCAAGACCGACCACACAACATTTTAGCATTCTCTGCCTTTGTTTTAAGCTGATATTGTCATTGCAGAAGAGGGATTTCATTTTAATGAACGCAGTTCTTGCTGCTTCAATTCTGCATCTAACTTCCACATCTGGGTCAAGAGTCTCCGTGAGAATACTGCCGAGGTATCTAAATCTTTCCACCTTTTGGACATTGCAACCATTTAACTGTATCACTGATTCAGAGTGATCTATTCGTCCAAATGTCATCCATTTAGTTTTATTGACGTTGATTGTTAGGCCCAGTTGCTCACCAGCATTATTAACAAGATTTAATAGGTCTTGGAGGTCATCGATACAGTCAGCTAGTAATACAGTATCATCTGCGTATATTATGTTATTAATGACAACTCCGTCGATCTTCAGACCCTTCTCAGTATTACTTAGGGCTCTTTTAAAGACATAGTTGGAATAGAGATTAAACAATAGTCGCGACAGGATACAGCCTTGTCGTACTCCACGCTGAATGAAAATTGCATTAGATCTCTCATTCCCATGTCTTATTTCTGCTGTTCGGAACCAATACAGGTTTTTAATGAAATTCTGGTCTTTGGTGTCAACGTTACAATCCGCAAGCATTTTCATTAGGTCAGCATGTTTTACCCTGTCAAATGCCTTTTCGTAGTCAATAAAACAGGCAAAGACTTCCTTTCTTTGGTCACGACACTTTTGCAATAGTACGTCGATAGACAATAATGCTTCACGCGTCCCGAACGCAACGTCTACTATGTCAACTCAATTTATTAAAATTATCTGAATTTAGAATAGTTATTACATGTTTATATAAAATCATAAATTCAATAATTGATAGCCCTGAATTATTATTATACTTGATTTCTTTATACCTCTCAAACCAACATCGAGGCAATATCTACCGTTCTTTTGTGATAACTTCAACACAGAATCACAATTGTATACCCCCGTTCGCCGTATACAAAATTTGGATAATTACTATAAATATTCAACACACCATTCACCAAATAATAAACAAGTTATTACCCAATTTATATCGAAAAGAAGAACATCAAATTTTATTTAATTTAACTAAACAAACTACGTAGCTCAGCGTCGACTTATCTTACCAGTTTTCCTAGTATTTCATTTTTCCATCTTGCTTGGTTCAGTATTTAGTTTCGATTTTATTTCATTTTTAACTTTGTTTTGGCTTTAAATGTTATTTTTAATTTTGACTTCTATTTTGTTTTTATTTTGTTTTTGATTTTGATTTGATTTTGTTGTATTTATTTAGATGTTCTTTGTAATAAATAAAAAAAATAACTTGTAAAAGCCCAGCCGTGCGTGAAATCTATAATATAAAAATGAATCGCTAAATGTGTTGCTAAGCGCAAATCTCGAGATCAGCTGAACTGATTTCGCTAATTCTTTTTTTAGAATATTCCTTGAAGTACGAGGATGGTTCTTACGGAGAGAAAAATTAAGAAAATTGGGCAGAAAATTGGATAATTTCAGAAAACCCGCACGTTTGACAGTTCGCGTGTTTGAGAATGACATTTTGCAAAATGTTAAATCAGGATTCTATTTTTGAAAAACTTTAAGGTGATAAATTTATTTAAAGTAGGTACTCCCCTAATAGCTTGAATCGAATCAATAATTTTAGATATTTTAAATAGGTACTAAATTTAATATACATGAAAAATGGAAATTTGAAAAAAAATTGTAAAAGGTGGCACGCGGGCCGTTTAAAAATTGAATGTGCTGGGATTGAATATATGAAACGCGGGAGGAGGGTTGGTGGGACGAAGGAGCGGGAAAGGGAAGAGGGAAGGCGGGAAAGGTGGAAGGGGAACGCAGGAGGGGGAAGGGGACCTGGGAGGGGGGAGGGGAAATCGGGAGGGGGGTTCGCGGGACGGGGAAAGGGGGGGGGGGGGGAAGTGGAGTGGGGAGAGGGAAGGTGAGGTTGACGGAGTGGGAACGCGAGAGGGGAAGAGGACACAGGAGAAGAAGGGGAGGCGGAAGGGGAACGGGACGAATGGGAAGAGACACTCAGGGAGAAACAATTTCTTTATTAAATGGCATAACAACGCTTGCCGGGACCAGCTAGTTCAAAATAAATAAATAAATAATTCCATGACGCCAGACCTCATCGTTTGCGACTATTCAGTTTTCGGTTTCACAAAAATTGCGTTATGATATATCCTTGTGATTTAATAAGTAGGTAAATTTGTCGTTTTAGTGCGTATCGCTGCAACTGCCTTGCACAGACGAACAGACTCCTTGCCAGAGCTTGAATCAGCCTGACACAGATTCGCCAGACGAGAGATAATATTTATCTCTTTGCGAGATACATCTCTCTATCTATAATCTATACATACTAAACGCATTCAGCCCACTTCTGTGTACTCGTAGCTTCGTCCAGACAACGCAACACATACATTCAAACTAGCAAATAAACTATCCCAGATGCGGGATAAAATATGGGATATTATAATTGTAGGATTTATTTTTTTAATTGAATACCGCGTTATTGAATATTGCACCCTCTCTACAGCTCAGTGATAAAGAAAGCCGAGAAAGCCGATCAAGACAAAGATGACACTACCTACCGGCTGCGCCAATGTGATGACCGTGGTCGGTTATCAACATGTATTTCTGGACTCCTCGTGGATGGATCCAGATTCCTCTTCTTCTGATGATCTCAGTACAGGGTGTAGCAATAATAAGTCGTAGGTAGACTATTGATGTTTATTCCGAGATATGCACAGTACGGTTCTTCTTAGGAAGTCTAATGGTAAAGAGAACAATGGACAACAATCACACCCTTTTATATGTTATTCGTGCTGTCTCACTCATACACGCATGTCTCTTTCATACCGCAAGACGGTAACCGACGAGTTCATCGAAAATCAATTCATCGAAAGCAACATCGAAAACGAGTTCATCGAAAACCAATTCATCGAACGATCAATTCATCGATTCGCCAATTCATCGAAAAAAGGGTTAGGTTAGGTTAGGTTAGTCTCGGTGATAATTATCTATTTTTTATATATAAATTTATTATGAACTTTTATTGACCAATGCTTTTTAACTTTCCGGTCCGCTCGGCATTTCTCTCAAATATCTACAAAATATTTTTTTCGATGAATTGGCGATTCGATGAATTGGTTTTCGATGAATTGGTTTTCGGTGAATTGGTTTTCGATGCATTTGGTTTTCGATGAACTCGTTTTCGATGAATTTGCTTTCCGATTTGAACCCCGCAAGACATACGTTCACCACAGTGTTCAAAACTGTATACCGCCCAACGCTCACTTATGGCCACCAGATATGGATGCTAAACGAAAGAACATGCTCTTCTAGAGTCCAAGCGGCCGAAATGAGGTACTAGAGAGGAGTGGCAGGGGTTACAAAATGGGAACATTCAAGAAATTCTACGATCTGAGACGATTTAAATATCGAACCACTGCTACTCTTTATAGAAAAATCGCAACTGAGGTGGCTTGGGCATGTACTAAGACCTGATGACCGAATTCCGAGGAAAATACTGAGTGCGTTTCCAGAGGGTAGACGTCCAGTGAGCCGCCCCAGACACAGTTGGGCGAAGCAACTCCAGAAACTGTGTGAGGAGAGGATGGGACTGCCATGGACGGAGTCCGAACAAGCAACACAAGACAGGGACGTATGGAGGAGCCTTGTCGATGCAGTGTGTCTCCGAATAGGATAAGGGGAAGAAGATGATGATTATGATTATGAATACCGCATAAGAGTATTAACTGTTCCCAGTGAGCCAGTGTGACTATGGCATCTCCAGTTGGGGTGTTTTGTGAAGCTGAAGGTAGTGGGAAGGGGAAGGAGACGGGTAAAATGGATATGAGGAAGAGGAAGTACCTGTACATTCGGATCTGGTCATCAAACACGGCTAAAGCCATTTTAAGCAACGTTTCAATTCTGAATGTCTTACACCAAGTCAGTATTGAGAATATCTTCCCCTCTAGAACGTGACGCAAATACACATTATATTATTTTTAATTAATTAATTGTGAAATACATAACACAAATTAATTAATAAAATTTATTAGCGCACGCCGGGCTCGAACCCACGAACTTCGGATTTCGAGTCGAGTCCCCTCGACCACGGAGGCCGGATTTGTGAAGCTGAAAGCATTTATGAAAACAAATATTAGCCTCAGGATCAATGCCTTTCATAAGAAGAAATTTACCATTCGAATGATGGTAAACTGGAAAAATTACGACATCATAAAAATACAGGACACGTTATATTCATACTAATCGAACAGAAATGTAGTATATGAAAAAGATCGCCGTTTATAAAATATGCATTTAAACAATGTTAGCCTCTGCCTTGCAAAATAAGTAATTTACCTTCAGAATTATAGTAGAGTCGAATAATTACCACAGTATCCAATGACATCTATACAAATTTATAAAAATGTATCCCCGTTTCCCTTGGTCACGCCATAACTTCCGATTGACTTTATCTATTTCCTTCAACTTTTTTTTAAAGTTTTTTAATACTTTGTAGAAGGTTCTTACGGAATGAAAAATTCAGAAAATTGCGCAGTAAATTGGATAATTTCAGAAAACTTAACGATCATTTTAACTTTGACAATTCGCGCGTTTGATGAATGTGAATTTAGCAGGTAGCTGTTTTTTTGGTAACAAAAGAAATGTCTATGGATTTTTAAAATTATACATATTTTAAATAGGAACCTAAGTTAGGTACCAAATTAGATTGATTGTTCTTATAATGAATTAAAATGAATATTTGTAATATATGAAAAATGAAAATTTTAATAAAAAATTGTAATATGTGGCACGCGAGCTGTTTGAAAATTGAATGTACTGGGACTGAATATATTGTAGTTGTATGTTGGCGGAACGGTGCAGCGGGAGAGGGGAGTGGGTAGGCGGGGAAGGTGGAAGGGGAACGCGGGATGGGAACGGGAACGTACGTGAAAGGACATGCGGGAAGGAATAATTTATTTCTTTGAATATGGCAGTGCAACGCATGCCGGGAACCAGCTAGTTAATTATATTACACGTTATATTCTTACCAATAGCACAGAAAATGTAGCTCGTAGTCTGGACTAAGCTTGTGGCGTACGGATAGACGATACTAACATCCGCGCCACATCTCTCAGCTGCACTCCATCTAGCCTATGATCTACAAGACGTTTCCTACCGATAAGACCATACATAAATTGTTGAGAGTGTCAGCTACTAGATACTTGCTACTCGTGTTTCAATTTAATCAGTGCTCCATTTTACAATGTGAATTGTAATCGAATATATGAAAAGCTACAATCAGTATCACCCTGGCGCGATCGGCAACCGTTAGGACTCGAAATGTTGAGCTATGTATTATTTACTGACCCGATCTGACTGGCCAGATACATTCCCAAGCACTTTCATCCGCCACTCAACATTTATATTTTATTTTTTCATTTCATATTTTGTCTCCAATTTTGTTTCAAGGTACGATTCTATAATCTTTTACCAATCATTATTTGACATTTTATTAATTGCCCTTTTTCTTTTTTACAGGTAAGTTTCTCAAACTGTTGATGTTTTGGGGTCAGACGTCAGAGGCTAGGTAAGTATTACATACAAGCTTTTCAGATTATGCTTAAGACCCGACATTCCGAATTTCTACCGATTTAACACATTTCTCGTGAACACGTAAAACCAGAGGCTCACCTTTCTAGAAAGTGACGGCGGAATCTTGTGGATTGATGCTAAACTAAATTAGGTACTTTGATCCAAGTAGGTTGACGACCGGTGTGGTCGAGAGGTAAGGCTCTTGACTCGCAATACGAACGTCGCGGGATCGCATCCCGGCGTGGGCATATAAATTTTATTTGATTAATTTGTGTTATTTCACTATTAATTCGTTAAAAATAATATATAGTATCTATATTTGTGGCACGTTTCAGAGTGGAAGTTACTCTCAGTATCGCCCTGTTGTAAGACCGCCATTTAGAATTGAAACGTTGTTTGAAATGGCTTTAGCCATGTTTGGTGACCAGATCTTCATAGCCAGCTACTTCCCTTCCTCTTCCCCATCTCCTTCCCGTCCCCACAACCTTCAGCCTCACAACATGCACTAATTGGGGATGCCTAGGTCTCACTGGCTCCAGACGGTAGCAGCTGGGACTCTTGTGAGGTATTCATATAAAAATAAAATAAAAAATGGTGCTGTGGCGGGATAATTAAACACAATTAGTCTTTATTTGGAGTAGGTAAAATCAATTTGTAAATACGAAACAGTTTAATAATATTAAAACAGTAAAAAACTATAACAATAAATTTAGGGGTATTTTAACAATAAGGAAACTGATTGTTCCCTCTACCGCTCGTTAAACATTTTAACAAAAGGGTTACGAGTATTATTCAGTCTGGTTTAGTTGACGTATTTCAGATCTACCAGAGATTTTACTTGAAGATGCGCGGGTAGGATCGGAAGGCAACTTATTTTCTCGAGGTACCACATGACCTTATATTGGCCAGACCATCTGTACGCCTGGGCGGCGGGATGCAAATTCTAACCAGTAGCATACATTGTCCCTAACTGGTAAGGGACGAAGCGATGCGCGAAAGAGAAAGTATTCAAAATTGAATACTTTTCAATATAGGCTCGAAATAATAAAATATATAAGGTGGTTGGTTACAGTGCACATTTTTGAAGTAAAACGCAAGCTTGACTTGGGATTAAGCTGGTGAATGCGTGACGAGAGCGTAAGAGAGAGAGAGATGAGAACGAAAAGCGAGGCGAACGGTAGTTGAGAGGGAGATATAAGTTAGTGAAGATAGACAGAGAGAGAGAGTTACGTTTAGTATTTTACTGTAGGGGCAAGAGAGAGAGGTGCGAGCACACATTTTCTTTCTCTCTTTCTCTCATAGCCAGTTACGTTTCGTATATATCTAAGACACAGTGCATGCCTATTGTCTGAATCACACTGTAGGAGCAAGAGAGAGCACTTCGCACGCACATTTTCTTTCTCTCTTCCTATCATACAGATGGAGATAAAGAAGTTTTACTTCAGTCGTGTGATCTAAAGCACACTCGTTTTTTCATTTATTAATTTTTCATTGTCTGTTATTTAGATTTGTGTCTTTTTTCATTCAAAAAGAAAAGTTCATTGAAAATATTTGATATTTTCATTATTTGTTTTTGGGGTGTTACGCCGTGTTGCGCTACCTCCTTCTTTATCCAACGTTTCGGACATTGTTGCAGTGTCCATATCATCAGGGCAGATCCGGTAGATGTGTCTGCAACGATGTCCGAAACGTTGGCTAAAGAAGGAGGTAGCGCAACACGGCATAACACCCCAAAAACAAATAACGAAAACACTTTTGGCCGTGAAAATCTTAAAACCTATCTAACCATATTTGATAATGTTTCAATAATAAATATTCTGTTAGATACGATTTTAGATTTCACGGCCAAAAGTTTTTTTGTTTTTTATTTTTGGGGTGTTATGCCGTGTTGCGCTACCTCCTCCTTTAGCCAACTTTTCGGTAGCATTACAGTGTCCATCATCAGGGAGATGTACATCCCAAAAATAAATAAAAAAAACAAAAGAAATCTGTTAGTTTCCTCAGTTTCCATTATTTTACCAGCTCTTTCCAAGCTGTACAACAATGATTACTTCTGTATACAAAGGTGACTTTATAAGTAAATGACATTAAATCTGTGACGTATGTCTTAAATATCGTCCATTGTCACATTATGTTGGTGATATCACCTCATTCCTTAAGTGGCATTCCCGAATATTGTGCAAGCCAATTCGATCACCGTTTCGTTTAATGTTCACTGAGTCATCTGAGCTGCATAGTCCGACCTTTATAATTAATTATAAAATTATTTTATTATAATTGTTGTTACCCATTAAAAATCTCGGAATGTATGACACACGACCTTCCAAAATAAAACTGGTGAAATTGGTTTCTACCTACAGAATCCACAGGCCTGACGGAATACCTGCCCTGGTACTGCAAAGGTGCGCTGCAGAAATAGCTCCAATTTTGACGAAGCTTTTTAAACTGTCCCTGAAGACTGGCTCTGTGCCCTCTGGTTGGAAAAAAGCGGTTATCCATCCTATTCCAAAGAAGGGTGACCACTCCAACCCGGCCAACTACCGCCCCATAGCGATCACATCAGTTCTGTCTAAGGTGATGGAACGTGTGATCAACGACAAATTGCTCACATACCTCGAGAAGAACAAAATTATTAACGACCGTCAATACGGATTCCGGCGGAACCGCTCGTGCGGTTATCTTCTCGCGTATGTGACGCATGTTTGGGGGCGATGCCTGGAACGTTTCGGTGAGACCCAAACGGTTGCACTGGACATATCCAAGGCCTTTGACCGGGTTTGGCACCGAGGACTTGTCAACAAACTGCATTCTTACGGACTTCCCGCATCCTTGTGTACGTGGATTGCCGACTTCTTGAGGGAGAGGTCGATTCAGACGGTAGTCGATGGTTTCACCTCTTCCTCTCACTCGATAAATGCTGGCGTCCCGCAGGGATCGGTTCTGTCTCCAACTCTGTTTTTGTTGCACATCAACGACCTTTTGTCATGTGCACCAATTCACTGCTACGCGGATGAAAGTACAGTTCATGATTGCTTTTTGTTTGACAAGCCCCCAAAGGGCTCACAAACTCCAACAGCTCGTAAGGCTTTGAAGCAAAGAATGGACGATTACCTCGAGAGTGTTTTCTCTTGGGGTAAAAATAATCTCGTTGAATTTAATGTTTCAAAGACCCAATCTTGTCTGATTACGTCTAAAAGGGATCGCAATGAAAATCTAGTCTCTTTCAACGGAAGCAATCTTCCGAACAGGCCCTCCATTGATTTGCTTGGTGTAACCCTAAGTGACCAGCTCAGGTATGGGGGCTCCATCGAAGCCAGAGTAAAGTTAGCCTCCCAAAAACTGGGCGTACTGTACAGGGCCCGCAGATACTTTAATAGTACACAACTGCTAACCCTGTACAAATCGCAAGTGCGCCCCACGGTTGAATTTGGCAGCCACCTCTGGTCTGGAGCTCCAAAATACCTGAAAAATACCCTCGACTCTGTGCAGAAACGGGCGGTCCGTTTGATAGATTCTCCCATCTTAACAGACGGATTGCAATCTTTAGAGCACAGGCGTCGGGTGGGAATGCTATCCTTGTTCTACCGGTATTACAATGGAAGATGCTCCGAGGAACTAGCATCATTGATCCCTTCGGCACCGGTGCATAGTCGGGAAACACGCCAAACGCGTGCCCAACATTTGTACACAGTTGACATTTGTCACATGAGAACGGGTCGTTTCTTCGACTCGTTCTTATGTTCAACAGCTCGGCTGTGGAATGATTTGCCGGCCTCTGTGTTTCCTCCTTCCTACAACATGGGTCTCTTCAAGACCAATGTTCATTCCTTCCTCTCCTCAAAAAGACCCTCCACACAGCATCCCAGATGACATAGGCCCTGAGGGAAATTATTTTCCTCAGGGCCTCCTGTGTGGAGTTAATGTAAAAAAAAAAAAAAAAAGAATCAAAGAACGTTTCAAATATACCTATATTTCTATAAGTACATACGTTATTATATACAAAGGGTATAACAGCATGTACCCGGAGAATTTTAACCAGCGATTTTAACCGGCCGGCGTAGTCCAGTGAGGCACTTGACCAAGGGCGGATTTAGGGGGGGGGGGGGGCACGGGGGCACGTGCCCCCCCCAGAAAGTATTTTTTTGAGATTCCATCACAGTACAGAAAACTGTCTATTTAACATTTAATTTTTGTATTGTTTTGACACTTTCATAAACCTTCCTATACATACTTGAACTTGTAGAAATATCATACTTCAAGTTTATTTCTAACAGTAATTGTTGATTTTTTACCCGTCCGCCCCTTGTGCCCCCCCCCAGAAAAAAATCCTGGATGCGCCCTTGCTCTTGAATAACACAAATTTTATTTGATTAATTTGTGTTATTTAACAATTTATTTATTTAAAACAGTATATTGTATATTTGCGGCACGTTCCAGAGTGGAAGATACTCTCAGTATCGCCCTGGTGTAAGACCACCATTCAGAATTGAAATGTTGCTTGAAATGGCGTTAGCCGTGTTTGGTGACCTGATCTGAATATCCAGGTACTTTCCCACCTCCCTCTCCCCCATCTCCTTCCCTTCCCCATTACCTTCAGCCTCACTACATACCCCAATTGGGGATGCCATAGTCCCACTGGCTCCAGACGGGAGCAGTTGGGACTCTTGTGCGGTATTCATGAAAAAAAAAAACGATTTTAACCAGCGATGCCTGCGCATATTTAGACTATAAGCCATTTTCCATTACATTTCGCAACTGAGTAGTTGGGTTGTTTTGTACAGCCTAGTGCAGAGATGGCGAACCTTTACTTGCCATTTTTCTAAAGAAATGTTTAATGAGGTCATATTCGTGCCATCAAATAATTTTGACTTTGTTTACTACAAAAATAAGAACATTTTGCATTATACACATTCACACTTTTTTGTAGTGGCTAATAAATTTTGCGACCACTGATTAGTGACGTGCCCGAAATATTGTTCACCATCCCTGGCCTAGTGGGTCGTCACATGGTGTGCACTCTCATTCTCCGTCTCATTCCAGCAGCACGGTAACAGAAGAGACAGAGCGCGTATAACGTGTCGCGACGTGTAATAATGTGAACAGCTCCAGATTTTTGATTTTAATTGCAAAATATATCAGTGGTTAAAATTCTTCTGGTACGTGCTGTTACACTCTGTATAACCAAGAGTGTCAGCGGCGTGGCTTTGTTTTTGTTTTAATTCTACAGTTTTAATCCAAAATTTCCACACTTGACCTTCAAATCCAGCGGAAGGTGACTGTCTAAATGAAATTTCTAAAAACCACCCCATCCCCTTTTCCAGGACAATCCAGACCAGAGGAGCGATTCTGTATCTTTTGTGGATTTGGGAAAGATCTAATACGGAATCAGTTGTTAAATTTGTGTGATTTTCAATGACTTTAAATTGCTTTTTCAAAAGATGTTGTGGGCCGATTACAGCAGCCGCTAATTCTAACTAACTTAAAACACGTAATACTTTATTTATTGTTATTAAGTTTATTTTGTAGAACTCCATTTTAATTTTTAATTTATTTTATAAATTCAATAATATTTTTATTTAATGTATAAAAACAATTTATTATAAACAAGTTCTGCTTTGTTATTATTATTTATGCGTTACAAAAAATCACGAAATACTGTAAGTAGATAGGTTTACATGATTATTTATTCATTTAATGTACGTTTAAAGCTGTGAACCATGGATTTGACCTTTGCGATGTTTCGTTTCAATCTAAACACCAACTGAGAACCTATTTTCTATACGTAAATAGTTGTTTCTTATAGTAATTGTTGAAATGAAGTGCAATTTCCATAATCTGTGTTTTAAACGGCGCTATAAAGTCGTCCAATTATTACTATATAAAATCATACAAATTTAACAACCGATTCTATATAGGATCTTTCCCGTATCCATAAAAGATACAGAATCTCTTCTCAGAGCTAGTAGGTATAGAAGGAAAATAATAATCAGCTGGTAAAATGCACAATACTTACTTTTTCATGAAGATATCGACATGCTCAATCCCTCTTATTAATTCAACCTAATCCATCCGAACAGAGATACTCTTTTTTTATTCCCCATTTGGCCGATCCCTGCACAAGCTCTACCGGCTAAGTTGGGTTAGGTTAAGATGGACACACAATAATGCGAACATATCGATACAGCCACTAGAGATGTCGAAAGTGAAAAAAAATCGATATGTCGATGTATCGATATTTATTAAAATATCAATATCGACGTCGATATATCGTGGAAAAAATATCGATGTATCGATATATCGGTCAAATTTTCAAAAGATTTTGCGTTTTTAAAATAATAGTGAATTCAGCTCACTATTATCAATAGTAGGTAATATTTAAACACAATGTGCATTATTTTAATGTACAAAAATCTCAATAAAAATTAAGGTATTTTTATCAGCATTCATTTTTATTAGGTAATAATTACAAAAATATCAAAAACTAAAAAGCTGTCTTCTAACTTAGGGAACGTACCCATACTACGTGACACGTTTGGGGGGGGGGGGTCTTCAAAATGTCACGCTCCATACAAATGAGCGGCGAGTTGCTTAGGTTTTTGGTCACCGGGGGGGGGGGGGGGGGGTTAAAAATTGCAAAAAGTTGGTCACGTAGTATAGGTACGTTCCCTTGTCTCAGTAACATTTTTTTGGCGTATTAATCTGTCAACAAGGACTTCGTGCTTGGAACAAGGCATAGTCAATAATCTTAGACAATTGGGAACCAACACATAGGAGTGGCTTAGAAAAAAATGGCGAAAAATAGCATACATTTCTATGTATGTACCTACACACATGAGATAGTATTGGTGATCACAAATACTAATGCAAAGACAATAGATTTGTAAACTATTAATAGTTAAAATTTCAACCGCCAGATGTCATGAATCAATACATTTACTTTTTTTTCGTTCGTTCCTATACGGTTTTAGATTCTAGTGACTTTAGTTACATAAATAAATAAAAAATATCGTATTTGATACAATTTTCGATATTGAATATTTTGTATCGACAAATCGATAAATCGGATCAAAATATATCGGCTAAAAATATCGATGTATTGAATTAAAAATATCGATATATCGACACTTTTTCAACAAGCCTAACAGCCACCCAAAAATGTGCAATGATATTTCCATTAATGTTTTGTATACATTTTTAGATTGTATTTTGCGTCGGCATTACAGTCATTTAGGTACCCTATTATTTACTAAGTGGGTTATGATATTTTGTTATCTGCGTAAGCTAAACCTCATTTATGGCAGCAACCCAGTTCTGTCTGGTCTTGTAAACAGTGCAGATTTAATAATCTAGTTTCTTCAACGTCAGAGAGTTACTTGTAAACTTCAATTAGAACCAAGACAGTTAGGGAACGTATACTACGTGACCAACTTTTTGCAATTTTTAACCCCCCCCCCCCCGGTGACTAAAAACCTAAGCCCCTCGCTGCTCATTTGTACCAAGCGTGGTATTTTGAAGACCCCCCCTGAACAGGTCACGTAGTATGGGTACGTTCCCTTGGATA